>CM057452.1:1703845000-1705045000 GCA_016271365.2 Neoceratodus forsteri | reverse complement strand
AATTGCTCAAATAACGGCCAACGATTTCCAGTAAAGCTGAAGGAGTCTTTACTAAGTCTCCTTAGTCAGTTGTTAATTCCGTAATGACATGTTTACCTACCCTATCTTTACAATCTTGAAAGGGGTCCAACACACCCTTGTGTAATTTCAAACCAAACCTATGTTCATGGTCTAAAGATTTTGCTCTGTCATATCTATATTCAAACATACAGTTTTTCACATTACTAATTTGAACACTGTAATCTGACCCTTCAGTTTCTGTCAAAGAAATTAATTTTTGCAACTGTGCTCTAAGACTTAAATACTCTAAATATTGTAAATTAATCTTAGATCGAGAATATGACTGGAAAAAGATTTTCCAATCCTTCTTAGTATCCTCCCACCAAGAAGCAGCATCATCATAAAAGTCAAGAACTGACATTCTTGCATACAATTCTGACTTCCAAGCTATTTTAATAGATTCATCAGTCAATAGGGAGGAGTTCAGTCTCCACAAATTCTTTTTACATCGAGGAACACCCTCCCACGACAAGCAGACTGTTAGAGACTTGTGATCTGAAAATTCCCAAACTCTTAAATTAACTTGGGTTACATGTAAAGGGACAGAAAGAAAAATGAAATCTATCCTGGTAGACAACGTAATTTTAAAAAACGTCCTACCACCCTCAGAATGGATGCTACGATATGCATCCTTAAGTTGAGCAGTATCTAAAATTTGTACCAAATTGTGAGAGTCACAAAACAATTTAGACGTCTTCATACCCCTATCATTAACACTAAGAACACAATTAAAGTCACCAGCCCAGACAATTAAACGAGAAGTATACAAATAGGGATGAATGTCATTTAGAAGTGCAACTCTAAGTGCTTTGGTTTGTGGAGCATATATAGTAATTAAATGAAATCTTTCACCCTCAAAATTAATATCAAGTAGTAACGCACGTCCCGGACAAATGTCCACCATCCTAGAAACTCTTAATGCCAAATTCGTAAATAACACCCCAACTCCATCACAAGGAGTTTCCCCATTCGACCAAAAGGACATTCCTGAAGACCAAAGATTATGAGCACGTTGCACTTCACAAATAGTTTTTAACCTCGTATCCTGGAGACAAATGACATCACTACTTAATTGTTGCAAACAGGACATAGTAGTAACCATCTTTTTGTGGCTTTTTATACTATTAACATTAATTGTGGTAATCGTTAAAGAAGCCATTATAATGTTAAGACAGAGAAAAATAAGCCAAGATTTATTACCCATGTAAATAAATATAATCAAGTAACTTTAGAAACTCGTCTTCACTGCGAGCGTCTAGGAAGACCTTCAACCTGTACTATTTCACCTTCGTCATCTTCCGAAAAATTGTCAGTAATCACTGAAGCTTTTGAAGAACGATCTGATTCCTCACCATCAGAATCTTCCTTCGATCCCAAAACAGCAAAGCTGTTGCCTAGTTTCCATAGCTCAGAAGTAATACCACTAGTAGAGGCCTTAGGTACCTGCTGAGTTGGAACCGGCTTCCCTGATCTGTGACTTTTTTTGGCGTTACTTTTTTAAAAGGTAGTACTTGGGACAGAGGAGGGGGCATCTCTGGATCATCCGACTTATCATTTAAAGGTAGATCAGGCTTAGTGGGTAAGGAAACATCAGAGGGAACCACCCCCAAGGGAGACTGGGTCATGGTGACCTGCATGTCCACCGATTCAGAATCATCTAGACCTGTGTCTTCAACTGAATGAGATTCTACGCTCGGGAATGATGACCGAGGGAGAGAGGAGACAATAGAAGGGGATTGTTTCGGAACCGAATCAGCATGTTGAGCACCCACGATCAACTCTTCATGTGAGGGACAATCATCCCTATTATGGGAAGCCCAAGGACATTTGGCATATCCATGGCCAGTCTGTTCACATAAATTACATTTAAATAAATTTAGACACTTAGCGGCTAAATGTCCAAATTCGAAACAATGAGAACAACGAGGAGTATCACAGGCAGTAGTAAGATGAGTTCTTGACCCGCATTTAAAGCATGACTTTGGCTGTCCAACATAAAACAAGCTACCCCTATCCCTACCCAAAAAGAAACTATTTGGTAAATGCTGTGGACCATTATTAGAAGCAAACAATTTGACTCTTACTTTCCAACCCCCATTCCAAATTTGTTCACTGTCTAGGATTGGTACTGGTTTGTCTAGAACTTCACACCTCCTGCATAACCAAAAAAGAATGTCTTCTATATGTACCCCCTCATTACGAGACAAAATGGTAACCAACTTAACAGATGGTTTAGTAAGGGGAACTGCAAAAAAAGGTATCCAGAGAGGAGAATTCTTGACAACCTGGAATACTGTCCAAAAATGTTCCAGACCTGCAGGGGATTTGAAACTAATATCATAATTAGCGTTACCCAAATGAATCAGAGCATAAATGTCTGTAGACACAAATTTCATTTAGCCTTTTAGCAAAACTTTTGCAATGTGGAGCCTATCAGGGAGTTCTTCTAATCCACCTTTATAAATTAATCGCACCGCATTCCTACGAGGAGCAGGCTCACACTTATTGGAAAACAGGTCCGAGAGTTTAAATTGGGGGAGGATCCCCATCAGTCTGCACAGGATCCAAAACCATTATTTTAGGCGGTACATTCATAGTGGAGACATGTGCAACAGCTATAGGAACTGAAGTAATAGAATCTGTGGAGAGAGCCTGTTTTGAAGATACAGTTCCTGAGGTATTACTCTGTGAGGAACAAGAAGCCTCTGAGGCACTAGCAGGTGTATTATAACACTGCACTGTGGTATCAGTTTGATCTGGCACCCAGTCACCACATAGATTTTGCAGCCACCCTGCAGCAGCAATTGCTTTTTCAGGTGACCAACTTATGGTATCTGTGGAAGCCATAGAGGGTTTAGTATACTGAGCTGATGGCAAAAATTCATTTGTATGGGACACATGGGAGACAGGCTTTTTGATAGATGTCTCACTGCTTTGCAAAACATTTCCCACTCTCTTATAATCTGCCCTTCACCTCTCAGTCGAATCCAATGTGTCAGTTTTCAGTAGAGCACCCTGCAATACTATCGTAGACATACCTAACCTTTTGATGGACCACGGTGCAGCCAAAGGAACTTTACTCCGGGAATCCATCTCCCCCTCAGTCCAATTGCCCATTACAGAGTCAGGGTCCAAAAAACAAGCTGGATTCAAAACCGGAGGCTGCAAACTTGATTCAGACTGCCTCCGAGTTGCAGACAAACCTGGTGATTCCCCAGAAACCGCGTCACTAGATCGCGACCAAGAAGTACAGGCAGCCGGAGTGGCCAAACTAGGAGAATTGGAACGCAATGCAGCAATTTCCCTCACTAGTGTTTCTTTACGTCGCACGCAGCTTTCAGCTTCAGCAATCAATTCATTGAGCAAGCGATCCTTCTGCATAAGTGCATTAGTCGATTCCAGCATTGCACAACACTTGTCAGGTATGTCAGATGTCTTATTCAAGAGCACTTCATTCGAGACAAAGAATTCCATTGGCATAGAGGTGTCCTGCATACCGGTAACCAAACTCAAAGTCTCTGACTCTTCTGGTACAGGGGAGGAGGCCCACTCCCCTATCTCTGCCACCTCCATCCTCTCTGAAGTCTGAGTAGTAGTGGCCATCTTGCATCCGTCCACCAAAGATTCCCCCTCCGAAGAGTAGGGGAGATTTTATTAAACAAAAAACACAACATCACAGAAAACAAAATAGTCATATATAAGCAGAGGAGAAAATAAACGCATACTAAAATACAAAAAAATCAAACAAAAGGAAAATGATTCCATAAATAGTTAACATAAGATCTGGAGTATTTCTTCTCATCCTGTAAATGAAGTACATGCAATTCAGAATCAACAGCAAATACTATTGAGGAAAACTCTGTAATAAGTTGCTGTAACACAAAATGACAACGTGCTTGCCATAAAAAATATTGTAGAAGGGCAAAGAAAACATTCAATGTACTTCTATGATACTGCTCCCATCTACCCGAATAGCCACCCAATACTAAAGTAGAATAAGTGATAGACCATAAAGCGGACAAATTCCAGTGCAAGGCTGCAAAGTCCCAAAATCTTTGACTATTTGGGCAGTCAATAAAAAAATGGGACTGACTTTCTTCTTCAGTGATACATTCATTCCTTAAACAATACCTATCAGACACTGGTTTATATTTTAGGTTTCCTCTCACTCCCAATCTACCATGAATAGAGATCCAAATAACATCCCAAGTTTTAACAGGAATTCTATTATCAATTAACTTATTGAGTGCAAATTTCATATTCGATGGAGAGCAAAGAGGAAAAATAAAATTACCTTTTGTAAATCAGAACAACATAATCATAAAAGGCTTTCCTAGTCAGTGAAAGCAATTTTTGCCTTGAATCTGCCATTGAATAATCTTTTAAGAGTTGAAAGACCATACTTTGGAATGTCATCTGACAGTAAAATCCTGGGTGGAAAAAGAGACCACTTACTTATGCCATAAAGATTTGGTCTAGAAATGCCATGGCAAAGAAGGTTCCTGCCAAATAAAGGGAGAGAGGAAAATAAAAATAGAATGAAAAAATATGAGAGGATTAACCATATGTAAACCACCTTCCCTGTATTGAAGATACGTATAATCCCTTTTCACTGGGTTGAGCCTGTTTCCCAGAGCATCTGAAAAAAAAGCATATAAATCCTAGTCTCTAGGGAAAAGGAGAGAAAAAGGTGACTTAAATAAAGAAAATGGGCAATAAAATTTCTTAATAATCAATACCCTCTTTTTCTTTCCAAGCTTCAATGTTTCCACTGATTAATTTTCAGCTCTCCAATTTCTATCCGCTTTACCCAATTATAAACCTCCATTTGTTCCACCCCAAACTAGACACCCAAGATTTTTGAGGCCCGGATACTAAGGAAATCCCAAAACAATCAGTTAAGTCAGGAACCAAGCTTCCTAATTGCAATACAAAACTTTTTTGTATGTTGAGAAAGGCCCCAGAATATTGGCCAAATAGAAAAAAAACCTCCAATGCTTGTTGTAAAGAAAATGAATCTGCTAAAAGGAGCGTAACATCATCCGCAAAGGCAGTTACCTTTACCGTCTCTAGATGGGGCAAGGGAGCAAGCCCTTTTATGGAGACATCTTGTACAATATGATGAATAACAGGGTCTAAAGTGAAGGTGTACAACAAAGGACTTAAAGGTCAGCCCTGCCTAACACCTCTAGAAATTCTAACCCTTCCACCCAGCAAACCATTAACTATTGGAACAGTAACTGCAGAATTATATAATTGAGAGATCCACCGTACAAAAATATCAGGGATTCCATAAGCAGATAGAACAAATATAAATAGGAATGACTAACAGCATCAAAGGCCTTAGACTGATCCAGAGCAGCAACCAATTCCGACATATGAAAACTGGACTGGCTAGCAAAGAGATCTCTAATTAAATAAAGATTATGCTGAATCTTTCTATTTTTATAGCACAGGTTTGTGCAGGATGAATTAAAACTGCAGCTAATTTCTCCAACCTATTATGCAGAATTTTGATAGAATTTTATAATCACTATTTAATAAACAGATCGGCCTCCAATTGGAAAGGATTGCTTTATCCCCTTTTTTATGAATAAAGGTCATTATAGACATTGTAAAATCCTTGCAAGAAATCCCAGATGACAAGTAAGAATTGAACACCAAAGGAAGAAAAAAACCCATATAAACGATACATGTTTTGTAAAATTCATTAGGAATCCCATCTAACCCAGGAGAAGATCCAGATTTCAATTGTTTAATGACCGCAGTCACCTCCTGGGATGAGATGGGTTCAATCAAAGACTTAACAAGATCACCTGAAATGTTAGGGAGAGTAGAAAGTATAGAACTTGGAAAATAATCCATAGATAGCACTTGTGGAGATGAAAAACAAGTCTGAACATAATCCTGAACAATATTTAACATACCCACATCCGAAGTAACAAGTTCATTAGTCGAATTAAACAAACCTGTCATTAGAGTCTCCGTTAAATGCGCTTTACAAGCTTGAAAAGGATCAGCCATGGGAGAATTCTTTATATTAAAACGAAATTCAAGATCCAAAAACTTAGCCCTACTATATTGATACTTTCTCATTTGTTGTTTTACTTCTTTAATTTGAGATAGAAACAAATGATGTTGTCTGGGAGGAAGTGACATAAGCCTATATAAGTGATTTCTATACACCAGGTATTTCCTATAATTCTCATCAACTTTGCACTTGCCCCATGATTGAAACAGGTGTTTAATTTTGGATTTAACCTGTTTCCACCACTCATAAGAGGAAGAAAAAAAATCTAAAGTAGAGAATTTCGCAGCTAAAAAAAATTCCAATTTAGAAAAATATGCTGAATCAGATAAAAAGGAAGTATTCAACCTCCACCGTTGGATCAAGGAGTATAATCTAGGTGGGAGGTGTCGTAAGGATAAGGTACAAAATAATAAATGATGGTCAGAAAATTCTGAAGGAAACACAGTGCAAGATAGAATCCGAAAATAATAGGAAATAAAAAACATGTCAATCCTGGTTGCAAAAATATGCCTATGATAGGTTTCACCACCATATGGATGTAAACTTCGAAAGGCATCTGTGAGCTTAACATCCTTCACTGTTTCTAAAAGGGCATTAGAATCACAATAAACCTTTTTCCCTGCTAGTTTTTTAATCTGGTGGTCAAGAGAACAATTAAAGTCTCCTCCCCACACTAAATGTTTTTTTGTAAAAAGAAAAGGTTTTATTTCCGTAAATAAATCTATACGGCCGGTTTTAGTCTGCGGCCCATAAATGTTAACAAAACGAAAAAAAATAATCACCCCACAAACAGTCTAGGATAAGAGTTCTACCAGGTGACAAATCAAGTACCGAGAGACTTTAAAAGATAGATTACCAAACAGAATAGCCACCCGTCTGCAACTTCTGTCCCAAAGGACCAAAAAGATGGTCCACTAGTCCATTGTCTTTGTAACCTTTTACTTCAGAAAGTGAGGATAACCTAGTTTCCTGCAAAAAATCACATCTAGTTTTAAAGATGTGAGATATGAAAAGATAGATATCTGCCTATGGAATGTTTTCAGGCTACATACATTAAGGGAAGCAAATTTCAAGGAAGCCATTGAATCAATTAACCACTATTTTTTGGCTGACTTTCCTTTTTTCCTTTTTCCTTTTTATCCTTTGCAAGTTCCGTGGACCTGCTTTCTTCTTCATCAGTCACAATTTCTGAGAGATGAGAAGCTTCAGACTCTAAATCTGAATCCCTGATTTCATCTTGAAGGAAAAAATTCTCAGTCACCAAGGAACATGTTGAAGCTTGTTTTAATGATGCCCTAGTAAACCTCCTATTTCTAACAATCTCAAAAGGGTGGCATAGAGGAACAGAGGCCTGCTTATCTCCTAAATGTAGAGGGCCTTTTTCTAACGTGGCTGGAAGGTCATTTGCAACAGATGGTGTTGTTGTGACTGTTTCTGGTACTACTGGGGTTAAAACAGGCTCATGACGTGTGGGATGAGGAAGCAGTCCCATGAAAACCCTGAAGCTTAGATTGGGCCTTCTGAAGTAGGCCATCATGATCTAAACCATCGAACAGTTATGTCTAGCCCAAGGGCACTGATGGAAGCGTGCCCCTTCTCGCCATCGCAAAGATTACATTGAAAAATATTACGACACATGTCTACAGAATGTCCGAAACCCCACACAAAGGACATTTCATCATGTCACAAACACTGCTGATATGTGTTCTGTCTCCACATTTATAACATGCCTTGAGTTGTCCACCGTAAAACATACCCCTATATTTTCCCAAGAAAAAGCTATTAGGTAGGTGAGCAATAACAGAATCAACTTGTAATAGCTTTACTTTAAATTTCCATCCTCCGTCCAAATGCCCTCAATATCCAAGAGTGCTTCAGGTGGACCCAATACTTCACATTTAGATTGCAACCAACAAAAATATCACTGACATTGACACCCTCATTCGAAACATGATTGTAATAAACCTAATTAGAGGCCTAGTTAAAGGTATTGCAAAAAAAGGCAACCATGAAGGGTGATTTTTTAGGTTTGCATATCTATCCCAAAATTTGTCCATAAGGGCAGTCATTTGAAAACTTATGTCAAATGAGTCTTCTCCTGAAATATGGATAAGAGCATAAATGTCCTTAGCACAGAAACCCATCGTGGTTTTCAAAAGATGTTTAAACACATAGTATCTGTCAGGATGCTCCTTCAAGCCACCTCTGTACTTTAAACGAACAGCATTACGACGAGGGGCTTGTTCTAGTTTAGATTTAAACAAGTCAGACATCGTGGGTTTAGGGTTCTGGCTTAGAGAATGAGTAGCAGGCATGCAAGTAGCTGAAGCACCAGCAACCAGAGTCTCAGCAGTCGGCAGCTGTTCCCAACCTTCCCCTAAAGTAGATGATACAGGAGGTTGCTGAGAAAGTACAGGGAGAGAGTCTAAGTTTGTAGTACCTGCAGCCGAATTCCATGATAAATCCGGTTCCCAACCTCCCGATTCCGAACGCTTCCAACCAGCCTCCATTAGTGCCACCTCCTCTGACCAGTCCGTTGAATTACTTTCAGTACCTCCTTCCTGCAACCCGAATTGTCGATGCACTAAATGCGACGTACTTGGTGCATCGTGGAATAGAGTCCTCCCGGAAACAGCCTCCTGCAATACCGGTTCCTGTTGTGTAGAGAAAGGAGTACAAACCTCCCGAGCGCCCGAATTCTGCAAAGATGAAGAAAGCACAACAGAGGAATCCAGCAGAGAAATCATGTCAGCTTGCTGATGCTCGTGAGTAGCAGTTGATGACACAACATCCACAGTTGTCGGAACTATTACTGGCATAGAGTCGCTCCCTCGGACGCAACCCTGGTCTGATTGAAGCAGCCGATTCACGGCTACCTCCTTCTCCATCTCAACCGCAGGATCGTCTGCCATGTCGAGACGTGACGTCAGCACGACTCCCCACCGGCCACTGACCAGCAGCCAGTAGGGGACTTTCCCCGGTGTCCTGGCCAAATTTCCTTCATTTCACTAAAAATACCACCAACTGCTTAATCTGGTTCAAGTTCAGTTGGCATTCATCTGTATCCCCCTCCCCCGGGTCATGCCTGAAAATAGGCAGGATTTATCTAGTGTACTTACTCAATCAACAAAAACCAAATAAATAAAAGAAAAATTCTGGATGGGTATCTTGGAGTCTTCAGAATGGCAGGCCAGGAGCAGCAAGTTCAAGTTTGGGATCAGCCATCATTCTGTGGTCAGGAGTCCAATCTTGTTATCTAGAGAATACCGACAAGGGACAGTGGCTTTAGCAGTGTTGGGATGTACTGGAGCAGTGTGGATTTATTTTTTATAAGTTCTGGAGTGCTGGTGTCCAGTGTAATGAAGAAGGCCTCTTCGGTGCAAGGTCACATCAATGTGGATTTTCTGTTTCTTCTGGAGGGATATTCTTGTGGATTACTGCATCAGATGATTACCACATTAAAGAGTGGAAATTTTTTTAAGGTTTACTTTATTTTTTGGGAGGGAACACTGTGGAATGTTCCACTTTTTGTGGTAAACATTTGGATTAGGACATGAAGAGTCCACATTGTGCATTAGGAAGTGAAGAGTCCATTTTCTAGTGGATTAGTTTTGTTTGTTTTTTTTTTTGCTATTTTTTCAAACATTTTGTGGTTGTTTTCTGTACTTCTCTATATTCCTAATGGAATAAAGACTCCGACAAGGAAAGTTAATTTTAACAATTTATTTAAATTAATTTGATTATGTGAACTGCTGGTTAGGGAGATAGTTCTTGGTGATTGGGGGAAAAATAGTGCAGAGGTGTAAAGTACTGAAGTGAGCTTTATTAATAGTTTTGTAGAATAGGGGTCAATTGAAAAATGGGAAAGGAATGGAAGTATGAGTTAGCATTCATGCAGTTTTCAGGCTTTTCTCTGTGTTGTTTCTGGTTTTCCACAGCTTCTTTTTTCCTGCAAGAACTGGTTCCTGTTTTCTTCTGGATTTCTGTCCTTTGGTCTTCTTTCTAGGAGGTATAAAGAAAGACAATGTTATTGCTTATGTTTGTCTTTTTCTTCAAAAGAAATGCTTACTTTTGGGATGTTGCTTTGCTTTCTCTTAATGCTGTACATCTAAAGAAACAAGCATGTGTCAATACTGAATGTTGTCTTGCTGGCATTAACATTGGTAGTGCAGGAGTTAGAGAGATACATAATAGGAATGGCAGTGAAGTATTGAACTGATGCCAACCCCAACCCACCCTGCAGAGACTGACAAGCATTGGGGTGTGCTTTTGGATCATCAACCATAATGCTCATGCCATTTCACCTCACCCTACCCTGCAGACACTGACAAGTGTTGTAGTGTGCCTTGGGGTCTTTGGGTGTTACGCTCACCCCATTCCATAAGGAAATACACTGAGATGGGTGCAGTATAGGAGAATGGGGTGAACTTTAGGGCCAACGAGTCCAAGGCACTCCTCAATGCCTGTCACTGGCTGCAGGGTGGGGGTGAGGGTGGAATGGTGTGAGCATTACAGCTGACAATCCCAAATCACACCCCTGACACCTATCAGTCTCTACAGGGTAGGGCATTATTGTTTGAAACCCTAACACCCCAGGTGTTTGTTGATATTTTCACTCTAAATTTTCAACATGGGCATTTTGTGACCCCTCCTCACGAACAGTGGCACTATCAGTTTGTTAGCCAAAACATGATTTTGCACAGTGACTGTGACATTTGGTGCCAGAGGTGCAAAAACACATTTCAGGCAGGATGCGAAAAATGACAACTGTACTGTTCATGAGGAGGTGTAAAAAAATGGTAATGTTGAAAATCTGGAGTGAAAATATTAAAATTGTTGGAGTTACGGGCGTGCGTGGAAACCGTGCAATGCACGCTTGTAACACAGTCATTTTATGGAATTTCTTTTGTCAAATTTGCAACATAGGCTTTTTGGGAGCCAGCCTCATGAACAGTAGCACTGTCATTTCATTAATTGATCCTGAAAAGTGATTCCACGCAGTGACTGCGAAATGACCTTTTGGGACCAAATAACGAAATGACAGTGACTGTGTTCGTGAGGTGGGGTCCCAAGAACCCATGTTGAAAATTTGGGACTAAAATTCCCAAAAATGGCCGTGATATCAACCTAAATTAAGCCCCCCCATTTAGTGCCATTATAGTACTTATCATAATTTCTTCACTTTGTGGTCAGCTTTTGAAGAGTGCAGATGTGTTCCAGGTCCACTGAAGATCACTGCTCCTGATCTCTGTAGGTAAGTTTGGGTGAAGGGAGGTGCAAGGAGGTGGGGTGCATAGAGAGAGGGTGTGGGTTGGGGGAGGGTGGCCGGTGGCAATGACAAGGGACCATTTTCTCTTTTCCAGGTTAAAAAAGAAAAAGACATTGTGGATCTGTTTTATTTTTTACAGGTAAACTATGGATTTCGGCACACTGGGGTGGACTCCCAGTGTGCCAAAGTACTTGGGGGGATCAAGGGGTTATCAATACCAACCCAGGGGTTGGGCACTTTGAGGTTGGAGGATATTTGGGGGGGGAGGGCACATCCGACACCAGGAGTGGGCAACCCAGTGTAGGAAATACTACAGCAGGTTTTGGCACTCTGGGGTGGGCTCCCAGTGTGTCAAATTTAAGGATGAGGTAGGGATACAGGCTTTACACAGGGATTAAGCACCCTGATGTTGGCAGGTGGGGGAGGGTTGTCCACCTGCTTAATCGATCGCACTTAGAGTTAAAGTGCCTTTGGGCACTAAATACTCCCAGCCCATATGGAACTTATGCTGTGGCCTGTTCCGCATGGGTAGGAGAACCTTTCAAGCCAGAGAAAGCAGGACGTGAAGGAGGCAGGTGAGGAAAGCAACTCCTCCCAACTTTCTGGTGGGGTGGCGAGGGGGAGACATCACAATGCAAACAGCTGTTTGCTCTCCTGCCGCCGCCATTTTTTATTGAAATGTTTCATCAGGAATGGCATGTACAGGAGGTGTGTCATCTGTGCCGCTGCATGACGGGCTTGTCTCTGATTGCAGCAGCAAATTTCTTTCAGGCTGGTGGCACTTTACATAATTCTTGTGTCAGCACTTGCATACTGGCTTATTGTGGAATGAAGGACGCACCAACTAAAGCTTACTCTGCATTTGCCAACACTGACACACCTCTACATTTCTTATACTACCACAAGATGTTGCTTGCGCATGCAGCACCAGTCTGAACAGATACACATAGAATGAAATAGTTTAAATAAGCACTTTTATTGTGAAGTTAAACATGAATATTTTTTTTATGCTGAACAACACGTATCTCCCTGACCTTGCCACCTTCAGAAATGTTAACTTTGTGACCCTCCCCTCATCCAGTCATGATAATGTTTTATTAGTGCCTCACCACAACCACCACCACCACAAGGTCATCACCCCAATGAGTGACCCAGTCCAAAATGTGCACTTCGGCCACAGTTTAACACAGCCTCTTGCCACCATACTGTGCAGAGCAGGCATGGTAAAAGGGAACCATGACAGGAGAAAAGTTTGATCAAATTCAGACTGAAGTATGGTCTGAGTCAGGATGTGAATGATGTGGCCCCCCTCAGCTCCACTACCACCACTCATACATTAAATAACTGTTTTGGGGCCTGTTTGCAAAGTATTTCAGCCAGAATCTCAGCGCTGATAATGCCAAACAGGGCCTACAAGTCCAGAAATGTTTCCCAAAAAATGTTACATTAAACTAAGACAGAAATCTGGTCCCATGCATGATGTTTTATGCTGCCCAAACCCCCACCTGGATCAAACAATGGTATTTGGTACATCAAATTGAAAGTGAATGGTGGTGTCAGTCCTGATGTTTTACAGTGCTCCCCCAGCACCCAGACATTAAAATGCTGTTTTGGCCACTGTTTACAATTGTTTTTTGGCCACATCTTGTTTCTGCAAGTGCAGTACAGGCAGTAAATGTCCAGAAATGTTTCCAAAAAAATGGTACATTAAATTCAGATAGAAATCTGGTCTCAGTCATCATGTTTTATGGCACCCAAACCTCCACCAGGACCAAACAATGATCTTTGGTCCACTGCTTACAATTGGTTTTAGGCCACATCTTGTTTCTGCGAGTGCAGCACAGGAAGTACATGTCCAGAAATGTTTCCAAAAAAATGTTGCAGTAAATTCAGACTGAAATCAGGTCTCAGCCATGTTGTTATATGGCACCCAAACCACCACCCGCACCAAAACGTGGTCTTTGGTTCAGTGTTTACAAGTCATCTCATGCTGAATCTCTGTTCTGCGAGTGCAGGACAGGCTGTACATATCCAGAAATGTGACACCAGAATTGGGAGATAAAATTGAGAGTGAAATATGGTCTGAGTCAGGATGTGATGTGGTGCACCCCCACCACCCAGACATCAAATAGCTGTTTTCGGGCCTGTTTGCCAAGTATTTCAGCCTGAAACTCACTGCTGCTCTTGCCAAACAGGGCCTGCAAGTCCATAAATGTTTACCAAAAAATTGTACATCAAATTGAGACTGAAATGTGGTGTCAGTCCTAATGTTCAATGGTGCCCTCCTCAGCACCCAGACATTAAAATGCTGTTTTGGAAACTGTTTACAGTTGTTTTTAGACCACATCTTGTTTCTGTGGGTGCAGCACAGGCAGTACATGTACAGAAATGTTTCCAAAAAAATGCTGCAGTAAATTCAGACCGAAATCAGGTCTCAGCCATGTTGTTATATGGCACCCAAGCCAGCACCTGAACCAAAACATAGTCTTTGGTCCAGTGTTTACAAGTCATCTCATGCTGAATCTCTGTTCTGCGAGTGTAGGACAGGCTATACATGTCCAGAAATGTGACACCAGAAACGGGAGGTAAAACTGAGAGTGAAATATGGTCTGAGTCAGGATGTGATGTGAAGTGGTCCCCCTCCATCACCCAGACATTAAATAACTGTTTTTGGGCCTGTTTGTCAAGTATTTCAGCCTGAAACTCACTGCTGCTGGTGCCAAAAAGTGCTTGCAAGTCCAAAAATGTTTACCAAAAAATGTTATATCAAATTGAGACTGAAATGCGGTGTCAGTCCTAATGTTTTATGGTGTGCCACCACATCAGGGACCTGAAAAGGGGTGCCAACCCATGCAGAGAAAATGAATTCCTCCTGCAAAATGCTGCTGCTACTTGCAGTTCCTTCCTCCTGCTGCTGCTGTTTCAATTGATTGAGATAGAAATATACAATTATCATTTCCATATGCTGCTGTTCTAATCATCTAGCTGTGTTGACTGACTGACTCAGTGGTAGTAGCTTGCCTGGCGGTGGGGAGTGAATGACATTTTGGGGCACTGTAGCTTGCTGCCTGCTGCTGTCTCTGACTACTACTTACCAAGCTGCCGCAAGAACTGCTGTTCTAGATGGTTGATGGTGGATTATCTTCACATAGTCCATACTGCTGCTGCTGAACAAGTAAGTATGTCTTTATTTTTTTTCCTGTGCAAGATAAGAGTTTTGGTGGGTTGGTATTATGGCATCTTGAGTTCTAAAATGCTTGTACTGCTTTTATATTATTTTTCAGTGTGCTGTGGATGACATCACCATGCCAGACCAGGAGATCTATGGATCTTTGAACACACCACATTTCCCGATTTCCCAATGCAGACAGTAAATATTGGAATTTTCATTACTAGTGTATGTCTGTTACTTCCATCTGGATGTCAGTTCGATAGTAATTGCATTATTTTTTGCTTTTGTCAACATCAGGAATTCCGGCAAAGTTAAGTCTCATTCCATCCTGCTGCTGCTGCTGCTGTTGGCTGTTCAACCAGACCTGGAGGATTTATTTAGTTGTGTGAATTTTCCACTTTCACAGTCCCTGAGGTTAGTATTTCTTCATTTTTTATGGTCTTCTGTGGTGGTGGGGCAGATATTAGTGGTGGTGGTGGTGGGGGGTGGAACTTTTTAACAATCCTCAAAATGTGTTATTATTTTTATCTTGTTTCAAGATATGCAGTGCTGTTAGGGGAAGGGAAGTGCCTGCTAGTGATGCTGTGCTTCATCATGGACCTTGGTCAGGAATCATGTGCACCACACAACATGTTCCTGGGGGCAATTTCCACAGTTTAATGACATCACAAGATATGGTAAGTATACATTTTGTTTCTCTGCTTGTTCTTCCAACTTGCTTGCTAAAACCAGATCTGCTGATTGACAAGTATTCATATTTTATTCTCATCTTTGGTCTTGCTTAGGTCATTTTCCTCTGTTGAGGTTTCATCATGTCTCGATGACTACATCCATCCAGGCCCTGCAGGAGCTGTGTTGTATGGAAAACAGGGGTGTTGCTTGAACTGCAATGTTGGCCACTGGACTGGTGTCCATACTATTAATGAGTAAAAACCACTGTGAACCACATATAGGGAGGGACTATATGGAAAACAGATGGTTGAAATGGTGTTTAGTAAATAATTAGGTGGAGAGGGCTAATGTCTTGTCTAATCAATTGAGGTTGCATAGCTACAGTAATCATGAATATTTTGAATCCAAAGTGAGGACAGCAAGACCCTTACCCTGCCCTGCCCCCTCCCCCAGGAACCATTGCAGTTTCGGTACAAGAAACATAATCTGATAGTATAGCATAAGTAACCTTTTTGGGGGAATTTGATGTTGTAAGTTGTTAAGCCTCTTCATGATTACTTTTGTAATTATGATTCACATCATTAAAGATGGCCACCATTCACCATTTCTCAAAATGTGTTCAACTTGTAGTGTTAACTGTTGAATTAGCATGTTACATTCATATGCTACTTGTACTAGGAGCCAGGGTTCTTGTACATATCACCGATACGAAGTGGCAGAAAATTTATTTTCAGTTGCATGAGTGCATGGGTGTGTCAGGTCAGGTGACAGAGGGGCGGTGTGGCATTTGCCATCATGGGAACTTTTAAGGACATCCAGACAACATATCTTGCTCTAAGTAAGATGGGGTTGATAGTTAACATGAAAAGTAAGATATTTTTGGAAGAAAAACATTATAGCTGTAATCATGCAATTGCAAAATCTTTACAGTTATGGTAATTACATTGCTGCTGCTTTATATAGGCTTGGGGACTGGTGGAGAGGTGACCAATAAATGGGTTACGGCAAAGGGTAATCAAATGAAGCTTATATACACTGCAGCAGATAACAGGTTACTATGACCAATCCAATGGTACATAGTTAAAAATAAGGTATAACACACCCCACCATACTGAACTGAAAGTTGTTGGGGGGGGTGGCCTTGGAGTAAACTCAGCCTTTTTCAACTTCCATTTCCATATCATCCAAGAAGCACCCTCACAATCTTCAAGACTGGAGTTCTCACCGGGTGGGAATTCTCTCACCATTGCTGCTTCATCCACCTTGCTGCCGGTAGGTGCCTTAGCTGAGGGAGCGTCATCATCCTCATCACCGAGACACAGTTCCTGTGGCAATACCACTGACATCACTGTGTTGTGTGGAATGTGCCTTTCATTCATTTTGATGAATGTTAACATGGACACATTCTTGGGTGACAAATGGGTCCTATGGTCATTCACAATGGACCCAGCCGCACTAAACACTCATTCCACAGTGACACTGGATGGTGGGCAGCTCCGGTATTTCACAACAACCAATGTTAGTGCTGGCCAGCCAGTCATTTTGCTGCTCCAGGACAGCAGTGGCTTGTCAGTAATGGCAAGGTGCTTTGGATCACCCATGTAGGCATCCACCATTCATTCTGCATCCCGGAGTCCAGCTGAATCATCTGTCTCCTTCTCCTTTTCCTCCATATCTTCTACTTCCACCTGAAAGAGAACATCCCAAATGGGATTGTTTGCTGCTTTCTGCTATGCCTTGCCCATTTTCTCTGATTGGGTTACTTGTGAGCCACTAGTGGAGGTAGCAATACCTGTTTTTACCGCAGTGCATGCACTTTCATGTGTGCATCATGTACCATTCTAATAAGGTTCTCTGTCAACTGTTCTACTCGCTGATGACCTCCTTCAATCATAGGGGACAGGCCAAGTTTGCAGCATGTATCCAGCATGGTGGCGATTGCAAAGTCAGCCTACCGTAAAATGCCAGATACATTGATATTTGTGTCCAGCACATGATCCATTAGATCACAACTGTCATGATCCCCACTTGCCTCTGTCTGGCGTCGCACATTAACTAGTGTCTGTCTCAGCACATGTATGAGGGGTATGGATTGACTTATAGAAGCACTGACCCCACTCGCTGCCAGTATAGCATGCTCAAATAGATGAAAAAAACACCATCGCTAATGCACTTCACTACATTCGAGCCATTATTACTTGCAATGAATCCTGCTATGAATGACTGTGTGGTGTAGCCACCCATCCATCTCATCCAGCAGAACAATAAGCATTTTCACAACCGTGTGAGAACCTGTAACACTTTTCATACTTAGTATTGCATGCTGCTGAATACCAGGTGTGTTGCTACCACCACAGTTTTGCTTCACGCATGTTTTGCCAGGCCCAAAATCAAGTACCGGCCCAGGCAACTGTGCCCAGTGTGCTGTTATGCATAGATACGAGCTTGCTGTTGTTTGTCCACTGGTCCACATATCCATGCTAAGATGGATATAGTGTGATGCACTATGCTTCAATGCATATCTAATGGAATCAGCAGCTCTACTGTTCAGCTCTGGCATGGCATGCTTAGTAAAATAGGTTCACAATGGAACTTGCCATTTGGGACAGGTACGGGCCATCAACCTGCAGAAGCCAGCATTCTCTATGAATGAAAATGGCAACAGATCAATGGGCAGCATTTCACTCTCATGCAGCAGCATGATTGAGGGGGTACTTTGTCTGATGCTCAAGGATGGTCTTCAGAGTGGTCTGCATCTTTGGGGCAGTCCGACCAGAACGTTGTACTTGTGGCAGCAATGATTTTCTTTTAGTGGTAACACTTGGCTGTTGGGGCTGTGTAGACCACATGAAATCAGTTATTTTGGTTGCTTGTGGGTGTGGTGGCGTACTTTTCAGACTCAAAGTACTGGGACTAGCACTGCCAATACTATGCCCACTACTCGAGAGACCTAAGGATTGCTCACACTCCTCCTCCACCACTGACCCACTCTGCCCTCCATCCTCCTGCTCTTGCTCTACTACATCAAACTTGCCACCAACAGCTTTGGCATCCTTCTGGTGTTGCTGTCATCTCAGTGGGTGCTTGTTTTTCAGGTGGGTGTGTTGGCCACCGGTGCTTATGTGGCTTCCCTTTTTTCCCCCGACTAACACGTGCTTGACAAAGTTGGCATATTGCTATGGTCTCATCAGCAGGATCAATCACATAAAGGTCCCAAACTAGGGACTTTTTACCTCTGGACTTCAGATGCTTCTGGGACTGGGTTAATTCAGAAACAGGCGTGGAACTGTATTTTTTGGGCTGCTCTCATCACTTCAATAAAACTACTTTTGGGAGGGGGGTTACTTGACTACTTGGAGGTTTGCTTATAGGCTTGGTGACAGACTGACACACGGGCTGTGCATGTAAATGTCTTACGTCACCCTTGACCTTTTTTAACTCAGGCTCCCATGTGGGATCATCCCAGTCATCATCATCACAACCGATAGAGATGATGTCCTTGTCTTCCTCCTCCTCCTCCTCTTCCCCCCCATCACTGTCTTCTTGGAGCACAGCAACTTTTTCTTTCTCTACAACCATCTCAGGGTGCTGACTACGCCTATTTCCAGGATTATCAGACTCTTGCTGAACACTATCATCAGCAACTCCTCCAGGAACATGGACAATCACACTGACACTCTCCTCCTGGACCACTGTTCCTGTGCTGGCATCAGTGCCTCCTTCTTCTCATTGTTATCATCCCCCACTAGCATGGATGCAACAGTTTGAGACTTTAAAAAGTAAGACACGGGTATGCCAGACCCAGTTCTGCCAACAACTCCTTTGCTGGTTCCTGCTGCACCACCAGGGCCCACATCAGAAGATACTGATGCAGACATACATGTGCTTTCACTGCTATGGGGAACTGGAATTGAAATTGTACTTTTTTCTGCAGACTTCTTAGCTCCCTCATCCCCCCTGCCACGTTTCTCCCCTGTACTGGGCTGCTTCTTAGCAGGCATCTTTGCTGGCTGCTGTTTCAAAGCTTTGCCTTTCTCTGGGAATATTTGAAGAAAGGATGTATTACTACTAACTGTGTGAATAACACCTTACACATGATGATGTCACACCTACAATACTGGCTTCCTTACAAGTCCAAACACAGTCAGGATAGGTACCAGCTCTTAGAGTACAACTAATACCATATATGATAGGTAGCCTACTGTAGTAAAAATCAAAAAGGTAAATTTTTTCTTTTCCAAAACAGGAATTAAAGAAACACACACAAGGAAAAAAAGGCACTAGTGACCAACTTTAAATACAGATTACCTGTGTCTCTGGACAAATAAAGTACTGTAATGTGTTATTACTTATTAGTACCATTTTTTTTTTTTATTATACAGTATAAGGATAGAGACAACTATAAAACCACTACATAGGTGAGCACCACACAATATGGTAGTGGTCTGAATGGGATGGATCACCAAGCAATATCTTGAAAATTACTATATTAATATATATTTTTTTATAATGCGCACTTCAGGTGTTACACATACAATGCTGTAACAGAGAAAGGATAAGGTAAGTCAACTAAAACAGGAACACTGCACAATGTGCAGAGTCAAGCTCCAGCAATAACACAGAGGGGAGCAATTCAACATTGCAGTGTGAGTGTAAATGGACAAGTTCAAGTGATCAAGTAAAAGTACTTAAGTAAAGATACAAAAAGAATATAGAACTGTTGATTTTCAGTTTTAGTAACACAAGTTAACTCTCCAGCAAACAGAACTAACCACAGACAAATAAAATAATGGATCAGCTCTGTGTGTTTAAAACTTTAGAATTCACAATCACAACTGAAAATGAAAGAATGGTATATATAACACAGGATAACCATGGCAGAAATTCTCTCAAACAGGACAGAGAAACAGAAAATAAATGGCAAGATATAACAAAATTAATAAGAAATAACAGAAAATAAATAACTCACAATTTGTGAGTAATCTGCTTGTAAAAGGCTGGAAATAGCCTGCACTGCTTTACATTCCTACCCTACCCCACACAACTCGTTCAAAGACAGAGAGAAAAGTAAAACATAATTTAAACTAAGTATTATGCAAAAATCTACATAATTAGAAAATGTTCCCTAGCAGCACTAGGTAAAAACTTTGTATTTTGCAGCAATTATCTCTCGAAAATAGGTTTTAACTGTGTTTTCAAAGGATTTATTGGCTCTGATACACCACAACAGACTGTTCTCTGACTCAGCATGCAGCAGAATGAGCTGTAAACAGGCTGCACATGATATTTGGTGTATTTACCCACAATGCATTACAAACTTCGCCTTTGGAGCAACATTTCTCCAGCGAAATCAAAAGTTACGCTGGAGAAATTGCATCACAAAGTGAAACTTGGAGCATCAATGAGCGAAATTGTCAGACCAATGCATTTAGGAGAAATTTCGTCATTACTCGAAATTGTGAAACCAGGCAAAATTTCGCTTTGCATAGGCAAAAAATGTTTCCAAGGGATTTTACGCAAAATTTCTCTGTTACACAAAAACCAAAAAACAGGCAAAATTTCATTTCGTTACTGTGAACAATTTTGTAATTGAGGAATTATGTGAAATATTTCAATTTCGCACAACACTAATGGAGAGTCAGGAGTCAGTGTTTTCTGGGGTCTTTTTTCTTTGTAAAGTAAGTAGTTTTTTTACAAGACATCTTTCTATTTTATCCTGTATCTCATAGGCTCTTGGCTTTATTTTGTGTTTGTCTTTTGGGTTACTCCCTGTCCTTGTTTTTGTTTGTCTTTCTTTTTTATCACTACTTTTTTTTTCCATCCTGTGCAGCCTTCACTCTGCCTTACGTCAAGCCACCGCTACACTTCCCCCGACGACCCCCTGGGCAACCCTACACACACCGGCTGGCATATGCTGCGGTACCAGAGAGATAGACCCCCCCCTTTAGTCCCTGCACCAGGCCAGGATCCAGTACCGTTGTGTCAGGTCACCCTCTGGCCGCCACTGGGCTCAGGAAGCTGCGGCCATCAAGCTGCTGTGAGTGATGCTGCTAGTTTTTCCTCCTTGTTCCCTAGGAGTGCAGATGTGCAATGATGTCTAGCACTAATGTGCAGATGTCCGCTGCACTCCTCCCTTCGTTGCACCAGCTCTAGCAGTACCTCCGGGCATCCCCAGGGGCCTCTGCAGAGCGGTGGAAGCCCACATCCCTCCCCAGGATAGGACAGCAGTCCTCTGGATGCTTGAGCCTATCCTCCCCTACTGACCCCTGACAACCTGGGCTCACATCCGAACCCAGGTCACCAGTGTGGCTGAAGGTATGGCACCCAGTGCCTCAACCCTCAGCACCACTGGGCTGGCACTTTGTTTGTCTTTCTTGAGAATACTGGAGCTATCTTTTTCCATTCTCATCATGGTGGAGATATGTGTCCCCCCTTTTTATATTCTGCATTTCCGTGTTACCACTGACTCCAAAATAAATACTTATTATTAACCACATGAAGTTAAGGGAGGGGTCAGAGGTGTAGGGACCAAGCTGTTTCTTTTCATAGAGGATGTCTATGATGCTGTCGGTCAGCTCATCTGCAGCCTTTGGTTTATATCCTTTGCCTTCAGATTTTAAATTATTTTGCCTTGACATTAATACCTGTCTGGCCTTTTCAAAAGATGGAGATGTGGATAGAGAACAGGAGTAGTTTTTGGACCCTGAGAAAGTGTTCTATGCTCTAGAAATTGGACCTTAATGTAAGAGTTTCATATGCTGTGTCATCTTTTTTTTTTTTAAATTTATGAAATAGTGGCACAGGTAAGTTTCTTGTTCCTGTAGAGCTATGTCTGGCAGGGCCTGTTTTATTCCTAGCATTTTTATTAGGTACTGTGTGAACATAGCCATGTCTGTCTGGGTTTTTCTGCATGTATTTACATTTTTTGCATTGTCTATGTATTTATCTATTTCTTCTAAGTCAATGATAGATGTTGCACAGTGGTACCTACAGTTTCCATTGTGGTTGGCTGCCTTTTTTCTGTATTCTTGGTGGCAGTTTCTGGGTCTTCTAGTGGCTCTGTATCCATTTCTATTTGTATCAGGATTTCTTGAAGCTCTAAGTAAAATTGTCATTTGCAGTACTGTCTGTCATTTCTTTTAATTGAGCTATGGTTCATTTTGGTTAATTTTTAAAAGGTTTTAATATTCAGCTTTTTGAATTTCTGTGGAGGTGCGAGTTTTGGGGTTCCATTCCCATTTATTTCCAAGAAAAAGTGATGGAGCACAAAGTGATTTCACAGGCTTTTTTTGTGCATGTGACATGTGGAAGCACAGGTGGCTGATTATGGCATGCCAGTTTTTTTTCTTTAGGTGTGCAAGTAGTTTAGTCATATGTGTAGTGGTCAGCTCTGACTTTGGTGGTGATAACATATCTACTATGCCCCAAATATTCGAACTGTGCCATTTTGTGGCACAAGCCCCTGTGCCGCTCAAAATAGTTGCGCAGGGGTGTGGCCAGGACGATATTCAACGGAGTTGCGCTATGGCGCAACTTCTTTGAATATCAGCCCTGGCCACACCCACTGTGCATGGTGTAGTGGAACTGCACCTGCATGAAGTGGTCAGAGTGGGGGCAGTGAGATGCGGTGGGGCGCAAGTTCCATTTGCGCCATGCACAGCACCTCACGTTATTCAAAGGGTGACTAGAACAAGAGGCCATAATCTATGCGCAAGGCGACGGGGACCATTTGCATCTGATTATGGCCTCATTTGCATGCCATTAGCATGCAGGTGCACCAATCCCGGGCGACCTGCACCTGGCACTCCTGCCAGGCAGCAGCCGCCAGGACTGACGCCCCTGCAGCCCGATTGGCGTGGCAAACAGTAGTGTCCCCCCGAGCAGCCTGATCTCAGGCAGAACTGTAGTGTTCCCCTCAGCAGCCCAATCGTGGGCATAAGCAAAACCTCCCCCACCCCCCGAGTAGCAATCAGACCTCCCCCAAAGTCCAATATCCTGGTGGTCCAGTGGACCGTGGGTAGCCAATTGTGGGCGGCATCCTCACCCCATGTCTGAAATCTCTGGTGATCTAGTGGCCCCACCCACCTGCCCACAGAGCCCCACCACCCTCTCCCACCCCATCAGTCGGTGGGCAGCAGCACCCCACCCACCTGCTGCCCCGCCGCCTGCCGACTGACAGCTCAGTAGGGCTGCATGCCCATTGGTTCAGAGCATGAGCCAATGGGCATGCAGCCCATACCGTACAAGTCAGTCCAGATATGTAAATGAATCCATGAAGGCTCCATTCTGTCTATGTCCTTGCAGAGATGGGGTCTCCCGAACTGCATGCAGTACTCCAGATGGGGTCTCACCAACCGACTGTACAGAGGGATAACAACTTCCCGTTTTCTACTAGTGATGCCTCTCCCTAAGCATCCCAATATCTTTCCAGTCCTCCTTATTGCCTTCACACATTGCTTGTACGCCTTAAGATCATCTGATATGACTACCCCCAGGTCCCTTTCCATTTTTGTTGTTGTTAGTATCTCACCCCCTATTGTGTACTCTTCCCCTGGGTTTTTGTTTCACAGGTGCATTACTTTGCACTTCTTTGCATTGAATCTAAGCTGCCATACATTTGATCATTCCTCCAACCTTGCCAAGTCCCTTTGCATCCTTTCCACCCCACCTTCTGTATCAACCCTGTTGCAGAGCTTTGCGTCATCTGCAAAGAGATATACTTTTCCTTCCAGTTCCTCTGCAATGTCACTTATAAAGACAGTAAAGAGAACAGGTCCCAGTACTGAACCCTGAGGTACCCCCTAGTAACCCCCCTTTCTTCAGAGTGAACTCCGTTTACTATTACCCTCTGCATACTTTTGTCCAGCCAATTTTTTACCCAGACTTCACTTGGGAACTCTAGCAGCAGGCTGGGAGAACAGAGGTCTGGGGATATATTCTGTTTTAACTGAAATATTTGAATAGTTTGTAAGTGAAATTAGCTCTATGCATTAAAAATTATTACCTTGAATTAGAACTGTTACTTGGGCTGTGATATTGTAACTTTGGAGGTTTGGGGACTGTTGTTTATCAGGGTTAATTAGAGGGAAATTTAAATGTGTTGTTTGCCTGGTGTTTGGTAAGAGCCCTCCCCCACCCTGTTTTGTAGGCTTTCTTAAATACTGAAAAGCCACCGGGGGTGGGGATTGAAGGGCTGAGTATTTCTGTTTTGGGACTGAAATTCGAAGCAACAGGAGCTGGTGGGCCTGTGACATCATACGGTACCTGATGTCTGCTTACACACACTGTTAGTGGGACCGAACACACACTGGACAGTATGTGTTTGTGAGACTTGGGAACTGTATTGGGGGGGTTGAAATTGGTTTTGTAAATAACTACAGTCAGTATAGAGAGAAACTGTATTCCAGGGGAAAGGGACTGAGAAAAGGGGGTGTGCCATTATAAACAGAGGGGGGGTAAACAGGGTGGCCATATTCCACTATGGCAGGCATCTTCGGAAGGGTTGTAGGCTGCACAGGCTGTGGAATGGCAATAATTCTAAATTGGGCCTGGAGGGAGGGAGGCTGCCCACTCTGTAGACAGCTATCTTGTATCAGGAGTGAGGTATATTGGTTAAGGAGTAAGCTGGGGAGCTGGGGGGTGTCCAAGGATAAGGGGTGTGGATATGGGCAGCAGAAGGGTGGGGCTGAGGGGAGGCTGGGGAAATGCTCTGAAATTACAGGACGTTATGTTACAGCAAGCAGGAGGGGGATATTAGGGACAGAGGACCCTTAGATAGGGAAGTTGATGCTAAGGGGAAAGTGTACAGGGTGAACATTCTGAATACAAAGAGAGTGGAGGGGGAAGAGTCAGGAGGGGCTGTTGTGTGGAAGCCTAAAACAGCAGACTGTGGGAAGGGAGCTCCTAAGGTGAACAGAGCAAGAGGGGAAGAAGAGGGACAGTTTAGAGGTGCAGTCAGGGGAAACTTGGGTTACTTGATGGAGGCTGACATAGAGTGTCACAATAAATTTGAGCTACTAAGCAACCTAGAGGGGGAGGAAGGGGTTGGTGGAAATGAAGAAACTTGTACAGAGGCTGGGGGGAGGGAGTTGGATACCCATAGGGCATCACAGACCGGCTATGGAAAGGATAGAAACAGTCCAAGAGGGAGAAGGGAAAACATATATGTTAAGCAAATGGGGGAGATGCAACATATTCCAGACATGAGGGAGGAGAGCATGATTGGAGAGAAACTGGGAGACAAGGAGGTGGGAGAGGAGCCCCCCTTCAGCAGGGGTCAGTAGTGAGATGGGTCCTAGCTGAAGGACCCACAGAGAGCCTCTGGGCAGGGGTACTATTACAAGGGGAGGATGGTGGTGTGGGAAGGGGAAACCATCAGGGCCAGGATAAATGGTTCAGATAAGAGAGGGTTAAAGGGGACACCTATTCAGAGGGGTTTGAGTTAAGTGGGCAAAATAGCAGGGAGGCAGAAAGGGAGGGTGACAAAGAGGGTCTCTAATAAGGCAGGAAGACTCCTGAAATTGAGATCATGAATAAAGGGGGAAGGGGGCTGAGAGGCATAGTGGAGGAACCATAAGGATGATGGTGTTAAGGTTCTGTTATTGGGAGACTCGATGATTAGGGGTATCCAGTGGGAGGACAGGGGTGGATGCCATAGCCAAGTGAAGGTAGTGAGTATCTCTGGGCTGACAGTGCACAGAGCAAAGTGCATGGTGTATGAAATGGTTAGGTTGTGGAGGAACCGGTTTCCTGGCATTTGGGAACTAATGATCTAGAGGGAAATAGCATTTTGGAAATCAACAAGGTTCAAGAACTTGCCAGAGTCTGTCGGGATAATGGATGCAACATTTCTTTTGGAGATATTGCCAGTACCAAAGGCCTCAGTGGAGAAAAAATGAAGCTCACAGAGATTAATGACTGGCTCAGGAAGTGGGTGAAGAAAGTGGGTTGGGGTGTTAGGGAACTGGAATGGAGTTTGGGAGGATAAGGGACTATATGCCAAGGACAGGTTTCATCTTGCCCCATTAGGGAAGGAGATCCTTAAACAGGGATGGCTGACTACATACAAGAAAGGTGGGGTTTAAACTTGTGAGGGGAAGGGATAAGGGAGGGGCTGACAGAGTCCTCTCCTCCAGATGAGGGTAACCTTCAAGCCCAAGGGGAGGGAAACAGATTGGGGTGCAGGTTTCAGGAGGAGCAGAGGGAGGATGGAAGTATAAGGAATCTGGGTGGGGTTTGACAAAGAGGATAGGGATAAGGGTGGGGTTGGTGTTAGTAAATGCCAGGAGCTTGGGAACAAGTTGCCAGAGTTCCAGGCCATGCTGTTCGAGGGGGGGGGTGGATGTGGCGGCGGTCACGGAAACATGGGCCAACAAAAACCATGACTGGGACCTAAACGTACGGGGGTACACTATGCTTAGGAAGGATAGAAAGGAGGGCAGAGGGGGTGGAGTGGCTATGTACATTACAGATGACATAGAAATTGCTAGGGTAGAAGAGACAGAGGGAAACGTGGAGGCCTTATGGGTCACCATACGATCCCCAGCAGGAGATAAGGTCAAGCTGAGTGTAGCATATAGGCCCCCTGGGATGAGTGATGTTCTAGAGGATGGTTTGCTGTACAACATCATTGCCCAGTGTGGACTAAAAGGGGAAGGAGTGGTGCTGATGGGGGACCTTAATATGCCAGGTACAAACTGGGGAACCATGTCCTCTAAGGTGGCCAAGGGCAGAGGCTGTTGGATGGCTTCCAGGATGTGTTCTTAACACAGCATGTGATGGAGCCCACAAGGGAGGGGCATGTCCTGGATGTGATTCTGGCAGATGGGGATCTGGAAGGGACATGGTTGTACAAGACCCCCTGACTGGGAGCGACCACAATACTGTCTGGTTTCAAATAAGCATGGGGGGAGGGGGGGAGATCTAGGACACTGGCAGTGGACTTCAGGGGGGCAGACTTTATGGGCATTGGAAATATTCTCAAGGATCACTTGAAGGGGATTACCTCAATGACAAGTGTGGAAAGGAGATGGGAGGTCATAAAATGGGGACTTCATGAGGCAGTCAGGATCTGCGCTAAGTTTAAATGTAAGGGAGCAAGGTCACATAAACCATGCTGGTGGTCCAGTGAGGTACAGGTAGCAGTCAGAGAAAAGAAGATGGCCTACAAAAAATATAAAACAACAAGAGGGGATAGGGATAAGGAAATGTACCAGCTTGCATCTAGAAAAGTCACCCGTATGGTGAGGGGAGAAAAGTCCAGTAAAGAGCAGCGGCTGGCACAGGGGATACATGGAGGGGAAAAGGGGTTCTTCCGGTACATTGGGGAGTGGAGAAAAACTAAGGGCCATCTCAGCAGATTGAGATCAGAAGGAGGGTGGGTGGAAGAGGCGAGGGACCAGGCAGAGGTATTTAATGAGTACTTTGCCTCTGTGTTCACTAGGGAGGGGGATGGGATATCTACATAGCAAGGCATGAAGGGGATAGAAACATCAGTAAGTGGGATCAGGGGAGCAACAGAAATGGAGCAAGAAGGAGGGAGAGGTACCCCAGGGGTGTCACATCTGGGTAAGGATAAAAAGGCCAGTAAGGTGGAGGGATGGATGATGCTATCTCTGCCAAGGGTGTGGTTAGCCCTCAAGGCCCTAAAGAAGACAAATCTCCTGGGCCAGATGGCATTCATCTGAGAGTACTATGGAATTGGCAGACATACTGGCTGCACTCTGGCGGAGCTTTTCAGCAGGTCACTTGAGACAGGGGAGGGTACCTAGGGATTGGCAAGAGGCACATGTGGTACCAATCCATAAAGGGGGTCGAGGGAAGTACCAGGTAACTACAGACCCATCAGTTTGACCTCGGTGGTGGAAAATTAATGGAGAGTATACTAAAGGAACGATTGGGGTGTACTTGGAGGAGGTGAGGTCTGGATAGTCGGCAACATGGGTTTGTGCCAGGTAGATCATGTCAAACCAACCTTGTGGGGTTCTATGAAGGGTAACATATCAGAATTGGACAGGGTAAGCCTGTGGATGTATTATACTTGGACTTCAGCAAGGCGTTTGACTCTGTCCCCACAATGGTCTGGTGGAGAAACTGATGGGGTTAGGAGTAGGCCCTTTGATGGTCAGATGGATTGAAAACTGGCTAGCTGGATGCACTCAGAGAGTAGTGGTCTGTGGGGAGCTCTCAAACCCTAGAGAGGTTGGTAGTGGGGTACCGCAGGAGCTCAAGTCCTGGGTCCGATCCTGTTTAATGCATACATATCGGACATCAGGGAGGTATAGGTGTGAAATGAGTCTCTTTGCAGATGACTCCAAGATGGGAGCAGTAGTTGAGGGAGAAGAGGGAGGTTGGCCTGCAAGGGACCTGGACACCCTGGAAAGCTGGGCTCACACATGGATATTAAATTTCAATATCACCAAGTGCAAGGTGTTGCATCTTGGTCGGGGAAACCCTAAACACAGGTACATCCTGGGAGGGGAGGCGTTGGAGGCCTCAATAGGGGAAAAAGACCTAGGGGTCATGGTGGATGCATGTATGAATAACTCTGAGCAGTGCAGGAGAGCAGCTAGCAAGGCAAACAGGATGTTGGGATGCATCGTAAGGGGGATCACCTCTATGAGCAAGGAAGTGATTCTGCCACTGTACAATGGACTGGTTAGACCACACCTTGAGTACTGTGTACAGTACTGGAGACCACACTTGAAGAAGGACATACAGCTCCTGGAGAGGGTACAGAGGAGGGCAACAAAGATGATACGAGGGCTAGGGGATTTGACGTATGAGGACAGACTTAAGGAGCTCTGCCTGTTTTCATTGGAGGAGATGAGAGACAGAGGGGACATGATTGAGGTCTTCAAGTACCTCAAGGGAATAAATATGGTAAACATGGAGGGGATCTTTAGACTAAAGCAGGGAGGTATCACCAGAGGGCATGGTTTGAAGTTGGAAGGTGGAAGGGTGAGGGGAAAGAGGAGGAGGTTTTCACTGAGAGGGTGGTGGACCCTTGAATGCACTACCTGGTGAGCTGGTTCAGAGATCCACAGTGGAGGGCTTCAAGAGAGGGTGGAACAGACACAGAAAGTGGATGTATCAGATGATGGCCTGTCCCAGGGGGGTGGGGATGGATGATACGGGTTTCTGGAGCACAAGGGATGGGAGGGTCTCGGCACCCAACTAAGGATCTAAGGTTCAAGCAGACTCGATAGACCATAAGGCCTAATCTGCTGGCAAATAGTATGCTAGTACCACCCTGGGACCCACTCCAAGGCTGGCTAACTTGTATATTAATCTTTTGTATGGGACTGTGTCAAATGCCTTGCTAAATTATAGGTAGGCCATGTCCACAGCCACTCCCTGATCTACTACTTTGGTCACCCAGTCAATGAAATCTATTAGATTCATCTGACATGACCTTCCTGCTGTGAATCCATGCTGCCTAGGGTCCTATGCCCCACTGGCTTCTAGGAACTGAACAATTCTTTCTTTCAGAAATGATTCCATCTTTTTCCCTACCACTGAGGTCAAACTAACAGGTCTATAGTTTCCTGCTTCTATCTTGCTCCCACTTTTGTGAAGGGGAATCACATCTGCCGTCCTCCAGTCCTCAGATGCCACACCATCCTTCCATGATTTGTTAAAAAGGGTAGTCAGTGGTGTCACTAGTTCTACCCTTAGTTCTTTTAGAATTCTTGGGTGAATCCCATCAGGCCCCATTGGTTTGTCCACCTTCAGTTTTAAGAGTTCTTTCAAAACCCTTTCTTCTGTGAATGGACTGGTATCGACCTCCCTATCCAGAGTGCTTCTATTCTTTGATTTAGATACCTCCCCCTCCTCTTCTTTTGTGAATACTGAGTAGAAGTATTTGTTCAGTATCCCTGCCTTTTCACTGTCCCCCTCTGCCTACCCTTCTTTCCATTTACTAAGCCTCATTATCCATCCCTTTATCTTTCTTCACTCTCTAATGTACCTATAAAATTCTTTATCCCCATTCTTAACTGAGTTGGCAATCTTTTCCTCAGTTTTGGCCTTTGCTATTCTGACTGCCGTCCCTACTTCCTTCTGCTTTAACTGGTACAGTTCTCTGTCCTGCTCCTTCTGTGTTTCCTTATACTTCCTGAATGCTACCTTTTTCTCTTTAACCTTCCCCACCTCCTTTTTTGAGAACCATAGTGTTTTTTCCTATATTTTGCTTTGTTGATTTGCTTCACTCAAAGGCGTGTTGCTTCTGTCATGGCTGTTTTGATTTTTCCTCATTGTTCCTCCACCTCTCCTTCTTGCCATTTGCTAGTGCTTTTCTGAGGCATGATCCCATTTTCCCAAAGTCTGCCCTCCTAAAGTCCAATACTCTTGCTTTTGTATGGCTTGACTCTATGGCTGTGTTTATCGTGAACCACACTGGTTGGTGGTCACTTCTTCCCAGAAACCAGTACAGACAGGCTAAAAAACACAGGTGGGCAACTAACAATACAGGTACAGAATGCAAAGAATACAGCAAATATGGTGGGCAATATGGATTCTAAACCAAGGGTCTAGCAATGGAGAAGGCTCTTTTGCCCATCCTGGAGGTTATTCTTGGACAGACTAGCTGGATGTGGGAGGACTGGTGGAGATTGCAGCTGTAAGTTCTGGGCCAGATCAAAGGAGATAGAAGGGAATCGGGTTGACTATGTAAGGTGTCTTCACAATCTTGGCCTGCAGGTAGGAGCATCAGGCTTGACGGGGAGCCAATTTAGGGACCGGTAGAGAGAGAGAGCAGTGTTGAGTAGAAAAAGGGGCATAAAAGACAAAGCTTCATATATAGTTGTATGTTGTGTCCAGCATGTTTTGGTTAGCAGTGCAGGTAAGGGAGTACACCAGACACTCGTAATTGAGGAGGGGGGAGGTTGCCATTGGCTACAGCAAGGCAAGCCTCAGGCGTGATATGATCAATGAAGCGGTAGCAGAGCCATAACTTTTGATTAATGCTACAGATCAGGAAAGCAGTGTAGTTGGAGTAGGTAAGTGATGGGTCAAGGATTAACACCAGATATTTGAAAGTGGGAAATGTATCAAGGGGAGATCCATCTGAGGAGATAACAGTGAAAAGGCAGCCAGAGTGATCAAGGGTGGAGCATTTTGGTTTTGAACCAAATAGCATTGTTTTCATTTTGGAAGCATTGACCAATAGTTTGTTGAAGGACAAACAAAGGTGGGCCTTGCAGAATTCAGCAGTGAGGGAGGAGGACAGAGAAGAGGGGGAAGGGTAACTTTGAAAGAGTATAAGGTCATCAGCATAGAGAAGAGATTTACATGAGAGTCCCTCTGACAGGAAGGCATTAATAAAGAAGGAAAAGAGGAGGGGGCCAAGTGTGGAGCCCTACGGGACACCCACTGAGACAGACAATTGTGGGAAGGTGGAACTATCAAGACAGACCACTTGAGTTTGATCTACTAGAGAGGTAATTAGTGAGCCAAGCAGTGGAGGAAGCAGAGAAGCCCGGGGCACCAAGTTTTGTAATTAAAAGATTGTGATTGACACAGTCCAATGCCTTGGACAAATCAACAAACACCACACCAGTCAACTTCCCTTCATCCATATTTCTGAGTACATGATCAGTAAAGAGGGCATGAGTGGTGGTTGCAATGTACCTCTTGCAGAAACCATGTTGCTGTGGACAAAGGAGGTTGTATTTAGTAACATGTTCAGTAATTTGGTAGTTTACCACTTTCTCTAGAAGTTTCACAAGATGGGTCAATATGGAGCTAGGCTGGTAGTTGTCCATAAGGCTAGGGTCACCCATTTTATAGATGGGGACAATTTTGGCCTCTTTCCAGGCGGGGGGGGGCAGAAGCCGTAGTAAGGGAGGGATTAAAGATGAAGGTAAGTGGATAGGCAATGTCATAGGCTGCTAGTTTTAAGAAGCAAGGGGATAGACAATCACTGTAAGCACTTCCTCTTGGTGGTAGGCTGAGGAGGAGATTTAGTGTCCCAGGGTAGGAATAGTCTTGAAGTAAAAAGGGGGGTTGTTGGAACTGGAAGCAGGAGGTGTGTGCAGGGGGGGAGGAGGGGGGAACTTTAGCCAGGCAGTTACTAAGATTGGAGAAATGTACTTTGAGTGCATTTACCATATCTATGGGGTCTGTCAAGGAGCCTTGTTGGGTATACATGGGGGAAGGGGACTGCTTAGTAGAGTGGGATAGCAAGGCATGTACTGAGGACCAGTAACACCTGGGGTTACCAAGGTGCATGGATTGGAGTGATTGGAACTTCCTTGTGAAGATGAAGTGATTGCATCAATTCCACAGGAGGCAGTAGTCATTCCAGAGGGTAGTGGATGGGGTAGCTTTATAGGCAGCCCACTTGGCATCCTGCTCCTTCATCAGTTTGAAGATGTCAGATGACAGCCAGTAAGTGTCAGCCACATGCACTCTGTGGGTAGAGAGTGGGAAATGCTTGTCTTGGATGAAAGAGAGTGCAGTAACAAATGTGTCCAGAGTTTGGGCAGCATTGGTTGCACTCTAAAGGGTAGTCCAGTCAATGGCTCTGAGGTCATCCTGAAGGCTGAGGGGATCAAAAGCAGAGTACTTGTGGAAAGTCAGATAGGTGGGTGGGGGGCAGAGGGGTTTGGTGTGCCAGACACAGTAGGTGGGGGAGTGGTCACTAATGGCAACAGACAGTGTGCCAGCATGGGCAACTCTATCAGCATGTGTCATCAGGATATTGTCAAGAATAGTTTGTTTATTGATCCGAATGTTGAGGCATATGTGGAAGAAATTAGTTGTATGAGATTATGTTGTTGAATAATGGAGTTGTACTCAGGGAAGGAGTCATTGTCCCAGTTGATATTAAAGTCACCTAACAGTATGTTATCTCTAGAACAGGAGAGAGGGGCAAAGATGTTGAGGAGCGATGGAAGATCAGGAACACCACTCTTTGGGGGTTGTAGTAGCACCCAACAAGCAGCTTTTAATTAAAGGCAACTGTTAGTTCAGCTATAAACCACTCAATAGGGAGGTCACTAGTGGACTTGCCAAGACGCTTTGCAGAACAGGAGTTATGGTAATACAGGCGTATCCCCCTCCCCCACGGCAGAAGGTAGTGTGATCACAGCGAAGGAAGTGTAACCAGGCAGGGAACAACAGTGATCTGGGGTAGAACATTTTAGCCAGGTCCCAGAGATGCCTAATATGTCAGTCTTGTACAGAGAGACACAGGCTTCCAGCTGTTAAACTCCTCACATTCATATGTACAATTTTCAGGCCATGTTTAATATCCCATAAAAGATGACTGTGGGATAGAGGGGTGATTAAAGGAGGTGTGGTAGACGGGCCATAATTGCTTTCAATGTCCCAGAGAGAGAAGGAAGCCTTTGGTGTAGAAGTAGGATGACAGGAGGGAGGATGGGTACAGGAGCCAGAGGGAGAGGGAAAAGAGGTGTAGGAAAAGGCGAAGCTGGTCATGGGAGCTGATGAAGGTCAGGACTGCATATGGGCAGGAGTGAAGCAAGCCACATACAGGACTTAGCAGAATAGAAGCAGGGCAAAAGGTGGGTTGGACATACTTCAGAGTGATCTTTTCCAAGGCTAGGACTGATGTACTGTACCACAATCAAAGGCAAAACAGAGACCAAGAAGTGTGCTGAGATAGAAAAACAGGGCAACATGGGAGGACATCCTGTGAGGGGGTGGAGTTGGTAAGACATATTTTTGAGGGTGCGAGGGGTATCAGGGGTATTCAAAAAGGAGTGAGGACCACTGGGAAAAAGATAGTATATACTAGATAACACCATCTGGTGTGTGGGTCTAATATACAGGAGCCAACCAGGAGCAGAGAGGAAATAGACCAGAGCAGTAGGAGGAGGAATAAGAGTTGCTGGGGGAGAGGGGGAATGGCACAAAACCAATAAAACATTGTTGCAGAGCCAAATTACAACTAATTAGACAGCCTAGTGGTGAGAGCAGCTAACTCTGGAATGTCCAGATACATGCATAAATGTATACCTGTATAAATGTGAGATTTCACATTTATATATACGGTAGCTCAGATACACAGATTTATCACATAGAGGTAATACTCACATGATTGCATAAATAAATATTTCAATTATTGGCATGTACTACCTTAATATTAATACAAAATCCAGAGAACTGAGTTTTATCAAAATTCAGAGAGTACAATCAGGGCATGAGGTAAATATATCATGAATTACTTCATCATTTACCAAGAGGATCACCCTTAGATAACTAACTAGATAATACATATATACATTATCATAAAGATTTAATTTTCTTTGAATATATACTGACCCCTTTAGTATAGTAGGTCAAAGAATCAATGTGGTTATAAGCTAGACTAGTCTTTTATAAATAGGGTCTAAAATCTACTTCCTCATTCAGTCCATTTGGGATTATTGTACCTAATGTAACAATCTAGGAAAACAAATGGATTCCAGGATGCCAATTTATAAGTAATAAAAATGTTAAGTTACTTCAACTTGAACAGTTGTAAATTATGGCCACTGAAATCAATGGGTGGTCAGACCATCAATTAACTATTTAGGAAAATGAAAGTATATTCCTGGTTGGTTAAAGCTTAAGACAAGGGAGACAAGGAGGATATTATACATCCCAATCAGATTATACTCAGGATTCAGACAGTGGTGACAGTTTTGTCACCAATCAATATGCACCTAGGAAAAATTTGAGGGATAATGCTCAACCTTTTTTAGAGGAAGGTAGGACTCAGAATCTACAACAGGACTCAATCAGGGACAACATTTATCAAGAGCAACACAACAGATAGGAACTGAGAAGTGGGGGTTGGAATGATCAATGGAGGGTCCCATTACCATCATGAGAGGAGGCACAGAGGGGTGGAGGAGGTGGAGGAGGAGGCAGAGGCAGAGGGGGCATCAGGGGGTTAAGGGGTAGGGGGAGGAGCGGGGAAGACAACAGTAGTTTTTAATCTTAGCCAAAGAATTCTTACACCTCAGGAAGGACAACTTTTTGAAGAAAGGTTTATCTTTCTCACCAATTAATAAATTAGATCCCTTCAAATTGAATATAGATTTGCAAATGTTTTATAGAAAACTACATTTAGCAACCTGATTTTCTCAAAAACTAGTTGAACCTTTCTAGGTCACGGTATACAATCAGAAGAGATGCAAGTCACAATGCAAGTCAAAAGTGGGGTACCTCAGGGATCTGTCCTGGGGCCAGTCCTCTTCAATATCTTCATCAGTGACATTGCAGATGGACTGGAGAGTAAGGTTTGTCTGTTTGCAGATGACACCAAGATCTGCAACAGAGTAGATGATCCAGATGGGGTGGGTAGAATGAGAAGAGATTTGGAAAAAATGGTAAAATGGTCTGAAGAGTGGCAACTGGGGTTTAACACAAAAAAAGAGGAAGATCATGCACATAGGGAAGAGAAACCCTGAAGCCACCTATAGGCTGGGAGGGGAGTTGCTGGCAGTCACAAGGGAAAAAAGAGACTTGGGCATCATAATCACAGGACCTGAAATCATCCAGGCAGACCACTAAAGCAGTAGGTAAGGCTAGGGGGATGTTGAGGTGTATTAGTAGGGGTATCACAAGTCAGAAGAGGGAGGTAATAATCCCTCTTTCAAGACACTGGTTAGGCCCCATCTGGAGTACTGTGTGCAGTACTGGAGGCCAAACCTTCACCAGGACATTAACCAAATTGAGGCAGTCCAGAGAAGAGCAACAGAAATGGTGCAGGGACTGCATCAGAAAACATATGAGGACATATTAACGGAGCTCAATATGTGTACCCTAGAGCAAAGGAGGGAGAGATGTGATATGATTGAAACGTTCAAACACCTTAAGAGCATTCACAAGGTGATAGAGTCTAACATGTTTCAATATAAGAAAAACAGCAAGACAAGAGGACATAAGATGAGATTAGAGGGAGGCTTATTAAGGGGTAATGTGAGGAAGTTCTTTTTCACAGAAAGGATGGTGGATGCTTGGAACGACCAACCTCAGGAAGTGGTGGGTATGAATACAGTGCAGGGCTTCAAACAGGCTTGGGATAGGCATAAGGGAGCAATACAGATGAATATGAATTGATAGACCATTGACAGAGCAAATGCCGATGGCACATTTATAAAGTAGAAAAAGAAATGGGCAGACTGGATGGGCCTTGTGGTCCTTATCTGCTGTCAACTTCTATGTTCCTAAGTTTCTATGTAACCTATGACTAAAACAAGAGCTAAAACAGAAATTGGAAGTAAAGTCTTCTTTTAACTCACCTAGAGGTAGTGATACAGTGGAGACATATATAAAAAAAATGATTTGCATAAAAATGAGTCTTTAAAACCATGCTGGAATAATTAAAGTAGGAAAGAACAAGAGTTATTGACTAATTTAGAACAAGATGATACTATCATAATCAACCCAGCAGATAAAAGTGGAGGGATCATAGTGTGGGACAGAAATGATTATAGAATGGAATGCAAAAGACAGTTAGAAGATGTAGAGCATCATAGGAAAATTGATAGAGACCATACAGCAGAAATTGTACAAGACATTAAGGATTTATTGGGACTAGCAACAGATATGGGTTGGTGCACTGAAGAAGAAAGCAATATGCTAATAAATACAACTCCAAGGACACCAATTTTCTACGTGCTTCCAAAAATTTATAAAAATCCATTAAAACCTCCAGGTCACCCCACAGTATCAGGCATTGATTCTGTTTTAGAGCCCTTATTGAATTATGTAGACTTTCACATATGTGATGAGGTTCCGAAAATGCAAACTTATATCAAAGACTCTAATCGTGTAATAGAACTGATAATTGAACTAAATCAGAATATTAGTGAGTAGCATTACAAAATGTTGGTCACTCTTGATATTAAAGACTTGTATACCAGCATAGATCATGATTTAGGGATCAATTCCCTTTTAAAAGTACTCAGACAGATAGCTGATCTACACACCCCAAGTGAATTTCTGACACAGTTGGCAGAAATGGTTTTAAAGCAGAATTATTCCCAATTGAAGGACAATTTTTTATTAAAGTGAAAGGGACAGCTATGGTAGTTCTATGGCACCCTCATATGCAAATTTATGAATGTGGGACTTTGAAAACACATTCATTTTGGATTGGGAAGTGAGACCATTTTTCAATAATATTACCACTTGGAGGCACTTCATTGACAATGTTTTGATGCTCTGGGAAGGCAGTGAGGAAGAACTGAAACACTTTCATAACTATCTGAATAGATGTAACCAAGATTTGATATTTACAAAGACATATGACAACCAAAAAATAGTTTTTTTTTTCAGATTTGGAGATCTATAAAAGTGTTAATCAATTGGAGACCAGGCTGTACAGAAAAGAAATAGCTAAGAACACTTTACTTCACTATACAAGTTACCATGACCCTAAGTTAAAGGATTCTATACCAAAATCACAATTTATTTGAGCCAAAAGAAACTGTAGTGAGGAAAGAATATATCAAGAAACAGTTCAAGATATGATCCAGAGATTTATGAATAAGGGATACAAAAATAGCCTTATAAGGAAGGTAGAACAAGAGGTTACAGCCACCCTGTCACTAATTTTTAAACAAATCTCACCAAAAAACAACAACAGAACAAAGGATAATCTTCTCAACATCTTATAGTCACTTGAATGATAAAATTAAGTCCATTATCAATAATAATTGGCAATTGTTGCAGTTAGTGGAAAATCAGAACAGAAGGTTCATGCAGAAACCTCTATTCTCTACATGGAAAATTCGAACTTTTAAAGATAGATTAGGGCAAACACAACATTTCAAGATATTGCAAAGAGAGAAACAATTCTTATTGGGACCATTAGCACCTGGTAATGTACCTTGTGGACATTGTTTTCAATGTGTGAACACCAGTACAAAAATCTTTCTTTGAAGATCCATATACAAACGGAATATTTTGTATCGAACAACATATCACATGCAAAAGCCATCACGTTGTTGATTTACTACAGTGTCCATGTGACAAACTTTATGTTGGAAAGACTACCCAGGAACTCCAGAATAGGATAAGTCAACATAAGAGTGATATCCATCTAAAAGTGAAAACTTCTGCAGTGGCTAGACACTATTCCGAAGCAGGAATTACAGCAGCCTCCTTACACTTTTGGTGCTTGGAACGAGTACAAGAACCTATGAATACTGTATGTTTTTGGGACCTGGCACTAAGGAAATGAGAGGTGTTATGGATTCACACCCTCAATTGCACCAATCCTGCTGTTGGGCTCAATGATGAATGTGAATGGAATCTTTAATGTTGAGATATTGACAAGAATATAACATTTTTTTTTTGTGAAAATGTGACAAATCTCTCCTGGCTCCCCAACCCCATTTCCGTCTTGCCCTTCATATTGTGCAGTGTTCATTTTTTCTTTTTAATATTTTTCTTTTTGAGTCATCTTTTATATTCAAGCTAAGTTATAGATTACAGCACTGTGTTGGATGTTGCATCAGACACTATAGCAGATTGTGTTAGCAACACAAGAGAGATTTAGTACAGTCTTTAAAATAATTTAAATTTTATGTGGCAAAGTCATTCTTAAACTCTTGAATGGGGGAATCCACCATAAATTATAATAAACATAATGGTGGGGCTAGAACCTATTTACCTCCAGTATAAGTGGAAAAGTTATCTTTAAATTCTTGAGTGGGGAGATCCAATATAAATTACAGTAAATACAGTAGTGAGACTATAACCTATTTACCTCTAGTATATTAGGCAAAGGAAGCCTTTTAGAATATATAAGGCAAATGAATGCCTTTGAGTTTAATTAATGTGGATGCAACACCAACATGAGAGGTCTCTAACTGAAATTACATTATATTTTATTTCTTATGTTTTATATGACAATGTTTTATATATTTTAGGGTGGAACAGAATTATTGGTTTACATGGTATGATACCAGACAAAGGAATGCCTGCATGATTATATATTAGTAACTATTTACACTGAAACACTGGCTGCTTCTCCATGCTTCCTTGTAGAATAAATTTTATCAAAGGATTTACTGATTAAGAATTTAAATAAAACAAAAAAAATATATGTTGTAGGGATTCTGTAATCCCCTTTGGTGGTGGGGGGGGGGCCCTGGCCCTGTGAGCAGCTGCTGTAGTGTAACTCCAGTCCTTCCACCTTTATGCTACACCCTAGAGCTGCATTAGACATCTTTTAATAGCCAGAGGCTCTCCGGAGGCTGGAGCCATCAGACTGACATCATTTCATGACATCTATTTCTCCCCCCAACCAACTGCGAGATTTAAATGTGGAAGAGAAAGCTCAGTTTAGATAGAAGGGATAGAGAGACAGCAGTATGCCATTAAAAGAAATTTGAAAGTAAGGTACCCTTTCTATGAGCGCAGAACACTGATTTTAATTGCAATACAGGTTTAAAGGAGTTTGCTTTTGTTGTGTTGTAGAGTGCAGAGATGCATTAATGACTCCATCAGCTTTACAACTCCTTAAGCAAGGGGATGGAGCGAGGCATGAACAGCATGCCATAAAATGAAATAAAAGTAAGCATGTGCTCTTTCTGGCATATTGCATGGATTTTTGGAACAGTGAATATTTAAATATTTTTTTCACTTCATTTTAGAGTACAAAGACACAGTAACCATTAGAGCAGACATTACAGCCCATTTAGGTAGTGTGATTTAATGAATATTAGATCACAATATTTTTTCAAGTAAGTGGTTCTTTTTCTGTTAATGCAATGGCTTAGAACTTTTTATTTAAATAACTAATAGAACATTTGTTCTTTTGAAATACAGAAATAGCCTAAAGGATTGTTACAGGCTTCAGCTTATATGCTGTATTTTTTGAAAGTGAGTAAGATATCTTTATCATTTAAATTTAGAGGGGGGTATTGGTAACTATATGAATAATAAGAGCCTTTATTTCCTTTGTAGGATTTTTCTGTGAATCTTTTAGCTGAGAAATCACTATTAATACAATACAAATCAAATCTAAGAATACTGAAACATTGTTTAAGGTATATATTGATTCATAAATCTTTTTGCACTGGATGGTGTTCTTATAAGTTACTAAATATAAGAAAATGGATATAAAATTAATTTGTAAATAGTTTTAGAGGTCCATGGCGGCACCAGTGTTTGTGTTGTGGTTATATTCAGTGGTGTAACATGTTTAGTGATTTTTTATTTTTAAAAAAATTAAAGAAATTGAATTATCATTAGGAGACACTGGAAATAAAATATTTTTTTAAGACTAAAGGAAGGAATTTGTTTGCACTGTAACAGTATTAGTCTTCTGGTAATTGACATCAAGAAATTAAAGATGTTTTCCTATTTCTTGTGTTAATAGAAATGCAATACAGCAAGGGCCTGATGAAGTGGATTTTACCACAAAACTGTTGCCCCATTCTTTTGTGAGAAGAAAATAAAGAAAAAACATTGAAAACTAATACATACAGTGGTGTTCATCCATTTTTATTACTTAGCTAATGTAACAATCCATTTAGTCTCCTGTAACAACAATTCCTTGAAATTACCTCCCTGTTGTAGTAGAGGCACATGCTCAATACCCATAAGCTGTAGTTCATTAGAATTGTGACAATGATTAAAATGGAACCCCAAGGCATTTTTCTCACCCTGTTTCAGTAAAGCCCTTGCATGCTCCAGGATTCATTTTTTTCAAAGATCCAATTGTTTCTCCAACATAACATTTTTTTTTTTTTACATGGGCACCAGGCTACATATATGACAAACTGGGTGCCGGAAGTGGTTAACTCACTAATTTCTAAATTGTGATTTCCCTTTGAAGAACTTTTTCCTTCCTGCACGTTTCCAGATAATGCAGTTTTTGCAAGTAAAACATTCCGGGGCAGGTTGGGGGCAGCCAGTTTTTAGAAACTGTTGGAATTTGCTGTTTCTTATTATCCACAAAATGATTAGATGTCAAAATATACCCTGAGCTCCTCCCTTTTCTAAAAGTGACTAGAGGGCTGTTCTGAATATTAGTATTAAAAACTTTGTCTGCTTGAAGAATCATCACAGCCTATGTACCAGCGCAAGCACTTCTTCTGCTAATGGATTAAATTCTGTGAAAAAAACAATGAACCTTCTGGGATCATCTACAATAGTGTGTTTTTTAGTATTTTTAGGTATCAGTAGCATCACTCAAAGGGTCCTGTGCACAGGCATACATTGTGTTATTGCAAATCCAGTCCTGCCCTTGAATACAAATTCTCAGTTGAATATTCAAAATAAGGTATTTACACAACCCTAGTTATGATGGGCCTCTGCCATACTAAACACACTCTGCAATCTGTCACTGGTCAGAGGATAGTTAAAATATTTGATAGCTACAGGTGCTAATCATGTCCATTCATTTACTTTGCTTGCCAGTATGGCAGGGGCTAACCATCCAGCCCCTGCTGCTATTTTTTTCCAACTCTATTTATCACCAGCTGGCCAGGGAACTCTCTCAGGCATACCCCCTCATCACTGTTGTTCTATCACCCTGCCTGAAGTCCAGTCTCTGGGAAATCAGGGACAGATACCCCCACACCAGCATGACCAGACAGATCCCCCAGCTCTGAGTCCCCCGAGGCAGGGCCACTGACCACCCTGGGACTCTATCTATAATCAAGTTTGCTGAGCCAGGGCTGGGTGAGGAATCAGGGGAGCCAGAGACCTGAGCCCCATGAGTATGAGGCACAGAGCTTTAAGGGGCTGCCATCACCTATCCCTGGGGCTGGGATTTTCTACTTAGGTAGTTTCTCTTGGAGCGCAGATGTGAAATGATGTCTGTGCACATAGGTGCTGACATCTGCCACTGCTTCACCACTTTGACTGCACTGCTCCATGTAGGGCCCCCGATCTCCAACCAGGGCCACTAAAGAGTAATGAGATATCCCCAACCCACCCCAGGAGAGGAGAGCAGTCCACCGGACACTCAGTACTCTCCTTCCCTGCTGACCCCAGGCAGTCGAGTCTGTTCCTGAACCTGGGTCACTGGCATGGAGCAAGGTGTGGCATCCAGCACCTCAACCATCAGCACCACTGGGTGAGCACATTCTCTGCTGCTTAGTGTCAGAAAGTTAAGCTTCCACTAATTTATTTTCCTGCCTACAGACTGATCTCCTCCTCTGACCTGTTCTCCTTCTCTATTGTGTAGTCTAAGCTCACTTAGGATAAGGTAGCCCATAAAGGATTTGATGAATTGCTCATTTCCTTTGCTTTGCTGGTAGTGGCGCATGCATCTCTACATATTTTTGGCCCCTGGTGCCTGTTGAAGGCAGTGGTGTTTTTTTGATCTGCTGCCATGGTTAGCTGTTTTCTTAATATATTTGTCCCATGTGCACATCAGCTTAGAAGACCAATTAAATTTTGGACCTACTCCTACCCCGACAAGTATTGATGCAATATACCAGGGATACTGCATTGTTGTAGTTCTAAACTCTGCTGATTGTAGCATGGCAAACAGGTGTGTGTGTTGCAATCTAGAATTTGCAACTATGATCCTTTATTGCACAGCCAGTGGAATCTCTAGTCACCTCAAGCTGCTATTAGACATTCAAATCAGCACACAAGTTGTAGGATTACTTGGATAATGCAAACAGCATCCACACTCTTTCCTTGTGCTTCATGCTGAAATCGTCTCAGTATAACAATGAGGTCATCCATGAGATGCCACTGATAGTTTTCATCAATATGGACACTTCTGAATTGTCTAGGGTGGTATGCACAGGGAGGCACACTGACTCCATCATGTGCTGTTCATACATGTGCTCCAGCATGTTAGTTATCAAATTTCACTGAGTGATGGCCATTTTGAACTTGAAGCTGGCAAAGATGTGCATGAACATGTTTACAGGCAGAGGTTGTCATGTTGTCATTTGAACATGCTAGAGGGCCATGGAATAGGGTCAGGTTGAATAAAATAGTAAATGTTACAATCAACACAACATCTTGTGCACTCAGCAACATGGGTTCAGAAAAGGGCACAGCAGCACTTCTACCTTTATGGAATTCACCGGAGCCATCCATAGGTCACTGGACAATGGTCATCTAACTAGGTCAGTCTTTATAGACTTAACTAAGGCTTTTAACACGATTCATCAGCATCTCCTACTTGAGCAGCTGCTAAATGCTAGGCTGTCTACTGACTACATGGCCTGGTTCAAAAGCTACCTGGAAAAATGATCCCAAAAAGTTAAAATAGCTGATATCCTCTCTGACACAAGACCTGTCTGATCAGGAGTCCTCCAGGGATCCATTTTTGGTCCACTTCTATTCAGCTTCTTTCTAAACAGTCTTCCTCAATTCTGCCCAGAACAAATCCTCCTCTGTGCGGATGACACTGTAATCCACACCACCCATAAGGATGCCCTACTACTCCAAAACAATCTTCAGCTTGGCTTTGCCTCAGTTGAAAACTAGCTTAGTAAACATAACCTTGTCCTTAACTATAAAAAAACAAGGTATTGCTTTTCAGCAGCTCACACGACAAGCACAGACTACACCCTCTGACTATTATGAACTGTCTTGGTGCAGCCCTTGAACAGGTGCACTTTTTTAGGTATCTCGGAGTCACAGTTGACTGTAATCTATCTTATGGTGCACACATCGACAATGTCACCAGAGCTGCAAATACTCAAATTGGACTACTCTACAGGTATAGGTAGTACCTCACCCCAGAAGCATTAAAGGTCACTGTCCAGAGCTCTGTTGTCTCCATAATTGACTATGGTCTGATAATATATGGCTCTGCTACTGTAACTGTGCTCAGACGTATATCCATAGCTCTCAACAAGGCTTTTCGGCTCATCACTGGTACTCACCGCCTCATTCACACCTGCGACTTCTATGCTCAAATTGGCTGGCTTCAGCTCTCAAACTGCATAAAGTACCAAACATGCTTAATGGCAAAGAAGACAATGCTGGGCCATGCCCCCCCCCCAGAGTCCAAGCTCTCCTTTGCTGAATTCATCATCCTCGTCACACTAGGGGTTCTGAAACACAGCTCCTTCAAGTCTCCCGCTGCCGTACCACTCAGGGCCAAAGATATTTTGCTCACAGAGCCCCTAGCTGGTTGAATGGTCTCAGTAGTGACATCACCTCCCTACCCCTGCTTGGCACTTTCAAATCCAAGCTCCATCTGATCCTTTCTGCCTCTAGCACCTGTGACTGTCACCTCTAATACAACCCTCCTACTACTTCCCTACTCATTCGGTCACTGCCCCCCAATGTAGCACTTTTGCCCCATCTTCCTGTATCCCCCACCCTCCCTCCTCCCCTCTCTCCTTCCTTCCACACAGTTCTCCATCCACCCTGCACTTCTCTATGTGATCTGACAATGCCTTCAGCTGCTCTTCCAATTTCATCCTTACCTTGTCTTGTAACAATGTGTGCCCTGAAAACACCACTGGCTTAAGTTTAACCCAATGGTATGGATCATTGTAACTGCCTGATTAACCTGTTATTCCTGCCTGTGTTGCTCAATAGTCTTACTTTGTATTGTACTTCTACTGACATGGAACCTTTGTAAATGAGCCTTAGCTCAAAGGTACTTGTAAGCCTAGATTCAAATAAATAAATAAATAAATAAAATAAAAATAATCAAATAACAGGCTATTATATAGTAAAATGGGATCATGTATGCCATTACCAGACATGTAGCTGGCTTGAGGCACTTTTTTGATAAGTGCAAAAACAAAATTCAGGAAAAAGCTGACAGTGTCCCACTAAATGTATCTGTTGTCCCACTGTCCCTAAATGGGTTCCTTTTTTACCCCTACCCATCGTAGCCTAACACAACTGGCAACTAACAGTAATATCCTCTGTATCTAGAAAAAAGTCTTAAACCAATGATTTGGATTCCTGGCTTAGGTCTGTATATGCTCATGGTGGGGTGGGGTCTATGGTGGGTGGGTTTTGTGCTTTTTGTGGGATTTGGTTATGCTGATGGAACTTATTTAGGTACAGTGGGTACTACATCAGGACTGGGGCTGTAAGTGTGATATAGGTGTTTCTAATAATTTTGATTTTGTTGTCTTTGCAAGTTTCTTACCATCTTGGCCTTGGCATTGGTATTTGCAGTGGCACAATAATCATTTTTTTGGGGGCCTGTACCTCAAACTCCCATAGTGAGTCCTCACCCACATCACCATCATTTTAACATCTCTCCTCCTTCCACATGTCTGCTTCCTCCTCCACCACCTCTGCCTCAGTCTGAGGGCCAGCCATCTTTTCATTAACTGCATATGTGGTACCTCCTCCTCCTCACATCTTTCCTGCAGTAGCACAATACTGTGTTGGGCATCAACTTATGCATTCCAACAGAGCCATTATCTCCAGCCACTGCATTCTGATGTTGGGTTTGAGTGGCAGAATTGGATTTCGAACCTGCTGCAACTGCACCTGTACCTGCTTTTATAATGCAGCTTCTCCTGCTGCTATTGCCTGATGGACCAGTTGAAAAAAAGGGGAGCCACAGGAGCTACTGCTGAAATCAGGTTTATGGGTTGCTTTCCTTTTCATAGCCCTTCCCCCCACACACAACTTAGTCAGACCACATTTAGCTGTAGCTGTAGCTGGTGCCACCTGACCTTCTCTACCTTTCCCCACAGCAGCACCCTGACTAACTCCCCTTATGATGATTATTTATTCTGATAGTGCTACTACTACTATTCAGACATTTCAGAGTCAAATATACAGTAGGTTGCACAGTATCAAAAACTCAGAACCACAAATATATATAATATCTAGCCAAAGAATCTCTAAAACAATTATAAAACTAAAATGAGTAACAAAGTAATAAATCAACTGAATGTCCTTCAAAACCTTAAAACATTCTCTCTCTCTCTCTCTCTCTCTCTCTCTCTCTCTCTCTCTCTCTCTCTCTCTCTCTCTCTCTCTCTCTCTCTCTCTCTGAAATTCTGACAAAACAATGTTAGCCTGCAGAAACAGTGAGAGACTCAAGCTGCAGCTTTGGCGCACACACACACACACACACACACACACACACATTCTCATGTCACAAAAATCTTCAGAAGTAAACCACCAATAAAACTATCAAAATGCACTTGAATAAAGTCAGAAACAGCTCCACCAAGTGCTAGGCACTCAAATGCAGCCTAATTAGTAATCAGATTTTAGTTTTCCAAGCAGCGAGTGGTATGGTATGTTTGATCTGGAACTCTTAACAGCTATAGGGGATAGTACCTATTTCCCTGAAATATCAAGCAACTTTGTACATCTCTATTTACAGTACAGTACATGCTTAAGCTTCAAATAGTTACAAAGAGCAAGTACAGTATACACTGTAGAAGAGAAATATATCTCGTGCCTTAAGGACTCTACTTGCCTGAAGCACCAAATGTCTGCTATGGGCTTTTACTTTTCAATAAACTTGTTCTGTCCATCTTTTGTCCTCACTTTTATACAGCATGGGAAAACGCTTGCTAGGGTAGAATTCTCACAGACCTCCATTGCAAGGCATTTTTGAAGAGGGGAGGTCCCACAGGTATGAGTTTTCACGCTTCAGTGTTCTATTCTCTTTTTAAGTACAGTATGAACTCTCCTGTTAAGAAGAGCAAATGGGACTGGTATTTGCATAACATTGCCTGGTGCTGTGTGGAGAACATTACTTTTAAACCTTGTTTTGTGTGGTACTGTATTTCTTTTCACTTATAACACCCTTCTCTCTTCATATTTGTGAACCTGGGAGTATGTTTATTTGTTTATTTGTTTGTTTGTTTGTTTGAAGAGTAGTGAACATGCTTTCTAACACATAAGGTGCACATTTTTTTTTAATTGCTTATCTTCTTGTCTTTTTTGGGGAGCAGGGGGCAAAACTACCACACCACTGGAAGAAGGAAGAAAATGGAAGAAAGACAGAAAATAAGGTATGCTGGGGACAAAGTTGGGGGCACAGATCCAAGCAGCTGCCATGTTACAGGTCAGGGATACTGTTGGCTGCTCATTCATGACAGTGTGCAGTTCATCTCAGCTATTGTCACATGCATTATGATGTTTATGTCATATGCAGGTCAAGGTACTTTGCATGTGCTATTTTCATTATTTGGTGGGATCAAGGGGTGGTGCTTCATTATTCAGCAAAACCCACTACAGTATGTGCTCTGCACACTTTTCTGTATTGCTACACATGTCCCATGGTACAACAAACTCCCCTCCAATGTCACCTCCTTCTCCAAATTAGGACCTTTCAAGTCAGTCCTCAAAGAGAACATTCTCACTTCACGGCACTGCCAATGTACCAGCTAGGGTCAGGTCATCTATCTATCATCTTACGGGACCACCCTGCCACTGAGCTCCTACCGATAGCCTACCAAATATTATCTATTAACAATGCCTCCTTTGGCTACACTCACAAGATATCTGTCTAATTCTCTGCTTCGCTGTAAATATAAAACCTGTTACTCCCTCCCTCTACCAGCAAACTTCTTGTTCTCTTGAAAACTGTAAAATACAGCTCTTGGTAACACATTCAATGCAATGTATAGCTGATCTTGATTCTGCAATATTGTATAACTGAAGAAAACTGTAACCTTTAGCTGCCATTCTATGTCTATATGTATTAAGTGTTTGTATTTGTTTTTTCTGACACTGAGCCTTTGTAAATTAGTCCCTGACTCAAAGGTTGCAATCCTAAAGTCTGTTAAATAAATAAATAAATAAATAAATAAATAAATATGCACTTTGTGTCCTCCGCACTTAGCTGTGCATACAGCTCAACATATCTCACTCCCTTTATAGTACTCTGGAAGTCCTGACCCTTGGATATTCCCCATCTATTTAGACAACAGTGCATGACCCAATCAAAATTGCTGATGTGTTGCAGCCTCCCAAAATTCTGCTGAGGCTCTCCAGTTTTTCTTGAGCACCTGAAGAGGCTGGCAGCACAAGTTAGCTCCCAGAGATACTTAACAATCTATGGCAAATCGGAATTATTTTATACTTTATTAATCTCTTTCATTGCTCTGCAATCCTAAACTCTCAGACCAAATGCTCAGTTTCATTACACAATGTGAAACATAAGGTTTAAATCAGGGACTACTACTTTATTATCATACATCTGAGATATTAAAAAAAATAAACTTTGTTTGTAGACATATTTTGGACACCTTCAAGACAGCCTCAAAGAACAAACAGGGTCCTCAAAGAGAGTTTCTACACATGCCAGTACTAGGGAATGTGGACCTTCCTACAGCATCCACTTACCACTACTCTCCTTTCCCTGTTGGCTATTGGTTTCCTCCTGAACTGTCCTGGAAGATCAGAGGAAAATCCATAACCAAAACATGTCTACGTGGTAAGGAAGATGAGGAACCTCCAGCAGCATCAATTCCTCAACTCCAGGCAACTATCCTCTCAGATCAAGGTTTCCCTACATTTCAGTCCTGGCTGCATGGAATAATATGAGACACCAACAAACACATCTTTTTGTTAAAAGAATAAGCTGAAATAATTTAATGCAGATTTTCCCAACAAATAAAAGAACTCTGATTATCGTGGCCAGCACAAGAGGTACACATCAAGATTTAGTAGGCAATCAGCTGGTCCTCATACAGTGTCTTGCCTTTTGTTGCTAACAGGATTACTGTGCCTTTATGAATGCACCATGTTTAATACATTTAGCATGTCAACTCTTTCACCCAACCTGCACCAATCCATCTGGGATTTCACCACTGGCAGAATAAAGACCCCATTCACAATAGGCCCCTTCCTGGCTTACCCATTACCATTAGGGTATAGTTGCTATGCCACAGAACAAAGGAAGGAACAGATTCTACCACCTATCCCCTACACCCAGGAAAATCCTTGCACTTCAGAAGTCCTAACATGAGCCATTTTGATAGCTGAAGTCCTACAAGACTCAAGCTCCTTATAATATGTACGGCTGTTCTCACAAGAGTTGCATGCTGCCATATTGGGAGAAAGGAATACACAGCCTCTTAGGAGAGGGGATAATCAAAAGGAGTTGGACATCATGTGCTAGGATCAGTCCAGAATAGGCATACATCTTACTTCCTTTAACAAAAGTCAGATAATACAGCAGGCAGGATGTCAGCCATCACAGGTAAGGTAAGTCACCTGATTGCATTCATTTTATTGACAAGCACTACTAACAGGGGAGCATATTAGCGGGGCCAAATGGCAATCTTGGGCAATTTTACAGGATAAGGACTATAAAGCTCAATAGCAAAAGGCAATTAAATCTTTCTGGTGGACATTTTAACAAAGGGGAAAGTGGACAACTACCTTACTTTTCCCACACTCCTATTGTTAACAAGAAGAGGAACAGGACATATTTAAAGAGACACAGATCAAGGTAATCAGGAATATATAGCAGACTCCATTCAGCTGCTTGGCCTGATTGAGTAAGTCACAAAGTGGCTGAACTGATACTAGTTTCTCAACGCATGGTATGAAGTTTACACTCTGGTGAGCCTAATTCAGATTTGTCTCTTCTCCCAGTCTTCACTGATTCACACACAGACATGGTGAATACAAAGAAATGCATCTCATGGACCTCAAATTACTGAACCAGTTCATAAGGTCCAAAAATTTAAAATGAAGACACTCAAGTCAACAATCCTGGCCTTACAGCCATGCAACTACCTAATGTCCATATACCTGAGGAAGCCTACCTTCATGTGCTGATATGCCTTTCCTACCAGAAATACATTCAAAAAAAATTCAAAATACAGGACAGCCACTACCAGTACACCTGCCTACCATTCCACCTGTTTCTGGTGCCCAGAGTATTCACTAAGGTACTAGTGGTCCCAGCAGGAATGCCAAGGAGAGAGGAGGTCCACATGATTTTGTACTTGGATGACTGGCTAGTTCAGGGGTGCTCAACAACCAGTATAGAATAAGTTACAATAAGGGTGATCCAGTGCTTGGCAGATGACAGCTTGGTCATCAAGATGTAAAAAAGTCAACTATGCTTGAACTAGTCAGTTGCTCATCAAAAAGCACTGATCAACCAAGTGACAAAAAAAAGCGAGACCTTCAGCTGACAAAGTGGAAATAATTGCACAAACTGTGAAGCTGTGCATGGATTGGCCAACACGTCGGGTATGGGACTTACTGTTTCTATGTGATAATAGTGACCACTGAAAGGTGATCCCTATTATCGCTACCTGCATTATCACCGAAAACATTTTTGGTGATATGCAGTAAAAGGCGACATGGAAACTGGGCATTCAGGGGGATGTGCCCCACCACCACAATTCGCCCCCGCACCCCCTAACTAAAGATTCTCAACTCCAGGGGGATGCATGTTGAGGAGGGTGGCACAGTCCGGTATAAAAAAAAATTAAGACCTGCAACTGCAGGACACAGCAAAATTGTACTCACCCCCAGTCCCCGAACACAGGACCTGATCCATCAGAGCCAACCACCCTACCCACCACACCACAAGGTTGGCTCGGCAGAAACAGGCACACTACAGGGTTACAACCCTGTTCCCCATCCCTCCACATCCTGTTGCCCACCCAACCCTCATGGTCCTAACATTCGCTATCTCTCTACCATCGCCCATGATGATAGCGCCATCATATGGGTCACTGTTTTGACAGTCACCCATATGCGGTCGCTATCATCACGGTATATCAGACTTACTACAGCTATTGTGACTCACTGCCACAATAATAAAAACTGTACCATGTGTCAGTTTTCACATGCACCCATTACACATTAGTAGGCTAGATGCTCAGGACCTGTAGTCACTGATCTATAACCCAGTCATCAAGTTACCGCCAGCAGTAACAAAAAGCTGGAAATGGTTGATGTCCAAACACAGCCTCAACAGGGAGTCCTCCCAGCAATTATACCAGCAGATGCCACTCTGCTGGAATGAGGTGGCAATCATGGAAAATCAAACTACTCAAGCAAAATGGAACAAAGCACTCAATCACTTTGCACAATGAAAAAACAACAAATTGCGTGCAGCAGATCTGACAACCAGATATCAGTGGCCTACATAAACAAACTGGGAGGAACATTAAGAAAATCTATGATCATAGAAAACTCTTGAGTCCTACAAAGGGCAGAAATTCACCTCAAATCAATTTCAGCAGTAGACCTGCAGGTACGCTTAAGAAAGGTGAACTGGCTAAACCACAGATCCCTTAACCGGGGGAATGGAAGCTATGTCCAGAGGTGTTCAGCTTCATACTGAACAAATAGGGGCCCCTAGACCTGGACTGAATGTCTCCCAAGAATAACACACAATTGAAAGGCTTAACTCCAGGTATCATGGACAGAAGCAGAAAAGGTGGATACCTTCTCAGCAGACTGGATGTTCAGCAGAGCATGCATCTTCCCCCTCAAACATCAATGCTGCACAAAGTACAGAACAAATTAAGACTGACAAGGACCACAGTGGTACTGGTGATGCCACATTGGCCCAGGAGACCATTATTCTCACTGATCAATGTAATAGCCATTGTTCTACTATCCAAGCTCCCAACAAGCATGGACATGTTTCACCAAGGACCTGTCAACCATCACAGCCCAGAAACAATGCAATTTATGACACACTTGATGAGAGGAACAGCCTGATAGATCAAGGCTATTTGGAGGAGGTAGGAGAAACCCTGCATCAATCCAGAAGGTTCTCAACAAACAGAACTTGCCAATGGAATTGGGAGGTGTTTCACCACTGGAGCCTGACTCAGGGGATAATACCCATGGACAATAACTTATACACATGTCTCTCTTTTTGAATGATGGGGTGGACAAGGGCCTAACACAATCCTCCATCAGTATTCAGGTTGTAGCCACAGGGACCATAAGGGTGCCATAAGCAGAAGGTTGATCAGTAGTGGCACACCCACATGTGATCCATTTCCTAAGGGCTGTTCAGAACACTACCATATCCACAAACACCAGAGTACCACCATGGCAACTGAATGTGGTACTAGATGCAATAATTCACAAACCCTTATAACCAAGATAGTCAGCATCCTTCTACTACCTCATCATCAAAACAGTATTCCTAACGGCCGCTTGCATAGGCAGAAGAATAAGTGAACTGCTGGCCCTATCCTGCAGAGAACCATTCATTGTCTTCCATAACGACACAGCCACACTCAAAACAGTGCCAGCCATCCCTCCAAAGGTCAACTCACTCTTCCATGTAGCTCATGAAATTCACCTGCCCACATTGACACCTCAATCCCAAAGAGAACAGGGGACAATGAAACATGAACTAAATACGCGGTGTCAACTTAAGAGCTACCTGAATGCTACTCAGGGGTTCAGGTTGACAGACAGATAATTCATGTTTGTCAGGGGCCACAAAGTTAGCCAAACAACATCCAAGGAAATGATAGCTAGGTGGCTGAAGGCAGCAATCCCTGGGGGCCTACTGTAAATCTGGGATACCACCCCAAACAATTTTAAAACCATACTCAGCCAGAGCAATGGCCCCTTTCTGGGCTGAGAGAGGCCAAGCTATGGTAGAGGAACTCTATCAACCTCTACCTGGACCTCTAGCTACACCTTCAACAAGCAGTATAAACTGAATGTGATGTCAGCAGACCAAACAGACTCTGGCAGAAAGGTACTGAAGTCAGCACAAAGTGTCAGTCTGTGAGAGTCTGAAAAGACCAGGAAGACTGACCGGCAGCCCAACAAAATAGAGTACTGCTTCTAAGGTCCTGAGGGTCAGGACTTTGAGACTGCTATAAAGTGTGCAAGATATAACGGAGTTCACTCACCTTGTAAAGGTGATTGTAAGAGCGCCCTATATAGTACTCCATGGCCCACTCAGACAGACCATTCACATGGATGTTGACAAGGCAAGAAACAGATGTCAAGTACCGATATCAGGTATAGTTAAAACATATCACAATGTATTACAAGAACTGTATATATCATAGAGTCTGCCAGAATGAAAACAGTGCCACAATTTACAGCATGATAAAAGGGATTAACTCCCATTGGAACTGCTTTCTTTACTGCAGCAGCTCTGCTGCAGAATTCTGTGGAATTGGGTTGCATCCTGGAAGGCTTCCCTGTATTGCTTAATTCTGAAAAACACATACAAGCAGTATGATTTTATGGCATTTTGGGAGGTCCTGATTGCTATCAATAAAGATAGCTTGCTGGATGTAAATCACAGGACTGCAGAGGTTTTTCATTTAGTTTAAAAACTGCTATGGAATAACTCAACTAGAGAGCCTCAGCAGGACTGAGGGAATAGCAAATACATCAACAATTCTGATTTGATCATCTGTCGGTGTATAGAATGTGTGGGTGGGGAATACCCAAGGGTCAGGACTTCCAGAGTATTATAAAGGGTGCTGATGCAGTCACCTTGACCAGCTAAGTAAACTCAAATTTTCAGGTATTTCTTCCCATGTATGCCTGCTCCTGGTTTATGTCTTGTATTCACGCAGTTTTGCCCTTTCACAAATGAAGTCCACTAGGTAGAACAAGGCATCATTTAACAGGGGACCCTGACTAAGGAAATAGTAAGACCCTTTTAAAACAGGCACAGGAAGCAATACACTGGAGATATTAAACAGAATTGTACTGAGAAGAGAACGGGTATGATTGGAGGAATCACATCATGTGATTGTGTAGTAAGATTTATCTTACTGCATGGCTGGCTCTCTATCAAATTTAAAACATCTCTTTCAGACATGTTTCTTCATAAATGAGCTGCTTTATAAGTCAGAATGTGCAGTAATACAAATCTTACTGCACTTCCCAGGTGACTGAAAACACTCTACTGCACCTCATGCATCACAACCCACATGGGGAATACGATAAGATCTGTCATACTACACCCGCTATTGTAGAATGTAGCTTACTTTACACATGCCCACACTTTAGGTGAAGACTGTCAGTATTGGGACCGATATTTTTTTATCTGTTGGACACTCAGTTACTGTGCAAATAGTTCCTTGTTACTTGTTAAATATTTACTGGGCTCAGTTCCTTGGAAACCATTATTCTTGGCGACCTGAACTACAATTGGCTATCAAGTGCATCAGCTCCCTTGAAATCCTTTTGTGACACTCTAGGGCTGGTGCAACTCATTGGCCAGCCTACTCGGCCAAATAAAAAGAACCTTAACAACAGCTCCCTCTTAGATGTAATTTTGGTTAGCAAGCCACATCTGTTCTCTCACGTCAAAACATTTTTCTCAGACATTAGCGATCATTGTATAATCACCACCATTAGATCCATGCACAACCCACAGTTTGTGGCAAAGTTCTCTATCAAGTGGTGCAAATGCAACTTCGATTTGTTTGCATACGTCCATGACTTGAAACATTCATCACGATGGCAGGAATTCTTCCTAGCCAAAACGGTTAACAGGGCATATACTACTTTTTAAGATATTTTGAGTGAGGCTTTAAATAAGCATGCACCCTTGGTTAAGGTGCGCATCAGGAGCAGCATCTGCCGTTGGTCCTTGCCTGAGCTCAAAGCTTCCCTGTTAGAAAGGGACACTTTATGGAAAAAAAGCCCAAAGAAGCAAGAACAGCTCTGATTGGTGTCTTTTTAAGAGAGCACGTAACAAGTGCACCAAGTTGGTCAGAGCAACCAAGGCCACCTACTATCGTTTGGAGCTAGCCTCTGCCTCAAGAAATCCTTCAAAGCTCTGGCAAACATTAAAAGACATGTCTGGACATGAACCTGGTAATCCCATTCCAGCAAAAATGAAGTCCAGTGGCAGTGTTATCTCTACCCGATTGGAGATATTGGAAGCCCTCAATAACCATTTTGCAATGGCAGGGCTAGCATTTGATACTTCCCCTGCCAATGACCTTTGCGCAGCTCAGGACCCACCAACCCATGAGTCCCCCTCTACCGAGGAGGCCTTCTCCCTCCTGCCTATCTGTCTAAAAGAGGTGCAAGACCTACTGCTGCAACTGGACACCAGGAAGGGAGCAGGCTCCAACTTCATAGAGCCATACTATCTGAAATGTGCCTACCATGTGCTTGCGGTGCCAATCACCCAACTATTCAACATGTCACTCTCCCAGTGTAGCGTCCCCCCTCAATGGAAAATAGTCCACGTCATCCCTCTATTAAAAGCAGGTAACCCCTGCGATCTAAATAATTACAGACCGATCTCCCTCCTCCCCATCCTGTCTAAATTACTAGAAAAAACTGTGTGTGGCCAGCTAGGGGTATACTTAGAATCCAGAAGCCTATTAAACCCAGTTCAATTTGGATTCAGAGCAAAGCACAGCACCATAACAGCCCTAGCTCAGGTGACCAATGATTAACTCCTAGACCTTTACAACAAGAAGCAAGTCTGTGCCATTTTCTTGGATCTTAGAAAGGCATTCGACACAGTCGATCACAGCTTGCTTCTTTCCTCCCTAAGCACCTTAGGCCTGGACCATAAATCTATGTGCTGGTTTGCAGACTACCTCGGAGAACGGAAACAGCAGGTTAAAGCTGAAGGTGATCTTTCTCCATTAAAACCTATGCTGAGAGGCATGCCCCAGGGCTTTACCTTGGCCCCTCTTTTGCAGTCTACATTAACAACATCAATGACCCCATCAAAGCCAACATCCACTTATTTGTGGATGACACTGTACTATACTTGGTTGTCCCATGGAAGCAGCCTGTGAAGGCCTCCAAGCTGAATTTAACCTTCTACAATACCAGCTCATAAACAAAAAGCTTTTGCTCAATGGAAAAAGACAAAAGCCATGCTCATCTCCCCCTCCTTGCATACGGCAATTCCTGCTGGGGGGGGGGGATCCCATAAATTACCACTGTTCTTGGAGAAACACTAGAGTATGTAGCTAAATTCAAATATCTAGGAGTTTGGCTCAATCATAAACTTTCCTTTGCCGACCATCTCAAAGAACTACAGAAGAAACTAAGGAAAAGATTAGGACTATTCTACAGAATTAACCACCTGCTCACAAAGGAGGACAAGATTCTTCAACTGGTTCAAGCTACCTTCCTATCTTTAATAGATTACATGGACCTGCTCTACAGCCACTGCACTGCCTCTGCACTGGTTAAGTTGGACACCCTCTACCACAGAACTATCAGGTTCATTACTGGCCTTCACTTTCAACACACCACTGCTCCCTGTACTCATCGTTAGGCTGGACTTCCCCTCACTATAGAAGGAATAGAAATGCCACCCTATGGGCCTTCAGAGAGGTGACCAATAAGCTCCCCTCATATGTCTCAGATTGTATTCCCCGGAGTGTGTTAGGCACCTACGCTCTAAGGAGCTAGTCCCTAATTGCCCTCCAAGTTCCAAGGATCAAAACTCATTTCGGCAAAGCTGTTCTAAGCTTCTCTTTACCCACATTGTGGAATGGTTTACAAAGGAACTTGAAGCTGAGCTGCCCTGTTAGCCTGAATATCTTCAAGGCTCTCTATCATCACTACAAGAAAGCACCTTGCAAATGTTTTCCTCACTGCCAGCCCACTAATTCCGTAACTCCCCCTTTCCATCCTGCTGTTCACCATGTTTCTACCCCTGGTTCTCACTCTTTCCCTATTAACTCTTCCTGCTTCACCCACCCTTCCCTGTCTGCTCCAGCCTGGCTAAAATCCCACCCCATCCATAGTAGTGTCCCAATTATCTATCCCTCCTCTGTCATTATCATAATAAACAAGTACACGACAGCCATCGTCACTTTCTGTGGTTTTAGCCCAATTTTTCCCACAGTCATCGGTACTATAACCCTCCTCTTCTTTACCTCTCTAACCTGCCACTCCATACATGGCCTTTTTCCCCTATATGTGTTGTTGCCGGCTGCCTCACTTAAAAGATCTCTGCTTATAACCCCTGTATGCCTATGGTTGATTGTACATCTGCTGACTTCTTCAATTGTAAAATAATGCTGTTTTTTTTTTATTTATTTCAACCTTGTACTGTACTATATACACTGTATACTCTTTTTCTTCATTGTATATTATTGCTTTTTGTATACCTGCTTCTGTACTGTACTTTGATGTATTCATGACCAGGTCCACCTTGCAAATGAGCCTTGCTCAATGGGGCGCGCCTGGATAAATAAAGATTTTGATTGATTGATTGAAATAGTCACAGTGCAAGCTTTCACACTTCACCTCAACCTTGCCCGGAAGAAATCAACCACATCTAGTTGGTAAATCTTTAATTCTTCAGACTCAGTCTCATACAATGTGATGGTGCCCATAAGTTGGACAATGAATGTAATTTATAAAGCTGTTTCAGGAATTATTTTTATTTGTTACCTGGGTAAAAACAGCAGTCCAAGAACCTTTTTCAGACTCAACCAGAGCAATAACAGTGGCTGCGCAATGCAAGAACAGGGATGGTTTAGATTAATATGAGAACATATAGAAAGAGTAATAAATAATACATTCAATCAACACTGGTATTTACATTTTTGCATTCAGTCAACATTGGCTGGTATTTACATTTTTATATTCAGTCAACATTGGCAATTGCAAAGGCTCAACAGAAATTCATGGAGTTGAGATTTCAGCAAAATGTGAGATGATTAGAAATGGATATGAGCAGGAAGACTATTGTACATTAGGGGAGCTGCCACAGAGAAAACCTTTCCAACCACATTTATATAAACATGTTGCTTAGTAAGCAGCTGTTTTCTAACAGAACATAGGCTTCTCTGATTACTTTTAAGAAACAATGTGAATGATGTGGATATTTGTTCACTGCGATCTGGGCTAACCCCCACCCCAATCAGTGCAGATACTCCACAGTAAACAGGAAGAAATATTATAAATTTGGAGAGCATATTGTGAATTAAACAGCTATGTCATAACAATTCATTAGAAGCTGCATGAGATTTTTGTTATTAAAAAATGTTGGACAGTTAATTATCCACATCTGAGGAAGAAGGTTTTTGCTTTAATGATCTTGAATTAAAGTAAAATAGCAATTATAAAAGGTGAGAGATTTGTAGGTTTTTAGCAGGAATAATGAAGCAAATTGCAAGTAGTTACTGTACATGAGTTTAATTCTCAAGGATTTAACTGGGAAGTTGAATAATTTGTAACATGCATCTAAGGCAGCTCTACCCAACTACGCCTAATGTACAGTATATCCTGTTTCATAGTGACAACATGTACTTATCATATCAGAATAATGCCTACTTTTGGACCACTGAATCTTCAGTATTCCAGCTACAGTATGCCAAGCATACCCAAGAAGAGGCTCCGTGAGATTGTGTAGTGTAAGCTGGTCCTTTTTTTTTTTTTTGCTTTATTTATTTGTATCCCTTGGCTGGGGTGGCTGTGCCTTTGGTTCCCCCACTTGTCCAGCCTGCCTTCACGGCTGCCTCCCCAATCATGGCCAGAGCTCATACCTCCCTGCCACAACCACCTCAGGTCACGTTGTGGTGGGTATGTATCCCACCATCATGGAGACCTGGAGGGTGGGCCCATGAGGGAGCTAATTTGGACGAGATTGTGGAAGTGCCATCAGGGCAGCATTCATGATGCCGAGGAGTATTTTGATTTTTCTCCCCTGTGGGGAGGGGCATGCAATGACTCCAGTAGAGGGAGCATGCACACATCCACATGCTCTCCTCCAGGCATCTGCCCCAACCCCGCCCCTCTTCTGCAGCATTGGTGCACAGCCCCCAGTCTCCTAAGGGGGCCAGTAATGCACTGACCACTGTTGTCCCCCCTCCATGGAGAAAGAGAACAGTCCATCAGATGCTAAATCCTTCTCCAACCCTACCAACCCCAGGCGACCTGTGCTCATTCCCGATCATGGGTCACCGGCAAAGCATGGGGTAAGGCGTCCAGCACCTCAGTCTTCAGCACCACCAGGCCAGCTAAGCTGGTCCCTTTTTGAACTAAATCAGGTAAATTGCAACCTGTCCATGTCAGAGGAACATGGTTTACTTATAAAACTCAAAGTCTTTTTACTACAAACAAGCAAAATGATAGACAGAAAATTGCATATACATACACTGTGAGTACATTGAGGAAATTTGGTGACATATTAGATTATATGAGTAAAGCTTGAGGGGGTTATGATGTCATAAGGGGTAACACCATGTGACTGCTATGCATGGTTTACTTCTTTTTAGAAAATAGGATGGAGAAAACCTGGTTTCTAAGAGCACCCTCTTCCTGGGTGGGTATGCAACAGAGACCAATAAATAGCTAGTCCCAGTGCCAGGTTGTCTTTCTACCAAATAAATTAATGTGTCCCATAGAATTTTCAAAATTATAATGCTGTAGCTGCCATTCTTTTTCTCTCTTAGCAAATGAAAGATGACTGGCCAGGGCAAAACAACTCTGTATAACTTTGAATGCAGAAACCACTTTTTTTCAAGTGAGTACTCTCGTTTATATCTTGCTATTGCTTACCACTGCAGATTATATTCCTGCTGCTCTCCAACTGAGCTTGCAATGACTGCCCCACAAGTAAACTTCAGCATAGTCACTCAAGCTCTTGACCACACTCAGTACCATTGTGTAATCTGCACTTTCACTGCAGCCCTTGACTTCACTCATTGCCATTCAGTGATCCTGCTGTATCTCTCTCAATGAGAAGGATCTGCTTATTGAATTAAAAAAACAGCAAAAGTGATGTCCGTGGCATTCCTGAGTGGTCACCTATTCCTTTGTCTACCAGGCTCAGAAATGCCCTAGATGTCCCGAGTGAAATGAAGCATAAGAAATTCAAATACATAAATAATTGAATAATAAAGGAAAATAAGCAATTACCAGTATTCAAACTGGACTAAACAGTTACCGATATTCAAACCAGACTAGTTGTGGGTGGGGAGCAGGCATAATCAACAAACAAAAGACTGGCTACATAAACAAATAATGAAAGAGTAGAGCCCTCACTACTACCAAATGCAGCAGCAGATGACTACTTTGAAGAAAAGTTTTTTTTTAGGCTTTTTTAGTTTACTTTTCATATTTTTTTTATAATGATGTAAACATTTTATTTAAAATTTGAACCAAAATTTTTTAAGCACAAGAATACCCTCCAGGGTGGATGGTATGGGCTATAGCTACCCTTCCAGGTGCTGTACGGCCCTTGCCCTCTGGCATCAGGCCTCATTATGCCCCCAGACAGGCAGGTATAATCTAATGCCATCCACCCTCTCAAGTATTATTGCTAGTGTTACCTATGCAATAATACAAGAAAGGTATGGCATATCAAGGGATATCATCACATCTTTGGTGTGTGTGAACCTTGTGCATGCAACCAGAAGATACAAGATAATAACCCACAACATACTATACATTGAAGAGTTTTGTTGTGATTATAAAATGTGATCCTATAGGTTTATTAAAATACATTTTAGATCAATATTAGGTTTATTTTGCAGCAGGAAAAAGGGGTTAAAAATGTGGATTAGAAATTTGCAGTTTGTGTAAACTGAGTTACTTTTCCATGGTTCATATAAACCACAAATGTGTTGTCCACAAAGAGTGGAACACTAAAAGGGAGTTTACATAAAGAGAGCAAAACTCATCTGTGGCTTAAACTGAGACACTTGGAATGATGCAGAATTTATCAAAAATTCAGAACAGCATTTTCGAAGCAGACTTGTCTTTCCACCAGCATTCTATTGACGGAATATCTCATTCTGCAATCTCTAAAATTAATTTATTTGTACTGCACTGAGTGTTTCAGTACATTATGTATCTTTTGTTGATTAACCCCTAATTACTACATTAACAGTATGTATGCAATACTAGTTCCAGTTTCTTATGCACTTTGCACTTTCAAAACAAATACATGTATCCCCCCTACAAATGGGGGTTCCCAAAAGTCTTCCTTGGGTGTGCCTAAATACCCACTGCCAGGCTAGTATCCTGTCTCTTAGCATTTTAAAAGTGTTTATGAAAGTGCCTTAATGCCTCTGTGCTCTGTCCCTTTAAGAGATGCCTATATCATGGTGCTTATTTAATCTGGGAGGGTGCTGAGTGTTTCTATGCTTGAGTTCCGCCAGGGCTGCCAGATAATCACTCTGTTCTGCCTTCGCTATTTGAGCAGAGGGAGCTCTGTTAGAAGCTATATTTATTTGGTGATTATCTATTAGCATAGTAATGATGTTGTAGTTTGTCTAACCTGTCTTCTTTGCAGCATGGACAGTTCTGTTTCTCACCACCATTTTGGTTTTGTACTGCAAGTCAGCACCAATCGGTACCTTTGGGGACTCTAAAATGGAGCCTATCCCCAGGGGTCTTGTAGGAGCAAATTTCTCTAGGAATTGTAGTTTTTGCATTTGGGTGCCAAAACAGACCTGGAGGGGGAGCCCTTGCTTTGACAGACTGATGGATCAACCAACCAGAACCTTTTGGATTGAAGGAAAATTCCCAAGCTGCCTGATGTAGTTAGTCAGTCTGGAGTTAGAGTTTGAAGAGTAAACAGCTTGAGCTGAATCCGTTCGGACGTCTCCGGTGCTGCTCCGAGGTGCTATAACAAAAAAAGGCATTAAAATCTCCGGGACCGGCTCAGTTTGAATTGAAATACCTGTAACTGGTCTGAGAGGTGCTGTGGGCTTGATTTTTGAGGATCGTGTGGAAAGTTTGTGAGAGAAGGAAGCGAGGTGATCCCGCAGAAAGCGAGTGTTCGGCTGCAACACTAGGCCGATTCAAAGCACCGAGATGGAAGCTGAAGCCGTTGAGCCCCTAGCGGTGAGAACCCCAGCTACAAAAAGACCAAAGCCCCACTCCCCTATGCCAAACGACCATCAGGATGACCCAGGAAAGGAGGGGGGTTCGTGTTCGACTACTGCGGATATCCAAGATATTAAAGCAATGCTGCAGGGACTGGTGACAGATTTTGCAGCAATAAAACCAGTGCTACACTCACTTGCGCAAAGAATGGGGGATGTGGAGGCTCAGATTTCCTCACAGGAAAGGAAGGCATCTGTGATGGAGCAGGAATTGGTGATGGTCAGAAAGCAGGTTAAGAGGCTGGAAGAAAGAATAGAGGATCAAGAGTCAAGAAGAAGGCGGAATAATTTAATAATAACAGGGCTACTGGAGAGGGCTGAAGGGCCAGATTGTGTTGTATTTATGCAGGACTTGTTGCTTAAGCTGCTGGGCCCTACTCCATTTGGCGAAGCGTATAACTTAGAGAGAGCCCATAGGGCATTAAGGGAGATGCCACCTCCCGGAGCGAGACCTCGGGTGATAATCATGTGTTTTCTTAACTATAAGGAGAAATCCCATGTGTTGTTCGCTGATAGACAAAAGAAGACATTGCAGTGGAATGGTGCTTCGCTCTGGTTATTTCATAATCAAACGCCTGCGGTTAGAGAGAAACAGAAAGAATATTTGGAAATTAAGAAGAAGTTGTATTTGGCTGGAATTAAGTTCCACCTGCAATACCCAGCAACCCTGGTTGTACAGTTGCAATCAGGGGAGAAGAGGTTCCTAACTGCAAAAGACACTCTAGAAGGGTTACGGATGGAGCTCCCCGAACTATTCAAGTCAACAACCTGAATGCGCCCTGAAGAGAAGGGGATTGAGCTAACCTAAAAGACTGGGACTGGGGAAGCTGAAAGGAGTTGAAAGTTTATAATGTTTCTCTTGTTACTTTGGTTTATTGGATTAATGTTATAAATGTTGGATTTAAAGGGTCTATCGAGGTAGAGGGGAAGTAGAGGATCTATTTTGGGATGGGGGAAGTAGGTGTTTTGGCTTCATGTTACTAGGGCTGAATAAAGTGGATGTTTAATAGCTTCCTAGAGGGATGTGGTAGGGTGCCAGGAGATTGGAGATGGAAGAACTCTAAGGGAATAAGTATAGGTGGGTAATTGAAGGGGACCCACCCCGTGGAGGTTGGGACAGGAATGCTAATGGAAAGGGAGTGATGGTTATTATTACAGATACAGGGGGGGAGAGACAATGCTTCTAAGGGAAGACAGATAAGCGAATACCATGAGGTGGGGAGCAGTAAGGTGGGGGAAATGTATTGGCGCTGGATAGAGGGGGATTGGAGAGCCTATGAAGGAAATGTGGACAGTGGCGGTTGCCATTTTAGAAGTGGGGAAACCAGCGGAAATGAGCGTAGAAGTTACTATCCCTGCGCCATTTTTTTTTAAATGAATGCGGTCTCTCGGAGATGGGGTTACCCCATGGGAGTTACAATAAGGTATTGGCAGAATATATCTCACTATATATGGGGCAAGCAGTTAATATTAACGCCTCTCGAGGGTATCATCTCCGAGGTGTGCAAAGTAACACTGCATCTTTATGTAAAGTAAAGTTGATGGTATTTTGCTGCAAAATATTGGGGAAGATCCATTTGGAAAGTATATTGAGGGATACATGGGCCTAGGAGTCCTTTGGTGGCCCCCCTAGAGTGCAAGAGGGACTACCTATGGAGAGTGGGAGATAGGGAAGGGAGAGTCGCCTAGGTTCGTTAGGTTATTAAGAGGTGGGAGTTTGGAGGATGCTGATCTACTTTAAATATGTAGAAACTAGGGGCAGTCCCTAGCAGTTGTGGGCAATGTGTACTGACTGGGAGGGGCAGCATGGGAAAAGAGGAAACAAAGATATAGGGGAAAGGAAGGCTCCTAAGCATCAGTCGTTTCGTGGGCTTTGGGCATGGTCTTGGAGTTACTAAGATAAGGGTGAGGGCGGGGGTAGCACAGGAATGGGTTCATCCATGATTCGATATTTGGTAGGTGGACGATCTATGGATCAGGGATTGGTGGGGTGGGGGGGTTACTGGGGGCTGGAAAGAGAGAGAGAGAGTCCAACATAGAGAGCAAGGTGGAAACAGACCTGGAGCGGACGAAAAGAGTGGGCTTAATTAAAATAATTTTGATGTTTATTAATGTCAAGTGTTAAAATAATTTCTTGGACTGTTAAGGGACTCAGGGGTAGATGTAAGAGAATGCTGATCTTACGGCATATTGAGCAAATGGGGGCTCATATTGCTACTTTGCAGGAGACACACTTGCTGACAGAGAAACTGAGTGGTCTTAAGAGACGATGGGTGGGACAAGTATATGGGGCAGGTAGGGAAAGAGCCTCAGGATGGGTGGTGATATTAATAAAGAAATCATGCCTATATGAGGTGGAGCAAGTGATTACAAGGGAGGATAATAGAGGGATATATATCTCAGGCACATTGTTGGGTAAAGCAATTTCGGTTGCCTCTATATATGGGCCAACGCCCTGGGATCCTGGGTTCTTTGCCTCAGTAGAAAGGGATATAGCTGTTTTCTCATCACATTCTCTGATTCTGGCGGGTAACTGGAACACTTGCCTCAGTAACCAGGAGGACAGAATACCACCATCTAAGGGGCCTTTGACCAAGGCTCAGATTGCCCTGAACAGGTTACTGGAGGCGACGGCATTGGTAGATCCGATTAGGATGTTTTCGAAATGGGGCAGGACTATGACATTTTATTCGGAAGCCCATAAGGGCCAATCCCGAATTGACTTTTTCCTGGTAAACAGGGAGGTGATCGGGAAGATTAAGGAGGTGACAACGGGGGGCAGAACCTTTTCAAATCACTCTCCCATCCAATTGTTGTGGGAACCGAGACCCATCCTTCCTAGGCCATACAGGTGGAAGCTGAACGATTCCCTATTGGTAGAGCCTTTAGTGCAGGAAAGGTTGGAGGATGCTTTATTGGAGATCATAGAGCAGCAAATACCCACACTGCAAAATAGGAAGTTGGCGTGACCCACCTGCAAGGTGTTATATGCGAGAGTTGCCCAGGGTATTACAGCACAAAGAAATAGAGAGAGAAGAGCAAAGAGGAGTTTATTTTGGGGGCAATTGACTCGCTGATGCCACTGGAAGGGTTCTCTGGGGAGATTGACGCTGAACTTAAAAACTTGAGGGAGGAATTGGTGAATATTGTTAATAGTAAAATAGAATTTTGGTTAGAAAAGATTAATGCTAGATACTTAGTGCAAGGAGACGTCCCTGAGCGGTTACTGGTGGCTAGAGTTAGGGAATGGGAAGCAAATAGAATGGTTACTTATATTCAGTATGGGGGAAAACTCTTAACCAATTCTCAAGAGATGACGGATGCCTTTGCATCATACTTTAAAGAAATTTACCAGGCTAGAGATCTGGCTGGGGAGAAAGAAATTGAGAGTTTTTTAGAGGGGATCCCCTTACCAGCCCTGGATCGAATACAGGCCAGGGAGTTAGCGGCTCCAAAAAGGGCGTCGGAGATTGTTGGGGTGGTGCAGTTGCTACCCGCTGGTAAAACCCCGGGGCCGGATGGTCTTACCACCAAATTTTATTGGGTACATATACAAACTATACTTCCTATGCTTCAGGAACTATTTAGTACTATTTAGTACTATAATGCAGGAAGGGGTGCCTCATCCTCCACTGTACCAGGCGTATATCACACTAATTCCTAAACCAGATAAGCCCAGGGATATCCCCGGAAATTATAGACCCATAGCCCTAATGAATCAAGACATTAAAATTCTTACAAGAATAATAGCAAATAGAATTTTGCGTATTGCTCCTAGTCAAATCAGTCAGGAACAAGTGGGATTTATGCCGGGGAGGGGTGCACATGATGCTCTTAGGAAGTTACATCATATATTAAGCTTTGCACCCGATTTTCAGTCACCCTTAGCCTTGATATCTTTAGATGCGGAAAAGGCTTTTGACAGGGTCTCCCATCCTTTTCTTTTTGCTACAATGGAGAAGATGGGATTCCCGGAGGATCTTCTTAGGGGTATTAAGAACCTATATGCTGCGCCAATGGCCAGGGTATTATGCAATGGCTATCTCTCACGCAAAATTCAGTTGGAGAATGGGACCTGTCAAGGTTGCCCTCTCTCACCGATACCATTTAATATTTATCTGGAGGCCCTTCTGAGAGCCATTAATAGGGATGTACATATTAAGGGGATTAAGATAGGGGGGAAGGAGTTGAAACTTTCAGTTTTTGCAGATGACATACTGCTGCACTTGCAGGATCCAGCATCTAGTTTTAAGAGAGTAACAGAAGTAATAGGGCGATTCTCCAAGGTTTCTAACTACAAACTAAACCTGAATAAGACTCAAATTCTCTCTCTGACACCATACATTAGCAGGGCAGACTTTGCGCCACTGTGAATACAATGGAGGACAGATAAAATTAAGTATTTAGGTATTTGGATCACTGCGAATATGGAGGGGGGCAGAAACAAATATGAGGGGAATTATATCAGCAATTAAAGGGGATATAGTAAGATGGAATAAACTTCCTTTAAACTTTATGGCTCGATTGGGTCTTATAAAGATGAATTTACTACCCCGTTTGTTATACCCGGTGTATTTAGCCCCATATAGTATCCCCCAAAAATGGTTTAATATAATTAGGAAATTAATTTTGGAATTTCTGTGGAATGCTAAGCCCTCTAGGTTAAAGCATAATATTTTACACTTATCGCATAAAATGGGAGGGATCAAACTACCTGACCTTCACATATATTACGTGCTGGGCCAGCTGGGCCTGATGAGTCGGTGGGTTAAAGAGTTCGATGGGGAGAGTTACAATCCAACTTGGCTTCAAATGGAGAAACAAATGCTAAGAGACTCGGGCCTTACCCCGGAGGCAATGCTGTATGCCAATGTTGGAAAAACTTTCAAAAAAGGATATGGGAACCCAATTGCGAAAACTGCAGACGCTTGGTGGCTATTTCTTACTCCTGTGCAGAGAAAGGGCCAAATGAGGGCTGGAGACCAGCCTGTGTTGGGTAACCCTAATCTGGTGATTGGGAATCGGGTAATTAGCTCATGGTGGGCTAATAAGATGCTGGGTCTGAAATTAAGGGAAATCATTCAGGGTAGCAGAGTGGTCCTACCGACACAATGTGATGGAATGTCCTTTTTTCAAAGGTTACAAATTAAGCGTATGATAGAGGGTGTGATGAGGAAGCTGAGGGGTGTTGCGGGCAACTTTTTTTCCTGGGGTAAGCTTAAGGAAGTTGATACGATAGCTAACTCCCTATCACAAATATACAAAGTACTCTTGGATTTTCTTAGCCCGCGTTCTCCTAGGAGAGTTTCATATTGGGATAAACTGATGGCCCCTTGGAATTTAGCTTGGGATAATATTTGGGAAAGCAGCAAATACAATATTATACCCAAATATAAGAGTATGCAATTTTCTATTGCCTCTAATTTGTATTTTACCCCTGTGAAACTATGTGATAGAAACCTTAGACAGACAGACCTGTGTTTTAGATGCGAAAGGGGAGCAGGTGACCTCTTACATGTGATATCGGGATGTAGTAAAATATCGCCTCTTTGGGGTGAAATTAAAAGGCATATGGACCCAATGCTGGATTATTCAGAATTTATAACACCAGAGATTTGTGTCCTGGGCGATTTTTCCCAAATCGCGGGTGTTATGCCTAGATATCACCTCTCCTTGATGGAGGCGGTAGTTAAAGCCTTCTTATTAAAACATTGGAAAGATGATCATGTATATGCTTATGATCAGTGGGTAAGTGACTTAATGGGGATTTTGGATAAAATTTAAAGATATTTATACCTGGGGGGAGAAAAGGGATATATGTTAAAAGATGGGTGGTGTTAGATGCGATTTATTCGCTGTAGGTCACAAATGTTCAAATACAGGCCTGTCTGTCGGATGGTGATTAGCGGATGGTAATTATCTTAGAATGTGAAATTGCTATTTCTGGTCTTATTCTGAGTTATGTGGGGATGATTATGATCTAGATTCAAGGGTAGCTTTATGATGGTAAGGGTCTGTTGGCTTAAGAGGGGGGATGGGGGACTATCTCTCTTTCCAGGGGACACAGCAGGATGCTGCACTTTGAGGGGAATGTTTCAGATAGCAAATGGTGCTTTGATGCTGATAGTGAGGTCACAGCTGCGAGATTTAGGATACCTATGGGTAGAGTAAACTTATATTCGGACCCATTGAGGCAGAGTATGGAAGATATGGGAGATTTGGACTGTCCTTGGGGTGGCTTATCTACTGTGTATGTATATAGGTGGGTTGCACATAGTTGGCACGGTCAGTTTGGGATTGTGTACCCTGGTTCTGCCAGGTATGTGTTTGTTTGTCTATTTTTTCTTTGAAAATTGAATAAAGATGGTTTAAAAAAAAAAAAAGAGTAAACAGCTTGAGTGATTCAAGCAGCTGCTTTTTGGCCTGTCTACCTGCAGTCCCTCAAGAGGTAATACTTTGACAGGCTTAGTAATTGGACTGAATCCAAATTGGAGTGTGACAAAGCCACTGAAGAGTGACCAGATTTGAACCTGAAGAAGAATGAAGATTTGCTGTATGCAATCAGCCTGTCAGGACATCCGTTTACCACAGAATTCACTGTTTTGCTTAGAGACACTGATATTGCAGCCGGACTGCCTTCCGCATTGTGGTATGGTGATTGCTTTACTATAAATGTGCTGTGTGCTGTTAATGGATTACAATTTGGTTCCCCACTGTGTAAATGTGCTATGCTCGCTGGAAGCTGCATCCAGCGGTACCAGACTCAAAATCCACACCTGGCCTGGGCCTTGCCACCTGGCTCAGCCAGCTACTTCAAGCACAGCAACCATCATTGACAAGAAACTCGCCCAGGGATCAGCCCCCCTGCTCAACCATCTTGAACAGGAATGACACCTCGATGATTTGTGTGGGCCTTGCTTCTCCTGGCAAACCAGTCATCAACCTGCAGTCTCCATTTTGTCTAGCCTGTGTCTCATATTGGGTAGCCTGAGTAACAATCAGGGTAGCTCCCTGCAACAACAGCTAAATCTCAAGTGTTGTCATATGATTGCATTGTTATTTTTCATTTCATGAACTGAGCCTTCAGGCTCTGGATTACAAATTGAGTGCGGTTGTGCATGCCTTTTCTTTTCATCACAGGGCCCCAACCAGCTGTGACACCGGCCTACCCCAGGCAACATTCCAGGCTAGCTCACCTTACTTTCAGCTGGGTATCCAGAGCGTGTGACTGTGTAGTGACTAAAAGTTCATGCATAACTGCCTATCTAGATCAGTTTTTAAATCAATCAATCTGATTACACCCCTCCCTTGTTCAATTCCCCTGAATAAATCAAATCTAACTCTTTTTGCATTTAATCTGACTGTGGTTCCAGTTTGTACCAAGAGCACTGTACTGTTATTATTTGCTGTGCCTAACCTTGTTTTACAGGGGGTCTCCAGGGTTGAACTGGTGGAACCAGCGCTGGTGGTATGTGCAAACAGTGTGGGGAATTGTATGCTGAATAGGGACTACTGTGAAAGTGTTTGTTGCATATTGTCTAGGCCACTAGAGGGGAAAGGAAGGAGGGTTACAGTGTCCCAGAGGGCTGTACTCAGGTTAGCCTTGTTGCTAACAACCCTGACCTCCGGGTGGAGGCACCCATTTCAGTACCCAGGCCCCTTAACCTGCAACTAGCCACGCAGGCAGGGGTAGTAGCCCTTGGGATAGTGCCACCTAGGGGTTACATCTTGGAGGCACCAATGCTAGGATTTGCACTTTCTAGTTGACAGAAGTTGGTATTACAAGCCCACACTCAAACATTGTGGTACAATGGAGGCACTCACTATGGTCAAGTTTAAACTTGCTCCCCACAAGCTGCTAGTGCACCGTATGATGGGGTGGAGCAAGGCAGAGGGGGTGGACCCCCAGCAAGCTCTGCTATTAATGGACGTCCCCTTGGGGACAGATAATGCCACTATTGTGGAAGTGGTTAAATTAATTAAGTGTTTAGGGAAGGTTGAAGTAAGGGGAAGGGATTCCAACCTGTTTGATCAAACTATGGTGGCCTTATTCTCCTGCAGCCTGCCCCTTGAACCAGAGAAGGTACCCCCTGTCATTTTGCCTGAAGGGTCCCAAAAGGGGTGGAGGGTCATTCATTTACATAGTGACCTGGCTGCTCCTGGAGGGTTCCCCTATGAGAGGGGTTTAAAGATAAGCTGTCTAAACTGTTAGCCTCTGAGTGGTGCTGTGCTACAGAGCTAGCACAAATGTTAAAGCTTTCTGAGGAGATCACTCCTGTGCAGTCCCCCATAGCCTCTCCTGCCACCCCTACAGTTGCTTCCCCCATAGTGATGCCTACTGTACATTTGGACTCATACCTTAGACTTAGGCTCTTTTGGGGCACAGTCATGAAGGAAGGTGATCCAGATATGTGGATGGACTATGCCACCCGATTCATCCATGAGTGGCAGTGTACTGGGGGGGAAAAGAGGAAGAGTCTCATGGAAAGCTTTAGGGGCCCTGCACTGGAGGTAATTCATTTCCTGTGCTCCACCAGCCCAGAGGCCACAGCTGCCGATTACTTCTCTGCCCTGGAGAAGGTATTTGGTAGCACCGAGTCAGGAGATGACCTGATGTGGAAGTTTAAATCTGCAAAACAGTAGAAGAATGAAAAATTGTCAGAGTTTATTACTCGAATTAAGTGAGCTTTGCAGCGGGCCCACTGGAAAGAAGGGGTGCCCGCCAATGAATTGAACAGGGTCAGGCTAGATCACTTCTTAAAGTCAGCAAGGTACTCTAGCGTGATGTTGTAGAAGCTTAAACTGCAAGACAGAAGTGGCAGTCTCCCCCAATATTGTGACCTAATGAAAGAGATTCGTGAGATTGAGAATGACGAAGAGGGATGGGAGCCCTATGCTGGGGCTGCCCACATCTGCCAGGCCCCTGAGAGAGGTGAGGGGGCCAAACTGCAACAGATGAGAGAACTGATCAAGGAGTTAACTAAGTTGAGAGTCAGTTAGCAAGCTGCCGAGGCAGTCAAAGATGCTAATTCCTGTCCAGGCCCCCCCCCCCGAGACAAAGAGGGAAGTCCTGCTGGGAGGGGTGGGAGTACACATTGTTTCTTCTGAAACCCAGCCTGAAGACAGCTTGCAGAAAGAGGTACGAGAACTGAGAGCTGTGGTGGAAGACCTACTCCAACTCCAAGCTACCCAAGACACTGACCTTGGGGGAAATCAGAAAGTCAAGAGAGCAAAGCCCGGACCAGAAAGAGACCCCGAGACTCCCCTACTATGTTCAAGCAGGGGAACAGCTCCTCTTCCCATAGAGACTCTAAAGAACCTGTTTTCTGTTACCACTGCGGAGAAAATGGGCACACCCAGTTCACCTGCTGTTCGCCTGAGAATCTGAGAAAAGTTGCTACAAGGCTGCTGGCACTAATTCGACAAAGCAACATATGGCCACAAGGTGGAGCTGTCTGGAAAAGCTATTCATCCAAGGCAGCTGTAAAACCAACATCCAAGTCCAAGTCACCTGAGTGGTCCGAGGTGGTGGGCCCTTCAATGGAAACTACAGTGACAGTGAATGGTGTGTCTACCCGGGCCATGCTTGACAGTGGATCTCAAGTGACCATAGTATTTCAAGATTGGTACCAAAAGCATCAGTCTGACATACCTCTACAACCCTTGGAAGGTTTGCACATGTGGGAGTTTAGTGAGAAGTGCTATCTGTACTCCGGGTATATACGAGTCTGGCTGTCATTCCCTACCACTGTGGCTGGGGCAGATGAACAAGTTGAGACACTTACCCTAGTGTGTCCCCCCACTGGACTGTATGATGGGATTCTCCCTGTTAATTGGAACCAAAGCCCTCATGTTTGGGAGGCTAGCACAGCTCTGTCATGAGAAACAAGGGCAACAGACTGGACAAGCCCTAAGAATTCCAGCATTAATCAAAAGGGTATATGACTTGCAACAGAAACCCAATGGAGTGGACCGAGATGAGCCAGTGGTTATAGTGTGGAAAAAGGATCCTGACTGTTTAGTGTTGGCCCCCAACACCCAGTGTACGATCCATGAAGAAGTCCTCCAAAGGAGAGATGTAAAGAAGAAAATATTGATGATAGACACCCCTGGTGAAGGGAAGCTGCCAGAGGGGTTGATGGTTAAGCCCAGTGTATTACCTGCACGTGCCCATGCCTATTCTTGCCGAGTGATGGTGCAAATGAGAAATAAGTCAGACAGGGAAGTTCATGTGAACCAGGGATGTACACTGGCTACAGTACACTGAGCAGACACTGCAGTATTACCCAGTAACAAGCACTCTGGTGAAAGGGAGAAAGTGACCCCAGACTTATTTGACTTCAGTGATTCCTCCTTGTCCACTGAACGGAAGACCCAAATTAGCAGGAAACTTGCTCAGAGAGACCAAGTGTTCTCACTAAAGGAGTGGGACATGGGATGTGTCCATGGGGCCAAGCATAACATATGCCTGCATGATGACCGACCATTTCAAGAGAGGTCCTGGCACCTTGCCCCAGTGGACATAGACAATGGTAGGAGTTACCTAAAGGAAATGCTCGCTGTAGGTATTTTTCAAGAATCAAGATGCCCATATGCATCCCCCATCATAGGGATGTGGAAAAAGAACGGATCCGAGAGGATGTGTGTGGACTATCAGATGGACAAAGGACAGGGTGGCCATCTGTTTTAGATCCACTTTTGAGATTCACAGCATACCCTACCAGAACTTCCTTGTTATTTGAGAGTGTGTCTGCTAGGGGTTGGGCAGGTGTGATTCTCTGGGATATGACGGTAATTTCCATCAGGAGCTAGAGGATTTCATGGTCTACCAGATCTTTGGTGCTCCCAAACTGTCAGTGTTGGAGGACTCTAAAGTCTGGTTGGATGACAAAAACTTAACTTTTGCTCAACAGCTTCTCCAGTTGATTACATCAGTATGCCTCGCATTGGCTGTTGCCTCTGCAGTCCATCTGCATGGTCACACCTTGAACTAGTCATCTCGTCAGGGCTTGATGTAAGTGCAATCAAGGTTCATCTGCTTATTTGGTCAATCAACAAGCTGTGTCATTTCTCTTTGGGGTCCCCCATTTTAATACCCCCCGCGGAGATAGTTCTGTACCACCCAAAACTTAATTTAGAGCATTGGAAACTCCTGAAGGTGCTGGATATCCTGGGTATGATGACAGCTTGTACTCAGGGAGCTGAGAAAGTCTTGGAGCACCATAGCACTGTTCTCATGGTTGCCTTAGCACCCTTGTGTGTCCGTCCCTTGATCTTCTGCTGAAACTCACCATGGTGTTGTGAGGAGCTGAGGCAGTTGAAGACTAAGGGACAGAAGTTGGAGCATTCTTGGTGGAGATCCCGCTCTGAGTGGGACAATTGAACTCTGAACAATCACTGTGGTGAATATCATAGGGCAATTTTCTTGAAAATGACAGAGTTCCTGACAAAGACTATTGCTGCAAGCAAGAAAAGGACAGCTCAACTTTTTCACACCTTAGAAGATTAATAAACCCACTGTGTCTTCAGTCTGAAAAATCTTTTTCTGCAGAGAAGTACAAAGAATTTAGCCATTTCTTCTTTGAGAAGGTGTCCTTTATTCAGATTAGAATAGTCTCAAGTGACCTGTTATAAGATGAGATCCAGAAGCAAATGATTTGATACCTTATAATGGACCAACATAGATGTAACAAGAACAAAGTGCTCTAGCTTTCGGACCAACCAGTCCTTCTTCAGAAGCTCATGGCAGTTGTTTGGAAAATACAATACTTATAACAGCTAGATAATGCAGAGAAAAAAACAGAAAAAAATTCCCATTGGTTTAAAATACTCATTAAAAAAAAAAAACAGATGATGTCAGACAAGTTTAACAGTACAATACTGCCCTCAGTCCGAATGAACCTTGGGTTCAGATGTTCCTGGTGCAAGACACATATAAGGAATCCTACTGCACATAAATTTAATTGACATAAGATAACACTGCAGAAGCAGATAAGGTATCAAATCATTTGCTTCTGGATCTATTCTTGCAAGGACCAATACAGTAACTACTAAATCTACAGTTCTGTTATAAGATGGTGATATCCAGTCTCAGACAGGCAGTGACATTCTATTATCCTGGGCTGAGTTCCAGCCAGTTGTAGAAGAAGAGGTGTTCCGGATGATCTCGGGACTGAATCCTACTTTCTGTTTGCTGGAATCTGGGTCTTCTTGGCTGTTTACATACAGTTTCAAATCCATAGAGCCAGTATATACTGAGATTGTTGGGTGTTCTTTTAGGGAGGGTGTGTTCTATGAGCTCTGAAATGTGTGGTGGTGAGGTCCCTCCTTAAGAAGCCATCTCTGAACCCCGATAGTCTGGTTAACTACAAGCCTGTCTCAAACCTTGTCTTTCAGGGAAAAGTTATTGAGAAGGTAGTTACAGCACAGCTTGAGACTAACCTGGAGGAGTATAACATCTACAAGCCTCTCCAGTCAGGGTTTAGGCCTTGTCATGGTGTTGAGACTGCTCCCATTAGGGTGATATATGATCGCCTTATGGCAAGAGACCTGGAACTTTGTTCCATCTTGGTTCTCATGGATCTGCCATCGGCATTTGACACAGTGGATCATGGTGTACTGATTGATTGACTTGGAATCTATGTGGAACTGACTAAAACAGTTTTGTGCTGGTTTGAGTCCCACATTGCTGGGAGACTGCAGCAGGCAGCCTTAGGTAATTACGTCTTTGGGGTGGCTGCAGTGTCCTGTGGGGTTCCACAAAGCTCGATCTTGGTGCCTATGCTGTTCGCAGCATACATGTCACACTTGGGTGATTTCATTAGACAGTATGTGGAAGAGTTTCACTACTATGCAGATGATACTCAGTTCTGTCTGTCTTGCACCTCAGACAGGTTGAATGTGGTTCCTGTACCTGGGCAAAAGAAAAGAGGAAAACAGTGCACTAGTTACTACAAATACCTTATGAATTGCTAGGAATGGTCCTTTGAATGGCAAAGTCAAGCACACATACTCAGACTTGCAACAACAACAGATGAGCTGAGCACAAATCATGTTTCCTCCATGTTAAAAATTTGATTTTCTAAACACAAAAAAACAGCCATTGAGCTGCATTATATTTCAGTTCGGTTCAGTTTATTTTTGAAGGGATAACAGCCACTGAGCAAGCTCATTTGCAAGGTGGTCCCTTGTACATTAACCATAACATCAACAATTGCAGAACAACACATAAATGGTTACAAGGTTAGAGCATGTAACACAATTGTATTATGTACTGTATATTTAACAACCAACAACTAAACATTAGCAGAACAAATACCTGCCATTGCCAGGTACATACAAAAGTGCATAATGGATAAGTACGATTTTACATTTATTTTATTTACTACCATAGAAAGAGGGGAAGAGAAGATGAAATCAAAATGTAGATAACAACAGAGCTAGGATAAGGGTAGAGAAAGAAGGTTAATAACAATGGCAGATGTCGGGAGTAATTTTAACAATAATAGATTTGAATGCGCTCAGGATGAACAGTTTTTTTTTTTTTAATTTTGCGTGGACTGAAGTTTGTTTCAGGCCGTGGGGAGAACATAGTTCATGGCTGACTTACAAAACAGAGTGTGAATTTTGGGTACCTCCAGTGAGATGTATGCACATTTCCTTAGTGGATAGGAGCTGTGGGAATGGTGGAGGAGAGAAGCGATATAGGGGAGCAACTTGCTTATTAGTGCTTTGTAAACTGTTATGTATGAATAAGTCTTCTGGTTGCCAGGGAGGTCCAGCTTACCTCCTTATACAAGGAACAATGGTGGGTTTTGGCAGGAGCATTGGTAATGAACCAAATAGCATGGTGATAGAGGGTGTCCAGCTTTCAAAGATTGGTTATTGAACAGTTAGCATATATAATATCTTCATAGTCCCATAGGGGCATGAAGGTGGCCTGAACAAGTCTGATTCTAGAATTTCAAGAGAATAGTGATTTGTTTCTGAAAAGGAACCCAAGTCCCTGCCTCAGTTTTTTGGATAATGCCTTAATGTGGGAGGTAAAGGATAAATGAGAGTCAAGCAAGAACCCTAAGTATTTGAAGTTATCCACTGACTGAAGCTTATCACCTAGGAGCGAGGTAATGGGATTGGTAGTGCTAAGATTAAAAGAAGCAGTAGGTGAACTGGGTGGGTGAAAGAACATTATCTTAGTTTCGGTATTTGGCATAGTGGTGCCAATATTTAGATTCATTGAAAAAAATGTCTGAAAGATGCATTGACAAATTAAAAAAAATGTATTTTTGTCTGGTCTTTCAGTTTTCCTTCAGGTCTAGAGTGTTGTCAAGTGATCTAGTCACCATAGAGATTCTAGTTTCAACTCTCGTGTATTCAATAGTGGAGAAAGAGCTGAGAGAAAAAAAGGTGCAGAGATTAGGGCATTAAAGATGGTAACTATGTTTTATAGATGTTTTATTTAGGAAGGGCATTTGTATTGTTAGTTAATTTGTCTTCCTTAAAGAGATGCAGTGAGCATAAAGCTTCTAACAGCCCCAGTGCAAATGTTCATTGATCGGAACTGCACAGCTGTTAGAACAGGGCTCGTGCTCACAATTTTAGATTCAGCGCATCAGTTTGAGGCAGCATGTGTTTGCCGTAATAGCTTACCAATTATTACAGCAAATATCAGCAGGATGAGCCCATTGAAAAAACTTGTTCAGCAGTTATTACAGCTATTTAATGTTTTAATATATATTCTATTATATTAACATGTGTTGTTTCGTTGCTGTGAGGTGCTCTGATTCTTCAGATAGGGTTCCAAATAGGTCTTGCCTCCTCCAGCTTACTGCAAGATATAGAAATACAGCACATGCAGAAATATGGAAACTAACTTTGCACCAGGAATTGGACGTCATATTTTGTTGTCAAAACCCTGGGACTGCCCACCCTCCCCCCAGTAAGGTGATGGCTTGTTTATGGTTCCATGTCATAACAGCAATCACAATACAGTAATCGCTATTATGGCAAGTGTATAGCACCGAAAAGCAAACTTGCAATATACACCAGACAGCAAGAAGAAATCGGGCAACAACAATAAGTGTTTTTGTAGAAGGGCTGTGCCCCCCCCCATGCCCCCCTGCACCCTTCTGGCTATAGATTCTTAACTTGAGGGGGTGCACTCCCACTGTGACACAAAAAATTAAGGCAGCAATAGGCAGCAGCAAAATAGTTGTGACAGTGCTCATATTAGGCCATGTCACATGTGTGCTATATAGGAGGAAACCAGAAGCAAGGATCCTATTATTATCTCTAGCTCCATCTTTTCTAAATCACCACTTGTGATTTTTCTACAACCTCTCCTGGACTGCTCATGCTTCCTGACCTATAAGCCTCCAAAATATTTGGTGATAGAGGTATCTGGTTTGGTTACAACTGGTGTCATTCTGAGTCAGAAGCCACACCACATCTGGAAACATCTCCACATATGGTGTCACAAGTGGGCTGCAATGTCTGATCTGTCTTCCAGTCTGTGTTAGTGACTACCAGGTTGGCCCAGGAGAAAGTGTCCAAGAGTAGAAAAGGTGCCTGTACACTCATTAGGAAGTGGTGGTGGCATATCAAAGTGATAAAGCCAACTGGGGAAAAGAATGGAGGCCCTGGAAAATGAAAGGTAACCATCCTTCTCGGCTGGGGGGTGCATAAAAGTAAAAACACTTCTTAACTAAGGTTGAGAGTCTGTTATGAAATGGAATGACAAAGGTTTATTAAACTCATTAATGGTTAATGGCAAAGAGTCCAAGTTAAAATATATTGAGTGCTTGTTCGTATCTATAAGGAAAGACTTACATAGGAATAAGAACAGTAGGTGGGAATGTTAATGGATCCTACAGTATGTTGGGGTAATGCAGCTGTTTACCCTCAGGTGTCTGAGACTGTACAGAAGATAAAAGATATAATGGATTTAAGTAGTGGGTGGAACCTAAGGAAAAGGACCTTACTAAGTACCAACATGTCTGGTGGGGATGGGTAGAGCAATTAACCACCCCTGGCAATGGTGCTACCCGTTGCAGGTACATGTAGATTGTGCAGGGCAAGACCCTGCATATACTGTATGTCAAATGTTTCTTTAGAAGGTTAAGGTTAGGGGTTAGTTAGAGAAAGGAAAACCAACACTTCCCATATGGTTTTCCCCTTAAGCAGGGGATATATGTGATAGAGTCAGTAGATGACCTATCACAGGTAAAAATCCCAGGATCATAAGCTGGTACATAGGGTTACAGCCATTTAAATTTAAAGTGATGCATAGATCTGGGAAAGAGAATTTCACTGCAGATTTTTTGTCACGGTATGGTGCAGTAATTTAGAAAAGAGAAAAGTTAGGGAAGAAAGAAAACAGTGAAAATGTATGTGAGGAGAATGAGTGAAGGTTTTGGAAACCTGTTTTAAAAAGGAAAAAGAAACAGGTTCCCTCTTAGGGGAGGAGGTATATGTGACAGGCTCATATTAGGCCCTGTCCCATGTGTGTTATATAGGAGGAAATCAGAAACAAGGATCCTATTACTATATCTATCTCTATCTTTTCTAACTCCCTATTAGACTGTGCAGTCATTACCACTACTGTACGAATTCCTAATTTTCTAATTTCTAATTTCTTACTTGCTGTATTCCCTGATACATAACATAGAGATAGTGAAATGATGGCTGAGACAGGCAGCTATGATTGGATATGGGCAAGGAAGGAGTGGAATCTGGCACAAGAGTGCTGGACTTCAGGAGGGCTGACTTTGGGAGGATGGGGGAAGTGGTAAAAGGGTACCTGGCCAGAATTCAATCTAGTATGGATACTAACCAGAGATGGGAGCTCATAAAGTTGGGGATAGTGGAGGCAACCAAAACCTGCTGCAAAGCCCAGAGCAAGAAGGCTAGGGCTAAGAAACTGAGCTGGTTGAGCAAGGAGGTCATGGAAAGGTAAGGAGGAAAAGAGCTGCCTTAGGGAAATACAAGAAAACAGGGAGGGGGAGGACAGAGAGGAGTACTTGACAGAATCAAGGAGGTGACAAGGGCAGTAAGGGAGCCAAAGCATCTACGGAATTCAGGCTGGCACAAGGCATTAAGAAGGGGAGAAGGACTTCTTAAGTACATCAGGGAGAAAAGGAGCTGTAAGGACCACATAGTAAGGATTAGGAAGGAGGGGTTGGGTGGAAGCAGGGCGACGATAAGGGGAAGCACTAAATGAGTACTTCTGCTCAGTATTTACTAAAGAGAAGAGGGGGTGGCACCCAAGATGAGAGAAATGGCAGACGTGAGGGGGGAAGTGTGACAGATGGGAAATCATGGAGGCAGAGTTCGAGAGGGTTTGAAGGCACTGAGGGTGGACAAGGCACCAGGCCCAGATGGCATCCACCCCAGGGTACTGAAGGAGCTGGCAGAGGTCCTTGCAGGACCTTTGGCAGACCCTATTTAATGCCTCACTACATTCGGGGTGTGTACCTCAGGACTGGAGGATGCGTCAGTGGTGCCCCTCCACAAGAGTGGCCCCAAGGATGAACCAGGAAACTACAGACCAGTGAGCCTCACATCCATCGTGGGTAAGCTAATGGAGACTGTCCTGAAGGAGAGGCTGGTGGCCCTCTTGGAGGCCAAAGGACTACAGGACAGCAGACAGCATGGCTTCATACGTGGCCGATCCTGCCAAACCAACCTGGTCAAGTTCTATGACTGGGTAACTAGGCAACTGGACAGGGGACATGCAGTGGATGTCCTGTATCTGGACTTCAGTAAGGCATCTGACTCAGTGCCACATGGAAGGCTGGGAAGGAAGTTAGTAGGCACAGGGGCAGGTGCAATGCTGGTGAGATGGGTAGGAAACTGGCTGCAGGGAAGGCAACAGAGGGTGGTGGTGGGGGGAGCTCTCACACCCAAGGGCAGTGACGAGCGGTGTCCCACAGGGCTCGGTGTTGGGACCAGTGTTGTTTGGGATATTCATTGCAGACATATCATGGGACATCAAGAGCAAGATCAGTCTGTTTGCTGATGATACCAAGGCTGGCGCGGTGGTGGATGACCTAGGGGATGGCAGGGGTTGCAGGATGATCTGGCAAAGCTTGAAACCTGGTCAGACACCTGGCAACTGGGCTTTAATGCCAAAGTGCAAGGTGATGCATTTGGGATGAAGAACCCAAGGAGGACTTACCAGCTAGGGGAGTACAGCTAGCCCAGACAGAGGAGGAGAAGGATCTGGGTGTGCTCATCACAGGGTCAATGAACAACTTGGCACAGTGTAGGAAGGCAGCTGCAAAGGCCAACAAAATGCTGGGTTGTATTGCAGGGGTATATCCTCAAGGAGGAGGAGGTGATTCTGCCACTGTATAGGTCATTAGTTAGACCACCTGGAGTACTGCGTGCAGTTCTGGCGTCCGTATCTGAAGAGGGACATTAAGTTACTGGAGGGAGTGCAGCGCAGGCGACAAAGATGATCAAGGGTCTGGGGGACTTATCATATGAGAGAGGTTGAAGGAGTTGAACATGTACTCACTGGAGGAGAGGAGAGACAGGGGACATGATTGAAACCTTTAAATACATGAAAGGAATAAACAAGACAGGTACAGAGGGGCTGTTCAAAGTAAGGGAGGGGAGGGCCACCAGGGGCCATGATATGAGACTGGAGCGAGGAAGGTTCGGGAGGGAGATGAGGAGACACTTTCTTACAGAGAGGATGGTGGCTGGGTGGAATGCGTTACCTGTAGAAGTGGTATGCAGTGGAACAGTGGACTGCTTCAAACGAGGATGGGACAGGACAAGGGGGAGGGTTAATGAAGGGGAAGGGTGGAAGGGAGGGGCAGCTGCAGAATAAGGGGTGCTAGCTGCACATTCGAGCAGACTTGATAGACCTCTAGGCCTTTATCTGCTGGCAAATTTCGTATGTTCGTATGACAGAGTGTGACATCAGACTGATGTAATTAGTCACAATGGTCTAGCCACCTACAAGATACATAACAGTGTTATGCCTAGCAACAAGACAGGTCACAATCGCATGCCTGGCAACCAGCAGCTACAAGAGCCTGTCTGTGTTTGAGTTTGTATGTGAGTGGAGACTCACCAGCAGCCAATGAGAAGGAGAGAGATTATCTGCAGAGGACAGGCTGCTTTATTTCCTGCTGGAGAGATTGATTTGGGGAGACTAGATGAGAGAGGCTGATGTTTTCCAATTAGTTTATTTATTTTTGTTTTGTGTACAATAAATCACCATTTGTGGTTTCTCTACAACCTCTCCTAGACTGGTCATGCTTCCTGACCTATAAGCCTCCAAAATATTTGGTGATAGAGGTATCTGGTTTAGTTACAACTGGTGTCATTCTGAGTCAGAAGCCACACCACATCTGGAAACATCTCCACAATAGTGTCTCCCTGTCCCCAGCCCTGAACCCAGTACCTGCTGCGTCAGAGCTAGCCACCCTCACCAACACACCACATGAATAGATCAGCTGCAGCAGGCTCACCACTCCCCTGCAAACCCCGTCCCTATCCATCCCCTTCCTCTCGCTATCCCCTCTTCCGGTCGCCCTTCCCTACGCTTGCTTTCACATAGGATCGCTACCCTTGCAGGATGGGGATAGCGCTGAATATGAGTCACCATTTTGATTGTCACTTATATTCACTCACTATACTCACTGGATACCGGTGTTCATACTACTTAAGTGCTTTCAGTGTCATCTACATATATATCAGTGCAGACACTAGAGAACATGACTTCTCTGAATCCTAGATAAAATCCAGCTGTGAGAATGGGCCCATAGTCCTGCTATTTGCTCCATACCTACCCTTTCTCCAAATGGCAACTTACCCTACCCCTACTTCCCTCCACCATCCTGAATATCTCCCTCCCTTACCCCTCACCTTCTTCTTTGCCTCACCCCTATGTTCTCAACTCCACATGTTTCCTTCTTCTTTGCTCCAATACACTTCCTCCTCAGCACATAGCCAACACTAGATTCCTTCTAGTACAGGCTAATGGATAGCTGTAAGTCTAGAAAGTTGCAATCTCATAACTATAGTAGAGGTCTAGATGGTAAGAGCTAGGTTAACAATATATTGTCACTACTTCATAACCACAATTTTATAACATTTATATGTGCAAGAAACTATTGTTCTGAGTATTGATCCTTGCAAGCTGAAGAACTAATAATGTTCAATACTGTTCAACTGCTTTCTCAAAGTTTTGTTACAGTAGATGCTATTTAGGCAATATGCTGTTTTACTTTGGTAAAAGTTTGCCAGAACTTAAATTGATTGGTCATTCATACCTTCAATGCTTTTAATCCTACAATATGTCTCCAATTTCTATATCTGACATCTCTTTCTCTTTTTCCATTTATTTTGTTCTTATAAGTCCAACAAAACTATCCAGTTACTGTTATCTGCCTGTAACAGTTTGAATAATGTAGGCTATAACATATATTTGTTGCAAGTTGTACCATTACTGTTTTGGTTCTATCAATTTCTGTAACAGTTAAAATATCAATAAAAACTTTTATGGGGGAAAATCTTTAAAAACAACAGAGTTATGAAGAAAAGCTGTGCTCAGGTCTGCCTGTCATCCCAGCTGGTTCTGAGTTTTGTTCCCATGCTTAGAGATGGGCAAAATCTGCGAATTTTGTGAAATATTTCACAGGTGCGAAATATGAAATTCCACCCACGAAATGATTTTAAAGATTTTCACCAGGAACTTAATAACCTCCACCCAACTATAAAGCTTTCCCTAGAATATTCTGCCACAAGTGTACATTTTCTGGATACCACTGTCACTATTAAGGATGGTACCCTACATACCTGTCTCTACAGGAAACCAACAGACAGACAGAGATACTTACACAAGAAAAGTAATCACCCGAGCCACACAAAGAAATCTGTTATATATAGTCAAGCACTTCGGTATCATCGCCTCTGTTCAAATGAGGAAGACAGACACACATCTGGCGATGTTGAAAAACACCTTTATTGAGCAGGGACACTCGTCCAGAGAAATTGACAGAGCAGTGGAACGTGCAACACAGGTCCCAAGAGAACAGCCACTGCAATATAAGGAACGGATGACTACCAACAGAATACCCTTAGTAGTCACATACCATCCTGACCTTGAACTCCTACGTAAGATTATTAAGGATCTCCATCCAGTAATTAGTGAGGATGAAACCCTTAACTGTATTTTTCAAGAACTACCACTACTATCTTTTAAACAACCACCTAATTTAGCCAACCTGATTATTAGGAGTTAACTTGAACCGAACAGAATACCATGACATCATATGGTACACGACCCTGTCATCAACGCACATGTAAGACATGTAACCTCATTTCCACTTCAGACTGTGTGTTACATCACAAAACAGACTATTCAGGATACAGGGAATTATACATGTACATCAAGTAATGTGGTCTACTTTATCCAATGCAAGAAATGTCCTCAGCACAGGTTATGTGGGGAGACAAGCCAACAACTCCGCACTAGAATGAATTCACACAGACATTCTATTAATCACAAGATGATTGAGAAACCAGTAGCCCAGCACTTCTCCCAGAATGACCACTCAATCTCAGATATGTCTGTGATGGTCTTAAAGGACATTTCAACAGTACACAACAGAGGCGGCTTCTGAAATTAGACTTATTTTACTTCTCAATATGGTGGCGGATGGATTGAACATTGATGTTGGGTACATGACACATTATTCCATTTAAACTTACACAGACCTTTACTTTAAAAGATGGACATAAACACTTTAGTTCTTCAGCGGGCCTTTGATTTTGTAAGTTTATGGTTATCTACATTGTTGACTTCTCACCTTAACACTGTGGTGAGTGCGTTTGAGTGTGTGTGTGTGCATACTGATGTATGTATGTATGTGTGTGTTTTGTGTGTGTTTGGTGTGTGTTGTGTTTTTGTGTGTTGTGGGTATGGTGTGTGTGTGTGTTTTGTTTGTTGTGCGTGGTGTGGTGTGGTGTGTGTGTGGAATGTGTTTGCTATATTTGTTGTGTGTTGTGGTTGTGTGGGGTGTGCAGGTGTGTGTGTGTGGGGTGTGGTGTGGTGTATGTACACACATATGTGTGGGTGGAGCGTGGCATGGGGCAATTGTTATGTGGCTAGAACACTTAGTTTTCACATATAATGTGCATTTATTTCCTTCTATTAGTTGTCAGTGGTTGGATTACACACTGTCACATTTTTAACTGCTCATATTAAGATGCATATCTCATTTACTTGGGGGTTCATAAAAGGTGTAATTCCTTTGGGTTTTCATTTAGATTGCTTAGACTGATTCTGTACATTTTTGTTATACACAGACTCTGTGTTGAAATCTGCACTTATCAGGCTCATGGTCTCGTTTTCTTGGGGGTCCTTGACAAGCAATTTTTTTTCCTTTTTTGCACTTACAAGTGATACTTTCATGCATCATGTTTATATGTGTAGGTTAATTTGAGGCTTGATTTTAACTTGCAGTTATACCTAATTTCAGGATTTTGTCTTTCATTATCTGTCCTTTAATATGCCAGGACAATTGGAATGTAAGTTGTAAGCTCATCTTACATGTATTAGAGAGAATGTCACTCCAAGGTTTTTTATCACTAGAATGCTTTCTTGGCATACTGAGACATTTTAAAATTTATGTGACAAGAACTCTCTGGCTGTAGAGAATTCTTGATAACCTTTGCCCTTCTGAGGGTCCTCAGTTAAAGGCATACTGGTGTTAATTAGCTTCTCTGATGTAATCTTCTATTATGTTTTAAATGTATATGTTAAACCAATAAGAATTATTTCTGCTTTTTCTATATAATCTGGTGTTAATAGTATGGTATATTTGAAAAAACTGCCACAAAGCTTCTGAAGAAGGACCTGGTTGGTTCGAAAGCTAAAGCACTTTGTTCTTTTCTGTAACATCCATGTTGGTCCAATAAAAGGTATCAAATCATTTGTTTCTGGATCTGTTCTTAAAAGGACCAATACAGCAGCTACAACATTTTTTTGCACCCACGAAATAAGGAATTTTACCCGTGACTGGCAAAAGTTCAGCACTTGTGGGTGAAATAGCAACAATGGTCCATAAGCTCGTGATAAAATATAGTTAAAAAGTGTATATCTATGCACTTTTAGATATACCAGTTGAACATTTGAGCACTTAATTACAATGTAAAAACAGACATGTAAGCACTAGATTAAGTATTAAGTAATGGTCCACAGCACTTGATAAATATTGTAAAAACTGTACCTCAAAGCATGTTTTTACAATATTCGAGGTGGACTTCTAAGGGCTTAATTCAATTGTAAAAAAAGGACCTCTATGCACTTGATTAAATAGTTAATAAGGGTCCACAAGCACTTAATGAAATATAGGACAATATGTACATCTAAGATAATTCTGTTTGTTTCCAATATTCTGGGTTTAGTCATTTGTAATCCAGACAAGGCAGTCATGACACATAAGGAATAAATACAATACTACACCCAGAAGTGCAAAACTGCAGTGTACAAACACGTGGCAATAACTGAGAATACCCTTCCGTCTCTACCACAGAAGTGGGCCTACAATAATCTTTCAGTCCATTATGCCAATGGAAAAAGACTGTCCTGGCAGCAAAAGAGTAATGGTGCTGATAGCCAAACAGCATGGGACCAGTACCTATATCTCCTCAATGGGGAAGGAGGGCTGGAGTGGGCACTTTCAAGACTTGAACTCGGGTCTCTGCATCTGAGGAAAAAGTGGATTAAGATAGGTAGCAGAGGGGCAGTCTGTAAACAGATTACCTGCATTTACATTTAAATGTCCCCAACGAAGAAAGATGTATGGAAGAGATAGTTAGCAGAGAGAATCGGGATGGAGCATTGGGGGTTGGGAGATTGTCACAGTTCCAGAGGTGAGTCACAGCAGTTGGGGGATGGAGAAAAGAGTGCAGGGGATTAGTGGGTCATTTTGAAGGAGAAAAAAGTTGGAACAGACAGTAAAGGACTGAGGAGTACAGATGCAGTTAGTGGAATAAAAGGACAGCCATTAGCACATCCCACAGGACCAGAAATCACATGAACAATATTATCAAATAATGTCTTAGCACTACACTAGATGTATTCTGCAAGGAGTCTTAATTAATCTAGCCTGTATACGAGTTCTCCAAATGACAGGACTGAGAGTGAATCCCACAGTTTCAGCATTACAGCCTCCAAGTTGCAGGTTAAACTGTAGATGGACTGTGTAAGAACACACTTCTGTTACTGAAAAATGGACCTCTAGAACTAAAACAAATCATAAAAAGGACCTCTTAGCACTTGATTAAAATCGTAACAATGGCCCACACACATTTAATAAAATACAGTAAAAGACATATATCTAAGCACTTTTAAATATACCAGGTGGGCATTTAAGCACTTAAGTGCAATGTAAAAACAGACTTCTAAGCACTTGATTAAATGTTTAAGTAATGGTCAACAGCACTTGATAACTATTGTAAAAATTGTATTGCTAAGCACATGTTCAAAATATTCCAGGTGGATTCCTAAGCACTTGCTGGTGAAATTCCACCAGTCTTGGGTGAAATTCTGCATTTCGTGGGTGAAATTACACATTTCGCATCCGCAAAATATTCTGTAAAATGCACAAAATTCACAAAATATTTTGCAGGGCAACATTCCTGATTTCACCAGAACTTAGCCTGCAAAATTAAATTTTGCTGCGTCTCTACCCATGCTGGTGACTCCAGTTCAGGGAGGAGCTCAGGGAGTCATCTGGGCAGCACAAGGATGGGGGCATGTGCTGTCACACACCACTGTTCCCAGCATGGGAAGGGATGGTGCAGTGTTCTGCCACACAGGTGATGCTTTGTGGCGGCAGGAGATCCTTCCCTGAGAAGCATTTGATGTGTGTGTTATGTCCTGATGGGGCCACATACTGAATCAGGAGAAGTGGGTTAGCATGAAAAATTGGGAAAACAGCAGCTGACAGGATGAACGTCTAGTCACTGCAGAATCCACACCATCAACAGGCTCCCTACTGCTGCCAGTAATCCACCCAGTCACCCATCATCCCAGAGACTTACCTCATACCTTTGCTACCCCCCCATGGATACTCCCATGATAAGGCAAGAAAGGGGAGGGCCATCCACCCCATTTGGCCCTATACCAGTTTGGCAATCATGCATACTTTTGCTGTTGCAGATCATGCAACAGTTGGTATCTTCCTCCTGTTCTAGTGATAACGGACAAGCAGAACAACACACCCCCACCCTGCCCATTAGAAAAGAGGGGTCCCAGAGATGCTGAATCCTGTCCATCTGCCCCATGCTGACCTCCCTGACTGACCCAAGTACGTTCCTAATCCGGGTTACTTGTGTGGTACTGGTATCACCCTCTTGTCCAACCCACTATAAACAAACAAAAAAAAACTTCTGCATCCTTTCCCACTCAGCTGATTTTTATTTTTATTACTCATACTTACCCGTTATCCCCTTTCTGTCTACATGTCTGGTTGAACAATGACACCGACCCCAGTGTGGCAGGACACCGACCATGTGCAGTTAAGTACTGTTATGTTTATATTGTTTTATTTGTCCTAGTTAGTTGCTAAATCTGGAGGGCTACACTATGTTCAGAAAAGATAGTGGGGAGGTAAGGGGTGGGGGTGTAGCACTGTTAGTCAGAAATGGCATGGGTATTGGAGGGGTAGAGGTGGCAGAGGGGAATGTGGAGGCTATTTGGGTAACCTTGCTGATGAACAGGGGTAAGAGAGTAAAGGTCGGAGTGATATACAGACCACCAGAGGTTCTGGAATAAAGTTTGGTGGCAAATCTCGAGGGACACTGCAGATTGGGAAAGGGAAGGGAAGGGTAATGGTAATGGGGGACCTCAACATGCCAGGAACAGACTGGGGGACTATGACATCACCAGTGGCCAGAGAGTAGAGGCTGCTAGATGTCATCCAGGATTCACTTCTGACAACACAGGTGGGTGAGCCAAATAGGGAGGCCCGGACACTGGACTTGGTCCTGGCGGACAGTGATCAGATTAGGGTCCTTTAGATGAGGGACCCATTGGATGGGAGTGATCATGCCACAGTCTGGTTGTTCCTGGACCTGGGGGGGAGAAAAGCCAAACAAGGATGGTAGTAACTGACTTTAGGGTTGCAGACTTCAGGGAGATGGGAAGGATCCTTAAAAACTGTCCGGACAGGATAAGGCCGGATATGGATGCTGACAGCAGGTGAGGGATCATTAGGAGGGGAATACAGGAGGTTACCAGATCCTGCTTAAGGGAAAGGCGTAAGTTTGGTAAGGCCAGAAAACCCTGCTGGTGGACCCAGGAGGTACAGGAGGTGGTGAGGGGAAAGAAGGCAGCCAGTTGGCGCTTCAAGTGCTCAAGGAGTGAAAGGGATCAGAAGAAATATGAGCTGACAGCCAAGAGAGTCACCAGGGTGGTGAGAGCAGCTAAGGCAAAAAAGGAGCAGTCCTTGGCCAGTGGGATCCGGAGGGGGAACAAGGGGTTCTTTAGATACATAGGGGAAAAAAGGAAAGTAAGTGGGCAGATCAGAAAGATAAGGATAGGGGATGGTTGGGCACAGGAGGTGGGGGAACAGGCAGAAGTCCTAAATGAGTACTTTGCCTCAGTTTTTACCAGGGGGAATGGAGGGGCTATGTCTTGTGAGGGGATCGGGGGCAAACCAGAGCAAGGGGTGGGACCGGTAGAGACCAGGGGCCCGTATGGGTCTGGGGAAAGGGAGTGGCCACTGCAGACAGGTGGTGGCCCAACAGTGCAGGGTGAAAAGAGGGAGGACGTGGAGGCTGAAATCCCAGTATAGAGAGTAAAGGAAGCCCTCAGATCCCTTCAGAAGGAGAAAGCACCTGGGCTAGATGAGATACATCCCAGGGTGCTGAGGGAACTGGTGGATGTCCTGGCAGTCCCTCTAGCAGAGCTTTTCAACATCTCTCTAAGGACTGGGTGGGTGCCCCAAGACTGGAGGGTGGCCCATGTCATGTGGATCCACAAGGGGGGATCAAAAGAGGAAGCGGGAAATTATAGGCCCGTTAGCCTGACATTGGTGGTCGGCAAGGTGATGGAGAGTATTATTAAGGAAAGGCTAGGAGGGTTGCTGGAACAAACTGGGTACCTGGACGAAAAGCAGCATGGCTTTGCCACTGGAAGATCTTGCCAAACAAATCTTGTTGAGTTCTATGACTGGGTGACAAGGGCCCTGGACCAGGGTAGGCCAGTGGACATCCTCTTTCTGTACTTTAGCAAGGCGTTTGATTCGGTACCCCACAGTGGCTTGCTGGCTAAGCTGAAGGAAATGGGGGTAGGGAGACAGTTGTTAAGATGGATAGGAAATTGGTCCTCTGAGCATATTCAGAAGGTGGTGGTTGGAGGGTTAGCCTCATCCCCAAGATGGGTTACTAGTGGGTTTCCCCAGGGATTAGTGCTGGGGCCTCTCCTGTTCAATGACTATATCTCAGACATCAGGAGGGGGATCAGTAGTGAGATGAGTCTCTTTGCAGATGACTCAAAGCTGGTTGCAGTGGTGGATGGGGAGGAGGGGAAGGTGGCCTTTCAGGAGGACCTGGAGGCTCTGGATAGGTGGTCAGGAAAATGGAAATTAAAATTCAATGCTGGGAAGTGCAAGGTTCTGCACCTGGCAGTCAGAAATCCAGGCTAATGGTATACCCTGGGAGGAGACATGATTCAAGTCACGGAGGGTGAGAGGGACCTGGGAGTAGTGGTAGATGTCAAAATGAACAACTCAGAAACCTGTAGGAGGGCAGCGGCAAGGGCAAATAGGATGCTGGGATGCATCGCCAGGAGGATTACCTCCAGAAAGGCGGAAGTGATCCTTCCACTGTACAACTGCTTGATTAGGCCACACCTTGAGTATTGTGTACATTTTGGAGACCACATTTAAAGAGGGACATTACACTCCTAGAGAGGGCCCAAAGTAGGGCAACCAAAATGATCTGGGGCCCTGGGGGAGAGGACCTATGAGGATGGGCTCAAGGAGCTCGACATGTAAACCCTGGAGGAAAGGAGGGACAGGGGGACATGATAGAGGTCTTTATGTACATGAAAGGGATCAATAAAGGAGGCCCATTCAGGGTGCTCCAAAGGAAGGAGAGTGGGGCAACAAGAGGTCATGGGTGTAAGCTGGAACCGGACAGACTCAGAGGGGAGAGGAGGAGGAGGAGATGTTATTTCAGTGAAAGGGTGGTGGAGCCATGGAATGCACTGCCCAGGGTGCTGGTAGAGGTGGAGACTGTGGATGGGTTTAAGAGGGATGGGAGAGAGGTACAGGGGAGGTAAATCTGACCAGGCACAATACAGGTGGAACATCTGGGACCGGGGACCGTATAACCTAAGGGGGAAGACACAAAAATCGGCCCTCAGTGCGGGTGCTGAAAATCGAACAGACTAGAGAGACCACTAGGCCTATTCAGCTGACATATTAGTATGTTAGCATGCTCAGTAGGATATCAAATATCTATTCAAAAGACCCTACTGAGCATGCTCAGAACTGAAATTTCAAATCTGTCTAACTTAGGAGCAGATTAATACTTTTTCCCTAAAAGAATGAAAGGCACTATTCTCGGGCAAGCCCTTTCTACTTTGAAAATTTCTGACCACAATTCCAAACTGTCTGGGCTGTAGGCAATGATAAAAAAAAAAAAACAGCAAAAAATCTCAGATTTTTCCTAAAAATGCACTATCTTGATCTCGGAATCCACACATCCGACTGGAATGAAACTTCTGAAATCAAAGAGACCTTGCCCACCAGACTGCACATGCAAAATATTGTGTAGTTCTGCTGAATGGAGACAAAACTATTAGGTACAGAGTTTGGGGTTTAACATTAAACAGCTTACTCAACCGTAACTACAGTGGTGCTACTGCGACACTATAATATTATATATTCCATGGATAGGACTTTCGCCATAGAATTGTTTAAGAGTTTGTTCCTTGTATACCCTTTCCCTGTATATACAACTGTGATCAAAACTAAAAGAAGCTGCTGGCCAGGTGGCGCTGAGGGTTGAGATGCTGCACGCCACACCTTGTGCTGCGTCAGTGACCCGGGTTCGGGAACAGACTCGGATAGCTGGGGGTTAGTGGGGGTGAAGGAGGATTGAGTGTCCCAATGCATGCTGTCCTCCTTCAGGGATGGGAAACACCGGGGGTGCTTCTTGCACCTGATGCTCCTGAAGCCAGTGGAAGCATGGGCACTGGCGGCTCTGCCTTGTGGACTCAGGGAAGGGGGACACTGATAGGCATTTAACAGGTGGCGTGCATCAGTATGTTGCCTAGCCTAGACATACATCCTTCGCCCTGGTGTCCCAGGGGTAGGGAATAAAAATCAGGGAAAAATGCTAAACACTCCAGCCCCATGAGCAAAAAATTAAACTGGAGATGGGATGCCTTGGGGGATTGCCCTGGAGGACGGAGTAGGAGGAGGAGGTACGAGGCCTCCTCTGAAAGCTGTGGGAGCCGGGCAATTGAAAAAAAAAAAAAAACTAAAAGTAGTCATCCAAATGTATAGTACAAAATAAAAGATGGGTAAGTCTGCTGTACTCAGAAATAAACCCATTGAGGAGGCTAACCAGATTATAACGCTACCCTCCCATCAGGATCATGGCCTTATGATCAGATTATCCCCTTCAATGGGTTTATTTCCTTGAATGTCACACTTACCCATCCTTTATGCTATAATGTCGTATATATATATTCTTTGCAATAAACTGCATTTATACGCCAGTTAAAGTTCACGTTAATGCCACACAAATAGGGATATGTGGCATTACAGTTTCCAACCCTAACTCCCCACCCCACCCCCACCCCAGCAGCAAAAGGAAAAAATATTAGGTTTCTGGGACTCTGGAGTCTTGATGAATCAGTGATGGGGTCTTTCTTGGGGTTATCAACCCTAATTCTTACCCCTCCCCTAGCCTATAGCCTCCTTTCTGAATCACAACGTACAGGTCCATGCCAGTGCCTTCTAATGATACACTCTTCAAAAGGTATAGAAATATGTCACACCATATGTTGCCAACACAATCTGGTGTAGCTTTCTTCACACAGGGCCCTGTATGAAGAAAAAGAGATCATACCTGAAGTTGTTTGCTCAGGCAACTGGGCAAGCATTAGGGTTGACATCCCCAAGGAAAACCCCATCACTAATTGGCCAAGACTCTGGAGACCTAATGCCATAATGCTTTTTTGTTTTGTTGCTTGGGGTTGTGGGGTGGGGATTTATGGTTAGATACCCTAATGCCACATTTCTCTTTTTTTGTGGCATTAACTTGAACCCTAACTGGTGCATTAACACAGTTGTTTCACAAAGAATTTCCTTTCTTTTTATGTTGTCTTGCACTTGCACAAGCAACTTCTTGTGGTAGAAGGAGAAATGCGAGGTGTGTCAGTGTTGGCAAATGCAGGGCACACTTTGGTAGGTGCATCCCTCATTCCCCAATTACCCAGCATGCTAGCTCTGACACACGAATTATGTAAAGTAGACACAACTTGTAATAAATGTGCACTGCAATCAGAGACAAGCTCGTCATGCAGCGACACAGATGAGTTGCCTCCCGTACATGCCTTTCCTGGTGAAACATTTCAATAAACATGGTGGTGGCAGGATAATCCCCAAAGAAAGCCAACATTGGGGGTGCAATCCCCGTGTCAGCATGTCCGCCATGCTCACTGGGAGCCCACCACAGTGTGCTGCAGCTCACAGAGAGCCAATCGCATCAGTATGTTCCTGCCCCTGCCCCACCCCCATTGTGTGGCATACTGGGAGCCCACCCCAGTGTGCCCAGCATTTGTTTTATTTCACCTGTAAAGAAAGAAAATGGTCCAGCAACATCCGTTTTTTTTCTGTACCTGGAAAAAAAGAAATGGTCCCTCACTGTCCGCAGTGCCCTCTCCCCCAACCTGCACCCACCCTCTGCACCCACCTCCCACACCCCTCTCACCCCATACTTACCTCCAGAGGTCTGACACTGCGCTCTCGTGTGGAGCTGGAACACATCTGGACTCTTCAAAGCCGAACTGCAAAATGAAGAAATGCCGGTGAGCTGCATAATAGCATAAATGGGGATTCAACTTATGTGATATCTCAGCCATTTTTGAATTTTGCTTCAAATTTTCAACATGGGTTTGAATTTCCACCTCATGAAACACATGCACTGTCATCTTGTTATTTGGTCCCAAAAGGTCATTTTATGAATCACCTTTGGGACTGATTAATGAAATGACAGTGCCACTGTTCATGAGGTGTCCAAAAGCCTTATGTTGTAAATTTGGTGAAAAATTCCAAAAAATGACTGTTATACAAGAGTGCATTGTGCTGTTTCCACGCATGCTCATAACTTTGACAATTTTTTTTAATTTAAAGTTTATTGATACATTTTCCACCATAAAAGGCAGCATTAAGTAAGAATGACAAAGGCTCACTGATACATTGTGAAGAGGTAACTGCCAACCCACCCTACCCCTCCCCATACTGCAGTAACCCAGCCTTATACCGATGGATGCCAAGCACCTAGCTAAAAGCCATGCAAGAACATGGAACCTAGGATGGGTTTAGCTTAGAACCAGAGAGATTAATGAGTGGAGGGGATCCCAAATTTTAGTATAAGCTGCCAGTCTATTATGAAGACTAGCAATCACTTTTTCTGTTCGCAGGTTAGGTAGAACTTCTCTTACCCATTCCTGGAGAGAAGGGGAGGACCTGTCTTTCCTGTGATGAAGAATTATCTTCTTAGCCGATAGGGCAATCATGGAAATGTGGAACTTTCGCACCTTGTCTCTGATAGAAGACAGGTCCCCCAATAAACAAATCTCAGGAGTGAAATATTCGTGGACGCCCAACAGGGGGTCTAAGGAAGTTTGGACTGAATCCCAAAAGGGGGAAATTTTTAGACAGGACCAAAGCATGTGAAAAAGTGTACCCTCTTCCTGTAAACATTTATTGCACATGTTAGAATTTAGGTAACCCCACCTGTGCAACTTGGCCGGGGTATAGCATAGGTTGTGTAATATATGGTATTGCATGAGGCGCAGTCTGTCTTGAGAAATATATTTATGACATGAATTCCAAAGAGAGTACCAATCCAATTGAAGTTGAGGGAGAAAACTACTCCAAAATCTTGAAGGCCCAAATGGACCCCGAAACTTTTTGTGAAATGAAACCTGATATAATTTAGAGATTACACCAGAGGAGCCTGAAAGTGGGGAAACCTCGGGTATTAGAGAAGAGATAGTCTGGGAAGGGGGAGTGCTACCCAGGGTAATTACAAGTAAGTGTTTCAATTGTAGGGCTTTAAAATAGGAAGAAACTGGGATGAGAAATTTCTTAATCATCTCTTCTACTGATAACCAATGCCCCTCTCCATCAGTAAAGGCCAGGAGCTTCCCCTCTCCCAATTGAGGCAACCAATGACAGGAAATCTGAATCTTATTAATAGTGAATGATGGAGAATTCCAAATAGACTGGGCCAGGTCCAGATGAGGGGAATACTGCAAAAAGGAACACATTTGGAAATAGAATTTTAAAGAGGTCCTTATAATGGGACACTCTTCGGACGCACTTACTTGGGATAACCTGAGGAAAAATAATGCAAGAGGGTCATAGTTAGATACATAGATACATAGACAGTGTCGGCAGATAAGGGCCTATGGCCCACCTAGTCTGCCCATTTGAGCTTGTAAGTTCAGTTTGTTTTCCTAGAAGTCTATTTCCCCTTACCCCTGACCTCTAGAATTCCTTTATGTCTATCCCATGCATTCTTAAATCCCGTGATTGTTTCAGCCCCCACCACTTCCTCTGGCAGGGTGTTCCTCTTGTCCACCACCCGTTCTGTGAAGAAATTCTTTCTCATGTTTCCTCTGAATCGCCCTCCCTCCAACTTCATCCCATGCCCTCTAGTCCTGAAACATCTTTTTCGCTTAAAAATAGTGTTTTCCTGCACCCTGTTCCTCCCTGTAAGATACTTGTATGTCTCTATCATATCCCTCCTCCTCCTCTCCTCCAGGGAGTACATGTTCAGTTCCTTCAACCTGTCTTCATAGGACTTGTGATGCAATCCATGCACCATCTTTGTTGCCCTCCTCTGAACCTTCTCTACCCTGTCTATGTCCTTAAGTAGGTATGGTCTCCAGAACTGTACACTGTACCCAGGTGGGGCCTCATTAGTGTCTTGTATAGTGGAATTATGACCTCCCTTTCCCTGCTGGTGATGCCCCTGCCTATACATCCCAGCATCCAATTTGCTTTACCTGCTGCCTTGTCACACTGTTTCCTACTTGAGGTCATCAGAGATGACAACCCCAAGATCCCTTTCCTGCTTGGTGCATGCTATATCCTCACCCCCAACTGATATATTGTGCCAGGGTTTTGTGCTCCATATGCATTATCTTGCACTTCTTTGCATTGAATTTCAACTGCCAAACCCTTGACCATTCTTCAAGTTTCTGCAGGTCCCTTCTCATTCTGTCTACACCCTCTGGTGTGTCTACTCTGTTACAGAGCTTTGTGTCATCAGCGAACAGTGAAATTCTGCCTTCTAGATCCTGTGCAATGTCACTGATGAAGATGTTGAATAGGACCGGTCCCAGCACTGATCCCTGTGGTACCCACTGGTCACTCTTCCTCTGTGGAGGACAGCCATTTACCACCACCCTCTGTGTCCTGCCACCCAGCCAGTTACCTACCCACCACACTACTGTCCTGCCCACACCCATATTCCCCAGTTTGTGTAATAGTCTTCTATGTGGCACAGTGTCAAAGGCCTTGCTGAAGTCCAGATAGGCCATGTCCACTGCCCTCCCCTGATCCACCTCCCTAGTCACCCAGTCAAAAAATTCAATGCGGTTGGTCTGACATGACCTCCCCCTGGTGAAACCATGCTGCCTTGGGTCCTGTAGTCCATTGACAACCAGATGTTCCACCAATCTCTCCTTCAGTAGTGCTTCCATGATCTTTCCCACTACCGAGGTGAGGCTGACTGGTCTGTAGTTCCCTGCTTCCTCTTTGTTCTCACTTTTGTATAAGGGGACTACATCTGCTGTCCTCCAGTCTTTGGGTACCTCCCCTGTTTCCAGTGATTGGCTGAACAGGATAGCCAGAGGTTCAGCCACCACCTCTCTTAGTTCTTTAAGGACCCTGGGTGCACCCCATCTGTCCCCATTGCTTTATCAGCTCTTATTACTTCCAGTTCCTTCAGGACCTTTCTCGTGTAAAGGGACTTGTGTCCATTTCTGCACCATTCTCACCCTTGTACTCCCTTCAGACCCATTACCCCTCTTCCTTAGTAAAGACTGAGCAGAAATACCTGTTCAATATGTCAGCTTTACTGTTGTCATCCACCAGCGGCTCCCATCCTCCCCCTTCAGTCTCACTATCCCTCCCTTTGTCTTTCTTTTATCACTTATGTACCTGTAAAAGGTTTTGTCCCCTTTACCCACTGATTTTGCAATGCGTTCTTCTGTCTGAGCTTTGGCTTCCCTTACTGACTTCCCTGCCTCTCTTTGTTTCTCCTGGTACTTCTCCCTATCCCCTTCCGCCTGTGTCTTTTTGTATTGCCTGAATGCAATCTTTTTGGCTTTCACTTTCTTTGCTACCTCTTTGGAAAACCATAATGGTCTCCTCTTCCTTTTCCTCTTGCTACCCTGCTTAATGCATAATTCTGTTGTTCTTATAATCCCCATTTTAACTACTGCCCGCTGTTCCTCAACCCCTGATTCCTGTCCCATTCCCCTTAATGCCTCTTTCAAGTATCTCCCCATTTTCCCAAAGTCTGCCCCCCTAAAATCCAGGATACGTGTTTTTGTGTGGTTTGGTTCTGCTCTTTCTGTGATTTCAAACCACAATGACTGGTGGTCACTGTTACCGAGGTGCTCCCCCACTGGTACCCCCATCACACTGTCCCTGTTTGTGAGCACAAGGTCCAGTATTGCCTTCTGCCGAGTTGGTTCCATGACCAGTTGCTTTAGTTTTTGTCCTTAATTGCATCCAGTTGTATTTTAAGCCAAACCGACTGTGCTTCTTCTGGGCCGGGAGATACCCATCTCAAACATTTTGCAAGGTGACTAGCCCAATAATATAAAGCCAGATGGGGAATTTGCAAACCCCCCTCCAGTTTTGGGGCTGCCAACTTATGATAAGCCAAACGAGGATACCTATCATCCCAGAAACATCTAGTGAAGACACCGTGTGTCTTTTTAAACCAGAGTAAAGGAATAAAGGTGTTGAGAAGGGACAATGGGTAGAAGATCCCAGGAAATATGTTCATCTTAATTATATTGATCCGGCCCCATAGAGAAATAGGAAGTTTAGACCACCTCTCAAGGTCGTGAGTAATCACTTGCAATAGGGAATCCAGATTCTCCTTAAACCATGCTAGAGGGTTATGGGAAAGTTTAATACCCAGGTATTTGAATGACCTGGAAGTCCAGCATAAACCAAAAGGACTGATATCACTTTTGAAAACTTTATGATTTAATGGAAAAAATAGGGACTTACTAGCATTCAATTTATAATTGAACAAAACAGTAAACCTTACTATTTCTCTTAGCAGAGCCGGAACTGAGGACACCGGATAAGACAAATGTATTAACAAGTCATCCGCATATGCAGTGACTTTAATTTCATGCTGCCCAATTTTCACACACTGTATAGAAACATTATTAAGAATATTTTGAATAAGAGGTTCCAAATATAAGTTAAATAATAGAGGAGAAAGGGGGCACCCTTGCCTCGTACCTGAGTGAAGCGAAAAAGGTTGGGAGAAGGCCCCATTCACAGAGATTCTTGCCGTGGGATTTTTATAAAGTGTGGCAATCCAAGAGATAAACAGAGAGGGAAAGTGGAAAGCCTCCAGAGCATGGAACAAGAAGTTCCAGTTCACTCGGTCAAATGCCTTTTCGGCACCCAGGGAGACCAATCCCTCAGAAAACTCTGCGACTCTGGTAGCCGAGAAGACATGTGACAACTTGTGTAAGTGATCAGAGGATGAACGCCCTTTCATAAATCCTACCTGATTTGTGCCTATTAAACCAGGAAGAACTACTGTTAGCCTATTAGCTAGCATTTTAGAGATAATTTTAATATCCTGATTTAAAAGTTAGAAAGGCCTTTAACTTTGAATCAGTTTGAGGTCTTTGATGAGTTTGGGGAGCAGAACGATCAGGGCCTCATAGAGGTGCGGATCTGTTTCCACTACAGATAAGATATGCTGAAATAAACAGCCAAGTATTGGTAATAGGAGGTCTTGGAAGACCTTATAAAATAGAGAGAAAAATCCATCTGGACCTGGGACCTTGTCTGCTGGTAGTTCACTAATAACATTAACAATTTCCTCCTGGGAGATAGGGACAACCAGAGAATCTCTGTACCGATCAGAGAGAGGGGGCAAATGGGAATCTTTTAAATAATGCTCTATGTCCTCAGGGCAGGGGGGGTGCTCCATGTCACTGTACAAATTTGTGTAATAACTGACAAATTCTTGAGTTATTTCAGTGGGAGATACTTTAAAAGATCCACCTGCCATTGCCCTAATAGGAGGGATAAATCTCATTGATTCTTGTTGCTTAATACGCAGTGCCAGTAGGCGTCCCGCCTTTCCCCCCTGATCGGTATAGCTAGCCCTGGTACAAATAATAGCTAGTTCTGCTTTGTCTCGAAGTAACTCCAAGTACTTATCTTTCAGCTCTAGGAGTTTTCACGTATCCTCATCTAAGGGATTAGTCGGGAAATTAACTTCCAGGGATCTAATCTTGGTTAATAAGGATTTTAGTTCCTTCTCACGTGCCCTTTTCCTACCAACTGCCATACTGATAAGTATCCCTCTCATGAAGGCTTTAAAAGCCCCCCACAAAATATCTGGCTTTGCACTATCTAATGGATTTAATGAGAAAAAGGATTCTATTTGTTCCCTTATAAGTTTACAATATTTAACATCCTTAAGGAGTTGGTCATTCAGTTTCCATCTGGTTTCCCTATTAGGTAAATTAAGCAGTACCAAGTTGCATACTACTAATGAATGATCAGAGATTGGACCAGGTTGAATCGAGGAGGTCTTAACCCCGGGCAATAGGCACTGAGAAATGAGTATGTAGTCAATGCGGGACTGCGAGACGTGTGTCATAGACCTGAAAGTAAACTCTCTAGAATCTGGATGTAAAACACGCCAGACATCACAGAGCCCACATTGATCTAATAAATCATTGAACGCCTTCTGCCCTGGGGTGACCCCTCCCAGACCTCTACCCAATCTATCTAGATTTGGGTCGAGCACTTGATTGAAATCTCCCCCTAAAATAATCTTAATGGGAAGCATTGGAAGAATGATAGATATAAACCTCATAAAGAATCCTGGGTTATTCAGATTGGGGCCATAAATACTGCCCAATAATATTGGAACAGACCAGAGAGTGCCTTTAACAAGGGTAAACCTTCCCTCGGGATCTTTAATAACCTGTGTAGAAACAAAAGGAATACCCATGTTAATCATGAGCATGACCCCACAGCTATTTGTAGATCCCTGGGCACTGTAAATCAATCCCACCTACTGCCTCCTTGACTGCATAGCCTCCACGTCTAATAAATGGGTTTATTGTAAAAAAGTTATCTGCGAACTGAGTAAACTTAAATGTTTAAGAACCTGATATTGTTTATGCTTCTTTCTGATCCCCTTAACATTCCAAGTCGCAAATGTTATCTCATTAGCCATCCAGGAAAAGTAGTTGGACTAAAACAATTGCGCTCAGCACAGGGGATATATATCCCCTGTAAACAAACCCTCAGGGTTACTGCAGTAAAGCCCACCCTCCTCCTTAACCCCCAAAATAAATCTCACTCAACCCCTCTACCCCCACCCTCCAACCATACCCAAAACCCGCCCTTCCTCCACCCACCAAACTGTCACAAGCAACGTTCAGCACAGTACTGGTGCTTTTCTTTCTACTCCCACCCCCTGATAATGTCCCCTAATACTAAAAACTATTACACACAGATATCCATATATTGGGAACCAAACAGTGCTAATTATGCCCCAAAAAAGAGAGAACAATTCTGAGCTTTCACCTCGATCCCACCACAGTGTAAGCTTGTAGGTAATTTATTTTAAAGGGGCCACAGTGAGATCCATGCACCACCCAAGTGACCCTGGTAACCAGAACAGAATCGAGAAGGAAGCAGGAACCCTACTTGCCACACAAGGCGCCCCAAGTAAAACAAATACCGGACCATGAACCCCCTGAGGGGGAGATAGCTGCAGCACATATTGAGAGCGGGAATAGAGAAAAGAAAAAATGTAATCACAACACCGGAGGGGAAGGCATAACAAGTGCCTCTACCCACAAATAACCTGCCTCCCAATGCTCAGGCTCTCCCTGTGAAAATTGACAGTGCTGCGCTCAACCTGAGTGGTAAGGTACTGTTAAATCTCCTTTGAGTTAAGGGTTGCTTCCTCGTGAGTCCCCTATGATTGGAACACCCTCTAGTGACTGGTTCCAAGTCATAACTAGATAAGAATCAAAAATAGAGAAAGCCTAGGACCACCCTAATACCAATCCAGATGAGAAAAATGCAAATCTGATTCACAAATAAGCTAACTCTTCTCTCTCTGTACCCATCGTACAAAACTGCCAAGACTTGGCGCACAATTCCCCCCTTAAGCAAGTCCCAAGCCCCGAGTGTCCTCTGCTTCAAACCAGCATGGGCCCCCTGTAAATGGAACCAAGAAAAAAGAAAACCAGGATGGCCCACGATGATCCCCCCAGTCCAAATCAGCAGGGGAAATTTCCCCAGGTCTTCACACTAGATAGATTTCCCCAAAAGGAAAAATGAAAGTTCCAACTCTCGACTTCTTGTATCTCTCCATACTGCAACACAGCAACTCAAAAGTCCTTGAAAAGATCTGGCAACTCGGACTTACGACTCATCAGGGCCGCCTCAGGATCATCGTAGCTTTTCCAAGATCCGTTTATTGAGATCTGTAACCTGGTAGGGTAGCCCATCCTGAACTTCAAGCCTGTCGCAATTATCATGGAAACAATAGGGTGGAACGCTTTGCATTTCATGCAAAATGAGGCAGGCAAATCTTGTGAAATTCTCAGCTTCATGTTTTCCCAGCGAACCTCTTGCAAAGCTCATACTTTCTGCAGAAAGTGTTGTCTCTCCAAATAGTTCAAAAACTGGCAGATAATGGGGCAGGGGGATCCCCTGGGGAATGTTTAGGCCATAAGGACCTGTGAGCTCGCTCTATAATGTAGCCAGGGCCAAAAGAAGATGGGCCGGCTACTCGCTCTACCAGCTTCTGAGCAAATGCCACAACATATTGGCCTTCCTCTCCCTCCGGCAACCCGAGAATCACAACATTATTTCTATGGCTCCGGCCCTCTAGATCTTCAAGCTTAGATTCAAAACGAGATAATTTCTGACGTTATCGAGACCAGGTCAGGGTCGAGACTTCCAAGCTTTCTTTCTATGGAGACTATTCGAGTTGTATTATCAGAAACAGATAGAGAGACTTCGTCCAACTTTCTGGAAAGAGATTTCAAATCTGTTGCCATTTCCTTCATTTCCTCACAAAAGGGTTTAAATTCCTCAAGGAACCCAGAAAGGATTAAAGGTTCCTGTTCACCAATTTGACTTGGAGGATCAGGCCCAGGCCCAGCCGAGGCCCTGGATTTTTTAGAGGCCTTCTCAGAAGTAGCTGGGGGGGTATGCTTCTGCTGGGCTTTCTTCATGTAAGCCTCCATCCACCTGAAATATGCCCAAACCAGAGTGCCACAGTGATTAGACAGCACTGAATCTCAAAAACAAGAGAAAATAAAAGGTTAGGACATTCGAAAAAAATGATTTAATGATTGGGAGGCAGGAGCTTCTTGAAGGAGCTTCTACTCAGCACTCTTCATCACATGATCTCCCAACTTTGACAATTTTTAATATTTTCACTCCAGATTTTCAACTTTGCTATTTTTTCACAGCTCCTCATGAACAGTACAGCTGTCATTTTTCAGATCCTGCCCAAAACGTGTTTTTGCACATGTGACACACAATGGAGCGGTCGCTCTCGGAAATCAATGTTCAGGACAGATTAACAAAATCACAGTGACACTGTTCATGAGCTGACTTTCCAAAATGCCTATGTTGAAAATTTGGTTAAAAAAATCCCCAAAATAATTGTATTATGGGTGTGCATTGAGCAGCTTCTACGGCACGCTTGTGACTTCATCAATTTTTCCTATTGTAACTCCAGATTTTCAGTATTGCCATTTTTTTACACCTTCTCATGAACAGTACAGCTGTCATTTTTCACATCCTGCTCAAAATGTGTTTTCACACCTGTGGCGCCAAATGGTGCAGTCGCTGTGCAAAATCACATTTCGGGCTAACAAACGGATAGTGCTACTGTTCATGAGGTGGGGTCACAAAAAGCCCATGTTGAAATTTGGAGGGAAAATACCAACAAGTGCCTGGGACATTAGGGTTTCCATCTGTAATGCCCCACCCTGTAAAGAATGACAGGCATCAGAGGTGTGACTTGGGATTGTCAGCTATAATGCTCATGCCATTCCACCCCCACCCCCACCCTGCATTCAGTGACAGGCATCAAGGTGTGCCTTGAACTCTTTGGCCCAAATGATCACCCCATTCTCCTATACTGTAACCATCTCAGCATATTTCCTTATGGAATGGGGTGAGCGTAAGGCCCCAAGACCCCAAGGCACAATGTGACATTTGTCGGTATCTTCACGGTAGGGTGAGGTGAAATGGTGTGAGTATTATAACCGATGACCCAAAGGCACACCCCAATGCCTGTCAGTCTCCGCAGGGTGGGAGTGGGGTTGGCGTCAGTTCAATGCTTCATTGCCATTCCTATTATGCATCTCTCTCTAACTCCTGCACTACCAATGCCATTGCCAGCAAGACAACATTCAGCATTGACAAATGCTTGTTAATATTCAGTAGTGGAATTGTATGCTCATTCTTGCAGGTCCCTTCAGGACCTACATGCACATGTGCAGACACACAGGTCCCTCTGGGCCCTGTTCCAAGGGAATGCTCTGACCACCCACAGAAGTGCAGGGCCCTTGAGAACCCTTGCACTTCCATGTAGTGATAGATGTTGAGAATTCAGTGGGCTGTCAGGTGGGCTGTGAAAGCACAGGGCCTCTGGGCTCTGTGCTTCAATGTGACCACAGATACAGATACACAGGGCAAAGAGGCCATCTCTCAGCCAATGCACAAGGCTGTCTTCCACCCATGGGTGCACAGGTGCCAGGCCCTATACCAAAAGAAGAGTTGTCTTCACCATATGATACCTGGGCCTGTGCAGGCAACTCTGCACCTTTCATTCCCTGATAGGTGGGTATTGCATAAGAGTGCCAATTCCCCACCTTTGTCACATCCAGCTGGATTACTGAGTTCACCCCCAAACTAAGCTCACCAGCACAGGATTACAAAGCAGTACCTGCTGGGGTCAAAACTGGTACTACATGCAAATTTTCTTAATAACTATTTTTTCTTTTTTTAATGTTGACACCAAATTTTCAAGATAGTCATTTTATGACTTCCCTTATTAAAATGGCATGTTGCATTTATAGTACATTAGCCAAAATGCCATTCTGCACCAGATGTGCAAAAACATGTTTTGTCCAGGATTTAAGAAAACAACACCTATCATGTTTATGGGGTGGTATGAAAATGGTGATGTTGAAGGTTTGGAGTCAGAATATTGCAAATTAGCAAAGTTATGAGTTAACTTTGAAATACTGCAAAATTCACTTATTACTTGGTCATTTTACTCTATTTGTACACCAAATTTTCAGCATAGCCTTCTTAGAACCCCACCTCACAAACTCAGTAGGTAAAATCTTTCAAATTTCCGAAGAAAACCCATTCTGTGCCAGAGGTGTGAATACACATATAGGTCAGGATTTGAAAACAAACTGTCATGCTCATGAGGTTGTGTGAAAAAAATGGCTACAATTAAAATTTGGGGTCAAAATATTAAAACTTACTAAACTTATGAGTGGGCATAGAAAAATGTCTGTGCACATTCATAACTTTGTTGTTTTGTTTGTTACCCCATGTATTGTACAAGGGCAGTGAATATTTTCAAATCCAACCCAAAAGGTGATTTTGCAAAGCAGTGCCCTTGTTCATGAGGTGGGGTTCCAAACAGGCCATCTTGAAAAAATCTGGTATAAAAATAAAAAATGATAAAGTTATGAATATAAGTTCAAACCCCATTGAAATACGATAACCAGTCTTACCTTACTTTCTCATATTGCAGTTCACCGGTTGTAGCACAAGATGTGTGTTTGCTTGGAGAGTGGCTCTATGAAATGGGACATGTTCAGGTGAGTGAGAGTGTGTGTAGGGGCTGTGGGGTAGTGGGTGCTGAATGGGATGTTAGTAGTGGGTGGGGGTGTGGGGGTGAGATCAGCAAGGGATAATTTTCCTTTTCACAGGTTTAAAAAATCAATGAAGGACAGTTTTCTTTATTTCAGGGGACTGTCTGACACTGGAGATTAGGCACCACAGTGCTGGGCTACTGTTCAGCAGCACTGGGACTGGGGGTGAGTACTCTGGTGCCATCATGTATATTATATGAATGGGGCAGGTGACGTGGCAGGCAGGGGGGTGACAAGAGGTGGTACAGAGGATAGGCACCCCAGTCAACTAATGACATTTTAAATTAAACATGGAGAAAGGGGAGAGGTGACCTGCAGGGGAGGAGGGAAAAAGAAGTTGTACTGGAGGTTGGCACCTAGGACCACTACTTACTATGACAGATGGATAGATAGATAGATAGATAGATAGATAGATAGATAGATAGATAGACAGACAGACAGGTAGACAGACAGATAAGCGAGACAGAGAGATGGATCAGGTTCACTTCTGTAACTGAAGCTAGCAGCTTGATTCCAGCTGTGGCTTCACATTTTAATAAATTCCCACTGCTCTCATACTGAGAACATAGGTGAGTTGCTCCTCTCACTACGCTGGGCACCCAGGATTTTTGGGTGCCAAGAAATGTATATATCAAGGGCAATTTTCAAAAAACAAACACCAGAATGCAGCTAAAGGGTCTCATTTACTTAGGCTTGGGTGTTTCTTTTTTGAAAATACATGTTTATGTACTTTCAATATTTTTGAGTTAAAAAGCCAAAAAAGATGGGGGCTCCTACAATATTTTTTTTTCTTCTCATGACAAGTAAATCATGTGGTCAGTGTTTTTTTTTTTTTTTTTTTTTTTTTAACACCATTCAAGCTTGATGGTTATAAAAAATAATAATCCTTATAATTCTGGAACCATATAATATTTCTTCACAAAACCTTTGAAAAGCACTATGTCAGGAGAACCACTTCTACCCTGAAAGTTTTGTGAAACAAGTCTGCATCATCTAGGCTGCGCATGATAGCAAACAAAACCCCATGTTAATTATAAGAAAACCAAAACCTTTTTGCTTTTTTTTGGTATTCCATATCTTGAAAACTGAAGAAGATGCCTTCACGAAACTTTTCACCTTCATATTCTGCCAGCCTTATTGTGCATTCCAAATGTTGGGCTATTTCTTTGAACACGACCAAATTTATTAAGGTGCAAAAGTTGGGGTTTAACCTTTAACAACCTACTCAACCCTAATTATAGGGGTGCTGTAGCACCGTTATAATATACTCTAGATAATAAATGATGGGTAAGTGTGATATGCAAGGGAAAACAAGGCAAACTGATCATAAAGCCACCATCAAAATTGGATTTATTTCTGGGTATAGTGGACTTACACGTCTTTTTTTTCATATAAAACATTTAGATGGTTACTGTTACTTTTAATCACAACTGTGTATATGGGGAAATAGCTGCTAACCACATAACACAGTCCCTGAATGCAATGACATTTCCAGGTCTAAAACTTTTCTTTTTACTGTGTTGTTGGACTTGCATTCTCCTCTCACAAGGAGGGGTTTGTCTGTATACAAACTTTGTGATTTTATAAATTACTTTTCTTTGGAGAAGGTTTTTCTACAGATTTATGTCATCAGTAGGAAAATATAGCCACATATAGAGTATAGCAAGTAGACAAATGCACAGTAGTCAAAATATAATAAATAAAGACATAAAAATAGGGTTGCCATGCTCCATTTTCTGCAATAGCAGTTTAATGTATAGCAATGCATTTGTTTAGGCTGCAATTAGTTTATCATTGCACCATTTTACATGCTTGTTTTTATTGTTAATGTGGAAAATGTTATCAAAACTCATTAAGGTTACAATGCAAAGTCAGCAATTACTATGAGAAGATTAAAGATGTTCATGACATCCATGAGCTGCTTGTTATTTGTTCCTTCTGATTTATTTTTTATTCCTTAATTTTCTAGGACCCAGAGGAAACTTTAAAAAAATATACTATTCAGGCAAATTCAGTTTGCATTTCTTTAATTTCTTCTGATAATCTCCTACATGATCTTTGTGGTTCAAACTTAATGTCATCCCCCTACTTCACCCTCAGTAGAAGTCACAAGTTTCTGCCTGTGACATCAGAATCTGTCTCTGTGGAAATGACAAGAATCTCACAGAGGATTATAGTACCTATAATACCTATAATGTAGAACATACAGTAGGAGGAAAATGCAGAAGAATACCATATAATCTAAAACACTGAGATCCTGTTTTAATGCACATGTCCTCTCAGTAATAAAGAATGAAGAGAGTTGAGTACCAGAAAATCATGAAATGCATGTTGAATAGTTTCTGAATATTACGTTTAAAATATATTTTTTAAAGGTTTGAGAATAGCTTTAACTAATGGTGTTTTGTAATGCAAACCCAGTGCAAAACAATTAAAGGGACTGTGCTCACTTTGCATGGGCATGTAACATCTTCTAATTATAGTAGGATTTCATAGCATTGAACTCAGTCTGCAACACAAAAAAATACTTTGTTGTGTCTTTAAAATTTAATAAACAAAAAGAGACTTAAAAAGAACAAAACAATCCTTTGGTACTGTATAACAGTGTGATCATCCATTCTTGAGGACACGGTACAAGTTATATTAAAAAATTACCAGCATTACTCTGATTGCATGTAAAAATATGGATGTCATTTGTTATGGATATAACAACTAATAAATGATAATTCTACAGCTCTGTTGATCAAGTGCATTCAATGACATTTACATTGACATTGGGCGCATGTGGCATTTCTATGCAAAAGTTGCTCTGTAAGCACATTAGGTATTTAGACAAACTGAGTGAGAACAGCAAGATTATGATGTATGCAATGGCATTTTGACTCTCCTTTCTTAGTCTGGATTTGAAGGCCAGGGTAAAACAGAACAAGCTGTATTTTATTATAATAAATTGCCTGAGTCAGAAGGGCAGATACTATTAATTGTTACTTTCAGCTATAACCAGGATGTTGACAGGGGGAACAGCACTGAATGAATTGTGTGCATTGTTATAGTCAAGGTCATTACAAAAAGAAATGCACCTTCCAAACTGCTCTGCAGAAGAACACTGATGTATAAGTAAGTTGTCTGGTATACAAGGAGCATTAGTCTTCCTACGTTTCATAATGATGAAGTCATGCACAAAGAAACAGTAAACACAGTGTCCCACCTACTGTAGCAATGAACATGGTCTTAAACAAGCACAGACATTTCCTAATCAAGTGCATTTCAAGAGCTTCAGTTAAATCAAATGGCACAGTAGATCAGGTCTGGTTTACATTTTAAAAACTTGTGCTGTAAATTTTCTTGTCAAATCTTCTTGACAAGTTCAAAGTAATAACCTACAAACGTCAGTGCCCATATTAGTACAGTATATTAGACTGGCCAGGTACTGGGCCACCCTATTTCTAGAAGCCAACATTTATTAATCACAATTTTCTTTTTCATGTATAAGATATTTTTATTGAACTGTTCGACAATATAGCACTTATATGCATGTTCCAATACAATGGTCAGAGTAATGGAAAAGCATAGTTATAGCGTTAGATGGTGTCTAATTACAATTTTCATTATCAATGGATCCCTATTCTTTACTCCAAGACAAAAATTCTAATTATTTCAATCATTCTAAAATAATATTGGAATGAAAAAACTGTAGACTGTCTTCCAAAAAATATACAAAGTTTAATACATTGTTATAGCTCGACCGTGCTGCAGACCCTCACAGATTGAGGGTCTACTGTTGTGCACAGTCACCACTTCTGTTTTCAGTGTTGTGCACATGCCAATATATAAGTTGCGGAACAATTTACACCTTTATGACATGGAACCAGGATGGGGTTGGTGGTGTGATGGAAACTGCCCCTTGGCCCACTCACTTACAGGGCAGTTCCTCTGTTGGGGATGTCTAACCATTTGCCACCCCCTGATTTTTTCCAGGAAAAGGGAAACCTGTCTTTGCCTCTTGCTCAAGGTCAGGAAGGTCAACACAATAACTGTGGGTAGAGTGCCCCTTCAGAGACAGACTGCAAACAGATCCAAACAAAAATAGTAACATTACCTTTTTTAAATAAAACAAGCAGTCACCGATTCTTAAAAAAATGATTCTTTACTAGGAGAACTACATGTGTTTACTAGGAAATAGAAAGTAAAGCAGTTACACAGACAGTTGATGTAAAGAAAAAATCTGAACTTTCCTCACCTAAACTCTATACCTGCCCACTAGCTACAGAGACACTGTCCCTAACTGTGATATCTTACCCTTTAGCTAGTCCTGGCAGAGCCCTCTTACCTTCAGATGTTGACTGTTCCAGACAGAGAGGATGTGCTGTGTACCAGCACCCCAACTTATATCCTTCTCACTTTGGGGAGTGGCTTCACCCCCTTTGAGAGACAGTTCTTCACCGCTCCCCACAAGAATATGTGTGTGTGTGTGTGTGTGTGTGTGTGTGTATGACGTTATCCGAGTCAACAGGCCTCCTTCTCAACTAGACATCCTCTGTCCAGTTTTATGGTCCTGTTTTTGTAGGATATCTGAGGTTTTCAAAATTGCACCCTCACATCTGCTGGAATGTGCAGCTTAGATGAGTTTTTGGGAAACCCACACTAAGCAGTATTCAGTATTTCCCATAAGACCTGCTTGGACATATGACTTGGAAGCCATGTTTTCATCTACTTTCAAATAACAGAACCTATAAATGGAAAATAGAACTGCTCTAACAAAAGAAAAGAACAGACCAATCTAGTCATATGCCCATCACATCCCACCCTCCTCCCGGAAATAAAGACGTGTCTATTTTTGCTGACCCCCAAGAGACATTGCCATTCAAGTCAGGACTGGGGAGCACCTAAAGGAACATGCCATGCCATGCACTTAGCCCTGCCTCAACAGTTCTTCTGAACAGGCATTCTGTGCACCACTTCAATGCTGAATGGCCATATTATAAGACTGTAGTACCAAACTCTAGGGCAATAATTTTGGTTTTGCCCACTAGTCCTATGGAGCCATGTCAGGGGATTATGATCTGTGATCACAGTGAACTCCCTCCAGTACAAATACAGCTGCAGCTTCTGAAAAGCACACACTATCCCCAGCCACTCCCTCTCAATTGTGGCATATGCGTTCTCTCTGAGCAGAAGTTTCCAGTTCAGATACACTATCTAACTTGGCTCAGAATATGACCCAGCCCATGGTCCAAGGCATTCACGTGCACTATGGACCTTAGGTCATAGTTGGGGCTAGCAAGCATGGGTGACCCACATAATGCCTCCTTCAACTGTTGGAAGGCAGACTCACAGTTCTCAGACTTAAGAACTTTCTCTGGCAGTTTATTTTTGGTCAGGTCTGTCAGGGGCTTGACCACAGCACTATAGTGATAAACCTCCTGTAGTACCTGGCTGTCCCCAGAAATGTCCTTACCTGTTTCTTTGTAGCAGTGGTGGGCCAGGCCTGCATGGCATCAACCTTTGCAGGCTCTGGATGGATGTGTCCACTGCCCACCCAGTGCCCAAGGTAGGACACTTCAGCCATGTCTACTTGCTGTTTTTCCAACTTAACTGTCAGATCTGAAGCCTTCAGTCTGCAGAACACCTCCCTCAAGTGCCTGACTTGATCCTCCAATGTCTGACTGTAAATGACAATGTTATCCATGTATGCCAGCACATATTCACCTACCCCAGCCAGAATGCGATCCACAAGTAGCTGGAAGGTTGTGGGTGCAATCTTCTTTCCAAATGGCATTACCTGGAATTTGAGTATGGCAAATGGGGAGACAAAAGTAGATCTCTCCCTGGCTACAGGGGTTTGGGGTGCCCGCCAGTAGTCCTTTTTTTTCAGGTCTATCATGCTCAGGAACTGGGCTCCCCCCAGCTGTTCACAAGGTCATGTCTGTTCTGGGTATGGGGTAGGCATCCAACTCCATACAGCTGTTGAGCCCCTGGTAGTCAACACAGAACCTTGTGGTATCATCCTTTTTGGGGATCAGGATCACGAGCAAGGCCCAGGGGCTACTGGACTCCTGGATCATTCCAAAGGCCAGAATCTCCCTGTGTTCCTCTAGCATGATCTGCTTAACACCCTCTGGTTCCTTGTAGGGGGACTGTCTCAGTGGCACTTGGGTCCCGGTGTCCACATGGTATTCAGCCACCATGGTGTCCCCCATGCCCCTTCAATGGAGGTGCAGAAACATAGATGGGAAACATAGATGGGAAAAGCAAACCGGGTATCAAATTACTGATGAAGACTGGACTTGTTTTTGGTTCAATGCACATGCCGTAACATAGAAGGGTGACTCCTACATCTTAAATATTTTTTTATGGTGCAGGACCCCCTCTCAACTGAAACAGAGGAAGGCCTCCACTACATCTGAATGTTGGAGATTAGTTTTGGATGTTTAACATTTTGAAACAGGAACTCATCAGAGAGAACACAGGAATGACTTGCCTAGCAGATAATGTCTCTTCAACTTCCAACTGCCAGCCAGCCCTCCAGCTACTAGCAGCTGGGTCCTCCCTTTTAGAATCCTGAGGCAAGCTAACTATACAAGTCTTCTGGGATGCTCCAGAGGTTATCCTTTGCAGGCCTAGTATGTATACCTACAGGGGATCCAGAGGGCCCTGTGGGCTACATGCATACAATACAGACTATGGAGACAGCATATACCACTTTGCAAAGGAAATCACTCTGCTGACCCTTGATCATTTATACAAGTTGCGCAGGTTCCTCCTTTGGTGTGGATGGGCTGCCATTATTGTCTTCTGTAGGATCAGATTAAGTGACCAAGTCCCTCAAGCAGGCCTGACTACCACTGAGATTTTTTTGTTGTACAACTGTACGCAGAGAAAAGCCCATATTATCTCCTCGCCCACCTCACGCAGTCAAACACTGCCTACTCATTCTATTCAGTAAAAGCATGTACTTTCTCAATTACCAGAATGAAGCAAGAAGTTGGCAGAAAGGCTGTCGTGGAGTCACGTGATGAGCTATGACTGAACAGCAGCTCTCCTCCGCACTCCATGGTCTAACTTTTTAAACGCTGCTAATAACTGTTAAAAAATAAGTCTGCACTAGCCGACATTAGAGTTTTCATTAGGAGAGATACCCTGGGAATGAAATCCATTAAAAGATCAAATATGAATGACACAGAGCTCCCACAAATGGACTTTCAACCAATGCCCATCCAGCAATCACTAATCCAACCCTCAAAATGGCAGAAACAAGATTCACCAGTTACCCCTCCAAGAGCTGCAAACAGCTCAGATCAAATTCTGGACAAACTAGATTTGTTCTTTGTAGAACTGGCTTCAATTAAATTAGCCCTTTGCAACCTGGCTTTGGATTTTAGGGACTATAAGCCAGCACTAGACAGCATAACAAAATGGGTCTCGGATGTGGAAGTCCATGTCAGTTCAGTGGAGGACAAGCAAGCAAAAGACACTAAAGATGTTACAGACCTCCGAAAAAAACTTGGAAAACTGGAGGATTGCTTGGAGGACCAAAAGGGCAGACTCCAGCAGAACAACTTAGTAATTGTTGGGGTCCCAGAACAAGCTGAAGGTTCAAATATTGTGGCCTTTACACAGAAGCTGCTCTCCAATCTGGTCAACCCCCCCCCCCACCAGTCTAGTGACACATACAACCTGGACTATGGACATGATCTATTAAACAGAATAGGAGACAAGGGAACAAACCAAGACTGATCATTGCTAGACTCTCCTGCCTGCAGGACAAATCACACATCCAAACACAGGTATACATGAAATAGAGGCTACAGTGGAAGGGGCAGAGGGTACATATTTACAGCGATGTAACGCCCGCCATGAGAGACAAACAAAAGGAGTACCAAGACATCAAAAGGCAACTTCACCAAGCCTGTATCCCCTTCAGGATGCTTCACCCAGCTCACCTGGTTCTAACCTCTCACAAGGTTAGTCAAGAATTTCAGAATGCGGACGTTGCCTATAAGGAGCTCCCTAATATTCTGCCAAAAATCTTCCCAACCATACCTCCTCAAGCAGCAGGTCTCTCCGGAATGGACAAATAATGTTTATTGGGCAAGTGCTTTTTCCTTTGTACCGGTCTCTCACCTCTTGCCCTCAGCCTCAGCCTGCCTGTTTATCTGACCTCAGATTTTGGCCCTGAAAATGTTACCCATATGTGACCCCAACCCTTGTCCAGCTCAGGGTGGACTGGTGGGGTAAAGGGTATGAAACATATCACCTCTAGCTTTGATCCCTGAGTACTGGTCTACCAATTTTTTAATTATTATTTATACTCCTGCTCCACTGCCTTTTCTATCTGGAGGGAGCCCCAGCCCCATTCTCTGACATCCACCAGCCAACCAGCTACCCTAAGGGCTTATCCCCCGATGGGATCAGTGGGGGGCACCCCCCCCCGAGAAAGGATTCAGTACAAGGGCAGGCATAGTGACTATTTGGGGCAGGACCTGTGAACTCCCCCCTGTCTTCTGCTGTGAGTTTTTTCCCTCTTGGTTTTCTCCCCTTCAGGGGCAGAACATGCAGGACACCAACGAAGACTGTGCATGCACTCCATCGGGTGTCTGCCCCACCTCTGACCCAATGTCTTCAGCATTGGTGTGCCAGTCCCCAGCTACTGCTATGGGCTAGGCGTGCACCGACAACTGGTCACTCCCCTCCCTGGAGAAGGAGAGCTGTCCCTGGGATGCTCAATCCTTCTCCTCCTTGCCGACCCCCCGGTGGCCCGTGCTTGCTCCTGAACACTCATTGCTGGCATGGCATAAGATGTGGCATCCAGGGCCTCAACCTTCAGTGCCACCTGGCCAGCATGGTCTAACAAATTTGATCCTAAGTGTTCATGTTATGCTTGACATGAATGGCCCTAAATTCAACAGTACTGGCTAGGAAATCATAGGTTACTACAATGCACCATGGGCATCAGGGCCAAAGGAGGTAGCAACGGCCATTATTGACTTGTTCACAGGACTTGACCTCCCCCCAACTCTGGGAGCTGCACTGCCTGCCATTTCCTATCACTTGACCAGTATCCTTTGCATCACAAAGAGCCATATACACATTTGGCATCATCCAGCCCTGAAGTAGAAGTCAGCGCATGCCCGGTAATGAAGCCATTCCTCTCTCCAGCATAACCAAACAGTGAGCAATCATCCCCTGGAAGGCATCCAGTCTCCAGCACAGCTGGTCCAAAGGTTCTCACTGAACTAAGCCCTCCCCCTTGCCAAGCCTACTCAATTGGCAACTCCACACCCCAACTCAGCTACACGGTGAGAGGCACATACAAGATGGGACGTCAGAGCCACAGACAACAAAGGCTGCAGAATGAGCACCAGAGGACGGGGGGGGGAGGGATAGGTCTGAAGACATTGTCATCCAAATTTCTTGTTTTTTATCTTTTGCAAAGGTGCCAGAACAAAACATTTACCTCACCGCAGATGTCAGCACATATAAACTGTCACATAATGCAATCTTTCTCAAGCGAGCAAACATCTGCTATGTGGGGAACAATCAAACTGAAGAAAGGATAGCAACAACCTCACCTGCCTGAGAACTGTGGAAACAAGACAGGACCAGGGAACACAGAAAACCCACATATTCTGACAATGTTTCAAGGGGCAGTGGGTGCTCCAAGTGTCTGCATACAGGACAGACACAGAGCAGAACTCATAATCAGAACTGGACGGGTTTGCTGTCCCATGACCCCCCGCTGGACTCTTTCATCAGGACTGCTGTATCCCACTAAATGTATGGTGGAATCACCTAATTAGATCCATCACCATAGAGTGTAGAGGAGCTGATTTCTTAACATTGGTACTGTTAAACCGAGGGTATGGGAGGGTGTTGAGGCAGTGGGGAGGAGGGTGAAAGATAGTGTCTGGAATATAAAAGGTGGCCATCTATCAGTCTATGGGGAGGCACCCACCAACACAGTCCTATTACCACTCACCACATGACCTGTCACCACAGTATAGCACACTCGCATGTATAAGCTAGAAACCACGCATATTCTTACTGCCCCATGTTTATGTTTCCAGAATAGGGATAGAGCAAGAAAGCCTTATGTCACTAGCCCGAGATGGGGCCACTATGGGTAAAATTGCAGGAATGAGGAGCAGTTCATAAAGCAAACACACCACAGGGAGATGATAGCTGCAGCATTGTTCCCAGTTTTATTTAGCATTTTTCTTGTAACCCCAGAGCAATAGTCCTATGTTCTTCATTAGAGCAAACTTAGCCAATCAGATCTAGTCTTAGCATCAGTGTATGGTCCAAATGCAGGGGACACCCACTTCTTTGTATCTTTCCTAGTTATAATCTCCAACATGCCTACCTCTCCCATGATACTGGCAGGCGACTGGAACCTGGTGCTAGATGACTGCTTGGACAAATCTAAGCCAAGGCATGAGGGCCCATCCACCATGCAAAGAGCCCTCCATGAGGTACAGGACACTCTGGGGGTGGTGTACATTTGGACAGTATTGCACCCAACCTCTAGAGTACATGTTCTGGTCCACAGTGCATGACTCCTGGTCCAGAATTGATTTCTTTTTGACTGACCGATCTATCCTCCGACACACCACAGCTTGTGAAATATCACTGAATGTCATTTCCGACCATGCCCTAGTCAATCTCTCTATACCAGCACAGGGGAAGATGGACTGGGATCTGGTATGGAAACTAAACAACTCCCTATTCAAAGATCAGAGCACACTCACCAAAATAAAAGACAAGAATACACTACTCTTTGAGATAAATACCAACTCAGTAACTAACCAGAAGCATATATGGGGAGTGTTTAAATGCACACTATGGGTGAATTGATACACCTGGCAACAGCCAGGAAAAAGAAAAGGAGACAGATTGCAAAGAGACACTAAGCCTAATCAGAGAGCTTGAGGGGAAAATCTATAGAGACACTTCCCCAGACATCCTATTAAGCTTCAGTAATGCCAGGGCCCAGAAGCAAGCCATATTTTCCATTTTCAGAGCTAAAACTAAATACGTAGACCAGGGAGAAAAGGCTGGAAAGCTACTAGCCCTCTGAATCAAGCAGCAGAAAATACACAAGGTGATCCCCAGCATCACCGCCAAAACTGGGCAGACACTCACCCTACCAAGGGAAATAGTGCACGCATTCAGAGATTTTTATGCAGAGCTTTATGCCTCAGAAAGCTCTATCCCTATTGAAAAGATCCAGAACTTCTTTCAACAAGCACACTTACCCAAACTAGATCTGACACTAAAAGATAGGCTAGGCTAATCCATCGTGGAGATGGAAGTCTGGCTTGCCATAGACTCCTTAGCTATGGACAAGGCCCCAGGACCAGACAGATTCTCCACAAACTTCTACAAGGCCTTAGTACAATACCTCATTGGCCCTTGAACTATACTTTACAATGAAGCCAAATCAATGGTGAACCTGGATGCGACCCTGCAGGAAGTGATCATTTTACTACACACAAAACCAGGCAAGGACAAATCAAGCATGGATAATTACAGGCCCATCTTCCTTTTAAACACTGACCTCAAAATCCTGGCTAAAATATTGGCATCCAGACTAAGTGCTGTCTGGACCTCACTAATCGGTCCAGAACAGGTGGGCTTCATGCAAGGCAGGCTTGCTATCGACCAACTGCTGAAGTTTAATCATATCATTATGGCTGCCAGGGCCTCAGATTCACCTGTAGCACAAATATCGCTTGACACAGAAAGGGTTCGATAGGGTCTCCTGGACATTTCTATTTGAGACCAAAAGGAATATGAATTCCCCCCATCGTACCTAGAGTGTGTCAAACTGCTCTATTCTAACCCAACAGGCAAAATATCATGTAACAATGTACTGTCCACCCCTTTGTGTTGGAAAAAGGAAAGTGACAAGGATGCCCCCTCTCACCATACCTGTTTAATCTCTACCTGGAGCCCCTCACAAGATGGATCAAGAAGGACAAGGCCATACAGGGGATCCAGGTGGGTAACAACAGGTACAAAATTTCAACATATGCTGATGATATCCTTCTGCACCTAACTAATCCTGCCCAGTCAATTCCTCCCATGCTAGCCATTTTGAAGGACTTTGGTTGCCAATCGGGGTACAAACTAAACATGAACAAAACATGCCTGATGCCACTCAACCATTTTACATACTCTACAAGGAAAAGGTAACTCAATGGGGGGGCACATGGTGCCCGTGACAATGAAATACCTGGGCATCAATGTCTCCCAATCAAAGAGAACTCTACTACAAACCAACCTTGACTCAGCACACACACACACACACACACACACACACACATCAAGCAAGATCTAACCCACTGGTAAGCGCTCCTGCTGACCTTATGGGCTAACATCAACATCATAAAGATAAACATTCTACCTAGGCTACTTTACTCCATCACTATGACAGAGTACACTGTCACCAATACATGGTTCTCACAATTCCAATACATTCTGCTGACATTCCTATGGAATTGCAAATCCCCACGCAAGGCATTTCATAAGCTCACTTCGCCAAAAGATCAGGGAGGACTCCAACTACCAGACCCATGCCTTTACTAGCTAGCCAGCCAAGCTAGCCAATTCCTCTGGTGGAGGAATGCCACAGATCACTAGGAAGGGGGATCGACGTACACACCACACTGGAAGATAATGGAAAAGGACCTGTGCGGCATGGTGGGAATTGACAAGAGAGCACTCACGTGCATCCCTTACAAGGCCCTCCCACACCATCTTAAATCCATGCCCATATGGACCTCGGTCTTAGTGGCCAAGCAGCTCCATGATGCCCTAGCGACCATCTCTCAACTGGATTCATCACAGCCTTTAACAGGGAACCCCAACATCAGGATACAAAACAAAACTATTCCACCCAAATTTCTAGGAGCAGTGGAATTATACTCACTCAGCTCCCTGATGGGGGAAAACATGCTAATCACCTTCCGAATGTTCCAACCAAAAGTTGCCCCTACCCAGGTTCCAATCTTTCTCTTCGTGCAACTGCAACATCTGTTAGCTGCATCCCTAGGCCCCAAACCATGGTACACTATCAACTTCAGAAAATGGGGCGAGCTGCAAACACTATCATCCCAGCACCACGCTATCTCCCTTCTGTACAAAAAACTTCTTTCACTCAATACTGACCCTGGAAACTCCATATGCAGCTACTGGCAAATGGAGTTTCCCAAACTTGGAGAACCTGAATGCATAGCAGCTCTGTGGAAGGGCATATACAAATACCTTAAATTTGATGGCCTAAGACTTTGTGCAGTTCAAAATCAACCACAACCTCTACCTCACCCCAGCCAAACTCTTCATGATGAGCAAGCTTGACTCAGACCACTGTAGCAGGTGTAATGCAGATAAGGGCACCGTAAAACACATCCTATGGGACTGTCCCAAAGATAAACCCCTATGGGAAACAGCGAAAATGAACTTGGACCCACTACTGGGTCTGGAGACTGCTTTCTTCCCAGAAATCTGCCTCCTAGGACTCAGAATGGACAGAATCCTGAGCATTAGAAAATACTATATATCACTAATCTCTGTGATAGTTAAAAAGCTAATCCTTAAACACTAGCTGGAATGATCGTGTCCCAACCTACTCAGAATGGCACAACTATATGCTAGAGGCCATATGGATGGAGAAGATGATTAACCATGTACGGCACACACCTGAGCGCTACATACTGAAATGGAGAATGCTGGATGCACTCTTTCTACAAGCACAACCTAAGACTCCCCCTGCCCCACACCAACAACCTCCCTACTACCAAATCCAATGACTGGGTCCTCAGGCTGAACACAAGCTTTAGCATACTGTACAGCAAAGCACAACACAAACCAGTCCCTGAATGTTGATGGGAGTCCTTACACTTACTTTTGACGCATGTTAATGTATAACTTGTAGTCTGTTTTAGTGTATAGTATATGTAGTTTTGCAGTCAATGCATTGTCTTTATTTTCAATAAAGTTTTACTATTTAAAAAAAAAGAGAAATACCCCTGCCAGCAGGATGGTAATGGCCACCCAAAGGCCCCACACCTGGCCACTGAGCCGCCACCTCCACTCACTGGATCTGTTCTGTGGCAGAGATTTGTGGTGCTTCTGTCACCCCTGCCAGAGGGAGTCAAGCTGTGAGGGAACTACAGAGCTGAAATTAAGTCCTGGGTGATGCCAAACAGGGGGCTGGGGCAGCCGAGCATATGGGAGCTGACTGAAGATGGACATAAACAGCAGTAGGCAAAAAAAAAATAGAATCAGTTGCCATCAGGTTTTACATACATAAGCCCTGTTCCTGGCTAGGGAGGGGGATTTGGCTTGCACGGAAGTTAATGGACATAAACAGCTTTTTGTGTGTAGTGATCCATGTTATGTCTACAGCTTAGACATGATGAACTGGGATTTTAATTGGAAAGACTATGAGGCAATAAACTAAACTGAAGAGAAATACAGTAGGACTGATGTACTGACAAGTTTCAAATTGCATGTAGCCTCATCCATGCCAGAAAGGAATCCAAAAGTAACCCTTTTGAATAAACTGTAGGGACCCTCAATTTTTCACATTAATGGCTTTAATGGAATAATTTGACTTACCTGTCATGGAATAAAAGGTTCTATTGAATCCAAATCAAAAAGGCCTTCATTGTTTCAGCACCTGTCGCCTGGAACAAACTCCTTCTCCAGCAGAGGAATATATCTAGCTCAAAAGCAATCAACTCCAATTGGTCTAGCTGCCTTAGAACCACCTGTATTTGATTTGGTCCATTATCACCCTCTTCTTGTCCATGATCATGTCACATTCCAATACCCTTGCTCATTATTTGCTGTGACCCCCACTTGGCTTTGATTATTGCTTGTTACTGGTACAGTTGTGTTTTGCCTTGTATGTTTTAGTCTGTATGGAACTATTTCTACTGGACTATGTTAACCTATTGACTTCTGCTATCCTTCCTGGGACCCATGTGAAAATAAGATGAAGTATCTCATGGGGTTGTCCCAGTTGGAGAAAGTTTAGCTAAATAACTAAATAAATGAATAAAACACAAATGCTGCACTCAGTCGTATCTGGCTTAAAAAGTGTGTTGGCAGTTGAAGTCAACATACTCACAAATACTTCCTTTTCACTTAAAAATACATTTTTCTTTGTTTAGTATACTTTATGCCCTATGCGCCTGACTGGCCTCCTTCAGTCTTCCACCCTACCCAGCCCTGTCACCCACCATCCCTGGGAATTACCTTGCTTCTAGTTCCCCTGTGCATGACCACCCACATGAAGGGCTGTCCGGGGGCTACCCATACCCCAGGATAGAGTTAAAGTGTCAGTGAGGGAGCAAGAGCCTCGATCGGTGGTGCAATGACCTGTGGCAGGGCGGGATAGCATCCTGCTCAGTCAGTGGATTTTCATGTTTTCTGCCCCACTTAGAACATCATGGAGGCGGTGCATCTCATGCTCAGACATGAGCATGGCAACGCTCCTCTCTGTTACTGGCTCCAATCTGCACTGCCACCAGGCTCCCAGCTCTCTGTCAGCTGAGGAGGCAAGCATCCTTGGAATGTTCAACTATCCTGCCCTGGTCAGCCCTCCAGCGACCTAGGCTCATTCCAGATTTACAAATGCATTGCAGACCAGTATTCACAACACATACTGTACATGTAGAGAGCTCCCTAAATGCCAGAATGACATTCACAAATTAACCTTACACTTACTGTTGTCAGGGCAACGCTTTGTCTGAATGTTGTGGTTGCCTATCAGAGTCATACTTAAATCAGTGTCTGACTGGCCCGCCAGGATACCTGGAATGTTCCAGTTGGGCCCTCTCTGTACAGTAAATGACCACCTTCTAAACTCTGAAAATCTTTGCATTTATAATTTATTTTCTAATTAAATGGGGTGTTTTGGGGCACTAAACTAAATGTAAGATGCAAAAACAGAGAATGTACTGTATATCAGAATTGAAACATTTATTTATTTATGTATTTGAAAACTGGTAACTGGAAGAGGCACGCTGAGCCAAGGCTTGTTTCCAGGTGTGACCTGGGGAAGGAGAACAGGAGAAACAGCAGTTCAATACATGAAACAAATCAATAGAGCAACATTTGATAAATAGGTTGGTACAAAAATAAAAGTGTTACAGAAAAATAAAATACAGTCACAGCTCTATATGGAATACCAGTTCAGGTACATATTGATCAAGTTCAAGATTAAGATCAAGTGAAATATTAATATACAGTAAGCGTGTAACAACCCTGGGCCTTCTCATTGATACTCCAGGTAAGTCCCTATGTCCACATTCCAGGTAGGCCCTCTGTACCCAGTCTGGATCTGACTTAAATGCCTGTTATTTAGAGCTATGGAATCCAAACTGGAGTCTTCAAGATAAGAGGGTGTCCTTCTTTGATAAAATAAAGTGCAAGTGCTGGGGTGACATGAACATTTTAAAAAGTTATAAACAAATATTCTCAAAGCCTTCTGTAATTAAGGGCATTCTACATCCAAGAAAAACAGTGCATCAGTGCATTTTGAGTAATTAAACAGGCAATATCATCCCCTCCCCTTTTTCTGAAGAATGTAGTAGCGGGGATACTTCATTAGTTCCGAAGTGCTTATCCATTCCTACAACTCATTTCTTATCCCAGAAACCTAAAGGCAAAGATAACTTAGGAACAAAGCTTAAAAGAAACAAATTATTTCACATAGTTTGCAGTATTATACTGTGTACCGATACTGCAAAATAATACTACAGTACACAAATTATAAGCCCCCCAAAAAATGTCTGAAAATACAGAGGTGGAATGGTGAAAATGGGAAAAGGGAAGAGGGAGGTGGCAGGGTAGAGGGTTGCTTAGATGGAATGGGGGTATAGGAAGAAAAATGGGAAGGGAAGTAGGGAGGAGGAAAGAAATATGAAAGAGGGTAACAGCAAAAGGAAGGGAAAGTAACAAGGTTGAATTATTAAAGAAATGGGGCAGTTTCAAGATGCTTGTTAACTCCTGGTTTATTAAGAGTTGCCAGCATATAAATCCAGTATTGTTCATGGTCGATAAGGTAATTTTCAAAGCTCCCACATGTTGGATTTTTCTGCACAGTACCTTTTCCAGCTCCAGTATGCTTCAGGCATGACATCAAGTTCCACCTGAACAATGAATGTGCCTTGTCACTGCATATTCCAGATTCAAACTATGAACTGCCCTAAGGTGTTACCATACACATGCTTTGTTTTCTCTTTGTTCTGTTAACATAATAAGTGCTACACAAACACAAAATGAGGTAGACCACCTTCTCAGTATTGCAATTTATGAAACCATTGATTCGCAATGTTTGTCCATTTTGGGGGTTAACAAGTACTATAGGTTCTCTAACAGATGATTAGGCTGTTTTGATTGTGATTTCCTATAGTTGTTCTGTGTGGAAAAACCATACAAAATGAAATTTTTAGAACAGACAGAATTATTTTTTTTTTTTTTGGAGATAGGGAAACGCATATGCAGAAGAGCCATTTCTTTCTAATAGCGCTCTCCCAATCTCCTAACAATTTCTCTTATTTTGCCAAAGAATAAGCCTGTTTGTAATCACAGTATTTTTTATCTAGTGTGGCAAAATGTCCTAGCCATCTATTATATAAACTTAAAAATTGGTTTCCATGAAGAACTGCACTATTCTGACACCTCAGTCATCACTGTGCTTCTCAAGCATTGCTCTCATAGAAATGTGCTGTCACTCGAACCCCTCGGTGGTAGAATAGTGATGCTCCTCATAAACACCAGTTAATTGTTTCATACTGTATAGTGTTAATTATGCAGGAGGCATAGGACCTGTATACCACTGCTACTGTAACTGCTATCAGACAGACGGGACTCTGGGCCAGACTCATGAGACAGTTTTTTGTACAACTCTGTTTAAGATAGTGACTGCTTCATTCAAAAATTCCTGGGTGGGATATTCAAAGCAGTTGCACAAGGTGCAACAAGGCTGCACCTGCGCAACAGCAAAATGCGCCTGAGAGCTATATTCAGCAGCAGCAACTGCACAGCGCAAATGGCCATGCACCAATGTGCAATGGTAATGCATGTATGCAGAAGTGCAGGGGGCGTAGACATGAATAAGCGGTGCAGTGCGATATTCAACACCGGACAAAAGGTGCAAGCGTGGAGCAAACAGTAAATGTGCGGCGTACACTTGTGCCTATAAAAAGAAGGAGCAAGCAGGGGAAGGACACCTGCACCAGAGGGGAGCAGGAGAGAGGGAGATAGAGTGGCCAGGCAGAACAGCAGGAGAGGTGCAAGAGAAGGACAGAAACAGTGAGGGAGTGAGTGTGTGTGTGTGAGTGTGTGTGTGTGTGACAGTCAGGCAGGCAACTGCCAGAGTGTGTGCCAGTGACACCTGGCTCAAAAGGGGCTGCACAGATGCCCAGACAGGCAGGGGGTGGAGGCCACAGCCCACAGGCTGCCAGCCAGGGACAGGATACACAGGTGTGTACCAAGCACAAACACACACGGTGCAGCACACAGCCGGGGGGCCAGTGGAGCCAGCTGCCCAGGGGGGACAGGACAGCAGAGGCCATGACCAGTGCCATATTCCAGATGGAGGCAGTAATGAGGGGTGTGGGGAGGCAGGAGGCAGTGCATCGTGGCCGTGGAAGGGCCTGTCGGCTTTACACCCAGAACAGGTGTTACCGTGCCCGCACCACCTTTGAACAATACAGAGATACAGAGATTATGGGCCAGTATCATCTGAACCGGGTTATTCTGAGGCAGCTATGTGAGCTGTGCAGTGAGGAGATGCAGGCACCCACTAGACGGAGCCAGGCCTTGATGGTGGAGGCTAAAGTCACAGCTGTCATGTGCCTGCTTGCACAGGTACCTTCCAGAGACCAACAGGGGACACCACAGGCATAACCCAGTCTGCCGCATCACGTCTCCTCACACAGTTCCTCAACTCACTGCTGCCACATGTTGCGGAATACATCCACTTCCCCAGCACACAGGCAGGGCATACAGCGAACATGCAAGAGTTCCACAGGGTAGCACGTATGCCTGGCATGCTAGGGGCCATCAACTGCACCCATGTTGGCATCCACATGCCACCTGGCCCAGAGGGGGTAGCCTATATCAACAGAAAGGGATACACCAGTGTCAACTGCCAGGTGGTGTGCGATGCCAGGGGGTTCATATTCAATGTATTTGCCACACACCCTGGAGGAGCACATAATGCCTTCATCTGTCACAGTCTGGCACTGTGCCATAGGTTTGAGAGTGGGAACATCCCCACTGGCCACCTAATAGGTGAGTATGCTGGGACCACGGGCAGCTTGGCACAACAGGGCAAGGAGTAGGGGCTGCCAGGGTAGGGGCACCGCAGGGTGTGGCTGGGAAGGAAGGGGGTTGCAACAACCAAGTCCACCATGCTAACCATCCCTCTCTCCACACAGGTGACAGTGGCTACCCAATCCGTCCCTGGCTGCTCACCCCACACCGGCGCCTGTCGACCCCTGTGGAGGAGCGATACAATGAGGCACACGCCAGCACACAGAATATCATCAAGTGTGTGTTTGGGCTGCTGAAGGCATGGTTCTGCTGCCTGTCCAGGTATGGCAGTGCCCTACAGTACAGCCTCTCAAAGGCCTGTGGTCTATACTTGGCCTGCTGTATACTGCACAACATGGCCACCAACTATGGGATAGCTGTCGAGGTCAAAGAGTGGAACAGCAGTGGGGATGGCCATGTGGCTGTGGCCCCCCCTAGCAAAGGGACCCCTGGCTGAACAGGATGGCCCGGCAGAACTGGGACATGATCTCAGAGGAGCGCTATGGTGCACACAGGTAGGTGAACATGCACCCATGCATGGAATGGCAACTGTGGCACAGCACACAGGCATGTGCGGGTGGGCCCCATGACAGGAACACATGGGGGGCATGGGTGGGCATGGAACGGGACCCCGTGGCAACATGCAGCACAGCACATCACATCCCACCCACACACCCCACACCCCCACACACACACACACACACACACACACACACACACTCACTGGCACCCGCAGGCTCACACCCGGATGCTGGCACCCGGTGTGTGTCAGATGCTGAACACCAGTGCACAGTAGCAGTCGGTGCCATGCTGGCATCATCATGCACATGCCACACAGGCCAGTGTCTGGACGGATGTGCACACGGCCTGTGTGCATCTCACACCATGGATGCTATGTCCATGATATGCACACACAACACCAATGTGCACACAGGGTGGTGGCAGCAGACTGTGGACAGGGAGGTGGGCAGATCTGGGCATCCATGCGGTTGCATGGCTGCTGCAGACATGTGGACAGCCATGCTGAGGCTGCCCAGCAGACTCAGGCTGTGCAACGGCCACAGGGGGTGTCTGTAACAGTCCTCCAGGGGTGTTACTGCAGGACCATGACTGGATCCTCACAGGGGTCTGCAAGCTTCTGAACATGCCCACCCAGAGCATGCCCAGAATGCCCACAGCAGAACCCAGCATCGACACTGAGGGGGTCTCCCGATGCTGTGTCCCAGGGGTGGAGAATGCACTCCAAAGGGTATGTGGCGGCCGACCAAGCACCATGGTGGACAGTGGTGCTAGGCCGACCATGACCGCAGTGGTAAGCTGATCCATGGATGCAGTCGTGTCCTCCTGCAGCTGATTGTTGTTGGCCAGGAGCCATGCAAAGCCCCAGCTGCACAGCTCTGCAGCCTGGCACATCTTGGCATGGAGTGCACACACCCCTGCCACAAGCAGCACCTGTTGCTCCATGGAGGCCCACAGCAAACAGGTGTGCTCAGGCAAAGGGTCGGCACCTAGGGGTGCCAGAGTGATACCCCAACCCACAGGTGGCATACAACCTTGCTACCCAGCCCCCGCTCCAGTGGGTGCTGCACAGCAGGGTCCTCTTGGGGCTGCACAGTCACCGGAGCACTGTCAGCGGTCGCTGCACCCAGCCCCCCAATGTCCCCATCCATCTGTCACTGCCACCCCTCTGGCCACTGTGTGCTGTGCAGCACCTGTGTGGATGCTCCACCATCACCACCACCATCGGTGGGCACTGCACCGCTAGCGCACATGGCAACACTGGGAGTAGTGGCCAGTGGGCAGACAATCACCACCAGGGCACTGCCTGCGCTGCCAGAGAGGGTGAGTGGTATGGGCACCTCCCCCTCAATGGCAACACCACTATCCAGGTTGATGGTCACATCATCATCGGTGTCAGACCCTGCCCCAATCTGTGTCTCTGCATACTGAATGCCACGGCTGGCATCCCACTGGAACACAGCCAGGGCCTTATCTGTCACCACACCACACCACAGGCATCTGGCTGGACAGCGGTGTTGTGATGCAGCCTATCTGGACCCCAGACACCGGACACCAGTGGAGGTGGAAGGCCAGTCCTCCAGGGCCAGGCTCACCACCATGGCAGATACCACTGCCCCTGCCACTGCATGCTGGCTCTCTGGTGTTGAAAGGGAATACAGTCACATTGATGCCACTGTCACTCAAGCTGCCCCTGTCCACCGCCACCCTGCTTCAGATGCTGCTCTACCTACCATGCAGTGATGGGCTCCCACCTGTTTGGAAGCCACCGCGAGGCATCCCCTCGATGGTACTATGCCACATGGTGGCCACCAACATCTCCTCCTGCGGCATCAGCTGTGGCACATCAGGCTGACCACCACCTGTCGCTGCACGTGATGCCCGGATGGCAGCCACCTTTTCCTTAATTCTGTGCCAGTCAGTGCCAACCTTCTTCTTGCACTCCTGCGCAGACCACTGATGGCTGCCTTGCTGATTCACAGCCCCCACTACCTCCTCCCATGCTGCGGTCCTGGCCTGTGGGGTGCCTGTCGCATCACTCAGCAGAGGCTCCCGGTCAAGGTATGCCTTGAACAGGGCATCCGTTTCTCATCTTGTAAAGTTTGGCCTATGCTTCTGCACAGGCACACACTCCTCACCATCCTTGCAATTGGTCATGATGCGTCCTGTGGGCAAAGACATGTGGTCAGTGACTGCTACAACCCACACCACATGCCCATTCCACTGTCCTGTCATTCCCCTTATTGTCACGACCTACCTCTGAAGGATGCAATACCGGTCCATGTCCATGCTGTCCCGCAGCACCTTTATAGCGTATCGCATGCAAATGAGTTGATGCACAACTGTAATGAGATGCAAATGCCCCCGATACGCCACGGATTTGCTGTTGAGCCGATTTGCACATGCTGGCTGAATATCTCGATCTTGCGCCATGCGCAATGGACTTGCGCATGCTCAAGCCGTGGTGCAACAGTGTGATGTGTGCAGCATGCCCATCAGTATGCATGCGAACACTGCTGGCACCTACACTACCAGTGCAGCATACGCTCACTGGGCAATACACGATACAGCGCTTGTCCACTATTGAGCATGTGGCGCTCGTGCACTATGCAACCTATGGCACCCGGGCATAATGGGGAAGATGGCACATGTGCACCATTAGCCCAATGGCGCATGAGCGCCATTAGCCACATGGGCCCGGCACTGTTGGCTCATAGCCTGTGGCACCCACATGCCCCTATTGGGCACCATGCATGGTGGTCCCAATAGCGCAGTTGTGCACAGTGCACATGTTGACCCTTGACCACAGGCATGCCCTTTGCCCCTCAGTGACCCTGGTGCCACATGCCAGTGAGGTCTGGCATGTGTTGCACATCCCTGGTGGATGCGCAATTGCCATTGGCAGTGCATCTCTGTGCAAGGTGCGAATCCCCAGCACATGGAGCTCGTGCACTACCAGGCACCATTTTGACTTGCTCTACAGCACTATTGCAATGCCACACTGCAGCAGTGCCAGGGCTCCGAATTGGACCCAGACCAAGCTGGTCATCCTTGTGGCCCTGGTGGAACCCCACACAGGTAGACTGTTTGGCCAGGTGCCCCTTGACAGGCCATGGACAGAGGTGTGGCAGGAGGTGGCAGATGAGCTGAAGCAGGCCACTGGTGTCCAGCACACCAGTGAACAGTGTCACCACTACTATGAGGACCTGCAGCGGAGAGACCCAGAGAGGCTCCAGGCACTGTAGGCACATGTCCGGAGGGATGCCGTGCCACAGCCAGGTAGGTGTGCATTGCTCATGTCTGTGATCATCCAGTGTTCTGTGGGTCTGGCAGAGTGGCACACCATGCTGAGGGGGGGTGCTGGGGCTGCTTGACCTGTGGCCCAGGGTGGTGCAACATGTATGCGCTGTGACACCGTGTTGTGGCTGGGCTGGGGGGCATGCTGTGCTGGGGGGGCATATGGTGATGCCGGATACTGATGTGTTCTTCTCAACATTTCCATTCTAGGCCCTGAGGACCAGAGGAGAGCCCAACTGGCTGGTGCTGTGGATGGGCCAGGGAGGGCCACCGCAGGGGGACCTTTACAGAGTGTAGGCCACTGGGGCAGTGCTACGAGACCAACGCATAGTGCGCCACGGTTTGCAGGTAGGCACAGTTACGTGCTACATTGTTGTGCAGGGTGGGTAGCAGGGGTGAAGGGTGGGCCATGGCCTCCTGTGCACATGGCCATTGCCGCTGCGTGCTGCCCACAGTGTCAGTTGCACCATGCTGTGGCTATCACACATGTGTGTTGCTGCCGCAGGTGGGCTGTGGGTGCATCTGGCTGCCACCTGTGCTGCTGCCATCCTGCCACTGTACCATGTCACCTGCCTGCCATGGTGGTGGTGGGTGGACCATGGGCTGTGTTGATGTGCAGTGTTCTGCATGGGTGTGGTATGCCGGGTTGGCAGCACATGTAGACACACCCACTGTTGGTGGCTGGGTGCCATCAGGGGGCGTTTCACCACTGACTGCTGTGTACGGTGGGTGGGCTGGGGTGTTCTGGACATGCACTGATACCGTGTAGCCTCCTTTGTCCTAGGTGTCCATTGGCCTGCTGTCAACACCCACCTCCTGAGGCATATCCTAGAGGTTACCACTGCCACACTGCAGGTGGCGAGGATGCTGCAGAGGTCCTTCCACAGGCAACAGCGCCAGACAGTGATGGTGCAAGGCCGCCCATAGGGCCCGTTGGCCCGCGACCCTTGTTCATCCCTGTCCCCCCTTCCCTTGCCTTCGAACCCTTGTCTAGCCCTGACCCTGTCCCCTTCCCTGCCTTCCCTGGCTTAGCCATTTTGTACATAGCTTCCCCATTTCCTGTTCTCTGTCCCCGGTTCCTTGTATATATGTATATTGCTGTGTTTTATTGCCATTATTAATACATTTATTGTGGTTAACCATCTGTGTCCGCATCTGATTTGCGTCTGGCATGTGGAGCCATGCTGCAGTGGTGTGCATGGTGGCTGTGTGGTGCACCTGGGGTGGCCAGGGGGGGTTGGCCTTGTGGTGTTCACCCGTTGGTCAGTGGCTGTGCTCTGGGACTGCCATGGACTGTTTGTTCTGGTTGTGTGGCATGTGCATTGTGTGCTGTTTTCCTGTGTGTTGCCAGTTGTGGTCCGGATGGCATGCCACGTGCCTTCCTGTGGGTGGTTGCCACTGGTTGTTCACCAATGGCCATTGGTGCCACCCTAACTCCGTGCACCACTGTAGTGTGCATGGGCGGGGGTCTGCTGCATCCCCATGCACACTGGGTGGTGTTCTGTTGTGTGCTTGCTGTGCCTCACCCCTGTCACCTTCAGCACCCTGGTGGCAGCACATTCCACACCAGTGGCATACTCCTTGCTGTGCCTGTTGCCAGTCCATATATGTCCTGGCACATGCACTTCAGCCTCTTGCGCATCCCTGGTTGCTCTAGTGCGCAGGTTGGGTTGCTCCCTGGTGCAGCCCTGGCTGTACTATGGTGGCCCTGTATGATATTCAGCCGTATTGTGCTGGCACATGCCATCCAGTGCAACCTTTGAATATTGTACTCAGTGTGCCATGGCACAGTGGCGTTGTGCTGCGCAGGTCTTGCGCTGGCCTCTGGTGCATTTCTAAATATTCCTCCACCCTTAGTATTGCTGGGACATGATGTTGGGTGCTTTTCAGTGACTGTTGTGAAACTGGGTTACAGATGAGACTTACACACCCATTAACTCAGTACCCTCATGCACCATGCTAGTGCAGGATGTGTATACTAGATGGCTATTTTGTGTAGGATGTGTATACTAGATGGCTGTTTTGTGCAGGATGGAACTACAGTCATTTAATCATTGTGTAAAATAAGACAGTAGTCCCACACCTGTGACTTTCAGGCAACAGAGGCCAAGTTATCACTAACTGAGCCACCCTACCCCAATTAAGAAAAAGGATTTGGCCACAATATGATGATCCTGGTGAACACTAGCTAGTATCCATTACTTGATTAATAAATAACATTTGTTAACAGTAGATCCCTTAGCATCTACCACCACATGAGAATTGCATTGAAATACTTCACAATTCCATATACAGTACAGTAGTTTATCTTCAGAATGATAAATTTTTTTTGTATTTGTCCACAGAGAATTATTACCCTCAGCATTCCACATCAACAAAAATAGTACATCATAATGCCATACTGTCATGATATGGATCCATAGGTGACTATCCTCACTCAGAAATCCAGAAATACTGCTTAGTTGTGGTGTTTGGATGTACAGTAAATCAAACCTTTCATTGTTCCTGACTGCCACTACATACAGTAAATTGCATTGCTACATCATCTGTATTGTTGGTAGTTGCTTGCCTCAGGACAACTTGTAGAAGACAGTGCTTTAAACCTGACTGTGATTGTGCCTTCTATTAAGTAAGTTTTAACTATTGTTAATAAAAATGATAAATTACTTATTTATTCATTTGAGTTTTGGTAGCCGGGTAGGCCCAATGAGTCATTGCCGTCCCTTTTTCAGGGGTGACCTGGTAGTGCAGTACATTTAAAGTGCAGTACATTAACATAGCAAAGGTAGTTACAATGGTAATTGTTTACAACGTTCAGAGATCCACAGGATTATGATACAGACAGATACACCCTCAAAATGATAAAATTACAAACAGATAGGCTACACAGTAGTGTGACAAATACATGCGTTACTCAATAGAAGCTAATGATATCAGATACAGATAGACTAACTAGAAGCAGTTACAAATATAAATGAAGCACTGATAGCAAGGAGAAATACCCAGGACAAATAGCGAGCATGGATGAAAATTAAACAAAACTGTTGGAATTTGGACCTAATATCACCAGTAACAGAAGCAAGGTGTGGAGGCAGAGAGTAGGGGAAGCAACATGGATTGAAACTTAGGGATCATGGAACAGGACAGGATGGACATAGTTAGGGCATCCCAGTCAGACACTGGAATACCCTACCTCCATTGGTATTTCATTTCAAAGTTATCTTTGGTCCATAATTGTTGCTCAGAAAGACAAAAAGTATGAAACTGCAGCAGGATCTCCAGGAAGACATAAGAGTTCACAAAGGGGACTGCAAACTCATTACCTCAGAGAATATCACCTACAAATGCTGTAGGATGGATCGCATTGGGGAATGCAGGTGGGGGAGTGGAAGGAATGGAACTAGCACAGGTGAACACCAGTAGTGAACATTCAGAAGCAGTTTGCACCAGTGGCAAAATCGATTGAGGATGACTACTCCACCAAGAAAGCAAGAGTTGTGAACCCAGAGGAAATGGCTTCTTCTAGCAAGGATGGAAAAGTGGGGAATGGAGCAGGCAGTGCAAGGGGAAAAAAGATGTGCATCTCATGGAAAACTGCATTGGTAGGCAGACAGGCAGATAGACAAACAAAGAAATGGACAGAATGACTGTGACAGGGTAGGTTAGACCTGCTAAAACAAGAGACACAGTTTACACACACACACACACACACACACACACACACACACACACACACAAAATTGTCAGATAATTAAATTATTACAATGTGCTTTCTGTCTCCAATGGCTGCACACTTATTTCATTCTAAGGGGGAATGAAGGTCTCCTAGTTTTTCTGATCAGAGCTCTGGTGTGAAAATAAGTTCAGCCACCAGTTGGCAAGGTAAACTTCCCATTGGCTGAGGCTCTATTCGGAAAGGCAACTGCCAGAGTTGACTCCCTTTAAAATATAGGTACACAGCCTCATTGTCTGACTTCAAATAAGGTGCAGCCCTTAGTCAATGTACTGGTGATTGGTGAGGAGCCAACTAATGGAGGCAGCCATGAATCTCCCAGAGATAAACATATCCATAAGTAACAGCTTTACCCATGCACTTTCACAAACCGTAAATTGCTTTACAGCTAGCACTGTGGATCATGTGGGGCAACACAAAAATGAAGGTCATAAATAAATTGGACAGATTGATTTGCCAAGCAGCTTTATCTGCTGGCAGATTGCATGTTTTTGTGTTTCTCACTAGACTGCTACCAGTTATAGAATTTACAAGTTAAAACAAGAGACCCAGTGCACACCCTCTCCCCCCAGAATTGGAAAATAATTAAATTATTACAATGTGCTTTCTACCTCAAATGACTACACACTTATTTTATCTCAAAGGGGCATGGTAGTCTCCTAGTTTTTCAGATCAGAGCTCTGGTGTGAAAGTAAACCTGATCTCAAGTCAGCAAGGTGGACCTCCCATCAGCTGAGGCCCTATTCTAAAATACAACTGCCAGAGTTGTCTCCCTTTAAATTATGGTGCACTGCTTTATTGGCCAACTTTAAATAATGTGCAGCCCTTAGTACTGGTGACTGGCGGGGAGTTAGCTAATGGAGGCAGCCATGAATCTCCCAAACATAAGCCATGAATCTCCCAGCTATAAACAAATCCAGAATTAACATCTCAACTCATTCACTATCACAATCTGTAGCACCCCAATGAGGAAATCAATTTAAAGTTTGTGGAAGTGCATGGATTGAGCTGCTAATTCTGGATTTGTTTATCTTTGGGAGATTTATGGTCTCCATTAGCTGGTTCCCCACCAATTACCAGTACATTGGCTGGGGTCTGCACCTCATTTAAAGTGGGCCAAAAAGGTTGTGCACCATATTTAAAAGAGATCCAACTTTGGCAGCTGCATTTTAGAACAGGTTCTCATCCAGTGGCAGGTCGACCTTGTTGACTGGTGACTGAGCTTACTTTCACACCAGAGCTCTAATTTGAAAAAGTAATAGAACTCCAGCCCCCATTAAGATGAAATAAGTAATTAGTCATTTGAAGCAGAATGCACATTGTAATAATTTAATTATTTTCCAATTTTGGGGAGGGGTGGATGTGCACTGGATGTCTTGTTTTAACTTATGTATGCCTTAACTGATTGCACCCCAGTGAGAAAAGCAATTAAAAATTTGTGAAAATGTATGGGGTGAGCTCCTAATTCTGGATTTGTTTAGATTTTCCTGATTCTCTCACCATCACTTGCAGAACTTGGCGGGGGTTGTCAGGAGATCTGGTAGGTGCCTAACTAGGATTCGGATAGAGATGCCTTTTGGGACAGTACAGGGAGACCTTGCAGTCAGCCCTTGATTACATAATTGGGATCATCTGGTTGCTGGGAGCAGCTGCTGGCTTAGGAGCCAAACAAAGAGACTATACCTCAGTGTTACAGGGGGCTTGACTGGAATCTGCAGGGTGGGTGAGATAAATCCTGGTGAACACGGAGCTAAGGAGAAGCTCTGAAAGATAGTGTGGCTAATGGTATATAGGGAGGTTAACCCTCTGAGCCAGAGACAGGCAGAGTTTGGAAAGTCTGCCTGGAGGTCTGCTTGAAAGTAAGAAAACTAATGAAAGCTTTGAGAAAGAGAATCAGTTCAGTATAGACTGAACTAGGTCCCTAGAGTTAGTGGCCAGAAAACATAAAGAAAGCCTTGAAAGTGAAAACCAATTCAATATAGGCTAATTGGGGCCCTAGAGTTAGTGATCAGAGATGATCAGGGTGAGGCTAATAATCCCTGCTGGATAAAGAATGGAAATTGTAGATGAGAGATGTTTTTTTCTTTTGGGCAAACTGGAAAAGAAACCATTTAACTTAAATTGTTCAGACAAGAGTAAAATAACAACTTTAGGTGTTTGAACATTGAATCCTATCACACTTATTATGTTGAATATATCTGAATAGCCTAGATCATACACTACCTGTTGCACATGGCTGGCTGATGTGGTAAGATTCGCACACCCACAATTAATTGAAGAAAGGCAAAAAAAAAGGAAAATATTAGGAAGTGTAGGGTCTGGCTGGCATGGATTCAATGGGAAGAAGTTCATCTTTATGGCACTAAGGCAGCTGGAGAAGACCGTATAAGCAGCAGAACTCTGGTTTGAGTGGAAGATAAGAGTTCTTGTCTGGCTCAAAAAAAAATGCTGAGAGACGGTAACGGAACCTACAGTTGTGCCCAGCATCAAGTTATTTTCCACTGGGTGAAAGAGTAGTGGCATGTCATTCTGGCACTGCATCTTTGCTCTCTGAGCATATCACCTCTGCAGCACTGATTTTTATTTATTCATTAGGGGCCTGTTTATTTCACTGCAACTTTAGCTCACTACCACAGTGTGTCAGTTTCAAATGCCAAATATTCACATGTGCCAGTTCCTTGGTGAGTCACATGCTTTCTCTTATGGGCATTATCTACCCCCCCATGAAAACCACTATTGTACAGTATATTCTGTACCCCAACTTCAGGTGATATTTAGCGTACCCTTTTGGGAACATGTATCCTGAATTGTATGTTAATATAACCAGAAATGCCACATTTATAAGTTTTTCTGTATGATGTACACCAAAAAAGATCATGTCCCAAACAGCACACAGATGCACCCCTTAAAAATCCCTTTACTCTTTTTGTATACATCTGGGCATTTGGGAGATATCACTGGAGACCTCGGAGAACATGTCTCCAGAATATTTTGTAAATACCAATAGAAATGCCAGGGTGTTAATGTTTTATGTGATGTTTACCAAACAAAGACAGTTCTGCATAGGAGAGAAAAGTCTGCCCTGTATCTTGGCACTTCTAAAGTAGTCTAAAATCGTCATCCAGGGCCTCCTCTCCACTAATACACCAGCAGGAGAATAGGGTGAATTGAAATCCAGCCCTGCTGATTTCTGGTCTGACCCTTTAAAAGCCATTGGCACTGGTGTATGCAGGCCTGGAAATCCCTCTGGGGAATGACACAAATGAGCCTCACCTGGAATGCAGAAAAATGAAACAAGACTGAGCGAGGGGTTGGAGGTGAGAGACAGAGAGTGTGCAAGAGAGCAGTGCTGCTGTGAATTGGAGAGCTGAATCAAGCTAAACTGAAAGTTTTTTGTTTTGCTTTTGCTCTGCCAAGTAAGCTGCTTTTGAAAACCTTGTTTAGTGTTGAAACAAATGTTTTGTTTCATTGAACTTTGTTTGCCAGTAGTCATTCTTTCTGAGGGTCCTCCAAAAGACTTGGCTTGCCACAGCACTGTTACAGTGCTTATCACATAAACCATGTTCCAGCATGGCTTCTGAAAATCACATAGTATCCACACTGCCCTCATCACTGTTACATCTGATGTCCTTAGCAGTATGGACAAAGGCCTTGTGATTGGTGTAATATTTGTTGACCTCACCAAGGCTTTTGACCTTGTTAATCATAATCTCCTGTTGCATACATTAATCTCTTTTGGACTCAACACCCTAGCTCTGAATTGGTTCATGAACTACCTTACTGGCCATACTCAATGTGTCAAATGGGCCAGCCAGACATCCCCTTTCAGTTCCATAAAGGATGGGGTCCCTGATGGCTCTATTCTCAGTTCACTCCTGTTTTGTTTTTGTTTTGTTTATCAATGAGCTCTGGCACCATTGTGGGGGTGAGTTGGTTCAATCATATGCCGACAATGCCATCCTCTACTGGTCCTCCTCTGACCATGCCATGTTAAACTACCTTCTCCAGCAGGATTTTCTGAACCTCAAGACTTGGTTTCTTAATAACCTCCTGGACTTAATACTAAGAAAACTAAATCTATGCTCTTCTTCCATCAGACCCCCCGGCCTCCCATCCTGCCCCCACTGTTAATCTACTCCTCTAAGGGTGACCCTGTTGAAATGGTTCAGTCCTTTAAATATCTGGGCTTGACTTTGGACTCCCACCTCACCTTTGACACTCATGTTTCTTCAGTGGTCAAGACCCTCCATCAGAAGCTCAGAATGCTGTACTGCCTCAAGCCCTATCTTACACCTACCTCCCGTCTTGTCATTGCCTCCTCCTCCCTACTTCCTATTCTCTCCTATGGTGCCCCAATCTTCCACTCCACTCAGGTCTCCCCCCTTAACAAGATAAAATAGTTTTACCACAGGATAGCTCAATTTGCCCTTGATGCTAATGCCAGAGATCACTATTGCACTGTCATTGGCTCACTAGGCTGGCCTTCTTTTTAAGCCAGGCTGCAATTCCCCACCCTCTGTCTGACTTTCAAACTTGTGCATTCTTACAATCCTCCTTACCCCCTGCCCATCATTCAATGTAAACCCGTGACTAGACCTTTACGAACTACAGGCTTACTTTTCTCTCTGTCCCTAAACTCCATCTAGCAGTGTGTTGGTATACCTTCACCATCTCTGGTCCCTCTCTTTGGAACTCTCTTCCCTCCACTACTATAACCTGTACCTCTATTCACCTGTTCAAGCAGTCTCTCAAATCTCACCTTGTCTCCTCTCAGCTGTGTATCTGCTCCTGTTGACCGCTCCCCTTACCTCTCATCACTCTCCCTTCTCTTGCCCTCTTTCTGGGTTCCTTACCTGAGCCTGCTTGTCCTCCCTTTATTTACTATGCAGTGCTCTTGTGCTATGCATGTCATGCTATGATTGTCTGGTTGGTCTCAGCTGTAAATAATCTCTCACTGTGCCTGTATACTCTGTATTCAGTTATACCTAATTATACATGTGTTTTGCTTAGTTACCGTTCTCTGACTTTTATCCCTATGCTAGTTTTGAAGATGTAACTTAATTTACTGCCTGTGTAACATTTTGCTTTGTTTATTATGTATGTTTTTGTAAAAGTGTTTGTGTACACTTGCCATGTGCTGTTATTTATTCTATCACTGCTTCCTTCTTTTGGGACCATTTTCCCCGGATTGCCTCTGAAAAAGGAGCATTCCATTTCAGTAGACCTACCTGGTTATCAAAATTCAAATAAATAAATAAACCACCTCCTAAAATGACTTGACCCTGTTTTTATCAACCTGGGCATTTAGGGGCTTTCAGGGGACACTTTGGATGCACTTCTATTCTATGGTCATCTTTGTGGATCTTATCAAGACCTTCAACATGATTAATCACCATCTTCTTTCATCATCTCTGGGCAGATTTGGATTACCTAGTGACATCGTGGGATGGTGTCAGAATTATCTCCAAGGCTGAACCCAAGAATGCAGATTTCTAGTTTGTTTTCTCCACCTGCCCCTGTTACCATGGGAGTCCTCCATTGTCAACTCTGGGCCCCTTTTATTTGGTTCATTTTTTAACACTCTTCCTTTAGTTTACAACAGCACAGATATTTTTCTGTATGCTGATGATCTCAGATGTAACCTTTTTTTCTACTAATGTGTCATTGTCTGACCTTTCAGTAAATACATTTTCTGACCCTAGACCCTTTGAAAACAGGACCTGCCTAAAGGATCCTGAGTGTAATAAATAAATAAATGTGGTGATCTTCAAGAGTGGGTCTAGTTTATCTGCTTTCTCAAATTCAATTTAAACTGATTTTTCTGATATACAGAACTGGTTTTGCAAAATAAATTGGCCCGGAATGCAATAAAAAACAAATCTATATATTTTTTTTATAATCCCAGAAAGAAGCTGTTAATGAATCCAACTGTATGACTCAAAACACTTCATGGAGCTGTTATGGAGCAGGTTTACTGTACATCTTTAAATACTTGGGCCTCACCCTGGACAGTTCCCTCTCCTAAGTCACATATAACCAACATAATAAAGACTGTTCATCAAATATTAGGTGCCTCATATAGACTAAACTCTTCTTTAATTCCCTCCACCCTAAAAACTGCATTCACAGAGTTTTTTAACCTCTGTAATAGACTAGAGTATTATGTTTTATTACCCAGTGGGAGATAGTTTACTGTCCAGGATGAGGACCCTCAGTTACCAAATTGCTAGATTTTCAACACAACTTCCAGATTATACTTATCACTGTATTTTATACAGCACAGTAAACTGGCCATCACTTGATCAAAGATACTTAACTTCAGTTTGGAACAGTAGCCAAACATATTACCTAGGATAATGCAACTAATTTATATCATACCATATTCCAAACACAAAACTGCACAGTATCCACACATTCAGCCTTGCATAATCTCTTCTTCATTCATATAGTGTGGATTACTCTTGGAAAGAGAACATTACAATCACAAGCACTTTGGCTCTGTTTCTGGCTTCAATTGGGTCTTGAAAAGGTTCTCCTTGGGTAATTCTTATGGCCAGTTAATAAAGATTGGAGGTTTTTATTTGCTCATACACCTATTTTAAGCATTTAGTTCAAACAAGTGTTAATTAAGCAATATACCACTAGCGGCTGTGGGTGATGGCAGGATTTATGCATGCCTGGTGTGGTGGTTTGCTCACGAGGCTGCTGGCTGAGTGAGGAAACCACACCAGGCTTGGGTAAATCCTGCCATCACCCACAGCCACTCACTATATATTATGATTATATAATGTTGAAAAGTAGGTGAGAGAAGTTTTTATTTTTCTATTTTGAGTTTAGCACGTTCCGGTTACCATGAGCTAACAATATGGTGCCCGGCAGCTTTAAAGTCTGGTACCGTGATTGGCTGGCATGTTTTCCTGTGGGGTGATGACAGGATTTACACATTGTAAGTCATGCCAGCCAGCCAATCAGGAGCCAGTATTTTCTTGCCCATTATATAATGTAAATTTTATGACAAGAATTCCTACTCTCAAGGTCCAACTAGTACACACCTGCCACACAGTTCCTGGCCCCTAAAGGACAATTACTTTTAGACCAACTAAGAGACAACATGTTCCAGTGTGGGAGATGAGTACAGTCCAACAATCCAAGTAGGAAATATTATTTAGAATATCCTCATGCAAATTAAATTTTCCCTATCAAAGACTATCTAACATGTCAGAGTGACCATGTTATTTACAACTTGTGATGTCCCTGTGACAGATTACATACTGGAAAAATGAGAGAATTTACAAAATGGATAAGTAAACATAAAATTTTAATCTGCAGTAATACACAATCATCATTGACAAGACATTTCATGACAGCAGGACATTCTGTTGCTTCACTACATTTCTGGGAATTATAGCAGCTAAAAAATCCAGTAAGAGGAAATAACTGGAATATTGCCCACCTAAAGAAAAGATGCATTTTAGATTCACAAGATAGGAACTCTGAATAATAATATTGGTATGAAAAATGAAATTAATTGGAATGTGTTTTGATAATCCACAGGGTGTTAGCAAATCTGATGCTTGCTCCAAATTAGACTGCTTCTTTTGGTTATGTAAAGGATTTAAGCGGATCTCACACTTTCTACATATGAGATTGCTTCTTTCGGACTTGTCCCTCTCTGGATCATTCCAGAAAATATGTACTGTATGTGTTTAAGTATGTATAAATTCAAAGATATGACAATAATGTATGCCCTTAGGATAAGAGTTAGCATTATATATGTATTTCATTTCCAGGTTGGTATAATCCCCTCCCCAACCATTTTTATTTTCACAACTTTTGCATGTCTCTTATGTCTATTAAGAATAGAGTGGTTGGGTATGCATGACCTAGTCACTATTGTCTTCTACTTTTCCCTTTGATACCTGGTGTGGCAGTTGGAGTTTTTGAATTTTTTGGTGCACACTTATTGTCAGACATACACACACTTTCCACTAATAACACATTTTTTCTTGAGACAAAGATTTAAATGATTTTGAGTTCAGTGACATGATTTTGCATTACCAGTGCCAATGAGACTATATTTTAATAATTATGTCAAATATAATCATGGAATTTCTTTACAGATTAAAAGTCAAGGCAGGGTTAGCAAACTGTAGTTTAAAGAAGAGTTACTCTATAAGCCCCAGTTTCCAGCACCATGCACCATTGTGGAACTCATCCTGATGGTGCCTTTCCTATGCATTTGAGGTGCAGCGAGTGTGTGGAGTGATCCTAAATTGATGTCAGCAGTGACATCAGTGCCTCCCCCTCCAATGCACCATATAAAGTGTGCATGAGCGACCACCAGTCACTCTCAGGAAATGCGGGAGTCAATGGCAGGCAGATCGCAGAGTATCTTCAGGAGGGGTAAGAGGACTTTCAGTAATTGTTTGTTGCTCAGATTGATTACATCCCTGACACAATTTAAAAAAATATAAATCACTAAACTCCAGATCCCTTACTGCCCCTTAGCAGCTGTTCCCCTCAGTTAAACCATGTAAAAATTACCTAACTGCTTAGCAAGGGTGATATATTAACCTAGGTATAGTGTATAGTAGAGTGCTGTTCTGTATAGAACTCCTTCCTTTTCAAAATGCTGTTGTACCACAGTTCAAAGGTCATGGAATGTGATTGTATCCTTCTGTGGTACAATCGTATTGTGCAAGCTCTATAGACTGCACAAGTCAGTTTCATTTTGAAAGTGCAAGAACTAACACATGCAAATTTCACACAATACTATACACTATAAAAATACATGATGAGCAACCTTATGCACATCCTGTGTGTTCTGCCACCTCGGGTTCTGAATCCCATGGATATCTCTGTACCAGAACTCACTGGTTGTGCATAGTATCCCATCCAGTATTCTCGATATTTTACATTTTTAGTCATTCTTGGCCAGAATGGAGACTGAATATGCAGTTTAGAAGCTATAAAGAAACATTTTTTTTGCTGAAATGTGAACTTTCTATAGCACTTTTTTCTTAATTTGTTTTCAACCGCAGTTACCCTTGTAGCATAGCTGCAAATACTAGAGGTACTGTACAGAGTACTTTTAAAGGTAACCACATTTATACCAACTAGTAGCTTGGTGGAGGTTTAATATAACATGAATTCTAACTTGCAATGGAGTTATAGTCATAATAACATTTGAAATACCAGAATAAAGATGACACTTAATAGATTGTAACAAGAACATAAAAACTACAGTTACTAGAAAAGTACCACTTTCATCATAAGCAAGCATCCTGCTACAATGAACAGCATTCTAACTCAGTACAGGAAATTGTTTTTTGTATGAGATGCTAAACTGTGGTCTCATCTGTCTGTTCTAGTGGCTGTTCAGGTGGACATTAATGATTCCATGGCACTTCTCAAAAAGAGTATGTGAATTTCCCTAGTGTCCTTGCCATGTTCCCCCCATCCTTTAAAAATATCAACAGATTAATCTGGTGCAGCTTCAACTGGTTTCCTTATGTATATTTCCCTGACCCCACCCCCACCCCCTGGACAAGGCTGAAAATAAGCAGAACTGCCTTGCCCTCCTTTCCTGTCAACACACACTATAAAAAAGAAACAATCGAACAAAAAGCTAATGACTTTTCAGAAGTCTGTTTTTGGATAAAGATCCTTTCTGCACATCTGTTAAGTCACACCAGCATCAGGGTGTTAGTGTAAACAATCTTCTTTTAGATAGATAGATATCTATTTTATTTATATAGTGCTCCTTCCTGTGGGCTCAAAGCACTGAACACCTCATAAAACAAGAATTGCAGGAGTAGCCCGGGATTATGTGGGGGAAGAGCTCCTCCCCCACAGCCTATTAAAGAGAAGCAGCTGACTCCTACTCTGCTTAGAGCGAGTCACATTCAGTCGCTTTGCGCATAGCGTTGCCGCCGGCTGCTTCCCTTCCCTTTGTTCTCTGTGCTTCCTCCGTTTTTCTGGCTATCCCCCCCCCGTTCCCCTCCCTGAGTCTCCTCATTCCTTCCCCTTGTCTGTCGTTGCTGCCTGCTTGTTCTTTTTGGGGGGAGAGTTCTCTGCTTTCGTGTCCTTTATCCCTCCTCCACTTCCCTGCTTTCTTAGCCTGTCTGCTGCCTGCTACTTCTTCCCTTGCATCTCCCCTGTGTGTTTTCCATTCCCTGCAGCCGGCGCTCCTCGCTACCTCAATCATTCTAGTCGCATTCATCCGTAGTTCTGCCTCAGTCCCTGCATTCCTCTTTCTCTCTACCGGCTGCCTACATTTTGACTGGATTCCTACCTCCATAGCTGCTTCCTATGCCTGCTATGACTGGAATCAAGCCTTGCCGTTCACCACTGCTTACCGAGATCTCCTGTTGCTTGCCTGGTAACCTTCTTCTCCTGTTCATAATTGCAGCCGTGTTTTGGACATGTTGCCTCGATATTGCTTCAACATTCCTACTTCTGGCCACGAAGTCTGCTTACTTGTGCACTGGACTATCAACATCGGCATCGACTGGGGAATTTGGACCTTTGACCTTTGCATGTCTTTGGCTGGCTTCGGAGATCAGTGCTTCTCTCCCTATGCGGCACACTCGAAAACTTCCAGCCATGCTACACTTTCTCTGTGGACTGCTGCCTGTCACACTTTGCTGCCTGGGCTTCCTCAAATTGAAAGCTTCATTCAGTACGCTTCTGGGTGCTGTTCAAGCTGCAGCTACTCTGCCGCTATGCTCCCCTTTCTATGCATTATTCCATGGACTCCCCTGGCTCCATACAATACATAGCTTACTCCTTCTTATATTAATGAATTGGATTGGCTACCTAGCGTCTTTTTGGGCTGGTATCGCTCCTGCATTTTGGAATCGATCAACCCTCTTGAGGCCCCTTCACATGATATCTCCGTAATTTGTCTATTACTAAGTTTCTACTACTGCTTGTCATTCATTATTGCATTCCATGACCTGTTACCTGTCCGGGTTCCTGACATGAGGCGCCTTCTGCAGCTGAGTCCAATTATCAACATCTATTATTATGTTATTGAGTAACTATTACTTAATTTCAACTTACTTGGGCACTGTGCTGGTGAACCATTGGTCCCTGTAATTGGGTGCTACTGTTCTGTTCCTAGCACTGAACTGCAACTTTCCCTACGGCCTGGATGCCCTTCACAGGGCCTGTTACTTTAAGTGCAAAGAGTTTCCCTGATTCACTCTACACCTCGTCTGGGCTTAGCTCCCTTTAGCCCTTCGGATGCTTCGACCAGGATGCTTCCCTTCTGTGACTTTGCTACCACTCTGTTCCACCCTGGATTCTCAACCAAGCTGCTCCTTCTGTTGTCCTATCATTGCTTACGCATTCTCCTACCCTATTGGGATTTTGTTGTGCTTATTCAGAAACTTTACGTCTCTTGATTATGCACAAATACTTGTGGACCATGTATGCACTTCGACTCGGCCTCCTCAGCTCTTATCATTTATGACTCCTATGACTCGACTATTCAAGGTTCATCAGACTGTTCACCATGTCATTTCTAGCTGCTGTTATATTCGGGCTTCAAACCGTGGATGCAGTCCTCGCTACGCAACTATTGGATCCCTAGACAATGCTTCAATTTTGTTCTATTCTCAGTTCCTCATGCTCACTGTATATTGTGCCTATATTATGAAATGGGAGGTTTTCCTGCTAATCGCCTGCTTCGTTCCTGTTACCTGCTTCGCCCGCCCAAGGATAGAAGTCATCATGACTAACTTGCCATTCCAACTTACTGCGCTCCTCCTGAACTGGCCTTCCTCTAACCTATGTTTCCATATTTCATCAGTATCTACATCTCAGGACATGACCATAGGCATTGCCTGAAGTTCTACATTTCCAATGCATTATCTACCACTGCTCCGCAACTGCCTCACCCTGAGGCTGGAGATTAGCGCTTGCGTTTGTCAGATCTGTGCCCCATCCAGTCTGGAGGTCCTTCGTTCCAATGTTTCTGCATCATAATCATCTACTTCTACGACCTGCTTTCGCCCATCGAGTGGGGAGGTTTCCCTACTAATATTCTGCTTCTATGACCTGCCTTTGCCCATTGGGCTGGGAGGTTTACCTCATCTGCTTCTACAACCTGCCTTCGCCCATTGGGCTGGGAGGTTTCCCTACTTGTATGCTTCTATGGCCTGCCTTTGCCCATTGTCCTGGGAGTTTTCTCCTTCTGCTCTTCTGCCTCGCCCTGCACTGAGCCTGGAGATTCTCATTTTTTATACGCCTACTTGTTGCCGTGTTAGCTAGTTGGAAGATCCTTTATTATGGATTCGCATCTGGCCGTTTCTTCCTTCCTCCTCGATTCTTGGATGCTTGCCATGTTGCTTCAGCCATGTGGACTTGCTGCTGCTTCACCCTTTCTAGGAAACTTAGTTGTGCCTCTCATAAAGTCTTTATCCTGCTTGTGCTGTACTGCTTGGACCCTGTGACATCACTACTCCATTTGACTCAGCCTCTTCAGTTCTCTCCATCCAGGACTCTTTGCTCGACTATTCAGGTCTTGTCCCATTTTTGCTGCCTCAAACCTACCTACAGTTTCGAATGCTATTCCTCGTCCAGTTGCCATCTCTGTGCCATGGTCTATTCACTGCTACCTCTGCCTTCCTTGATCTAACGGATACATCACTCCTCAGCATCATTCCATTCTCTACGTCTGCCTTACGAATGCAGTACTCCTCTGCTCTACACTGACTCAAGATTCATCTCCTGGAAGCTGTATACCACATACTATTCCTACTGGCTGACCTCCATAGGTCTGGTTGCATTTCCTGTTACCTGAAGCTAGTTGCCTCTCTGCTTACCTCTCCAGCTGGTGGACCAGCTGCGCTTCTTCTCGAGGGACTATCTGCCATACTCTATTCTACTGGCAGACTTCCGTTGGTCTGTCCACACTTTCCATACCTGGAATCAGCTGCCTCTCCCTCCTACCTCCCCAGCTGTTGGTTGAACTGCGTTTTCTTCCAGGGCTGATTGCCATGTCCTGTTCCTTCTCCTCTGCCTTCGTGGGTGCAGTCCCTGCTCGGTCTACCTCTCACTTCCAACTAGCAGTCCAACTGCTTCGTTTACTTTTGGGCTCACCATTTACTTGGACGCTTGATATCTCACACCAGTGTCTCCAATTATCCTATACCGCTTGCCATCATTCCAGCTCAGCTATACAGCCATTGCTTTCATATCAATTCCTAAAGTCTATACTTTACTTATCAGAACTGGATTCATCACGTGATAGCCTGGCTTCAAGCCTTCTCTCATTCCTCATACTATTCAAGCCCTTTATTATTACAAACCTGGTAGTCATACTACTTCTATTCGTCCTGCCTCGTTGTCGTCAAAGCTTGGATGCAACTATATTCTGGTCTCCTGTATTGAGTTCGTCAGTCATCAATTCCATTTCCACCATCATGTAATTCCATGGATTATGCCTCTATCAACTGAAGTACGGAAGACAGTTCTTCAATATATCTACTTTTCATCATTCTGAATTGTTCCTGGATTCTCAGACTCGGAGTTTATTAGGAGGACATTACTTCACTGGACATTTACAAATCAGTTCTTGCTTAAGATCCATTTATCTGGATCTAATTCTACAAATTAGGAATCAGATTAGCTGATTAGTTTAATTAGAAACTCTCTCCTTTAGTATGCCCAGAAGGACGGGCAGGTCAGTAGCCATGGGTCCTCAGAGGTTATCCACCAAGGGTTTTTTTTCCTCTCCTGAGTGCTACTGGTCACACTCTCCAGAGTTGGAGGAGGTGATCGTCTATTCCTATCATTATTAGGTGTTGTCATGCATGACTTCTTCAGCATTCAATTACAGAACATCGTTGATATTATCTATTCTTTTTTGGGGCTTTCATAATTCTAAACCAAGCTTCCTTCCTACAGGTGGGATACAGAGAAAGGCCAAAACCATCAAATATTTCAAACAACTCAATTCAAGCATCCAAGTACCTAAGCACGAACATTCTATACTACTACTACCTATAAACATTGTCCTCTTAATCCTGGCCTCTGTATCCAACAACCATCTACATCATTCTACTATATGTTACATAAGCACTGAGCTATGAACCATACATAATTAAAATACAGTACAAATAGCAGTGATCATCTTGCAGATAAACATTTTAAATAATATCAGGATTCTCTAAAAACGAATTATACATAGCATATCTATCTATCCCAACAAGTCAGTCAAAACATCCATAAATGTTTTAAAAATTATATGGCTTATAAGTCTGACCAAATAAAAATGTCTTCAGGCCCTTTTTAAAGGCTTCTACTGAGGATGCCTCCCTCAAACTACATGATAGTGAATTCCATAGAGCTGGCATGGCTACCAAAAAGGCACAATTTCCTGAATGCCACAATCTAGCAATAGGAATGACTAGGAGACACCCCTCAGCAGAAAGAAAATAGTGGGTTGTGCAGTAAGAAACCAAGAGGTCTTGCAGGTAGTGAGGTCCCCTGCCATGTAGGGCTTTATAGATCAGTAACCCAACCTTGAAGGCAATCCTCCACCTTATCGGCAGCCAGTGCAGTCCACGGAGGATAGGTGTGATATGATCAGATCTTACTGCACCAATCAACAGCCTGGCTGCTGCATTCTGCACCAGCTGTAGATGGTGGACATTGCCTCCAGACAGCCCTAGGTGGAGAACACTACAGTAATCTAGCCTATACATGACAAAGGCATGCACTAGGGTGGCAAGGTCCTCGGCCGGTATCAGGGCTCGGATCTGGGGAATGTTCCTAAGATGGTAAAAACCACTTTGGATGATGGCCAACACCTAAGCATCAAACATCAAACTGTCATCAAGGAACGTGCTTAGATCCTTAATCCGACTGGAGGGGATCAAAGGGACACACCTTGCTTCAAGTCAGGGTCATTCCTCAATCCTCCTTCATCCCGTTGATGACCAGAATCCACCACCAGTATATCCCTCTGGGTAGAATCATAGCCAGTTTTGAGTTATCGAGTTCTGGATCTCAGCCAGGCAGGTGTTAAACATGAAGGCTGCCATCTGGTTTCCAGGTGCACAGGACAGGTATAGCTAGATATCATCAGCATTGCAATGAAAGCCAAGCCCATACCACCTGATAACATCTCCCAATGGCAACATATACTCCGTGAACAACAGAGGCACCAGGACTGAACCCTGGGAATGCCACAAATCAGCAGCATTGGGTTAGATGAGGACAACCCCATCATCACCCTCTGCACTCTGCCTGTGAGGTTGGATCTAAACCAACTGATGACAGTGCTGGTTAAACCACACCAGTTCTGTAGGCTGTCTAATAGTGCCTCATGGTCCACAGTGTCAAACATCACAGAGAGATCTAGTAGAACAAGGATGGTGTGCTCTCCCTATTAGGAGATCATTAAGCACTTTTACCATGGCAGTCTCCGTGCTATGCCCAGGCTTAAATCCATACTGGAAGCCCTCAAAAGTGGCCGAGGAAGTGAGGTGAATCTTGAGCTGAACAGCCACTACTTTTTCTAAAACCTTCTCTAAAAATGGGAGATTTGAGGCTGGTCTGTAGTTGCTGAAAGAGTCTGGGTCCAATGAGAGATTCCTCAAAAGAGGCCTCACTAAGCCCTATTTCAAGGCCTCTGGGAAGACCCCACTCCTCAAATAACACTGGACAGTCCCAGCAACCACAGATCCAATCTGGTCCATGCAGCTGACCAAAAGTTGGGATGGACCTGGGTCTAGATGGCAATGGGTATGTCACAGCCTCAAGACTATCTCAGCCACCTCCTCCACTCCAACTGGATCAAACTGATCCCATACAGGAGGGATGCCTCGACATGTCCCCGGCCCAATCTCAAAAGCTCCAGGAGTGGCTCTGGAGGAGATCTCAGCCCAGATAGAAGACACCTTGTCAGCAAAAAAAAGAGCAAACTAATTGCACCGTTTGCTTAAACTTGCTCCCCCATTATGGAGACAAGCTGGGTGTAATAGCCTGCCCACCATCCAGAAGAGCTGAGCTGGTCTATTTCTCCCTTGACATAATATCCACCTTTTTCTGGGAGAGTGCCCTCTGATAGTCACCATAATGTGACTTCAGAGCCAATAAGTCTTCAATCAGTCCCAATCTCCTCCAGCATTGCTCCAGCCTCCTGCCCTATATGTTTAACTCCCTGAGCTCCCCATCAAACCAAGGGGACCTCAGATGAGCAGATAAGGGCCGAACACGGACGGGTGCTACAGAGTTAAAGGTTGCAGTGACAGCCCCATTATAGGTGGCCACCACCTCCTCCGCACCCACAACGAGCGGGTGTGGAGGAGGCGGTGGCCACCTATAATAGGGTTGTCACTGCAGTTCAATATATTTATTACAGTCTATATATCTAGTGATGTGAACACAGCAATATGGCCTGATGAAAGGTCAGTGCACCAAAACATAAAACAAGGATGAACAAATATTTTCTTATGAAGTGGAGTGAGCCCTTATTATTGGATCTGATACATTTTGGTATCAGCCTAGGTCATCCCTAATGCATGTGCTATCATTTCTGCTAACATAAGGAGGAGGCAGCCTGGACATTTTGTGGGATTGTACAACTGTATATCTACAATTTCTACTATTTCTGGCCCTTTGTTAGGACATGGATGGCCTAGTGGAAGCATTTTTTTCTCCCTGCTTGCAACGTAAAGCTTTGTCCCACACAGAGATACGCTTATCCACTTCATGAAAAACTTACAGTATATGCAGTTCTGCATACTGGCTTTTTTACAAAAATGGTGAGATCTGTCAGCAAAATATAGAATAATTTTATGGGTAACCACATATGACAAGGTCAACATTCCCTTAAGGGGTTGAAATGGTAGAATATGAGCCTAAGGCGCGAAGCTTGAGAAGTCCCTGTTGTCATATTGAGTACTGGACTGCCTGCAGGGGGCATGCCTCAGGCAGCTAGTGCTAGAACCCACCTGTAAGGGTGCAGTTTTGGACCTTTTACTTACCAACGGGGACAGAATAGCAGTTGTCATGGTCAGTAGACACCTGGGGTCCAGTGAGCACTGCACAGTGTGGTTCAATATGAATACAGTGGCAGTGACATGAAAGCAAGGGATCCTGGACTTCAGGAGGACAGACTCTGCAAAGTTGGGGGTATGTCTCAGGAAAGCCCAAGCAGGCAGGGAGGACTGGGAGGCAGTTGAGAAACAGTGAGCCCATCTAAGAGGAGGAGCCATAGTGGAAGCAACAAACTTTTGCATTAGGAAAATAAACAAAGGTAAGAGAAAAAGAAAACCACTATGGTTCTCAAAGGAAGTGGCCTGGACGATAAGAGCAAAAAAGTTGGTTTTCAGGAAATAGAAAGAAACACAGAAGGAGGAGGACAGGGTAGTGTATATATCTAGGCAGAGGGAGGCAGGGAAGGCAGTCAGGAGCACAAATGCAAAAACAGAGGAAAAAATATCCTAGGCAGTAAAGAAAGGGGATACGACTTTATATAGGTACATTAGTGAAAGGAGAAAGACAAGGGGTGGGATTGTAAGGTGTAAGGGGGAAAAAGGGCAGTGTGCAGAAGGGGACTTGGAAAAAGCAACAGTCCTGAAGAAATATTTTTGTTCTGTTTTCACAGAAGAGGGGGAAGGTGAGGGACCACAATTTATTTTTATACTTTGTTTATCCCCTCTCCTGGTCAGCACATGTTCATGTCGAACCCCCAGCCCTGTCTCCCAACCATGCAGGGCTACCTCCCTTCTTCCCCTATGGCTTATCCTCCATGGCAGGGCAGCAGGGATCTCACAACCCTCCAATATCAGATACAGTTTGGAGAGGTGCCTGTTGATGTCGGTGGTGGCACCTGTGGGGGTTAGTAGTCATCCAACTCACCCAGGCCCTTTTTCTCCTCCAGTTTTCCCCCCACTGGAGGAGAAGGAGTGTGCAGTGTCAGCAAGTGAGCTGTGTGTGCTTCTGCCCCCAGTACACCAGCTGACTGCTCCACCTACACCCACTGCATACTGGATTTGGTACTCTGTCACCCAGCCACTGCAAGGTGTCAGACATATGCCGGCCTCCATTTCCCTTCCTCCACTGCAGAGGAGAGCTGTCCTCCAGATGCTCGATCCTCCACCACCCTGGCTGACCCTCCACAACCCACTCATACTGTGAACATGGGTCGCCGGCATAGCAGGAGGTATGGCATGATGCATTAGCCCTCCATGCCACTGGGCCGGCCCCATGAGGGACTATGATTAAGTGACAGGAACAATAAGGGGAGGGAGGTGGACACAAGTTCATTTAAGGAGAGAGAGTTCTAAAGGAACTCGTAAAACTGAAAGTGGACAAGGCAATGAGACCAGACAGGATGCATCATAGAATATTAAAGAAGCTTAGGAAGGTGCTGGCAGCCCTGTTCAATGAATCACTGGAAACAGAGTGGTTCCAGAGGACTGGAGGAGAGCAGATGTAGTACCTCTACACAAAAGTGGAAGCAGGGAGGAGGCTAGAAACTATAGACCAGTCAGCCTGACCTTGATGGTGGGGAAAATAATGGAATCACTGCTAAAAGAAAGGATTGTGAAACATCTTGAATCCAGTGGAGCACAGGATCCGAGGCAGCCTGGATTCACAGCAGGAAGGTCATGTTCGAACAAATCTGATAGATTTCTTTGACTGGGTGACTAGGGAAGTGGATTAGGGGGAGCAGTGGATGTGGCCAATCGGGACTTCAGCAAGGCCTTCGACATTGTTCCATATAAGAGGCTTGTAAACAGCTAGGCAGCCTGTGAATGGGTCCCAAGGTAGTAAACTGGGTTAGAAATTGGTTGGGGGATGGAACACAGATGGTGGTGGTAAATGAAGCTCAATCCAAGGAAAGGAGGGGTACCAGTGGTTTGCCACAGGGATCAGTTCTGGGGCCAGTCCTATTTAATATCTTCATGACTGACATTGTGAAAAGGCTGGAAGGAAAGGTATGCCTCTTTGAAGATGACACTAAGATCTGCAACTCTGGGAGTGGTGGAAAAAATGAGGTGGGACCTAGGTAAACTAGAGGAATGGTCAAGATCGTGGCAGCTAAGTTTCAATGCAAAGTGCAAAATCATGCATTTGGGGCACAGGAACCCAGGGGAGGCTTACGTGATGGGGGGGGGGGGGACTGACAGCCACCAAGAAGGAAAGAGATCTGAGGGTAATCATATCAAATGACCTAAAGGTGGTAAAACAAAGTGCCAAAGCTGTGGGAAGAGCCAGTGGGGTACTGGAGTGCATAGGGAGGGGTATCACCAGCAGAAGAAAGGAGGTGGTGATGCCACTGTATAAATCATTGTTGAGACCCCCTCTGGAGTACTGTGCCCAGTTCTGGAGGCCACATCTCCATAAGGACATAGACAGGGTAGAGGCAGTTCAGAGAAGGGCAGCAAAAATGATGCAGGATCAACACCAAAAGTTACATAAGGAGAGATAGGAGGACCTCAATATGTATATCCAGGAGGAGAGGAAAGAGAGGGGGGACATGATAGAGACCTTCAAATATAAATATCTCAAGAGCATAAATAAGGTACGGGAGGGTAGCGTCTTTCGGGAAAATAGATGTTCTAGAACAAGGGGACATGACATGAGGCTGGAAGGGGGCAGACTAAGGTGTAATGTGAGGAAGTATTTCTTCACAGAAAGGGTGGTGGATGCATGGAGCAGCCTCCCAGCAGAGGTGGTTGTGTCTAACTCAGTAGGGGAAAATTAAAAAAATGCATGGGATAGGCATAGGAGAACCCAAGCAATAGGAAAGAGAATAAAGCCGGAGATCAGGTAGGGTCTGTGGTTCATGCAGCAGATAGGGAGAATGAGCAGACTGGGTGGGCCTAGCAGTCCTCATCTGCCCTTCAGCTTCTGTGTTTCTATGTTTCATCACAACTTCAAGATGGAAACTAATTCAGAGATGTACAGTATGTGGTTACCCATTTTTTTTCTATAATATAAACACAGGCATCAAAGAAGTGTCCCCCTCTCACAAATAGGAGTGCTGTGAATTTTAAATCTGTGAACTGAGATAAAATTGATAAAATAATGCATAACATTTGTGTAATACACACTATGTGATTTGATTCAGCTGCAGTGATTTTTACAAGGCCGGTTGCAGCGATTAACACTTCAGGCTGAATGTTTGCTATGAATTGCATAGTAAACTTTGTGACAACTGCATAGTGCATACTTATTGTAGCAATTTGTGAAACGTCCCACAACCCTCGATGCTACATGAATCGTGCAGTTTTTTAACTTAGTTTGCACACAGCTGCTCATAAGTAAATCTTGATTTTCTTGATGGCAAAAAACATAAAAACTAGAATTTGTCAGCAGGAAAGGACCATTTGGCCCACCCATGATGCCAAATATTCTCTGCCTAATCTATCTCTACAGACCCTAACTGGTCTTTGGCCACTTTCTCTTCTGCTGCCTATTTTCTACTATACCTCTGTGTCTATCACACACATGCTTGAAGCCCCCACTGTGTTTGCTTCAACCACTTCTGCTGACAGTCTGCCCCAGGTGTCTACCATCCTTTCAGTAAAGAATTATTTCCTCACATCTCTCTTAAATTCCTCCCCCACAGCTTCATCACGTGCCCCTGGTCCTGGTGCTCCTTTTCATTTGAAAGGGGTATCCCTCTTTCTTCCTGTTCACCCCCGTGAAGTACTTGTAGGTCTCTATCATGCCACTTCTTATTCTCCCCTCTTCCAGGGTGTACATGTTGAAATCCTTCAGTCTCTTCTCATAGGGCTTCTTGTGCAACCCCAGCATCATTTTAGTTGCCCTCCTCTGGCCTGCCTTTACTCTGTCTATGCACTTTCTTAGGTGCAGTCTTCTAATCTGGATACAGTACTCCAGGTGGGGTCTCATCAGTGAGTGATACAGTGGCAGCATGACTTCCCTCCTCCTACTGGATATACCCCTCGTTATGCACACTAGCATCCCACTAGTCCTACCCACTCCTTTGTCATACTGTGCTACTACATTAAGTTCATCCAGTTTTATAATACCAACATCCCTTTCCAGTTTAGTAGCTGTCAATATCTCATACCCCATCCTATTACTCAGTGACTGGGTTCCTATTCCTTAGGTTCACGATCTTGCACTTTTTGGCATTGAATCTCAATTGCCATGCTTTAGACAACTCCTCAAGTTTCCCCAGATCATGGCTCATTCACTTCATTCCCTCCTGATTATCCACTGTATGGCAGAGTTTGATGTTCTCTTCAAAAAAAGCATACTTTCCTTTTGAATTTCTCAGCAATGACACTATGAAGCCATGGAAGAGGATTGGTCCCTGTACTGAGCCCTGTGGCACTCTACTGGTCACTCTTCCATCATTGAAGTGAATGCCATTTACCACCACCCTTTGTCTCCAATCCATTAACCAGTTTCTAACATAGTTCACCTCTTTGGATCCCACCTCCAAGCTGCTCAGTGATTTATCAACCCCCTGTGTGGCACAGTGTAGAAGGACGTGATGAAGTCCAGATAGATCATGTCCACTGCCTTCTCCTGATATATTTCCATGGTTACACAGTCAAAGAAATCAATCAAATTTGTCTGGCATGCCCCTCCCATGAATCCATTCTGCCTTTGGTCTTGAAACCCACTAAATTCAAGATACCCTACCCACCTTTCCATTAACAGAGTTTCCATTAATTTCCTCACCACTAATTGACTGACTGGGGTTAGTTCTAGCCTCCTCCCTGCTGCTTTTATGTTGAGGGATCATGTCAACCCTTCTCCAGTCCTCTGGAACCACACATGTTTCCAGGGAGCAGTTGAACAAGGCTGTCAGTGGAGCAGCTAGCATCTCCTGGAGTTTCTTTAGAACTCTTTGATGTACCTCACCCATTCCCATAGCTTTGTCCACCTTCAGAGCTACAAGTCCTTCCACTCTCTTTTTTCTGAAAATGGACATGTGTCCACCTGTCCCCCCCATTCCTGCTACTCCCTGGTGGTCAGAAAGTAGCACCCCACACTCAAATGCCAGAATTGTACCTTTTAACTTGTAAAGATGTGCAAAGTTAATTTCTGTCATTGAAAAGTTCAGTGTCAGGTCACAGTACTGCAATATTCAGTGCTTACACCTCTGGTTGAAACTGAAGTGTTAAAATGGCAGGCTCACAACCTGGTGCTGAATTATCCTATAATCAAAATTAAACTTATAGAAATTTACAAGTTAAAGATACAACTTGGGGCACTGGGTGTTTAGTAAGAGGATGGCTATTGGGTGAAAGAGGAATTTACAATTTTATGAACCTTGAACTGACAAAATGATTCTGGAATATACACAATAAATCTTTGAAAGGCATACCATAGCTTGGAATGTGCACAATGCAGAGAATACTGGATGGGCAACTATGTACAATCAGTGTGTTCTGCCACAGAGATAATCTGATTCCCTCTGACCTCAAAAGTGAAACTTAGGAGGCTCGTGAGATTCAAAACTCTGAGGTGGCAGAACAAACTGGTTGAGTATAAAGTTCCTCATCCTATGTTTTTAGTGTATAGTATTATGTGAAATGTGCATGCAGCATTTTTTTCTCTTTCAGAATGAACTTGACCTGTGCAGTCTATTCACAATATTGTTGTACCACAGAAGGGTACAATCACATTCCATGAACTTTGAACTGGGATACATACTAAATTCCGACAAAAAATTTCCCAAAATGAAAAAGACTGACAAAAAAATACTGAAAGGAAAAATACTGACATGATAAAATCCTGACACAAAAAATCCAAACATATAGCATGTAGAAAAGATATGTTGCCATTCTGATGTGCTGTGCCCGAGATATTGGCTCTGAGTTTAACCAGTTCATTCAGAAGTAAAGTAATTCAAGTAATCCAATGAAATACACCATTAAAAAGTGGCAACATCAGTAGTGCCGCTCACCACGATTTCTCTCTCTAAGCACCAAATACCCCCCCGATGTACAGTTTGTCATGACCGTTCTGTGACGGCACTAAACAACACACAATAGCTGCTTCAGCCATTCCTGCACTTGTCTACTTGCAACAGGCAAAACAGCCTTGTGTGGTAACCAGGTTACTGAAATAGACTGGATCACAATCTTGCAGCTGCATGGTTACAGGTACATGTCACCTGTCCATTTTTCCCTATCTATGCCCCACTGATAGCCGGTAAGGATCCAAATGTGCAGACTGAGGTGCAAGGTGACAATGCATCCACACTTCAAGTTACAAAGTACAAGGGTGGTTATACTGGGGGCAGGAGCTGTGATACACAGAAATAGAGCAATAGCATGATTGCATCCAGAAATGGTATCCTAATGAAAGGCTACTCACCTCCTCCATCATCTCTCAGGTAACTGACTGACACTAGATACGCAGGCAGGATTTCTGAGTATTGGAATTATTTGCTGTTGGTATAAAAATCGATTGGGAATCTTCTGATGGTATTTTCTTGGTTGGGATTTTTGCCTGTGGGATTTAGTACCTAACCCCTTTGAACTGTAATACAACCACACTTTGAAAGGGGTGGAATACTATACAGAACAATGTTCTACTATGCACTATAAAGATTTTGAACAGGCTGATTTGTTACACGGAACAATGGTTAACTACATACTATCAAATAAATACAGTATACTGTAGTTCTTAGCCTTTTATGTCATTAAACTAGAATGAGGGTACACTGGCAACACTGGAATAGTTCATTGTTTAATGTTTTGCTTTTAAGTGAATTATAGTTTACATAAAAAGTTTCTTTTAATTAAGTTTTTCTAGTGATTCATGGCACATGATCATGTGGAATCTTTGATAGGAACAGTTTTTGCAGACACTGAACTTTTTATCTTTAAATGCTGATGCAGGTTTCTCATCTTTGTCCATACATTTTTCTGCACATGTATGCTAATTTATCAAAACTGACAAAAAAAAGTCAAGACTATGAATGATAAATTGATAAATAAGTTAGCACAGTGGAACAAAGTATCATACTGTTTTGAGACGGGGTAAAGTCAGCATGCCCTCTTCACAATATGCAGCTGTCTGCAAGCAGCAGTGCGGTGAACCTTTTAAGGAATAGCCAATTACAGAACACCTCCATGCAGGGTCCTTTTTTCTGCTGACTTCCTAACAAGCATACTGCTTGGTTGCACAATACCTGTGGGCATTTAAACTTTTAAAAATATCTGTGCAGACTGTTTGAACAAGTGGTACAAAGCTTTGGTGTACTGAAAAGAGCACCAGTATGAATCGTATGGAAAATTATGAGTAGCTATGGACTAACTAGTCTGACAAAAGTGCCCCCCACCCAAACTTGATGAATCCAAAATACCAAACCAAAATTAACCTTTCTTGTGAAAAAAGATTAGTTTGGTTGGCCCATTAGATTAGTGCTAATATTGTGCATTCACATAGAATGTGGAAGGCCAGGGTGCATGTCACAAAACCTAGGACTAGAACTCTAGATACAGATAATTCATGTTAGTCAGATATTACCTGTCCTAGACTGGGTGGGGGTGGGCAACTGCCAATGCACTATTGCCCTCTGAAGACTGAGGGAGAGAGCTATATGGTTAAGCCAGCAAATGTAAAGTCCATTTTTAGATTGCAGTACACATATTCCCTACATCCAGTAAGACATTGATGCTGAGTTCAGGATCCAGAAAGGTGTATGACTGTCCACCACTTCCTGATAGGAAAGGTTCAAGGGATGGTACAAAACCAGAAAAGGCAGGACTGCTACATGGATGATGTGGCCATGCATTCCCTCACTCACTTGCTGTACAGCATGCAAACCTCTGAGTAATATGCAGCTCCTGTGGTGGTGGGGTATGAGCCTGAGGATGAGCAGAAGATGCTTCCCACTCCACAGTAAGTGGTGGAAAACAGGTTAACAAAATAGGAGATTCAAAGGAGGTTGCTGCAGAGCTAGACAATAGTTCCACAGTGAAACAAGTTGTAAGTACAGAGAGCTGGTGTCAACACCTTGGATAGAATCTTCCACCCTTACAATAACATTCTCTCTAAGTTAAAGGCACCACTACAAAACCTTTGACCACCACCAAGTCTGCTTATCCCTGCAAACCCTACCAAAATAATTTTCCTATGCAATGACTAAGCCCACTGTTTTAGCCCCCCCCTCGACATATACTGTAGCTGAGAAAGGCAGAACAGTTTCCTCTAACAAGCTAAGCTATGCACAGCAAAAATCATGTACCTGACTGGGGGTGAGTGGGATGGGACTACCAGCAATTCATACATATATTTGTTTTAATTTGGATGCACTTACAAGTAACTCAACCCCCATCTAACTATAAGTCTGTACTCAGGATGCCCATACTACAACATGTTGAAGAGAGTCATGTTGTCTCCTTCAACTAAAGTACTGGATGTATCATGGCAGCTAAAAGGACAAGGCTAGTAATCTTAAGGTTTTACGTGCAGGGAAAGTGGGCATGACCAGAAGTATGAGTGGTACGGGGGATTATGAATGGGAAGCACCAGGGAAAACTATGAAAATTATAATATTTAGATACAATTCAGTTTATACTTATACTTCATATATTCTTGTGTTTCTATTCATCTTTGTCTTTATTATTAGGGCAATTACATATTTGAAGGATATTTGTCCCTTTGTCATTTTCTGCCTATCTTTGTGTGATGCAATAATCCTCTGTATTAGCGATGATCAGAATTGGCCAGGTTGGATCTAATAGGATTTCATAGGAATTTCTGATGTAGAATTAGAGTTCATTCTGATTCTGATAAAGATTTTGGAATTGGAATCTTATTTTACCTTTAATTTCAGAATTAGAATTAAAAGACTGCAAGCTTGAAAGTCCTAAATCCAAAATCAGAGCAGAATGTAATGAATCCAGTTCTGAATCTGCAATTGCAGGCAGCCCTACTTTGTATATGACATTACAGTTTGTTGCTGTGGAAATGATTGTATCACAAGCAGAGGATTATGATACAAACTGTAGGAGAAGACAAAGACCAGGAAAAAGAGGTAAAGTATTCAAGCAAATGATTCTTGTATTATATCACATTCCCATCTTGGTATCGTTGCAGTGAGTTAAAAACAGTGAAGCAATTTAAAAGCTGATCTGAAAGAAGAGGAACAATAAGTAGGTTGCATATATAGTACAATAAGGCAGATACTTTCCAATTTGTACACCCACATACAGACAAAAGCCTCAAACCCAGCACAAAACATCATGGGTGTGCAAACCAGAGTGTGTGTGGGAGTTACCTGATTTAGAATGTTTCAATAAGTAATACATTCTGTTTGATAAAACACTACTCAAACCTCACAACTGATTCATACACATTAAACATAACAGTCATTAAAATCTGTACAAAAGAGTACACGAGTGACAATAGACAGGAGATACTGTATGCCATCTAAAAACTGCAACATCAAAAATAAAATCGGGACACAAGCTTTTTAAAGGCAAAGCACCTCACTATAATAGGATAATGGTTGGTAGTGGAGGTTTGGTCAGTGTTAGTCTTGACTTGCTTGGCCTACTGCTATTACACCCTTGTACAACTTTTACTATCTAACCTGTGCTGCTGGGGGACTTCAATAAGCACAGTTTGGATTGGAACATACCTACAGTGATCCATTAGGGGTCATGCCTTGCTGGATCATTTCCAGGGGGCCTTTCTGAGTCAACCAGTTATGGAATCCACTAGACAGAGTGCAATGCAGGACCTGGTACTGACTAACAGTGACAGTGTTGGGGTGGGCACAATGAGAAAACCTTCTGAGATCAGTCACCATCAGACAGTATGGTTCCACATCAGGACTGGGGCAGAGAAGAACTCCACAAGGGTGGGGGATAGCAAGCAGAAGAAGGGAGGTTATACTCCCCTTGTATGAGTCATTGTTTCAGCCCCACCTTGAGTACCGTGTGCAGTTCTGGAGCCTTCACCTTAGATATGACACTGACAAGGGGGAGGCTGTGCAGAGGAGGGCAACTAAGATGATATCATGGCAGCAGGGGAAGTACTACAAGAGACAGCTGAAGAGTATCAACTTGTACTCTTAAGACAACAGGAGAGCCAGTGAGACATGACTGAGACCATTAAATACCTTGGGAGATAAACAGGGTGGAGTGTGGGGAACTTTCTAGATTGAGCACAGACATGGTTATGAGTGGGAATCCAATGAATTTAGAGGGGAGAAATTTCAAGATGAAGGTGTAGAGAAGAGGAGCCTCAAGCAAGATGGCTTCCTAAGCCAAGAGCTCCTCACCTTGGGTACAAACTGTTAGAAAACAGTATCCAGTGAGGATGGCGACTGAATATGAGTGACCATCAAAATGGTGACTCATGTTCAATACTTTCCTCCTGGGCTACCCTGGAAGGATAGCAATACTATGCGACCGTGAGTGTACTGCAGGGTGACAGGAAGGGAGGATAGTGAGGGGAAGGGGAGGGATAGGGAAGGGGTTTTGAGGGACTGCTGTACCTGGTGCCTCTGAGCTAGTGGTGTGGTGTGGTGGTGTGAGTGGCTAGTTCAGGTGTGACAGGTACAGGGTTTGGGACTGGGAAACTTTTGCTGCTGCATGTGGCTGAGGCACTTAATTTTACCCCATTGCAGGGATATTGCCCCCTCCCTGACATGCACCCCCCTGAAGTTGAGAATCCTTTTTCAGGGCGATGCAGGGGGCAAAGCCCCCCTTGGGGGGGTGAGGGGGTGCAGCACCCCCACAAAAACACTTATTTCCTTGTCCAGATGTCGGGTCGCTCTGGAGTGTATATCGCCAATTTGCTTTTCAGCGATATACACTCGCCATAATAGCACTTTATATTTTGCGATCGCTATTATAACATGGAACTATTAGAAAACACAATTTTTTTAAAGTTTGAAAAAACATTTTTTTTTTTGCCATATTTCATTTTTGATTGTTCCATTTAAATGAAATTCAACAGAACTCACTGCTACACCTGCAAATGTGACTGAAATTTAGGATCCCACAGGTGTTTTTCACATCACCAAGGAGTTCTTCTGCACCTCTGCTAATGTGCTATATTGTATTCTTTCCAGGAAGTGTGCAGCTATTACATCAGAGAGGCCAGTAGATGCCTTGCTGACCATTTCAGGGGAACATTACAGGGCAGTCAGGAATAGAGACACTGATAAACCCATTGTATCCCACTTTATCTCCAGGGACCACAGTGTCAATGATCTTTCTGTTTGTGTCCTTTAGCAGGGCTTCTGGGATTCTGACCATAGAAAAACCATGGAAACCAAGCTGATCATCTGCCCTGACTCTCAGCAGCCCTCCGGTTTAAATGATAGACTTATTTGTTACTATATCTTTCAGCCACCCCTTGTTTTCCCCAAAATCTGTTTGTATGTATACACATCTATTTTCATTTTCACCAGAAGTCTCCATCTCTGTCCCCTTCCTCCATATTTGTTGCCTTTCAACCTTCTTACTAGGCCCTGTTAATTAGTCCCCACCTGAGGACCTCTCTAACTCATTCACTGCTGTTATGCCTTGTCACTCCCTTCATCACGATTTTGTTTTCCAGATTCTCTCTTTATGTTGCCATTTATTACTTTTCTCCCAGAGCTTCTTCATTTTTCTTTCCCCACATATATATCTCTTATTTCACCTCTCCTCTACACTAACTTTGCTTTTTTCTCTTTTAGATATTTCATGAAGAAGACCTAAGGTTAAAACGTCAATTTTTAACTCTATTTTCTATTTCCAGTGTGCATTTAATACTACCGTTAGGGATTCATTCACCCATTAAGTGGAAACAGGTCCTCACTCATTTCAAGATGGAGCTCTGTGATATAGCCCTGTTGCAGAAAATTCACCTGTTGCCTGCAGAAACACAGAAGCTTAAAAGAGAATTAGTAGGTCAGGTTTTGGGTAATTCGTACACTTCTAAGGCTAGAGGGGTAGCAGTTCTCTTTCATAAAAGGCTACCCTTACAGGTCCTGGATGTGGCAATGAGAAAATATGGCCAATGGATCCTGACCCAGATACAACTGGATGATCAGGTCCTGTTGCTGGGCAATATTTATGCCCCAAATAAGGACACTGCGTCCTTTTTACCAGAAGTGGCACAAGCCCTGACAACCCTTTATGTTCCAGGAGATTGAGTGATTTTGGGAGGGGACTTCACCAAAATGTGGGACCCTGTGTTGGACAAGGTTCACTGCACTTCCACATTGCCCACAAAATCTCCTACAGGTCCTGCATGCCTTAGCCTAAGAATTTCAGCTGTGAGACCCTTTGAGAGCAATAGAGCCTTTTGGGCATTATTTTATTTTCCATTCAACTAGACATAGTAGAATGGGGCTGGGCTGGTGGTATAGCCTAGAGAGTAGAGTAATGAGCTGTGAATGAGCAGGGTTTGATTCCAACAACCTCCACTTGCATACTGTGTGACTCTGAGCAAGTCACTTAACCACTCCAGTGCTCCCAGGTTGCTCCTAAAAACAGGCACTTATGCCTAGTGGGCCTTACTCAGCTACCAAAAGAACAAAATAAAAAAAAAATAGTAAGTAAAGAATAGACTAACTTCCTTGCCCAAGCAGACATATTGCCCTTAGTGTGAAATCCTTCGATTGGTCCCATTATCATATCTCTCCAAATATGTGTGCATCTAGCATTGGCTTTTACACCAGCCCCTGCTGCCACTCGCTGCAGGCGCCTCAACACATTCTTACTTTGGGATGAAGCCTTCAAAAAGAGGCTGACTCCCGAAATTGAGACTTACTTCACACTGAATGACACTCTGGATGTTTTTCAGCTGTCATTCTCTTGGACACCTTTAATGTTTATATCAGGGGCAAGATAATCAGTTACATTGTACACACCAAAATGAAAAGCCTAGCCAAACTCTTTCAATTGCAATCCCTCCTCAAACAAAAAGAAAATGAACACAGTTCAGCTCACCAGCCATCCCAGCAACGATCATAAGTGATCATGAAACTTAAAGCCTTGAATTGTCTTAGTATGTGTTTTTTACCTGAACACTACCTCTGATATTGATTATCTATTGCTTGACTGTAATGTATTGTATTATTCACATAAAATGGCACTTATTTCATACCCTTTTAAATCTAATATTCCTATGTAATGCACTTTCCTGTAAACCCTTTAACCTACTGTTGTTTGTCTTAACTAGACACTTGTGAAAGTGGGCAATTTTGCTCACATGCCTTTCCAGTATAAAAGAATAAACTGAAACTGAAGTACTAAATTAATATGCTGACACACACTGCAGGACAAAAAGCCACCCAAAGTGTTGCTCATGAATATTGGGAATCTGGGAAAAAAGGGAGGCTGACTACTGGCCTACAGAACCAGGATGCATCAGGCTGCCAGACACATTTCAAGTGTTAGGATATGTCCCCAAAAAGTCTTCACAAAGCAAGCTGAAATAAATAGGGCCTTCCATGATCATTATTGAGACTTATGCCAGTTGCAAAAAAGTCCATCTGCACTAGAACTGTAAGACTTCACAAGGTCTTACTACCACCCAGATACAGTCCCTAGAGGCTCCAGTATCAGTGCAAGAAATCTGGAAGGCAGTTTCAGCTATGTCAACCATTAAGAACCCCGGAAGGGATGATCTCCTTGTGGAGCTCTAGCAAACCTTCTTCCCAGTTTTAGATCATAGATTAATGGCTGTTCACACTGCTGTGGCCATGTTTGAAGAATTTATTACTCTACTTCCCAAATCAGGTAAAGACCGTCACCAACCAACTAATTACCATCCTATCTTTTTGCTGAATGTAGACATTAAAATCCTTGCTAAAGTCTTAGCTCTCTGACTAGAACGGACTATCCCACATAATACTGAGTATCATCAGACCGGTTTTGTGAAAGGTAGAATGCCCTCAGATAACCTTAGGGTAATCATTAACGTCATCAGCGCTGCCTCACAACAAAAAGCCCCACTCTCATTCTCAATATAGACACAGAGAAAGCCTTTGACTATGGAGTGGAATTGCCTATGTCAAACTATGGAAGCCATGTGCTTCAGTCCCATTTTTACCAACTGGGTTAAACTGCTCTAATCTTGTCCCACTGTGGCCATTCTCACTAAAGGCCTAATATCCCCCATATTTCTCTGGGCAGGGGAATGTGACAAGGATATCTGATTTTCCCAGTACTGTATCTTATAACAGTGGAACCTCTTCTGCTCAAGATCAGGCAGGCCCCTGAGATAGCAGGCATAAAGGTGGGCAACGTAGTGCATAAAACACTGGCATATGCTGACGACCTTCTTCTTACCATTTCACACCCTGATAACATCTCTTCCACACACCGTCCAAGTCCTGGGCAAATTCGGTCAGCACTCAGGACTGAAGGAAAATTGGTCTAAGACAGTGGCAATAAATGCCGCTTAACCCTTGATGCCAGTCTGCTCACCTCCTCAGCCTGAACAAGACATGGTTCCCTGATGAAGTAAAATACTTAGGAATGACCCTATCCACTGACTTAATGTGCATGGTGGACTTAAACCTGACCCAACTAATAAAGGACCTGGAAGCTGTTTTCACCAGGTGGAAGTGGCTCAACCTCCCATGGAAAATTGCCACCTATAAAATGATGGCATTTCCCAAAATTCTGTTCTGCCTCAGTAACCTCCCAATGTGGATCCCAGCTGCAAAACTTCAAAAGTTGGAAAGGCTTTGTTGTCGATTCCTATGGGAGGGAGAAATGTCCTCACTTCAGCCAAGCTAACCTACGGGCACCAGTCAAGAAAGGGGCCTGGGGAGTTCCCTGGTTAGGGGCTTATCTTCAGACCACAGGTATTTGACAAAATCTATGGTGGTTAACATCTATCTCCTGGATGACACCCCTCTGGAGAATGCTATAGGGCAGCATGTACTCAACCTTTACCCCCTTGCTGCGGTAACAAGGGCCACCAGACATTGCAGAGCCCTTCACTTTCAGCTACTTTGACCTTTGCAAGGAAAGCATGGGCAATGATGTTACAACACTGTGGCTCTCCTCAGGCCTACCTGGGCAAGTGGGAACTGTTATGGGAGAATCTACACATCACAATTCATGACACCCTCTTAAACTGGACCACCTGGATCAGCAAACGGATTCTCATGGTTAGTAATCTGACATACCCAGTCTTGCAATCACTGTATTCCTTTTAAACCCTAGCCTCTGTGTACAATCTCCTGAAAAGAGAATGTTGGTGATACTTGCAGATTAGACAGGCCCTTAATGCCCATCAGCGCAGGGGTGCAACTATATCATGCCCATCTCTGCATACAGTGCTCTCAGCCTGGGAATCCCATAACAAACAGTTATGAGGAAAAATATACTCATTTTTATTGGAACTTCACTGTCCCTCTCCCCAAAAACAGAAAGCAGCATGGGAAGAAACCTTACGTATTTTTTTGTTGGACAAATACTGGACAAACTTGCTCAGTAAAGCCCACACCACAGTTAGAGATCATTGATTCCAATGTATCCAAAAGAAGATTTTGTACAGATGGTACCATACCCTTGAAGTCCTGCAAAAATGACTCTTATAAGCAGCGTGGAATGTTGATGTTGCCACTCTGCTCCATGGTCACCAGAGCATATCCTATAGTTTTGCCCTTCTCTAACCTCTTACTGGTTCTGGGTACTTTAGTTTTGTGAAACAACTCTTGACTGGTGAATACCAAACATCCCCAGATTGTGGCTACTGGGAGACATGGCCATAGCAACAGGTGTTCGTAAGTTGGAAAAAGTCTGGCTCACTTTCGCAACAATGGAGGCCAAGCAGTAAATACACATAAAATGGAGATCTCTTGCCCCTCCTACTCTAGAAAAATGGGGTTCTGCCCTTGCACAGCTGGCAGAGAATGAAAGATTATCTCACCTGGCCATATATAACCTGTCATGTCGGGGAAATATGGGAATCCTTCGTCCATAATCTAACCCCTCAACAACCTTCTACAGCCTCTTAAAGAATGCTATTACCTCTCCCTGTTTGGTATTTGCACAGTTCAGGGACACTTAAATGTTAATATTAATTTTATTTGTGCTAGATAGCCTTTTTTTTTTAATGGTTCATACTTTGTAATCACTGAATACTTGTACTCCCTACATATATATAGATGATTCCACTAATATTAGAAAGGCTTCTATTTGAACAGATACCCTTCTCCTGTATGTTTGTTTTTCCCTATCCCTGTTTCATAAACTAATGTCCCTTTTAGTGCTGTATTTCCAACAGGGCTCACCCTGGCTAGGATTGTTGCAATGTATTGTGGTATACTTTTTGTGAAAATTCAGTAAAAAAAATAATAAAAAATCATTTGTCAACGCTGAATGATGTCTCACTGGCATTGGCATTGATAGTGCTGGAGTTAAAGATGCATAATAGGAATGGCAGTGAAGTATTGAAGTGACGCCAACCCCACCCCTACCCTGTAGAGACCGACAGGCATTGGGGTGTGCCTTTGGGTCGTCAGCTATAACACTCATGCCATTGTACCTCACTCTACCCTGTAGAGACTGACAAGTGTCGTGGTGTGCTTTGAGGTCTTTGGGCATTATACTTACACAATTCCATAAGGAAATGTGCTGAGGTAGGTGCAGTATAGGAGAATGGGGTGAACTTTGTGGCCAAACAGTGCAAGGCACACCACGATGCCTGTCACTGGCTGCAGGGTGGGGGTGGAGGTGGAATGGTGTGAGCATTACAGCCGATGATCTCAAGTCACACCCCTGACACCTGTCAGTCTCTAGAGCGTGGGGTGCTACAGTTGGAAACCCTAATACCATAGGCGTGTGTTGGTATTTTCACTCCAAATTTTCAACATGGGCTTTTTGTGAGCCCACCTCATGAAAATTAGCACAGTCAGTTTGTTAGCTGAAAGGTGGTTTTGCACAGTGGCTATGCCATTTGGCGACACAGGGATGAAAACACATTTTGGGCAGGATGTGGAAAATGACAACTGTATTGTTCATGAGGAGGCATAAGAAAATGGCAACATTGAAAATCTGGAGTGAAAATATGAAAAATTGGTGAAATCATGAGCATGCATAGAAACTGTGCAACACACGTCCGTAACCCAATTATTTTTGGGAGTTTGTTAGTCACATTTTTAACATAGGCATTTTGGGGCCTCCCCTCATGAACAGTTGTGCTGTGATTTTGTTAATCAGTCCCAAACGTTGATTTCCCACAGCGACCACGCCATTGTGCGCTACAGGTATGGAAACACATTTTGGGCAGGATGTGAAAAATGAGAGATGTACTGTTCATAAGGAGGTGAGAAAAAATGCCAATGTTGAAAATCTGGCATGGAAATATTGCAGATTTGCAAAGTTTCAAGGGTGCATGGAAACTGCGCAACACACGCTTGTAACATAGTCATTTTACGGACTTTCGGCACCAAATTTTCAACATAGGCATTTTAGGACCTCTGCTCATGAACAGTGTCACTGTCATTTCCTCAAACTGTCTCGAAAACTGATTTCACACAGTGACCACGCTATTCTGCACCGGACATTCGAAAACACATTTTGGCCAGGATATGAAAAATGACAGCTGTACTGTTCATCAGGAGGTGTGGAAAAATGCCAGTTTTGAAAATCTGGATTGAAAATATTTCAAATTCACGAAGTTACGAGTGTGCTTGGAAACAGCACAACGCACGCTAATAAAACAGCCATTTTGGGATTTTTTTTTCACCAAATTTGCAACATAGGCTTTTTGAGAGCCCACCTCATGAACAGTGGCACTGTTGTTTCATTACGCAGTCCCAAAAGGTGATTCTCTGCAGTGATCGCAAAATCACCTTTTGGGACAGAATAACGCCATGACAATGACCAAATTCATGAAGAGGGGTTTCAATAACCCCATGTTGAAAATTTGGTGCAAAAATTCCAAAAAAATGCCTGAGATATGCACCAAAGTTGAAAAAACCCTATTTATGCCATTATACATCTTACCGGCATTTCTTCATTTCGCGGTCGGCTTTGATCATCACACTAGACTCCGGAGGTAAGTATGGGGTGAGGGGGGTGTAGGGAGGCAGGGTGCACAGAGGGTGGGTACGGGTTGCAGGAGGGGGGCAGGGAGATGGCGAGGGACGGTTTTCTTTTTTTACAGGGTTAAAAGGAAAAAAAACACAGCAGGATGGTTTTTATTTTTCAGGGGATTTGGCATGCTGGGGTGGGCTCCCAGCATGCCACCTAAGTGTTTTTTGGGGGGATGCTGTAGCCCACTGGGGATTGGGCACCCCCCATCGGCACACAACGAAAGCGGGGGGGCAAGAGCCAAGTGGAATTGGGCACCCCCCTCAGCACATAACAAATGGGTGGGGGGTGCATTATGCTGACAGGAAGTGGGCTCCCCTGTTGGCACATACATTGGGGCAGGGCATGCCGACAGGGGGATTGGGGAACCCTGAAATCAGCATTATGGCAGGCAGTGTGCCGCCATGTTAAATTTTTTTTCTCACCAGGGAAAGCACGTCGGGAGGTCCGCTGCATATGACAAACTTTGCTTGCATTGCAGTGGACCTTTCCTTAGATGTGCTAGCCACATTATGTATGCATGGTGTGGCGCTGGCATGCAGACTTATTGAGGAATGTGGGACACACCTATTGATGTGTGACCTGCATTCGTCCAACACTGACCGTGCCTCCAAATGTACTATTACAGCAATATGTTGGTTGCGCATGTGTGAGCCAACATAAAAATGGGGATAAGTGTAGGAGCATTTCTTCATGGAAAAGCTGATGAATAGATGGGACAGGTTGCCTATGGAGGTGCTGGTGCAGAGAGAGTGATGGAATTCAAGAATGACTTGGATGAGCACATGGGTCTCAGTAACAGAAATAATCACATGGAAAGGATGGGGGAAGCTGGGGGATGTATAGGCCCCCTTGTCACCACATAGGGAACAGAAGATAGGGTTAGGGTAGTCTGAATGGGCCTTTTGGTCCTTATGTGCTGGCATAATCTATGTTTCTATGTTTCTATTATTGCTGTAATTATGAATGAAAGAATGACAAGTACAGAAAATAAAGGAACTGTAATCTGAGTAGTAGTGAAACAAAAACACTTCGCATGAGGTGCCTGGTGCTCTTTAAAGATTTTGTGGTGACAGCCACTCGAGGGCCCAGTGGAAACAAAATGCACTTCCATGTATCTAACCATTGTTCAGGAGCAAACTCTGGTGACTCCTTCTGTGTGGCCAGGGCTGGGAAGACTGTTGCCACCAGCAATGTGTTCAAGCCTGGGGAGGATTGGAGCAACCGCCTGGCAGCATAGAGGCCCCACACAGTTAACCAGTGAACCTGGCTCTCATAAGAAGTAGTCGTCCACTGGGGACAATGCAGGGCACAAGACCATAACGTGATGGAAACACATACACATCTGCACACCAGAAAACTTTTATTAACAAAGCTCATAGGGTGGATCTGCCAGGAGAGGACAAGATAGCACAGTCAGAAGGGAGTTGGTCTGAGCTCTCCCCAAACCCTTCTGATTAAAAAGTGAAGAAGAACAGAGACCTTGGAACTGATGCTGTGTTTCTGTAGTAAACTGTAAAAATATCTGAATTTAAGGAGCTTCCCTTGATTGCAGCTTAATCGCTTTATTTATTCTACTTGTGTTCCATACATTTGTGAAGTCAGTGCTGGTGTGCTTTAGCCGATGACTATGTGGCCAAAAAATTTAAGAGAAATCTGAGAATTTTTCCTGAAGTCAGAGCAAAAGCCAAAAGCTCTGAAAAAAAGTTAGGAAAGAAGCTGATAAGGGAGGTCCATCTTCACAAAAAAAAAAAATAAAATAATTCAAAACTCCCAATCAGGACACAGCTGCTGGGGGGTATTGGGACTCCCTGACAGTTTACTTTCCCTAAACATGAGGAGCCAAACTTCCCAGGATCCCCAAAGAAAGCAAGGTCCAATTTAAATATGCAGTCTCAGAGAACTCTGAGGTGAGTGATGCTAAATCAGCAGGGTATAAATTTGCTCATTGTATCTCCTGCTGACATTGAAATTAATGAAACATGCCAAGAACAAGGTGGTGAGCTGAGCCAGAACAGCAAAATACATACCCAGCAGTAGTAAAGCATCCTCAGGCCAAAACACATAACAGACAGAATTGTTGGATGATTGACCCAAGAGGGAGAATGGATGTAGCAACAGCAAAAATGGGGATTCTCAGAACAGAGGCACCCCATCAGAGGAGCAAGATATTACTGCTTCAAAAAATACTGAAGCAGCTAGCAAGGGCAGCATGTCAGAAATATCCACAGGGGAAGACTTTGCAATACAAGATGGCACTGTGGGAACTGCAGAGGCAAAAGAGATGGAAAAGGAGCAGGCAAAAACAGTTAAATCCCCCAGGAACAGGGTACAATATGGAGAAAAATGCATAGGTTATTGTATGTTATGAAGTTTTTTTACACACCCGAGGGACATCAAGGTACTCCTAGGGGCCCAAAAGAAAACATTAACTGTGCTATCTGTGTAGTGCCCAAGGGAAATTGGGGGCACCACAGAAAATAGGGGATCCTCAGAGATATGAGGGGTCAGACAGTTATGGGGACACTGACAGCTTAATGGGAAATCCCTGAAAAGTTGTGGTGACCCTCTGAAACACATAACAGGCCCAACTCCAGCAGACAGTCCTAGCAGTCTAAATTCAGGGTTTTAAAAGAAAACCATTTTTTTTCTTTCTTCTCCCTTCCTTGGTTCTCCCTTCCCCCTGCTCAAGACCGACACCCAGCCAGCCAAAGCCAAACCAGTTGGGCCACATTCCTGCCCCATAGTGGAGAAGGAAGCCAGGCTGAGCCCTCTCAGCCAATCCCTATGGCCAGGGTAGATTCAAATGTGGAGACTTTTTTTTTTAAACCACTGACCCAGCTTCAGGAGGCTGACCTCTGGATGAAGGAGCCAATCCCCTGGCAGGTACCCAGGACCACCGCAGCCTAGAGGAGGCTCTGCACGGGTTGGAGAGGGGAGAAAGAGTTTGACCAGTGAGGGTGAAGGACAGCAAGGCAATGGATGTCGGCTTCCCTGTTAGGAGGTTGAATCGAATCTCCTGGGTCCCTTCGGTATAACTCCCTCCAGAAGATCCCCAGTAGCAGCCTCGGTTGGTTTTTGCAAAAATCTGCCATATAGTCGGGTTCCCCAGTGCGTTGAGTCTGTTCATTTGGCCGGGAAACAGACCCAGTGAACCTTTCATGCAGCAGTCTCCAGTAGAAGAGGCCTTATCACTCCTTTGTGGTTGTGCACTCTCCAGAGTACAGAAATAGTTGTTGAACTCCAGGGGTGAGTAGGCTTGTTGGCTAGCATTTCCTTTAATAATCAGTCCTAGCTAGACCTGCTCCAGCCAGGGGAAGGATTGCTTGTTTAGCAATTGTGTTGTTGCACTGTGTAATTATTGTTTAGAATTGTTAAATTGCTTCCATTGTACACCCCCGGTGGAGGAAAGCTGCTTACCTTGTCCAATTGGAGAGAGAGAGAGAAATGAGAATCAAAGAAGTGCTAGGTAAAGCCATGTCAAAGTATTATTGGTGAGAATGTGCATTTCCTGTAGAATTTCTAATTGTTTAACTGTAAGAAGCTAATTTCTAGAGGCCTGGCAGAGCCTTAGTGCATTCTTCTCTCAGAGTTCTAGGGTAATCTAAGCCCTAGTACTGGGAAAAACTGAGTCCTTTGTCCATGTAGTAGAAGGGTTGGGCAGCCTGTGGCTGGGACAGACTAGGTACCCTGGCCTCCATATTCAGAAGGCACACAGAGCTGATCTATATTAACAAAGGGGGATAGGTCATCAAACTGTTTCAAGGCCCATGAAGCAAACTGTATTTTCTTTATCTGCCTGCAATCTGCTGTTGCTTGCCTACCTCTCAGCTGTTTCTAATTTTCAGGGATGTCCCTTATTTTGCCTCAGAAATTTCTTCTGTCCCTCCTAAGTCTGGCATTTCTGGCACTAAAGAGTAGAGATTGGGATCACAGAATAATGCCAGCCATTGATGTTACAGTCTAGTTATCATTAAGAAAATGCTATTCACACTAAGAAACATGTTGTATACAGCTTCTGGGACTAATATTACTGTTTTATCTGATGTGTTCCTTATTTTGGTCATTTGTCCCTGCCTTGTGATGAAGGAGGTTAAGAGGTATGGTTGCCCGGACCCACTGCTTGCTGTGTCTGAACTCCTGTATTCAATCAAACTGTTTTAAATTGTTGAACTGCTTGCTGTGACTGAACTGCTATATTCAATTGAGGATTTTAAATGACTGCACTGACTTATTTTCTCAATCGCCCTGTGTGACTGCACTACCCTGAGGGATTGATTGCTGCACTTGCCTACTGCTACTTGCTCTAAAGACATTTGGGGCCACCCCATCCCAAATGGCAGGGCTCTTGGTCATATAAGAAGGGGTGAATTGCCTTTCAGGTTTTTAATTTTTGTTCTGTTCCAGGCTCCTACACACACCCCACACCTCATCTGGAATTCCTCCAGTGCCTCTTCTTTGACCCAGGGAGGGTTCCTGGGAAGCCCAGTATCACCTGCACCCACTTCCAACGACCTCCACCAACTCCAAGTGTTCGCCACGACGCTCCAGGTTCAAGTTGCGGGTGGTAAGTAGTAGCCAGCTGGTAGCTAGGGCCCACCAAAGTGAGTCAGGTTAGGGGCTGCCCCGGCTCTAGCTTAAGGGAATTAAGTCGTCGGCCGAACTCAGAGTCATGTTGCCCATTCTCCTGCATAGACATTGTCCCAAGGTGGCAATAGTATCAGTGGCCTATACCAAGGCCTTGCCAAGGATTGCCAGGCTCTGTGCCCCATTCCCTGAGGTGGCATAAGTACCAGTGCCCCACACAAGAGGCCATACCAAGGGTCGCCACACTCTTGATTGTACTGCCCGTAGGTGGCTCATGTTCCAGTGATGCATCAAGAGGTCACACTGAAGATTGTCAGATTCTGAAGCTGCAGGGGTGAGGTGGTAAGGGTTCCAGGGACCTGCCCAGAGGTCATCCAGTGGATCATCGCATCCAGCATCCTTTCATTGACTAGAGATCACCTGCTCAAGGTCACCACAGCTGATATCCCCAGATAATGATCCTCTTCCCCTACAACCTGGCATCAACACCCATCCTCGACCAGGCGCTTCCCTTCTGACGTTGCCTCAGCGACGCCAGGAGTCACCTTCTTCCCAGGGCCAGGAGGCCTACAATGTTTTACTTGGTTTTTGGTTCACTGGGGGATGCCCCATTTTATGGCCTGTGTAGGAAGCTCTTCCTTAGGTTCACCCTCAGCTGTCAGCCTACCAAAATACTAGAAACCCAAGCTTGGTGCATCAGATTGCTACACCTTTAAGACTTGAATAACCTGGATTTTTGTAGGACATTAGTGGGGCCAGTCTGTGGTCCTGGTAACCTTATTCACTCTTTCTCATGTGTATAGTGTTAGTGAATGCTAAGTCTTTTCTGTGTGCTCCAGATGTTGCTAATAAACCTTGCATCTTGTATCTAGAGTATGCCTCCAGCCTGTCCTTCCAGATTTATCTGGCATCACCCTAAACTATAGGGGTACGAACCACCACAGCTCATCCACCACATCTGTTTACATACCACCAAAAGAATCTGCCTCTGGCTTTCATAACTTCATGGAATACATTCGGAGTTTGACTCAGAACACTGAAACCATAATACCGGGAGATTTCAATGTAAACTGATTCTCTTCTGGCAGTGGACACATTAAGGATGCCATCTCCACCTTGCACCTTACCCAGCTAGTTAACACCCCAACCAGAATTAACTATAGAACTGGATCAAATACCTAACTAAATTGGATTCTGTCACCCGGAATGAATCACAAATGTCTCTGTACTCCCTGACACCCTAAATGACCACTCCCCTATACTTTGTAGTTGGTCCAACAAGTTTGGCAAACCTTCACCTAAGGTTATTCTCAGTAGGGTCCTAACTCCAGGAGACCTAGAGCCACTCAGATCACACCTTCAAAGCCAGGACTGGTCACTGCTGGACTCTGCCAATGACATTGATGAGGCACTTCATTTCTTCATCAAGCGCCTTAATGCAATCCTAAAAAAGTGGAAAGTTAAGGGTGTGTGCAACCCTTGGATAACACCTGAACTACTGGGACTTATGAAGATTAGGGACCACCTCTAACACCAGGCCAAAGCCACAGGAAAGCAAGTAGATATTCATGCTTATAAAAAAATCCAGAAATGTTTGTACCAGAGCCATTCGTTTTGCAAAAAATCAGTAGTTTAGGGAGCCGTTCTCAAACTCCTGGGGTGACAGTAACATTTTTTGGTGCAACTTAAAGGATGTCACTGGCAAAGACCCCAAGACAGCACCCACCATGCTTAACATTGATGGAAGCCCAACTCTCGACCCAATGGCCATAGCCAATATTTTTAACAATGCCTTTACAGACCCCAGCAGTGTCCTCCCCCCTGATTTTGTCATGGTCTCTGCTCCTGCCAACCCCCCCAATCTGTGATGCTCAGCAGCAGGCTTCTCCCCTTTTCACTTCAAAGAGGTTACTAATCATGAGGCTAGGAAGTACATACTCAAAGTACTCTGTAAATCAAGATTCAATGGGGACAATCTAGATCTCAGCGTTCTTGTCCTCACCCTCGAGGAAACTCTTACACCTCTTACTAAGATTCTGAACCTTTCTCTAAGACTTGGGCAATTCCCTCAAACATGGAAACAGGCCTTAGTAATCCCAGAGCATAAAGGTGAAGATAGGGCACACCACACAAACTACAGGACAATCTCCATTCTACCTTCTCTGTGAAAAGCACTGGAGAGTATAATTGCAGATCAGCTTGTGGAATATCTGGACAAATACAATATTCAATGACCCCCATCAGCATGGCTTTTGTAAAGGTCATAGTACTACCACTGCACTGTTAGAATTCACTGGTTTTATACACAATGCACTTGACCAAGACCATCTGGTAGGGGCTGCCTTTATCGACCTTGTTGATGGTCTTTGATACTGTGAATCACTCACTGTTACTTGGGCAATTATCGCTTGAAGGGGTGTCAAATGATGCTGTCAGCTGGTTCAAAAGCTACTTAGAAGACCGTTCGCAGCAGGTCAAAAAACAGCTTCTTAACACTTGTCACATTACCCAACGTACTTGAAGTTCAGCAACTCAGGTTTTTACTGTTCCCAGATGCTACACCACCTTAGGTCAGCGGTCTTTCACTTATAGAGTCCCCCTCTGGCTCAAGTCCTTGGGTAAGGACATCTCTACTGAGTCAAAACTCAGCCGTTTTAAACACAAACTCTGGCAGCATCTATTAGCAAACAGTATATGTGACTGCCACCCTTAGCAGTCTTCTGCTTATGTTATCATTGAAGTTATAACTTTTGGCACTTTTAACACTTGGAACTTCATTTCAATCCTACCCTCAAGCCTGTTCCCCTCCACCCCTCACCCCTGCTTCTTCCCTGCTTGTACATCTTCGAGCTTTTCCCCTGCTCCTCCTCACCGTTCTTCTTCTTCCACCCTGCACACATTCTCTTATCTCATGCCACCTCTTTTGCAATTTCTTCCCCTCCTTCCCCCTACATTTCTCTCTTTTACCTCTCTCCCATCCATATTACTCTCTTGCTCTTTTCAACAAGGCCTGCTAGGCTGCCCCCTCCCCTGGCTAAACACCACCACTTCTCCCTCTACTATTAATTTGTCTTCCTCCCCCTCACTTTTCCAGCACTCTTCCTTCTCTCTCTGCAGTCACCCCATTTCCCTCTATCCACCTCCCCCTCCCCTCATCTCTCAATCCCCATTACCTCCTTTGCAACTTCGCTCTGCCTCCTGTGCAACTGATCTCCTTCTTCCTCTTGTTTCTCCCATCCCCCACCTTACACCCCATTACTTTTTCTCCTAGATCTTGACATGGCTTCCCAGGCTGCCCTCTCTTCTAGCCCACTGTACTGTATATTGAGTAACATTAGGTTCTATTTTGATTGCTTTTGATGTATTTGTTTTTTTAAAGTATATTCTTGATGTCCGCTATTTACTTATCTATTGTTTACCTTGTTTGTATTTGTACTACTAACGTGAAACCTTTGTAAATGAGTCATATTGCTCAAAGGTGTTGCAATCCAGAACTCAATAAATAAATAAAATAAATAAATAAAACATGTTCCTGAAATAGCAGTGTGGCAGACACATGTTTGTCAATCTGACATGGAAACAAAATTGTTATCACATGAACATATTAACTGAGGCTACGTTAAATACATGCTGCTTCTATGAATCAATGGAATGTAGTTTATTTTAAATCCATTAAACAACCCTGTGTGATATAGCCAGAACAGAATGCAGAGTTCTGATGACAGAGAACTGAAAGCTGTGATACAGAAAATGTTATTTCTCACAGATTCATTCATACCACTTCAATTCAGCACTGAACCCCCAAATGTTCAACCTTTTATGAGAAAAGAAAGATTTTAAACATATATCTCTAAACACAAACCACATAGGTTAGTAACAAACTCTGATTGAAAACAATTAGCTCTACAGACTGCTCTAATGAAGGACTGCAACAGCTTATTTAGCAATCAGGGACCTAATTGCAGAAGCAGCAGACAGGACACGTATGATGTCATTGTTCACTGACAGGGACAGAAACATCTTCACTGTTTCTTCACTGTTTCAGTTACTGTAGAGCACATTAACAGATGCTGATTTAAAGAAAATCACAAAACCAAACAGCATGATATTTTCAGGAAGCACTAATCATGACACAGGGATGTGAATTCAAGTGAATTCAAGCTTTTTATGACATATGTGTGCATTTGATCTTTAAACATTCATCAAGGCTGCTAAGAGAACAACTCCTTAGGTTCACCCTCCTGTTATTTCTGCTGTCAGGCAACATCCACCCTAATCCAGGACCTGCTGGCTCATCTACAGATGGTGTTCGCCACAAGCAGGGTACTCTAAATTTGGCTACAATCAACACCTGTAGCCTGCTCTGCAAAATTGACTCCCTTAAAGCCTGGGATTCACAACATGATCCAGACATACTGTCTGTTGTGGATACATGGTTGTTCCCCCAAATACCTGACACTGTGGTTGCCCTACCTGGATATACAACTTTCAGAATGGATAGGTCTTCCAAGCGTGGTGGTGGTGGTGGTTGCATCATCTACCTAAAAAACTCACTAAAGAGACTGGCCTTGCCTGAGGCTGACCTTGGTTACCCCACCCAGGTCCTGGTGATTAAAGTACTCCTGGGGGCCCACCACAAGACACTCATAGAACTATCTGTCTACATAGCCCCTACAGACCAAACCACAGGTATCTACAAAGTCCTGGATCATCTCTGAGCCCAAAATCGCCTCGCTGAGGCAGTAATTCTAGGTGATTTCAATACAAACTGGCTATCTCCTGCCTTTGGCCCCATAAAGGATGCATTATCAGCTCTACACTTTACTCAATTCATCAGCTCCCCTACCAGAATTAACTATAAGACTGGGACATGCAGCACTCTTGAATGGACACTCTCCAGTTGCCCTAATTGCATCTCTAATGTAACTGTACACCCTGACTCTCTTAGTGACCACTCATCAGTTACCTGCAGCTGGTCAAACAAATTCCTTACCCCCGACCTCAAACTATTTTCAACAGAGTGCTAACGCGAGGCCATCTGGAACTCCTAAAACAGCAACTACGCTGCGTAGAGTGGACTCTACTGGACTCTGCTGATGACATTAACATAGCACTTGAGCATTTTGTCAGGGCCTTCAATGCCACCTGTGACACTTGTGCACCTCTTAAGGAGATGAAGGTTTGCAGCACAGTGCATCCCTGGATCTCGCCTGAGCTAACAGATAACATGAAACAACAAGACCATCTCTGGCATTGTGCCAAAGCACCTGGTAAACTGCAGGATCTACAAGCCTACAAAGCTGCAAGAAATGCCTGCACTCAGGCTATTCGTCAGGCAAAAAGTAAATACCACAGGGACCAACTGACCAATACTTGGGGAGACAGTAGAAAAGTTTGGTCAAATATCAATGATATCATTGTTAAAGACCCAACGATGTCCCCTGCTGTGCTAAACCTTGATAGAACCCCCATCATTGACCAGCTTAGAAGGGTGAATACTTTTAACGATGCTTTCACCAACCTGGGCAGTGTCCTTCCACAGGATTTATTTAATGATATCCTGGAAAAGCGAGCATACCACCTTGAGAACAAGACCCTTGAACACCCCCTCCTATTTCAAGCAGGTCTCAGTGACCCTAGTTAGAAACCTTCTGACTAAGGTGTTGGGTAAATCCCGACATAGTGGTGATTCTCTAGACCTCAAACTTATTGTGCTCACCATAGAAGAAGTTCTCCCGCCCATTACCAAGATACTAAATATCTCACCCCGTCACAATTCCCGCAGGTATGGAAAACAGCCATTGTATCACCAGTTCATAAATATAGTGATCTAGCCTTACATAACAACTACAGACCTATATCAATCCTCCCTCCTCTTTCCAAAGTACTGGAACAAACTGTTACCAATCAACTGGTAGATTCCTAGAAAAATACTCCAGTCTATGTCCGCAACATCAAGGATTTAGGAAAGGACACAGCACCACCACAGCACTTCTAGAATTTACCAGTTTTGGTCAGCAATCAATTGACCAAGGAAATCTTGTAGGAGCAGTCTTTATAGATTTAACAAAGACATTCAACACTGTTAATCACCCACTTCTCCTCGAACAACCCTCTAAAACTGGTCTCTCCCCAATACATTGCGCTGGTTTAGAAGCTATCTAAGTGACAGATCTCAACGTGTGAAGATAGCTAACGTTGTCTCGGAACAGAGGCCGGTTCGATCTGGAGTACCACAAGGATCTATTCTTGGCCCACTCCTTTTCAGCATCTTCCTAAAAAACGTACCTTCTGCATGTCACCTACGAACCCTGCTCTATGTGGATGATGCTGTAATCTTTGCAAGCCACTCAGGCCCTAACCTGCTCTAAAGCAATCTGCAACTTGGAGTCATGGAAGCTGAGCAATGGTTTAGTAAGCACAAGCTGATACTAAACTACAAGAAGACAAAAGTCCTGATGGTTTTATCATCTCACAATAAGCACAAGGCACATGCTCTTACTATCAGAAATAACCAGCGAGAAGTGCTAGCTCCCGAAATTGTATAGCCTCCTTCAACCAGAAATGGGGCAAACTATATGCTTTATATTTGAATTAAGGCTTAGGTCATGCGTACCTCTGTCTGTTTTGGCATGTATCACTCTACGCTGTCGCTTTTCATTGGTGATGTAGTCTCATTTTTGATATTTTCTTGTCACGTTATTTTTGTTTTGTAAGGCACACTCCTGGGGTGGGGGGGGTTAGTGGGGGTTGGATATGTTAGTAGGTTATTCTTTCTTAGTATGTGACTCTGTGCAGGTCTGATCCCATGCTACCAACTATTGGATTCTGGATGTCAGTGCAATCTTGTTCATCCTTATTCTTGTTACATCTTGTGTGTTTGATATAATCTAATAAAGATGTAGAATTTCAAAAAAAAAAAAGAAATAACCAAGGAGGCCCCCTCGAACAAATCCAACACTTTAAGTACCTAGGTATAACCCTGGATAGTCATCTTACCTACAGTATGTGCATCACATCGAGAATGTTGCCAGGGTCATCGACATTAGGACTGGGCTCCTCTATTTACACAGAAGGAATCTAACTCCTGCAGCTTTCAAACTTGCAATTCACAGCTCCGTTCTATCAATTATTGATTATGGCCTAGTCATATATGGAGCTGCTTCCACCACTGCAGTCAAAAGGCTAACTGTTGCCCTAAACAAGGCCTGTAGACTTATAATGGGTGCTGCTCAATTCATCCACATCTGTGAGCGCTAAGCTCAGTCTGGGTGGCTCCAGCTAAGTGGGAGGATTAAATACCAAATGTGCCTTCTTTCAAAAAAGGTGCTCATTGGGCTCATGCCATCAGCTGTGGGATGCCTAATTGACAAATCTCTCAAGTCCCAAAACACTCACAACTCAACAACCAAACTCCTTCTTGTCCCAAGGTGCTGGACTACTCAATGTCAAGGCTCCTTTCTCTTCAGAGCCCCTTTCTGGTTCAATGGGCTGCACAGTGATCCAGCTAACCTGACTAAACTCACCCTGTTCAAACACGTGCTCTGACATCATCTCTCAACTGTAAGCTCCAATGATTGCGTCTCTTAATTTCACCAGCACACATTCCATCAATTTCTCCATCCCTCTGCTGTACCACCTCACTTTTCTGACACCTCCTCTTGCTTAGCATCTACTAGCCTCCCAGCCGCCGCCCTCCTATGCCTGCTCCCTCCCCCTTCAACTCTGTTTCCTTCCACTTCCTGCCTACCTTAAATGCAACTTTGACATTGCCTCTGGCTGCTAACCTTCTCCCTAGACTAATACTTTACTACCCTCCCTTCCTCACTTTATCCCTCACTACTTTCCGACTTTAATTGTTGCTGTATATACATGATGTACCTTATTAATGAATATTGTTATAAATGTTGTTTTTTTAGTATTCGCTCTGTTAGTTCCTCCTATGTCTGTCTGTAACCCCTCCCCCTGACATGGAACCTTTGTAAATGAGCTGCTTGGCACTCAAAGGTACTTTGTAATCCTAGATTGAATAAATAATTTTTTTTATAATAACTAGTGCTTTGTGTTAAGAAAAAATTACTTTGCCACCCCCCTCCACACACACACACACAAACACACTCTCTCCTTGATTGCAGGGAACTTGTAAAATTAAGACATGAGCTCAACAGAGCTTTAGATCTAGTTCTGTATATGCAGGGAATAAATCAGGGCTTTGGAATCCTGGCTAAGAACTGTAAACTGTGTATGTTTACATAAAAATGCTAGCAGGCATGGCACTAGATGCCTATCCTTCTTGCGAAGGACCCCTATCTTTTAACCATTTTTGATTCCAGTAATTGGAGGCCACTGCTTGTGTTCAATTTTTTTTTTCTTGTTTGCACTAAGTATAATGAGATGGAGTGGAGATTTCCCAAATTCTGAGTGAGCTATTCATGTGAGCATTTCCATGCTTTTAAAAGCCATACTTGAGAGGAGGGTTTGCCTGCTTCTGATTAGTGAGACAGTGGAGCACGAGCTTTCAAAAGCCATAATAATCAGTTATTGTGGTGTTTCCCAGTTATTATGGCTTTTGAAAAGCAGATGAAAGCATACATTAAAGAGGGTCATCCAGCAATACAGAATCAGTTAAATTGTCCCAGATTTTCCCAAGAAGAGGCTTACACAGTAGTGGTGGGTGCTCAAATCAGCAATTATTTTATTCTTTTATACAGCCCCATATATCATTACTTTCCTTAAATCATGTTTACAACTTGAAGACTATTGGTCCCAAACTTTTCAATAATCTTCCCAATTTTTATACATCATTTTATGTGTATGTCCATTTTATTTATACCAAAAGTTCCAAAGATTGATTTTCTTTCTTATGTATTCCTCTTTCTGCTTCTCACCCCCCAAGCATAGAACTTGGGGGCCCTTCTTCTTCTTCTTGGGAGGTAACGGTGTGACACCCATTACTGCATCTCTTCTTGTCTTTCTTTGTTCTCTACCTGTGTGTGCTCCCACCTCCCCCTCCTCTCTTGGCAGCTCTTAGATTGTTTTTGCTTCTTCCCTTCACAGCCCTCCACCTTTGGCTGTCCTCACCTTTTGGTAATAATGGTCTCTGATTTTTCTTTTTCCCTTTTCCCCAGCCGTCCACCTTTGGTGGGGTCCAACCATATCCCTCTTTTTCTTGCACTTTTTAGGGTGGGTGGCTTTTATCACTGGAGAGTAGCAAGCTAACCAGAGGGCACTTTCCCCCTCTGCAGCCCCTTAAGAGGCTAGTATAGCCCCTCCTTTTCCTGTCTGTCTCTCCAATCAGCTTGCTTCCCCACTTCTTTGCTCCACCTCCCTCGTGATGTCATCCCCCTTCAACTCCCCTTCCTTCTGATCCCTCCTTTCCTCTGAGTCACCATCCTAGCCCCTCCCCTTTCCATGAGTTCTCCCCCCCTTTTTCTTTCTTTTTGTTTCCACACAGCCTTCACTTTGGTGGCCACCTGGACAATCTGGTCTGCCTTTTAGAGGCAAACTTCATTGTCCCAGATTTTCCCAAGAAGAGGCTTACACAGTAGTGGTGGGTGCTCAGATCAGCAATTATTTTGTTCTTTTATACAGCCCAATATATCATTACTTTCCTTAAATTATGTTTACAACTTGAAGACCATTGGTCCCAAACTTTCCAATAATCTTCCCAATTTTTATACATCATTTTTATGCTTATGTCCATTTTATTTATACCAAAAGTTCCAAGCATTGATTTTATTGCTTATGTATTCCTCTTTCTTCATCTTCTTACCCTCCAGGTGTAGAACCTGGGGAGCCCTTCTCCTTCTTCTTGGGAGGTAACGGTGTGATACCCATTACAGCATCTCTTCTCCTCTTTCTTTGTTCTCTACCAGTGTGTGTGTGTGTGTGTGTGTGTTCTCCACCTCCCCCTCCCGTCTTGGTAGCTCTTATACTCTTTTTGCCACTAGGTCATCTCCAGCCCACGTTAGATGATGGCCTTCCCCCCCTGTTCTGGGACTGATTCCTGCTAAGCCAAGCTTTCTCCATTCCTCAATGCTCCCCATGGTCTCTGAGTTAAATAGGTTGACCCCTATGTCTGACAAGTGTACCCCGTCTGGTCTGTAAAATTCATCCTCCCATTCTTCTATGCCCCTCCTAATGACCTGGTCCCCATGTGCTATGAATCATGTACCTACCCTTATGTTCATTTTTCTCCTTACCCTATCCATTGCTAGTTGGCTATGTGCATGTCTCAATACACTGAGGGGTACCAAGTCTGACCACATCAGGGTTACTTGTGGCCAGCATTTCTTTATTATGCCGATGTTATATTTAATTTGTAGAAAAATGTCCAGCCATGGTCTGGCCCCAATGTCATTGCCTCCCAAATGTATAACAATCATGTCTGGTGGCGCCTGTTTCTCTCTTAGGTCTCTTAATGTCGGGAGCAGCTGGGCCCACTTCATGCCCCTGATGCCCTGCCATGTCACCTGGCATTGTCTGGGGTCTTGGTATAGTTGTCTGCCCCCTTCCTTTTTGGATGCTCTCCGTTCTGTCCAATAAATGTAAGAGTGTCCACATATCCATACCTCCAGCTTCTGCCCCTTACCTGCTGAGAGATTTGAGCATGTGTGATTAAAGGGATATTCCTGTTGTTGATGTTCTCTATTGTGTCGATGTCTGTCCCCCTTTGTTCTTTTTGTCTCTTTTTTTTAACTTGCCCCATTTCCCTCAAAACCATGCTTCACCTGTGAATAGAAAATGGGGAGATATGGCTAGTCATTTGCTTAGTGGCCTTACATATGATTTATAGCATTCGGACCTCCAACATCTGGCCCCTTGTAGTTGTTTGACTGACCCTCCTGCTGCCGCCAGCTGTGACACCCGCCAAATTCGGAATGAATATGAGGAAACGTTCTTGGGGTTTTGCCCCAGGAATTGCATGCATTTTTGAAGAACTGCTGTTACTTGATAGCCTGTAGCTCTTTTCCCATCCTTGTGAATAAAGAAATGTCCTGGTTGAGCAGGACATACTGCGGCGTAGGCCCATATTACCCGGACCAGGCAGCTAGTTAACTCACTGCTTCTTTTGAGGGTGAGCTGGGCCCCTTCACCCTCTTGATCTGTCTTTGATTTCTTGATCCATATTCCAATTGCTTCCCCTTGCCATGTAATGTCGTCCTGTTCCAGCCCTTCCCCCATGCCCCCCCCGCCATGCCCTACTGCCTCATTCACCCTCAGGGCACCATGATACATGGTTGCGAATATGGCCTGGAAAAATAGCTTCTCAAATTCTGTCCTGCATATGGCTGCTGTTGCCTGCTCCAGCCCATCAATCAGGCTTTGTGATACTGGCCTCCTTTCATCCCTTGCTTTTGTCCTGAGCCTATCCCATACTTGAACCATATGTCTTACTAACATGGTTTTCATTGGGTCTTTCCATTGCCTCAGGTTACAAACTAAGATAATGGCTGCCAGGTGTACTCCCATAGTAGTCTATGCCTTTCCCATTCTCCATTGGTGTACTGTGTATTCACTCACTTGATCGGCCATGACTTGCCCACTTACCTCCATGCGTTGTTGTTCCCTGAAACTCTGGAATGTTCCCCAGGCCCCTTCATAGGCTCTGAGAGTCCTGGTAGACCAGGAATTGTGAAACAGAACTTCGGCTCCTTCCAGCCAACTTCCCATATATCCTCTGGTATTGGCGTCTGTTGCACCTCTGCCTTCAGTGCTGAGACCCGGAAACTGTCCAGCTGCAGAAGGGAGAGGCTGTCAGCTGTAGTGTTCTGGATCCCTACTATGTGCCTAGCTCTGAATGTCATGTTAAGCCTCAAACCTTGTAATACCAAATGCCTCAAGACCTGTAGCACAGGTCCAGTCGATGCCCTCCTGTTGTTGAGGACACCCACTACTGCTCTGCTGTCACACCAGAAAGTCACTTTTTTGTTACGTAACTCGGGACCCCATACTAATGTGCATGCCCATATTGGCATGATTTCTAGTAGGGTGATATCCTTGGTCAGCCCCCCTTCTATCCAGCTCCATGGCCATGCGTCGGAAAGCCATTTTCCTTTACAGTAGCTCCCCGTCCCGAGTCCCTCCACCGCATCTGTATAAAGCTCCAGGTCTGTATTAAATACCCAGTCATCTTGCCAAAAGGATATGCCATTGAACATTTCTAAAAATATTTCCCATATCCTCAAATCCTCCCTTGTGTCCCTGGTAGTGTCCACCCAATGATGTGGCTTTGCCCCCCCCCGGGTGGCATGTGCAAATTGCCTGGTGAAGGCTCTCCCTGGACCAATGGCCCTGCATGCAAAATTGAGATGCCCTATCAGTTGCTGGGACTGCTTCAATTGTTTCCTTCTTCCTTCACTATGCTCTATTAAGAGCCCCCTCAGCCTATTTACCTTGTTTTCTGGCAATCTAAACACCTCCTTCTGTGCATCTATTTTGATGCCCAGGAATTCTATGATTCTGCTGGGACCCTCCATCTTGTCTGGTGCCAGTGGGACCCCAAAATGTTTACAGAGCACCTGAAAACTCCTGAGCATTGCCTCAGTCTCTTCTCTCCCACTCCCAATCAGTAGGAAGTCATCTAAGTAGTGTATCACTGTCTTATGCCCTGACCATCTTTGAAATATACCCTGCAGGTATGTGCTGAACATTTTGAAAGAAGCACAAGCAATGGAGCAACCCATGGACATAGCTTTGTAAAATTAATACTCCCCATCTAGTTTAAAACCCAACAGGGCCCAGTCTAGTGGGCATACTGGTAGGAGACTGAATACCGCCTCTATGTCGGTCTTTGCTAGCCATGCCTGTGGTGTTGCCCTAATGATTTCCACTGCTTCCTCCAGGGTGTCATACGTCACTCTGGAGTGTTTTTCCTTGATGTAATCATTTACTGACTCCCCCCTCTGGGAACGATAGGTGGTGAATCACTCTAAATTCCCCTTGCTGTTTCTTAGGCACTTGACCTAGTGGTGATACTCTCAGATTATCAATTGGGGGTGCCTAGAACTCTATCCTCCCTACCTACTTCTCTTTCCCCAGTTTTCTCCTCAGTATCTCCTTTTTCCCCTTCACTGAACCTAGGTTTTTGCTTTCCCGGTATTACCTAGGGCAGTGACAATGTAGGTTGAAACAGTCCTTAAAACACTTCAGTAGTTTCTGTGCTGCTATTTGGTCAGTGTGTCCTTATAACACCACCTCCCAATTCCTGATCCTGATTGGTGTCTTTGCCATGCCAAATATCTTCCCTTCCCCCCAGTCTACAAGGCTTTGTCTTAATATCAGCCCCCCCAAAAAACTCCCCTTCCCTGAAACCCCTGCTTCCAGTCTGTCCCCTGAAACCTCCTTGGTCCCCCGAAAGGACTGACTGTTGGAGCCCTAAGTCCCATTGAAGCCGCCCCCAGCCACCTAGCTTGTCCTGCATCTCAAGGCTGGGTTGATTCCCCTGCATTTGGAACATGCATGGCGGAACCTACATTGTGGCCAGGAGCAAAAAACCCAATTTTATCCCCAACAGCACTTTTGCACCAATGTGGCCTTCCTTACCCCTTCTCTATCTGGTGTGGACTGATCCATAACATAATCTGTCAACAGGTCCAACTGTTTGGTGTCCCACCTCATGTCCCCGTAGGTGGCCATCCTTTGCCTGAAAAAGTCATCATAATATATCCACTTCACCCCTCCTTTTGCTTTTTCCCTCCTTGTTATTAGCTGATAGGTTATCAAGGGAATTCCCAAATCAGGCTTTTTCTCTAGCACTATTGCTGCGTATGTGGCAAAGCCCACAGACCAACTGTCCCATGTCTTGCCTTTCATGAATTTGTCCTCCTCTTTCTTCCCTAGAAGGACTACTGCTGCCACCATCTCTGCTTTTCCAATGCTCTCCCTTTCATTATACTTCATCACTGCTTCTCTACTTACCAGTGCGAAAACATCTACATATTCTGCCTTCCATATCTTTTCTTTTGTTGCAACGTAGTTCCCTATTCTCATCCTTGGTGCTCCTATGTCTCCGGACCTCCCTGGCAGCAGTTCCACTTCTGATGTTGTCCCTGCTCCTGCCCCTTCTCCTTTTCCTGTTTTGATTTCCCCCAATGCTTTTTCCAGCTGTCCTTTTCCATCTTGCCCCATAGCCATAATCATTTGCTCTACATATTCCTTTATGCCGCTACTCACAGTACCTGGTGTTGGGCTTGGTGGTTGCCCTCCAGCTCCTGATGCCAGTACTCCTGATGAGTTCAGTGTTGCCAGTACCAGTCCAGGCATCTCAGGCAGCAATGAGGTGATTGGTATGGGAGCTGGGACCGGTGGGGTGATCGGTATATGGGTCGGGGTCTACGGCTCTGGTCTGTCTGGGCTTGCCAGTCTGGGTGGAGGCCTTTTTGGGCTAGGCAACTGGGCTGGCCTGCATCTCCTTCCGCTGCTCTCAACCTTTCCATTTTCCCCCTGGTCCATGTGCATCCATATCTTCTACCAATTCCCATACTTTATTGGCTCTCTCTCTGCCAGTTAGATGATGGCCTTGTAATCTTCTTCCATGATTGGTCTGCTTTTCTTTGGCGCCATCGTCCGTTGCTCTTGGGCTTGCTCCTAATGTTAAAAGACACTGCTGTAAAAGAAAATGCACATGTTAATACCTCTGGTTCAACAACTTTCTTCTATACTGGTGCCCGGGACCCCCCCCCCTTTCCATTGTTCCATGAACCACGCCCTTTTCCCTTCTTTTCTGCCTCAAAAAAAGGCTCCCTTCTCTCTTTGTCACTTGTAGTGCCCTCTCAGTCCACCATTAGAACTGATCCCTTCCTCTCTTTGCCAAGGACCCATTGACTTTGGGATAATCAATTGCTTGACCAATTGTTTTCTATCATCCTTGTGTAGCAGTTGTTGTACACTGAAAAGCACAGAGCTTTTTATTCACTTCCTAAATCTTGAGTATAAATGACTTTCTACAAGTCATGTGCGTGTGTCAAAACTGACCCCCAAAATAACCATCTATTTAAATTCTGCTTCCCAATGTCCTCCTGCTTTGTTCCTACTTTGTGCCCCCAGAACACTCAAAATGGTGGCTGCGTGTGCTTTGGCCTAGTCCTTTCCTGCACGCCTATCCTTCCCCTCAATTCCTACCCTGGAAACCCCCCTCTCTTTTGTGCAGCCGTGCTCCTGTTTTTTTTTTCTTTGCCCCCTTTTATTTCTAGACCTGTCCCCTGCCCCATTCCTGCCCTTTCTGGGCCTTGTTTTGTTGTAATCCACTCCCTTCCCTTTTGTGGCCTGTATGCACCCTCTGGCTGGATTCTGGCCTGCCCCCCTTCTGGCTTACCCTGGTGCTGAGGCCTTGTCCAAAATGGTGGGCTTCTAGACCTTGTAGTAAACCCCCCCCACGTGGCTGGTGTGGCCTATTTTAGTCCTTGAGCATCTCCTTTTGTGGCATCCTGCACCTCTCCCCCTTTACTCCCAGGGAACCCATGGTCCAAAACACTGTGTGTTCTGGCCCTCAGCTCACTGTGCTCCTGTTCTGTGCATGGCCACATGGTGAGGCCCTCTTATAGCCCCAGTAGTGTCCCTTTGTGTTCAGAATTGGGCCCACTTCCTTTGCTGAGCTAAAATTTACAGGAATGCCTTCTCCTTTTTTGTACTGTGCAGTAAAACACCACCGACTGGGCCCCCCCACATGGCCCCATGAATGAAAATGCCACCGACTAGGACTCCCTTTCAATTGTGACACAACATGAGCCTCCATTGCGTTCCCTCTTCTCCTGAGGCCTGTTTTCTCTGTCCCCCTTCCCTCTTCCACAAGATGCTGCCATGCCTTCTGCTGTTCTGTCCTGGACCCCCACCCCCCTTTCTTGACCTAGCATTGAGGTCTCGCTATCCCAAACCCCCCCCCAGGCCACTAGCACTGCTGGGAAGTTATGGTGCACCTGGAAAAGTAGTGCCAGATCTGGCATTCTTCTCTGTCTTCCCATGTGGTCCTCACACTGCCAAAACCACATGACACCTCTGCTTGTCTTGGGTTCCACATCCCAGACAAAGCCCCCCGGTCATTCTGTGTCACAACTCAGACACCCCTCTATTCAAGAGTAAAAAAACCCTCCTTTCCTTTTCCATTTAACAAACCCCCCATACCGACACCAGGAACAACTGAGCCACACTGAAAAAAGAGTCAGACAAAATGGCGGCTAGCACATGAAAATGGGGCAGCATTCCCCAGCCCCTTGCATTTAGGCCTGCACCTCCAAAGTGAGCTGTTCTCTCACCAGGCCCACATAAACTGAGTCGTTAGAGCTGTTCTCTCACCATGCCTGCATTAAAATGAATCAGCTAGAAACACAGGCAGCATTACAACATTTGGCAGAGATAAACAATAAAACAAAACAACCCCTAAACAAAATAACCCACAGTGAAATTAAACCACTGGACTCTGCATTTTCTTCTCTCCCCCTGCCAGTATCCCATATGTGCTCCTCAGGTAATCAACTCTGTATAGTCCAATGTACCTGCCATGTGGTGCCCCAAGGGAATCCTTTGTTCTCACCAGCTCCCTGCTCTTCTGGCCCTCTGAAGTGTTTAAATCCTTGTTTTCTTTTTTTTTTTTACTTATCCCAGTTTTTGTTAGTTATGTAAGCCAGCAGTTTTGGTACCAGGTAGGCTAGATTAAACAATAATAAATGCTGATCTGATGTGCTGCTCCCAGCTTTTTTACTCCTGGAAAGTAGCAAGTTAAAAAGAGGGCTCTTCCTCCCTCTGCAGTCCCTTAAGAGACTAGTATAGCCCCTCCTTTTCCTGTCTGTCTCTCCAATTGGTTTGCTTCCCCCTTCTTTTCTCCACCCCTTTTGTGATGTCATCCCCTTCAACTCCCCTTTCTTCTGACCCCTCCTTTCCTCTAAGCCACCCTCCTAACCCCTCCCCTTTCTATGAGTTATCTCCCCTCCTTCCCCTTTTCTTTCTTTTTGTTTCCACACAGCCTTTATTAGGGTGGCCACCTGAACAATCCAGTCTGCTCTTTATAGGCAAACACCATTACCCAGATTCTGCTATAATGGAGACAGATAACCAGGTAAATCCTGGTGAGAGGAAGGCTATTCAAAATGGGGAACTTTCCTTGATTGCAGCTTAATTTCTTTATTTACTCTACTTGTGTTTCATATGTTTGTGAAGTTGGTGCCAGTGTGATTGAGCCAATTACTACGTGGCCATAAATGTAAGAGAAATCTAAGCATTTTTCCTCAATTCAGAGCTACTGTAAAGCCCAAAGCTCTGAAAAAAATCCAAGAAAGGAATTAATAAGGGAGGTCTATCTGCACACAAAAAAAAAGCAAAACTCCCAGTCATGACATGGATGCTGGGGCGTATTGGAACTCCCTGGCACTTTAATTTCCCTGAAAGTGGGGAGCTGAACTTCCCAGGAATCCAGAACACAGCAAAGTCCAAATTAGATATGCAGTCTCAAAGGACTCTTAGGTCAGCAATGCTACAGTACCAGGGCATAAATCTGCCTGCTGTATCTCCTGCTGACATCAATCAATCAAATATGTTTACTGATCAGCAGCTTAGGCCATTACAATATAAATCTCAGAATACAACAACATTTAAAACATATAAATACAAGGTAATTTTGAATAATTTAACACATACAATATTGCAGTATTAATAACCATACACTTTTTCCTATCATCAATTTAATTGTTTAAGTTGTTTAAATATGCATTATTATTCTATAACATATCATTTTCTCCTGTCTATAAATTTACAAAAGGAAACCACATTCTCCAGTACGTATGCTGTCTTGGATTTTAATAGATATGTTGCCATTTGACTCTGTTCCACTTTTAAAGTGGATTATATGTCTCCCAATAATTTATCACTCATCTTGTTGTGCAATGGGCACAATATTAAAAGATGTGTTATATCATCTTCTCCAGTTTGGCATTTGCAGTTACTTCCCCTAGCCTGTTTATAAAATGTTTTTATTCTTTGACTTTCGAAATATTCAGACCTTTACCTCATAAATATTTTTCTTCTGCTTGGGTTTCTTATAATATTTAAATAGTTTTCAAAGCCAGAATGTTTTTTATTAGTTGACAACCATTTACTGATTTTATATTGTTTGCTTAACCCTATGTCACTTTGTATATATGTATATTTTAACCTTTCTTTTATTTTTATGTGAACCTCTTTTAATGGTCTAGTGTGAATGTCTATAATATAATTTAATAAACCATACAGTTTAATAATTTTTTCAACTATCTGCATACTTGGAAATATTTCATGTTGGCTGGCATATTTAATAGACTCCTCTATGCATTTTCAGGGAAGTCTATTCTCAGCCATTTTATATGCTTTTAGCCAGCACATCACCATCCGTTCTTCTATGTCGCATTGTATTGGTATTTGTCCTATTTCAATCCTTACCAGTGCAGAGGGTGCACCTTTTGGGAGTCCTAGAAGATGTTTATAATATGTGTTTATAAGAGTTCTAATGTTTCCCTCAGTTCTATACCCACATTTCTGCTCCATATAACACCTGGTTTCTTATATTTGTGTTAATGAGTTTAATACAACCTTTTGTTGAGCTGCCACCAACTTTATTTGCAAAGCCCAGAACTGCAGATGAAATTTTTTTGACTTTAATCTCCATTTCTTTTCTTTGCTTTCCCCATTTAAATTGATTAGTAAACTGTATTCCCAAATAGCAGTAGTTTTTTACAGTTTCCAATTCTTTGTTGCTATATTTTATTTGACAATTACCCATTGTTCTTTTGTTGATAGTTCTGCTTATCATTAACTTTGTTTTATCATAATTTATTTCTAATTCCATGTTTTCTAATTCTTTCTGAAGTTTATTAAAGCTTCTTTTAATACCTAAGAAGCTAGTCAAAAGGAGGACAATGTCATCTACATAGGCAAGGAAGTGGCAGCACCTGGTGTCCACTTTGGGAATGTGGAATTCTGAGTCATAGAGTTTCACTAAAATTTGATAAATGAAAAGATTGAATAATATAGGTGAATGCACACAACCTTACTTTAAACCTCTGTTAGTTGAAAATGTTGGACTTTTATTGCCATTTTTACCATATCTGACACATATCATATTATTATAGTACAATGTCATTGTAATGTTAAACAGGGATTCTTCTATCTTATATCCTTTGAGTGTTATCCAGAGGTTATTCCTATTCACCCTATTAAGGTTCACAAAGTCCACAAAACAATTTTTGTTTCTTGACTTTATTATATGTGTGCATTATGTGTGCCAGTGTAAAGCATTGGTCAAGTGTGGAATGATTAGGTATAAATCCAGCTTGCACCTCATCAATTGTTTTATTTTCCTTAACCCATTCTAATATTCTATTGTTAATGATCCTTGTGCATATTTTTTGGGTGTTGTCTTGTCAATCAAGCTGATGGGCTATAACAACTGGGGTTGTTCTTTTCTCCATTTTTATATAGTGGGATTATTATATTATCCCACCATGAACTTGGGGTTTTGCCTGTTTCCATTATATACTTGTATACCTTATATGTCCTGTTGAAATGGAAATTAATAAAATATGTTGTTGAGCCAAAACAGCAAAATACCCAGCAGTAGTAGAGTCTCCTTAGGCCAGAACACAGAAGGAACAGAATTGCTGGATGATGGGCCCAAGAGGGAGAACAACTGTAGAAACAGCAAAAATGGTGAGTCTCAGAAGCTGAACAGAGGAATCCAATGGGAGAAGGAAGATATTACTGCTTCAAAAAAATGCCAAAGCAGTTAGCAAAGACAGCACATCAGAAAAATCCACGGGGGAAGACTTGATAATACAAGATGGCATTGTGGAAATGGCAGAGGCAAAGGAGATGGAAAAAGGAGCATGCAAAAACAGTTAAATGACTCTGGAACAGTATATAATATAAGCAATACAGAATCAGTTAAAATATCCTGATTCTGGTATAATGGAGGCAGATAACCAGAAATAATCTAGTGAGAGAAAGACTATTGAAAAACATGTTTGGGGGATGATAAACCTGTCTATGAAGGAGAACATAACTATAAAAATAATTCAGAAGGGGAATAGATAAAAAATCCAAAAGAATAGGCATGTTCATTGATAAAATGAAAAACAAACTAAGGATATTGATGCTGTAATAGAAGTAACACTATTAAAAGTAATGGGTCAACAAAAAAGAGAATAAGCGAGCTGAGGGTGAGTACAACATGGATGAGGAGGGAGAAAACAAGCAAATACTTTCATGAAAATAATTCTGGAACAAATTAAAGAAAGGTTCACTTGACTGGATAAAGTACTGGAAGAAATAAAAGGGGTGAAAGCAGAAGTGCAGGAATTAAACAATAGGATGGCTCAATTTGAAGACAGAGGTACAATATTAGAGGATGAAATTCTAGATCTAAAACAAAAAACTGAAACACAGTCAGCAGAATTGAAGACCTGCATGGTATTGGGCATAGAGCTGAGATCAAGGAGATGTCATTTAAAAATCGTAAGCCCTCCTAAAGTTACAGAACAGAATGGCATATTAACATTCTGTGAAAAATTCTTTGTGGAACTCACTGGTAGGAAGTACCCGGGGTAGAAAACAGAGCAGCATGGAGCCCATAGATCCCCATCAAAGCCAAACTCCCAGTACAAATACCCATATATTATTTTTGTGAAATTTGTAAAATACCAGCAGAGAGAAAGTGTTTTGCTTGCTGCTAAATCTGGGTGGAATTTTGTGAAATTTTGTAAATGTAATGACATTTTTTATACTTCTGCCATTGGCAAAATCAGAATCTTCCAAATGTGATTCATGAATTTTCACTCTGTTCTGTGAAATTGTCTGGCTGTATTGTGGAAAAATACACAGGTACTGTGGAATGACAGTGCTGAGGGATTGTATTTTGCAGTTTAATACATTAATCTGCAATACATGTAATTATTCTGTAGTTCAATGATCAGTTCTGTGGAATTTCTTTATGCAGTTTAATACATTAATCCACAATTTATACATTAATTTCAGCATTCAGTCTTGAAATTTCCACAAATGTTGGCAAAGTGCATTCTGAAATTTCACAAAAAGAAACTCTGAGTTTTGCCAAAATTCCACCGGTGGAAGTTCAATTTTGCATAGCCCTACTTGCTGCTAAAAAAGAAATCTTCCTATGTACATGAAAAGTCAGATAATAATATTCCCAGGCTTAGGTCCTGATGTTCAGAGAAAAAAGGAATGCCTACAGAGACATAAAAAAAGGTTCCTCTTGGAATAACATATTCCATTCTCCCACCCTACTTCAACCACTCTTAAGATTGTCTATATCGGCAGATCAAGGACATTTGGCTCCTTCCAAGAGGCAGAAGACTATGGGCTCAATTCTTAAAGGTTGAAGCAGGCTTGTGACAAGCCCTGTGTTAAACCCAGCACTGCACCAAACACAGTGATGCACCTTGCACTGAATTCTCAAAGGTTGCGCTCATTTGCAACACTTTACCCCCTTCACAGCGACTTGCACCAAATATTTGGCACAAACCTCAGACAAAGGTCCCATGGGTGGTGCAAAGTTAGATCAGTAAAAAGCTGGTCTAACTCATGGCATGTGGTGCATAGGATCAAGAATCCTGATTGCCAGCCAGCAAATACTGCAAGCCCCATGTGCCATCTGTTCAGCGTACCTGAGGCTTGTGGCATTCTGAAACCTTTGAAAATTGACACCTAAGTTTTTAAAGAATTAAAGTTAGATGCTTCCAGATGCAGTCCAGAATTAGAGAGAGGACCATCAGAATCAAACTAATGAGAGACATTAAAGCAAATGTCAGTGGGAACCAGAAGCTTTGGAAGAAATGGAATACAGGAAAAAAAAAGGAAGTGAAAAACCTATAACAGAAGAATATTAAACGTGAACATTAACCCTTGCATGGCCATGGGCTGATATATCAGTCTAAAATCCCTGTATGTTCTAATTCTGTTGGCAGCCTAAGGGTTAAGTAAATGGTAAAAGGGGAAAGAGCTATGTGTATACATACTGTATATTTTGGAAATAGATTTAGATAAGAAAGCCTAAGAGAACTAAGGGAGGTTTAGAAATATTCATAGAATCTCATATAAAGAATAATCAGAATAATAATATAAAGAGACTGTTTATAAATGGGGGTGGGGTCAGGAGAACTCAGAGATGGAGAGGGCACCATTTTGCAGTTTGAATTGGGATACAGGGTCCAAGGGGTGGATGATTCTGTGATAGGAAAGGGATGGGGAGGGAAAGAAGGTTATAGAGGGGATGAAAAAAGGATAACATACCAGTATACTAAGAGAAGGGGACTAATACACATGAAGAAGGTAAACATATTTAGTCTTTTCAAAATGAGGTTAATCATCAGAATAATCACAAGCATATCACTGTTCTAAGTTTCTACCAAATAGAAAATGATTACTGGCTCAGAAAATAGAGCAAGGGAACTTGAGGGAACTACCATGTATCTTAACTTCTCTAAAATGGATCAGTAAGGTGAGTATGTCAAATGGTGGGCTTTGTGTTTTGTTTTTGCTTGGCTATAATAGATCACCTCTAACAAAATTTAAATGGAGCAAATAAAAATGGTGTCATGGAATACAAACTGGATTAAAAATCCAATAAACAGGAACAGAATAATAAATCATACAAGGAAAAAAGAAAGCTGACTGTCTGCTGCTGCAAGAAACCCATCTTACTGGAATTTGAGAAATTTAAGAAACTATGGGTCAGTGAAGGATTACATGCCAGTCACAATACTAAAGCTGGAAGTGTGGTGATTCTGTTTTCCAAAAAGGAAAAATTAAAAGAATAAAGAAGTGTATAAAGAACAAGGAGACAGATTCCTAATATGCCAAGTTAATATCAAATCAATGGAAATAACCACAGCCACCGTATATTGTCCTAATGAAGATCATCACAAGTTTTTCACAAAGTTTTTCCTTCAGGTAGCAACATTTCCTGAACCTTATGTAATAGGCATATATTTCAATACAGTTTTAAATCTAGTAATGGATAGCACTGAACTGAATTCCACCATGTCAAGGGCTGCAAAAATTACAGTATAACAAATAAAATGCAATAATTGAATTTAATAGATCTTTGGTGAAACAAAGATTTCAATGTACACAAACTCTCTTTCTTTTCAAAATCCATTACAGAAAAGATATGATGCTGGGTTCACAGGTTCTAAGCCAATATATTTTAAGCATCTCCTATGAGGATGCATTACTATTTGACCATTTGACCCTGATAACTGCATTAAAAGGGGTTCATAAGAAAGTAAATAAGCACTGGGTGTTGGATCTGTACTTATTAGACACCTATTTTCATGAATTAATAAAGAAGGAAATAAGTGTGTTCTTACAAAATAATAAAGTAGGTGATCTATCCTTAACTATAATATGGAATAGTTTAAAAGCATTTGTAAGAGGACAGATATTTAGTTGTACAAATATAAAGCATAAGGAAAGAAAGGGAAAAAAATATTGTTGGAGAAGGAGCAGACATGAAGATTATACATACAAGGATAGACTTTTATCTTAAAAAACTATGGGAAGAGTTAAAGCAAAATTACAATACAGTGCTGAATGGAAACACTGACTAATTCTTCAAACAAGGGCTAAATACTATGCTTAGTCAGATAAATCGGGGAAGATATTAGCTTATTTACTTCAGAGGGAAAAGACAGAAAAAGCAATAAAGGAGATTAATAACCAGACTAGAAAAATAACAAATCATGACAATATAAATCAGGTGTTCAAAATTTATTATGAAAAATTATATTCATCAAAAATAAAATAAATACATTAAACTATTTTGAACAAATTAAATATTCCACAAATTAGTACTCAAGCAAAAACTTTATGAACAAATAAGTCAAGATAATGTGGTAAAGACAATAAGGAAATTAAAAAAGGGTAAGGTGCCTGGATTAGACAGACTACCAGAAAAATTCTACAACATATTTATTTCTGAAGTAAATCCAATATTGACTAAACTTTTCAACTCCTTTTTAAAAGTAAGTAATCTTCTGGAACGTTTTCAAGTGGTGCTTATAGTTATCTTGCCAAAGGAAGGGAAAGACAACACATTATGTGCCTCATATCATCTGAGTTCCCTGTTGAACTTGGACTCTAAAATTTAAACAAAAATGTTTGCATCCAGATTAGAAAATGTACTACCTTCAGTTATACATAATAACCAAACAGGATTTTTTAAAGGTAGAAAAAGCTTCAATAGTATCCAAAACCTAATAAATATACTGGCTATTGAAAATCAGAAAGACACATTAGTCATATCTCATGGTACAGAAAAGGCCTTTGACAGGGTAAAATTGGCCTATTTAATTCAAAACATGGAAAAGGCATACCTTGGCTCAAATTTTATAAACTGGACCAAAATAATATGTAAATCATCTTTGGCAAGAGTTCTAATGACCCAGGCCAACTCACACAGCTTTAAATTAGAAAGGGCTACAAGACAGGTATAGCATGTCCCTTATCCCTGCTTATTTTTACCTTAGCTATAGAGCCTCTAGCCGTATTACTAAGGAATCATAAAGCCATAGCAGAGTTTGGGGCAGGAAGTAGGCAGTTAAAGATGTCTTTATATGCAGATGATATTTCTGATATATCTGAAGGAGCCAAGCAAGTCAATAAACATCATTATGATAGTCATCAGTAAATTTGGGTTAGTATCTGGATACAAAATAAATTGGGGCTAAATTTGAAGCAGTATTTATTAATCTAATGGGGAACCCTGTGCATTTTCAGAACTATCACTTCAGATTTGAAAAAGAAAAAAAAAAAGAAATACATATGAATTCTACTAGCCTAGACAATAAAAAGAGTTAGTAGAATGGAATATTACCCCATTATTATCAGAAATAGAAAATATATTGGAGAAATGGGTGGCTTTACCACTAACATTAGGCAAGGCAAGGCAAAGCAAATTTTATTTAAAAACATGCCCATCCCAGAGGCTCTGGGTGCTGAACATAATAACATTCCATAAAAAACTAAATCAATAGATTATAAATAAACATATCACACAATTTGAAACATAAATAGACAATACACAACAGTTAAAATACAATTTATAAATACTACCCTCAATAATGGCTACTAAATCAAAAATAGCCATGGGTTAGTTAAAGCATATAGGTCTGAAGTCAGGATAAGGTTATACAGCAAAATCCAGGAAGGCCTGACTATACAAGAAGACCTTGAGGTGGGCTTTGAATACCTCAACTGAAGGGGCCTCTCTAACAGCTGAAGAAAGTGAATTTCACAGGACCGAGGCGGCGACACTAAATGCTCTGCCCCCTGCTGTTTTCATTCTTGTCCTTGGAATCGCGAGAAGGCCTCTAGAGCAAGAGCGGAGGGAGTGGATTGAGACAGCAGGTGTAAGAAGGTCCTTCAGGTAACCGTGGCTCAGACTGTGTAGGGCCTTAAAGGTGAGCAAGTCCACCTTGAAGAGGACCCTCCACCTAACTGGCAGCAAGTGCAGTTCTCGCAACACCAGGGTGATATGACAGTACTTAGGCCATCCTGTCAACAGCCTAGCCACTGCATTGTGCACCAGCTTCAGTCAGAGCAAGGTACCCCCTGAGACCTCAAGGTAGAGCACATTACAGTAGTCAAGCCTGGAAGTCACGAAGGCATGAACCAAGGTGGAGAGGTCCAGGGGCGGAACTAGGGGCTTTATCTTGGCGATATTCCTCAGATGATAGAAACTGGTATGAACAATGGATGACACCTGAGACTCGAGCATCAGTACACTGTTGAGAATAACACCCAGATCATGCACTCTAGAGGAGGCCTTCAATAGTACAGAGCCAAGAAAAAGCCCTGTCTCTGCACCAGAGTCCATCCTATCATGCCCCCTGTTTGACTCTACCACCAGTACCTCCATCTTATTGGGGTTCAGTCACAACCAGCTGGAGGCCATCCAGTCATTGATCTCAGCAAGGCAGCTGTTAAACACTTCCACTGTGCAAGATGTTCCTGGGGCAAAGGAAAAATACAGCTGAGTATCATCAGCACAGCAATGAAAACCCAAGCTGTATTTCCTAATGAGCTCTCCCGGGGCAGCATGTACACATCGAAGAACATTGGCGACAAGACCGAACCCTAGGGAACTCCACATGACAGGAGGCTAGGGGAGGAGAAGAAATTCCCCATCACTACCCTTTGCCTCCTGTCAGATAGAAAAGACTCAAACCAGCAGATGATAGTGTAGGCGAGTCTGCAGAATTCCCTTATGCAGTCAAGTAACACATGATGGTAGACTGTGCTATGCCTTGCACAAAACCCAGACTGGAGTGGCTCATATAGATTAAGGACCACAAGGTGCTCCTCAAGCTAAAGCACCACCACCTTCTCCAAAATCTTACCCAAGAATGGAAGATTGGAGATAGGACAGTAATTTTCCTTGACGTCAGGGTCCAATGATGGTTTCTTCAGAAGGGGTCTCACCAGTAAATCCTTCAAGACATTGGGAAAAACCCCCTCTGACAAGGAACACTGGACAATCAAGGCAAACACTGGGCCAACAGAGTCAACACATCCCATTAAGAAACTAGTCGGCACCGGGTCCAGTTCACAAAAGGTGTACTGCAGCTTGGAAGCAACCTCAATGACCTCAGTCACCTCCACCAATCTAAACTCACCCCAACCAGGCAGAGTGCTCTCTGGATGCCCATGGAGACCACTGTCAGCTGAACTATGGCTCACTGGACGAACCCCCTGCCTGATGGTGGACATCCTGTCTGAGAAGAACCAAGCAAACTCCTCTCATAATGCATTTGAAAAAGCTACTTTCATCAGTAGAGAGGAAGGATGAAAAAGCCTATCCACAGTCCAAAAGAGCACAATTGGTCAGTTCCTCCTGGCAGCAATCTCTCTGGACAGGAATTCTGCCTTCTTATGGTTGATTGCCCCGGGTACACACTGTAGTGTGCAGGCAGGGCCAGTTTGTCTGCCTCCAGACTAGACTTCCGCCAGCAGCTCTCCAATCTCTGACCCACAATCTTCATCGCCTTGATCTCCCCATCATACCAAGGGGATCTCAAGTGAGAAGATTTGGGTCGTACATGGCCTGGTGCGAGGGAGTCAAGGGAGTTGAGCGCACCAGATAACGCCCCATTATAGGCATCAAATGCAGTGCACACACCCCCAACGCACGCACTGTTCACACTAGATAGATCAGTCACCACCAAAAAACCCTCAGGGGTCAACCCCCTCAAAGGGCGGTAACTGACCATTTCAACAGGGGGAGGGCTCTCAGGAGGGGGGCCCTGAACAAGAACTCCACTGTGTAGTGATCAGACCAAATGACCCGATCAGTCCTGAGACTATTTATCTCAAGCCCCAGTGACAACACAATGTCCAACATGTGGCCACCCTGATGGGTCATGGAAGAAATTATTTGCATCAGGCTCAGAGATGACATTATCTGGAGGAAGTTGTAACCCAGCCAAGAAGATTCATCGCCGGGCCAAACATTGAAGTCCCCCAGCACTAAACATCTGGGGTCCGATGAAATCAGTTACCTCCTGCAGGAAATCTCCCACCACTCCAGAAGGGAGGTAAATCAAGAGAATCCAGCAACCTGTGCCTGGACCCCCAGGGATGGCCACACATTCAAATGAACCTGGTGCTTTCATTGGGTACAGGGTGAAGTCTAGCTCAGATCTAAAACAAATGGCAACCCCCCCGCCCCTGCATTCTGCTCTGGGGCAGTGCACTATGGTATACCCAGGTGAGACGGCTGCCTCTACGACCGGGCCAGCATCATCACTAATCCAAGTCTCCATGATGCAAGCCAGATCAGCCAAAGAAACCATGTCTGCGATAATAGCAGTCTTTTTTCTGACCGATCTGGCATTGCAAAGCACTGCCCTCAAGGGATTGGTGAACAGTGCAGCCCCTCTGGCTGCCTGCCCACTCAGACTGGTTGAAACCCTGGTGAAGGGAACTAATGTCTGGCATCTCCCCCAGACCCATCTAACCCCTGGGCACCCTCTGCACCCAACTACCTCGATCCTACCACCCACCGCAGTGCATGGTGCATCCCAATCTGATCGAACAAGACAATTCCTCTTTATTCCAACCTCCCTACAGTGCCTTGCTGTAGTGGCAGAGACTGGGAGGTTGAAAAAGGGCCATAGATCGAGCACCTGGGATGCCCCATGCACTATTCTAGCCTGCCCCAGGCCTTCACACCTTCCCAGACACATCCCTCCTGACTATATAATCCCAGACCCAGAAAATACTAATCCCACAGACACAGACACACACTACTAACACACGCTATAACAAGGAAAAAACTCTATATCACACACTCCATACACACATATGAAATTAACTAAAACCCCAAAATCTTATTAAAGCCAATAAACCCCCAACACCCTCTCCCCAAGGGAAGTGCAGACAAAACCAGGAGAAAAACTTGAATAAGGGAGCAACCCTCACCGCAGCTCAGCATAGAAGTCCTACAAGACAGGACACATTAAAACAGTCACATATAAAAATTATATTAGCAACTTTTGCCAAAAGAAATAACGTTTTCAGCCCACTGCATACAGTCAGAGGGCTCTCTCACCACCCCCAGTCACCACAGAACGCCAAATCCATACATGGTACCAGTCATACAGGGTAGAGTTCAGAGCATACCGATATGCTCTCACCAGTCCTGAGAACCCAGAAAAATAGAGCCACCAAGCCCGACAACTGACTCCTAAATGATAATCCAAAAGGGCACACACACAAAACATGGGACCACAGACACACAGACCATCTGCAGAGGCACCAGAGATTGACCGTCATGCCATTCGCCACTTTTGCCCTGGCAAACCATGCACAGAAGTGCTCTCTGAACTCCATACTCCCAGGAATGCAGTACGAGTGGCAAGCAGGATCCTCTCACTCCTTCAGCCCTCTCAAAAAGGTGTTAAAGAAGCACCTTCAGGGAAATCAAGGGTCAACAACTGCCATTGGATCTGCAAGCACAACACTGGCGTTGATTGAAGATGAAAACTCTGAGCCTCAGCACCATGTCCATGGTTCACAATCCTTGGCCCTTCTAATCCAGAAAGTGATTCTCTGCCACCGGGAAAACCTTGCATAAGGACTACATGAGCCCATGAATCCAGAAGCCTGAATCAGCTTATTCCCATCAGACTGTTGAATCGCTGGGATGCAGAATCCCAGCTAAAATCATCAGATCTCTTGGCAGCACTAGACATGCAGGATAGGTACCAGGTAGACAAGCCGTGGTTTAACAGAATACTCACAAAAACAAGAAAACTAACTCACTGGGCTAACTCACTTACTTGCTGCCTCAAACTAACCCTAACTAACTCCCTAACTCAGTGTTTAAATATATTTTCGGTAGTCTGGTCATCCACAAAGCAACCAGAAAACTTACACACCGAATTTTTGGCTCTCCAAGAAGAGAGATAGCCAAAATATTAACTTTATTCGGTGGGTCAAGTGCTCACAATAAGAAGATTACAAGCTGCAACTCAGCATTGCCGCCATCTTGCTTCCTTGCTCCTCAGAGATCAGGGAGAGTCAGGAAAGACCAGGTAATTAAAATGGGCAGACTTCCAAAAACCCTATACATTCTACAATCACTTCTTATTTCCATAAACCAAAACTGGTTCTTAAAATTAGAAAAAAGTTATAAGAAAATTCTTATGGAAAAACAAGGAAGATTGAATTAATATAAGCAAACTTTTAAAGCTCCATATATAAAAGAGGGTTTAAAACTCCCAGATGTCAAGCTAGCCCATCAGTGCAATGATAGAGCTACCGCTCATCACACCAGGAATCTGGATTCGGGAATGAGCCCGGGTCATAAGGAGCTGGCCGAGGGGAGGGAGGAGGTCTGATCACCCCACAGGATACTCTCCTTCTCCCTGGGGGGAAGGTGCCATGTCCTGCTGCAGCACTGCCACCTACAGGTCTGTGGGTGGTAGGGCATGTGGGAAATGGGAGGGAAGACACATAACGCACTGCATATAGCATGAACATGTCATTGAATGTTCACATCAGGGACATAGTTCCAAACACATACATCCCTGTGGGAAGGATAGAGTGGCAGACCATTGGGGAACTGAAGAACTGGATGATCGATGACCTCTGCAGGCCCTACACCCAGAGACTCAGACTCCAACTGACTTCAGATCTGGAGATCATGGGTCAAGGGACTTCTCTGCACCCTGTCATGGAGTGCAAGCCATCGAGGAGAAGGGAGAGGTAAGTCCTGGGAGAAGCTGGGGTGATGGGGCTGAGAGGGTCAGTGGGAAGGAGGGCCAGCCAGGGAGACAGGAGGAAAAAACTGTAACCAAAAAAAAATCCTCTCAGACTTCAAGCAGCATTATTGAACCAAATTGAAGAACACTATGTAAGTGAGACACCATGGTTGGTATGTTATAAAACATATCTTACGAAGTATGCAATCCCAAGTCAGTTATTATATGCAAACGTGGAAAAAAAGGAAAGGAGAAAGATAAAAAAATGAATTGACTAGAACATCATTAGAAACATGAATTACCATCGAAAACAAAAAAAAATATGAAAATTAATACTGAATCACCCATATACTCAAATTATGATTATGCACCATTGCCGGGCATGTAATATAAGAGGTAGGCAGATGAAGGAATTGTGGTTAAAAAGCATATATGATGAAGAGAATTTCATGTCTTTTCAACAGATTAAGGAGAAATTCAGTGTTAGTCCAAAATATTTCTTAATTTTACTACAAATAAGAGTACATTATAGCAAAGAGTTGGGATGTAGACTAAAAAGAGTCTACTATGACCACTATTCAATTCCAGTTAGTAAATCATAAACAAAGAATAAAATGAATTCCTAAAACTTATAATCTTCTCATTGCAACCGACCATACACCACTCAAATAATTAAGAAATACATGGGAAAAGGAACTTGGGATTAAAATAGCAGACAAAAAATGGGAAAGATGATAAAAAGGAATAAAACCAGTAGTCAATAACAAACTGAATCAATTCAATTTAATATTTTCTACGAGCTTTACGATATTCTGCATCTATTTAATAAAATTAATAATACAATTTCTCACTGGTGCAATAGATGTAGATCCAGTAAAGTGAAATTTCAGCATGATAATACAATTTCTCCCTGGTGCAATAGATGTAGAGCCAGTAAAGGGACATTTTAGCATGTTATGGCATTATGTAAAGATATTACTCCACTGTGGAATAAAGTTTTTGACACAATAAATAAAATACCAGTGTAACCCCCTACCGGCCCCTTGTTTAACTAGAAGGCACACCTCTCCAAGTCTAGGGGAAAAGAGAGTGGTGGAGGTACATTGCTTTGCCACCATAGACAAGGTGGACTTAGCCTGCTATACAAAACAGACAACGAGGTGTGGCAGCTGCCTGGCACACACCTGATAGGGACCACTTGCCATGGCCAGCAACCCGGGTCCCTGGGAGAAAACATTTGCTCAGAACTATGCTAGGTTTGCACTTCTGGACAGGGGCACCCAAGTAACTCCAGACACGAGGAAGTATTAACATCACTGTCCAAACCAGGTTGGGATTCCAGAGTGTGGCTTTTATTCACATCGCAAAGTAGGAATAATCACAAAGCGAAGATGGACCACCTATGGGGCTACATACACTTGTAATGCAGATGACTGAGGTACAGACCTTCCTGAAATTCCCATTTAGCATAGGATGAAGAAAACACAGACTGGTGAACACACTGGTTCCTACTAGAAATTGGCACATCCAGCCAGGTACTGGTACATTTCCTATCGACTAGGTACACACAGCCAGTACTAGGACACTTTCCCATACTTCATGAGGAATGAAGGTGGTTCACATGACCACGAAAGAGCACATATAGGCTCAGAACTTTCAGAACCCATTATACTGGGGTAAACTGAACAAAAACAACCCACATCCAGGAGTAAACAATTTTCTCAGGCATTGACCAATTGCACTGAAGAAAAAGTAATAGGTGCCCTTCAGAACCTATAGAGGTAAACTAGTTACTCCAGACCAGGACTTGTAGAGTTTCCATTTCTTGGATTGAAGGCCTGACTCACTGCTTCACCTTTAATTCCATCCAATCTACGCAGGCAGTCACCAGCTTCTCTACTCATAACTTAAAAACAATACCCTCATACTTCATGTAAAGCTATGTACAATACAACCTTACTATCATAACTTTATGTCTACCATCTTTGCATACATTGGGCAGTCACCCCAGTTAGAGTTTTTTTTGGTCTCCTCCATGCTGAAGGTCATAATATATTAATTAAATAATTCCACCATGAGTAATTTGCAATGTCATATATTATGGCAGTGACTTTTTTCTTTTATAGGAAATACAGTAAGTATTGAATATTCTATTCACTATTTCTTTCAGTCTTTCTTCTAAAAAGTACCTTTGATCTAAGGGGATTTTATCCCCTTAGTACCTTTAGGGATGTAACCCACCTCTAGAGGGTTCCTGTATATTCACAGTGTCCTTATAGGATGGTAGTCCCTAGAGCAGGGACTGACAGTGTATACCAAATTTCTGCTGCAAGAGCATTTAAATACTGTACAGTACGTACTCACTCCCTAACTACTTCACCCCAATCCTACTCAGTGCATTTATCCTAACCATTCATCCTAGCAACAATTCCAGTTGTGTAGCAAAAGTATTCACATAAACTGCCTGATGAATCAGTGACTAAAAAAGGCTGAGTCTGCAGTTCAGTGGGGATGAGGATGACACATGCCGCAATCCCCCCACACACACACAAAATGAGTGATACTTAAACTGTGCATGTTTACGCATCCTTTTAAAGCTTATTTCATTTCTCTGCCATCTTCCCCTCCTCGTCTGGTAGCCCATCTCTTTTCTTATGGGATTCATATTCTTTACTCTGTAAGGTGCATTTGACCAATGGGTACTTCATCCCAACTTCACCTCTAGGGCTAGAATCCCCTTTCAAGAGTGTTCCAGCGTCTTCACAGTTCATTGCAACCCACAGTAGGATGGTAGTATCTGCAGCAGAACCAGCGAGAGTATATGCCAAATTTATAATGTACAAGAATTCAAATATGTACAGTGGAGCCTACCAGAATGAAACACAGAATATAGCAGCTATCTATAGATTTACTGCAGGAAACAGTGCAATTTCAGTGGCTGTTAATCCCATTTGTATGCATGAATATGTAACACTGCACTGCTTCCTGGTGAGCTGCACTACAATCACTCCTTTATACACGGTATCCAGTGACAATAATGACTGTAAATGAGCGATTGTCAAAAAGAGCAACTCATTTACAGCGCTATCCTGTTGAGGCACCCTGTAATGGTAGTGACGGAATGGAAAGGTGAAGGTAGGGATGAGCAAGGGAGGGTAATGAGGGTGACCAGAAGGGCAGGAATAGTGAGAAGTGTCTGTGTGGGGTAGTGTGGCCTGCTGCTGCCGAGCTAGCTGTGTGGTGCGGTGGAGCGGGTGACTAGCTTCGGTACAGCAGGTGCTGGGTTCAGGGCTGGTGACCAGGAAACATTTTGTTGCTTGTGCTGTGATTTTTTTTTTTTGGAATGTCTCCCCCTCCCTAACATGCACCCCCCTGGATTTGGTAATATTAAATCGGGGGGTGCGGGCGGTGAAGCCCCCTGTGAGGGGGAGTGTGGGGGAGGCACAGCCCCCCCCCCACATAAATCTTATTTTCAGTTGCCGGATGTGGTGTTGTTCACAAGTGTACATCGCTGTTGTGCTTTCCAGTGATGTACACTTGCTGTAATGGTTATCACTCTTTTTCAATTACCATTATGACATGGGAACCTTTATATACTTCATGAACTCAATGCCTTCATCATACCCCTTCATCCTACCAATCAGTCTGATTGTGCTGCATATAGAGGACAGGAAATTATTTTAATTGCCAGCTGTTTATAATGTTCCTATTTTTAGAAATGATATTTATACTCCTAAATTATCCATAAGTAACTGTACCTGAATAACAAGTGATGTGAAAAGCTGTATTTTGCATTGTTTTGCTTTTATGGGCATCATTTTGTTACAGCTCTTGTCACTGAACCAGTGATGTGTCACAGTGTGCATGCAGAACTCTAAGCACTGTTCAGATAGGTCAACAGCTCATGCTTAGCATTCTGTAGACAGACCAGGACATAGTAAAAACTCCAAGTTACTGGTTCTATGAAGAGAACTGCACAGCATATCATTCATAAAAAGAAAATGATTGAAACACATTTTTTACATTAGTGTTTATACATGTACAGTTAAAAAAGGATCTTTGGAGGTACAAGTTCCATTCCTGTGAACAGGAACATTACTAACTGCTACTGATTAGCACAAATTCCCTGTACCCTTCAAGCATTTCTGCATAAATCACCAAATGGGCCAGTGAACAGAGGCTGTTGATGCTCTGCTTTTATGCAGTTAATTGTGTTTCTGTATGATCTGTGTGTAATCATTTTGCAAATATGTATCACTTGTTTACTGTCTTAGTCAGGACTCTTAGTTAAAACAGGCTTTCTATTATCCATACTATAGTCTGTAGGGTAGATGTAGGCCTGGACACCAAACATGACTACCCTCCCACTACTCAGTGGTAGTACATTATTTTAGCCATAGAAATGTATTGAGCTTTTCTATCAAGAACAGTCTCATGCTACATTTAACAATATCCTCTGGCAACGAATTCCATATATTAATTACCTTCTGTATGTAATAGATTTGTATTCTGTCTGTTTTAAAATTATTGCTTTTTAATTGTTTATTATGACGCTTTTATTGTTTGTTTGTCTCAATCAGATATTTTCCTGTGCATACAAATAAAGGTGAGATAGCTAGACAGACAGGTAGATAGACAGACAGACAGACAGACAGATAGATAGATAGACAGACAGACAGACAGACAGACAGACAGACAGACAGATAGATAGATAGATAGATAGATAGATAGATAGATAGATAGATAGATAGATAGATAGATAGATACTGTAGATGTTGAGCAGTTGTGTCAGAATGCCAGACAGCCTAATAGACAGACAAGAAACTTATGACTACAGTCCTAGCTAGAAGCTGGCAAGCCAGGATTTTTTCACCTAGAGCCAAGCCAGAGCCGAGCCAGGGGTCTGGCTTGACTCTATGAGCCAAACACGAGCCAAGTCTGGCTACTGGAGGCTGTTTTTTACATAGGAGTTGAACGTTTCAGACTCTACACTAACAGCTAAGGCTGACAAAAATGCTTCCTTTAACCATAACTGGCTTGGCTTGACCTTAGCTCTCGACTGCTTACAAAGCTTGAGCCGAGCTGAGCCGGGCACTAAGCTCGAGCCAGGCTCAAGCCTGCTCTGGCTTGCCCAGCTCTAGTCCTAGCCATTCAATGTTTCTGCAGTACCTGAGCACATCATATATCAAATCATTTTGGCATGCAGCAGATACAGCCAGTGGGAATCTTATCCATTGCCAGGGATACCTTTCCTTCAAAAATGAACACACAATGCAATTTCTTTTTGGACTATAAATGGGAGCTGCAGCTTCTTTCTTTCTTTCTTTCTTTCTTTCTTTCTTTCTTTCTTTCTTTCTTTCTTTCTTTCTTTCTTTCTTTCTTTCTTTCTTTCTTTCTTTCTTTCTTCATAGAAGGCATAGTAATGTCCATTTTCATTAATGACCAGTAATTAGAATCTCAACAATTCATTTGTATTTTCTCAACACATCAGGGCACAATCAATTGGGTACTTTCTGTCTCATTCAGCCATAGGAAGAGTCATGCTGCATTCTATTTAAATATGGTCACTGGCCAAACCTGCCCAGTCATGATTTGTTTTACCATGACATTCTCAGCCAATCCATATCTATCTTTTTGGGATTACTGGGACTGACCCCTATTCCAGATACCTGTTTAAGGGGGTGCCTGAAGCCCACGGCTGATCAAGCCTCAAGTACCCATACACCTTCAGCATCTTGGGATTGCCCAACATATTGTATGGTAGATTAGGGTCTTCTTCTACCTTTAAATCCTGTGTGACAGAAACTGCCCAAGCCTAATCTCAGGCAAGAATCTCTCACCTGCCACCCCAAGTCAAAGCATTCACCTTGAGAAGACTTTGCGCTTTGGCACATAGCCATCTGCTATACAAAAATAACATTTTAAAGACCCAGACTCCTCTTTCTGTGACCATGATGGGTGGGTTCAAGCAGAACAAAATTGGTAAGATCACTCTGAACTGTCATTAAATACTCCCCCACACATCAACCATGGGTGCCGGGTTATAACATGAATTGTTTTTTTGTTCTGGCTGCAGAATGTCCAGAAGTGTTGCAGTCCTCCTTCTGGCACTTTCTTTATGTTCTGCCACTATAAGAATGAAAAAAACAAGAAACAGTTTACTGCAAAGAAAAATTTGGGATCTCTAGTGTTTGTGTGGTCCCTTCATCAGTTTGTCTCATACTGCAATGGACTTCAGTATTTAAAATGACATATGGGGGGGGGGGTTGCATGATATGTGGTCACTAAAATCAAATTGTGGATACTAGTATTACATTGCTGTAAAATAAAGGAAATTTATTTTTTAAACCACTGTATGTGTGATCATAGATTTTTACTAGCTCTCTTGCACAGCCCTTTAAACCATATAACTATGTACTTGTAAATGTGTTAGTTGCACTTACTAAATTAGCACTTGCACATTTAAGAGCATGGTTTAAAAGGCCCTCATGTTCAACACTTCCCCTCCCGCTGAAGACATGCGTTGTAGTGAAACCCATCAGTAAGTTTTGCAACCTCTTGCTATGCGGTTGTTGCATTGGTATGGTTTTTTTATGCCTTACCAAGTTTACAACTCTAAAGTGGTGATCGGTAATGTTTTTTGTTGTTCCACCATCCATGCCTAGTCTCCAGCATGAATCTCTCTGCTGTCACCCCAAGTCTCCACACTAACCATAAGAAGACATTGTCTTTTTGCACATAGCCATCTGCTATACCAAAATAACATTTCAAAGCCCAAGCTCCCCATTCTGTGACCATGATGGGGTGATTCAGGCATAGAGATGTGTGAAATTAGAAAATTTCATTCCACAAAATATTTTGTGAAATTTTCGCATTTCGTGAAATATTTCATGGATGGGAAATGCGAAATTCCATGAGCAAAAAAGCTAGAGCACTTTGTTCTTGTTGTTACATCTATGTTGGTCCATTAAAAGGTATCAAATCATTTGCTTCTGGATGAGCGAAATGTGAAATTTTGCCCTCAAACTGTGAAATTCAGTTGAAATTTGGCAAAAATTTGAGGGAAATTTGACGTAATTGCACATTTCACTGCACATTTTTACGTTTCGAGGGTGAAATTTTGCAATTTCGTACCTGGCAAAAAATTGCTTAGAATGGCAGAATTTCGTGAAATTTTCTGAAAGAAAGAAAGAAAGAAAGAAAGAAAGAAAGAAAGAAAGAAAGAAAGAAAGAGTAAAGCTGCAGCTCCCATTTATAGTCCAAAAAGAAATTGCATTGTGTCTTCATTTTTGAAGGAAAGGTATCCCTGGCAATGGATAAGATTCCCACTGACTGTATCTGCTGCATGCCAAAATGATTTGATGTATGATGTGCTCAGGTTCTGCAGAAACATTGAATGGCTAGGACTAGAGCTGGGCAAGCCAGAGCAGGCTTGAGCCTGGCTCGAGCATTGAAGAGTGTGATCACTTGCTATGCATATCTCTGTGCCATTTCCAGCTTGCTCTCAGCAGAGAAAGATGAGTGTGTGCACTGATAGGCAAAGTTCTTCAGTTCTTATGAAAAAACAGTTTTTTAATGGAAAATGACTTTGAAATCATCAGAGAATCCATAGTTATTATTATACTTAGTTAGTTACTTAACAATAGATTTGCAGGCAGGCCGGTAGTAATTGGTGTGCAGCTGCAGAGTGGAGTATACACAGTAGGTATACTGTTTGCTTGCTGCAGCCTTCTGCAGAGCAGGACTTAGGATCAGCAGGTGTCAGAAACAGGGTAGATGTGTTTCTGCAGGTTTTATTTAACAATTACTTTTTATTTTATTGACTGTTGAGGGGGAAGACAGCAAAATCATTTGTTTAATTTGTTTTTCTTATGTGTGAGCCAGCCAGTCAGTCACTGAAGTGAACAATGTCTGAAAGTGTAGCAGGTTGCTGTGAAAGACCAGAGAGTGTGTTAGGTCCCTCGAGTGAACGTTTGTCAGTGGATCTGTCAGTGGGCTCTGGTGTGGTCCTGCTCTTGCTTATTATCTGCCTCTTACCCCTCAAGAGCTGCATCACATGACCACCACGTTACTGTCTCATCTTCAGTATACCTCAACATATACATTACAGTTATCATCCAGTAGTCTGTGCTGAGCCCAGCTGCTGCCTGTTTCATAGCATCATCTGTCAGGAAAAAAACATGAAAGAAAATGAGATGAGGGTGCAGATAAAGGTCCCACTATGCAAATTCCAAGTACAACTTATGCAGCTGGTGGTGGGGATGGTCAAGGTGTGATGAGACTGGGACTTGTGAGGCTCTGAGGACTAGGAATGAATGCACGATAGTGTGTCAAAAGAAACCCTTGTGCAGTAGTCCACAGCACTCCACTGATTTCGTTCCCACTCCTCTGAGCAGCTTTTCTAGGTTTCTCAGTGTATATGATGATGATGATGATGATAATGGCATTAGTCTGATACAAGAAGTATTTGCAGTTTCCTCCTCCTTAAGTGCTGCCAGTTCCATTTCCACTTTTCCTAAATAAGAACAAGATAGGAATGATCCATTCATAAATGTAAAACCAAACATTTCCCCTCTCTGTCTTATATGAGCACATAACAACAGCTGCTGCAGCCAACTGTATATGGTAAGTAATAATTGACCGTCTCCCCAGAGTCACTACATGGTGTCCTCCCATATCATGAAGCTACTGTACTCCCCTCAGAGTATCGCTCAATCATCTACTATGCGGAAAGAAGTTGACACTGAGTCTGGCTCTGGCATAGACACTACTGTAGTCCTGTCAGCAGAGAAGAAAGTAAGTTGTTCATGAGAGGAAGAGGGGAAGGAGGAAAAACATCCACAAGAGGAGGGAGGGGAAGTGGGAAACAAGACTTTCTCAGACAGGGAAGGGAAATCTTCATATACTAAGCCCTGTCCCCACATCAGCCTTATAGTAAAGAACCCTTGTTTCTGCACATCCTGAGTAATATCATTCCATAGTGCCATAAGCACAATCATCTCACAGTCTTTCCCCTTTTCCTCCAGAAGTACCCCCCCCAAATCACCTAGGATTTCTATAAATGGCAAAAACATGGGGAAGAGCATGGCTCATAATCTTCAGCCATTTTCCAAGGTGGAAGACAGTGGCTTTTGAAGACTTGTGGACAAATACATCATTTCATCTTGATTCAAGTTTTCTTGCCATAGAAATGTAAAGAAAAACTTATAAAATGTCATCATATTACTATCTTATTGTAATTACTGTGTCACATTTTATCCCATAGGGAAACTCAGTTATAATTTGCTGTTGTAGCCAGCTGGTTATAACAGCAAATACATGCCAGGTTTCCCTCACTCTGCACATGTCCCAGCCTGCTGTCTCCCTGGTGTCGTGCAGAACACCACACCACCACTCACTTTCACCCATAAGTTGTTTTTTTTTAAATAAACAAAACAAACTGTAACCCTTGATCCCTACAGCTATTTTATGAGTGCATGGGCAAATGAGCCTGACAAATTTATCTAGAGTATGGAGTATGGAGCATCTAGAGTATGGAGTTCAGTACTGGTGCCCACACCTCAAAAAGGACATTAACCTGCTGGAAAAGGTACAGAGGAGGGCTACAAAGATGATAGCCGGGCAGCAGGGCAAGGCATACTAGGAGAGGTTGAGGGCACTGAACATGTACTCCCTTGAAGACAGGAGAGAGAGGGGGGACATGATTGGGTCATTCAAGTACTTGAATGGGATCAATAATGTTGATAAGGAAAGTCTATTTAAGCTAAGTGTCAACCATATCACGAGGGGGCACAGTCTTAAGCTGGAGGGTGGGAAGTTTAGATGGGATTTCAGGAAGCACTTCTTCACAGAAAGGGTGGTGGACACTTGGAATGCGCTGCCGGAATAGGTCATCTCGTTAAAGACAGTGAACAGCTTTAAGAGAAGCTGGGATAGGCATAGGGGGAAGATAAGAATCATGGCTAGGGAGGAGTCGGGTGGGAGGGCAGGAACATTAGCTCAAGCTGTGGACCCTGCAATACGAGCAGACTTGATAGACCAAATGGCCTTCTTCTGCTGGCTCCTTTGTATGTATGTAAATTAAAAATAACTAAAATGAAATGACTCACCAGCCACGGACTGCACTTAAGCAAGACGGCACCATGGCTGAACAGGAAGGTGGTTTTATTTTACGTAATTGCTGTGGAGAAAAACACTCCCCAGCAATTATATAAAATAAAGGCTGGGTAGGTGTATATAAATCACATTTTACACACACACTCAGTCTGGGATGCCATAATAAACCCCTCGAGCTTCGCTCTCAGGATTTATGTGGCATTCCACACCTTGAGTGTATGTAAAATTTTCATTTCTACCACCTAGCCAGCCATTATTCTACATGTAGTGTATAGTGGAACCCTGTTATACATGGTATTCCATGCCTGGAATATTCTTGTTCTGCTACAGTAGTAACATCATTATGTTGATGTGCTGCAGAAGGGATGTCACTTGTGCAGCACAACTTAGAATGTTGTCATGCTGCTGCTTTTCTCTATCCAATTGAGCCGGAAGCTGTTTTTTTTTTTTAACATGAATTTGCAGAAACAGTTGCAGCATGTTGAGTCAGTAATTTGAGCCCTCAAACAACCCTCAGGTATCTCCCCCCCCCAACTCCTAATTCACTGAAAAGAAGTGGAGTACCACTATTTGATTCATTCTCAAGGCTCCTGCTGGCCATAGAAACCCTCTCAATGCAGACACTTCTGTGTTGTGTATGGCTGCCCATACATTTCATTTTTATATTATCATAGTACTACTGTACTTATCACCACCACAAGTCCTCATTATGATACTGTGACTGTGATACTGTCATGGCCAAGTAGCTCATTATGACGTATGTCCCACAGAGTTATAGAAACATAGAAACATAGACAATGATGGCAGAAAAAGGCTAGAGGTCTATCCAGTCTGCCCAAGTTCCCTATAAACCCTGGAACCTACTTTTCCTCTAGGGTAGTAACCCTCCCCGTCATCTCTCTATTCTTCTTCTTGGTCCTGTCACCCCCAGTAACCACTATTCCCTTCATTATGTCCCAACTCTGCTTGAATCCCCTGACTGTTTTCGCACTCACCATCTCAGCTGACAGACTGCTCCAAGGTTCCACCATCCTTTTCGTAAAGTAGTACTTCCTCACATCCCTCCAGAACCTACCACCTGTTAATTTCCATTTGTGTCCACGTGACCGCAAATTGGTATTGAGGCTAAACAGTTCCCTGCAGTTCACTTTGTTAATTCCTTTAAGCAACTTGAAGGTCCCCATCATATCTCCCCTCTCCCTTTAGGTCTCCAGTGAGTACATACTAAGGTTGAGGGAAGGTTTAAGGTTGCTGGAGGAGCGGTCAGAAACATGGCAGCTGACGTTCAATGCAAACAAATGCACAGTAATGCATACGGGGCGGAATAACCTGAAAGCAAATTACACACTGGTGGGGGGGGGAGAGAAATGAAGGCAACGAGCAGGAGAGGGATCTAGGGATCATAATCACTGATGACATTAAGGTGGGGACCCAATGTAACAAGGTGGTGGGCAAAGCGAACAGAATGCTGGTGTATATTGGGAGAGCTATAACAAGCAGAAGGAGGGAGGTGCCGACGCCTCTTTACAAAACCATGGTGTGGCCTCACCTGGAGTACAGTGTTCAGTTCTGGAGACCTCATATATACAAGGATGTAGATGGCATTGAAAGGGTGCAGAGAAGGGTCACTTAGGTGGTGCATGGGTTGAGTGGGAAGCCCTATGAAGAGAGGTTGAGGGAGTTAGACTTGTACCTGCTAGAGAACAGAAGAGAGACAGCAGACATGATAGAAACATTTAAGTACATGAAAAGGATTAATAAAGTAGGGGAGAGCTTATTCACAAGAAAGATAGGTGCTAGGACTAGGGGTCATGGTCTAAGGGTGGAGGGTGAAAAGCTTTAGAGGAATGTGAGAGGGTGTTACTTCACGGAGAGGGAGGTGGAGCCCTGGAACAGTCTGCTGGAGGAGCTGGTGGGGGTCAAAGCGTGGAGGTGTTCAAGAGGTTATGGGACAGATTTAAGGGGTTGACCAGGGGTTGGAGAGGGGGATTTCTGGGTGATGAGGGAAAGTAGGGAGGGGGGCAACAGGAAGACTCGATAGGCCAAGAGGGTCCTTTTCTGACGTCATGTTTCTAAGATTCTATGATTCTATATTTAGTGCCTTGAATAAAGTAAAGTAAAGTCAAATTTTGTTTGTAAGAGGCGCCCTTCCAGAGCTCAGGGCGCCTTAACACAATACATTAAAATAATTTCACAGCATTACACATTAAAACAGATAAAACATTTTAACAAACAATCAATGAGTTCCAGCAAATGCCTGGTTAAATAGATGTGGTTTCAGGGATTTTTTAAATCCTTCCATGGTCAGGCTCTCTCGTGTCTGGCATGGTAGAGAATTCCACAGGGTAGGTACCATAAAGGCAAAAGATCTTCCTTCTGATGTTTTAAGGGATACCCTGGGAATCTTTAGCAATCCCTCACTAGAGGATCAGAGTGAGCAGGAGGGACAGTAAGGAGACAGGAGTTCTTTCAGATAGTGGGGTACCTGCTCATGTAAGACATTATAGGTCAGCAATGCGACCTTGAAGGCGATCTGCCACTGTATTGACAACCATTGCAGTTCACGTAGCACAGGTATTATATGACTGGTCTAGGGGTTCCAGTCAACAACCTGACCATCGCGTTCTGCACTAGCTGCAAGCAGTGGATATTCACCCCAGGTAGCCCTAGGTAGAGGGCAGTGCAGTAATCAAAATGACTGGTGACAAAGGCGTGGACCAAGGTAGGAAGATCTTTGGGCAGGACCAGGTGTTTCACCAGGGCTATGTTCCTTAGATGGTAAAAGAAGGATTTGACTACAGCCAGAACCTGCTTCTTGATGTGCTCCTTATAGGATCTGCCCTGCTGGCCTGAATCATTTTTATGTTTGCTTGCACGCATGTGCAAGAAACATAGTGACTTCATCGGAGTTTTCGGAGGTGTGGCAGCCCTCTTCCAATTTAGTCAGTGTGTTTGCAGGCATGGCCCCAGTTCTCCAATGCCTGCTCGAGCTGTCTATGACAGCAGTCAAATGCAGTGGCATACAGTTGAAAGGGGGAACTACGCTTCAGTGAGCAGCGATAAGATATCGCCTGCTCATGCGTGCTTCCCCTACATACACACACACACACACACACACACACACAGGCAAGCATACTGCTATTTCAGGCTACGTCCTCTACCACCCACCACCACCATTTCCTTGTAACTACTGACAGTATGCAGAAATTGATCACCATTTACCATCAGCTTATACTAATGTGTATCTTCCTTATAAGCAAGCGCACTGGCAATGTGATGTGCAGTGTGTGGGTTCACCTAAATATAATATCCATACATACTGCATGTCAGCACATTGGTTTGTCATTAAACTTTGAGCAGATAGCCTAGATGTATAAGTTGGCATGGTTGGTTGCTAGCAACATGAAGAAACACTGAACTTGACCCGTGCAATAAACTGCAGATGGACTGTTCCAGATACGGTGATAATACATCACTTAGCTGCTCCACTCTCAGTCTTCACCTGAAGCTGTTTCAATAAGTATGCCAGCTTAAATCTGCTCGCTGACCTCATGTTGGGCTCCACTGTCCCGAACAGTATCACAAAGATGAGCCTGAAAACTACCCCCATGTGTGCAGGCTGCTGAGTTTAACAAAATATTCTCAGCTTAAACTGTATTTTATGGGATCGAACTGGAGACTTGGTCGCTGGCTCGCTCAGTCTGTACAGTGACTCTTTAACCAAAACGGATAAGCAAAACAAAATGTCAACTTTTGTTGTAGAGAGGTAAAATCAAAGTCAGCACTGTCCCTGCTAAATAGAACCAATTAAAAGGATTAGGAGTCTGCATTTTGATTATAGTACCCATGTGTTTTTCAAATAGAAATTGAATTCTGCTTCAGAAGCACTGCAGTATTGGTTGGTCTGGAAAACACTTAGTCGATAAAGGTGGGTCAAATTGCTGCTTTACAGTAAATGAAGAGGTGCCTCTCCCCCCACCCCCCAGCTGTCACTCTCTGCCACATCACAGCATCCTTCAGACAGAAAAATAATTGGCCATTTTCCTTGTTGTGCTTGGGAACTGGAAAATGGGAGAGGATATTACACCATTAGAAATCTGGGACAAATCTTTTGCAAATTGAAGAGGCAGCTCTAGGGCAAATTAGTTTCAGAACAGTTCTCGCTAGCTACCTATGCACAAAATAAACCGAACCTTTTCATACAGAAAGCAGTCGATTCACTATATGTCTATAGCTCACTTTTTGTTTTATTTTAAATCAAAGGTGTATGCCTAGAAAGGAATTCGACACTAAAGACTAAATAAGGTCTGAATGGTCAGGATAGGGTTCACTTACCCGATAGTATTAAACCAGCTTCTTAGAAAAAGCCCCTATCACGTCATTTAATCTGCATTTCTAGAACATTGTTATTCCTTTACGAGTTTATAAGCAGTGTGATTGTACGAAGTGTTGTGATCGCACTACTCATCTCAGCAATACATTGCTTAGGGACTGCAAGATCTAATAGTTTTTGTACAACAAAAAGTGCCAGTTCTACCAAATCTTGTTCAAAAGAAAGGATTCATTTTAAAAGGTATGTATTTCTCTGGAAGCTTCATAAGCTTTTTGAAAGACCTCTGCCTGCCTCATGCTAGCCTGCTAATGCTGCATAATGAATTACAGGTGACTTCTAATTAAAAAATGTCTAAATTAACGTCACCTAAAACAGTCCAATGGGTCAGCCAGCCGGTTGCTTCCCTATGCTTTTTCTATCTACCTTTTTGGTCTACATTCACTTTCTCCCGGTCTCCCTCTCTGTCTTTCTGATTATCTCATACGCCGCTTATGCTGTTATTATTTTCCCCTCCACCTCTGTCATTCTCTCTCTCTCAGGCTAGAGATGCTGGCAGGCCCCTCCCCCAGAGGCGACACTGCCCTGCAAGTGTGAATGAGCCGATCAGATACTGTATAAGTGGCCCACAGCAAGCAATTGTAGGACAAATTTCAACTTGGCCTCGATCGCGCAGAGGGGGGAAGACTGGAAGTGGTTGCTGGTCTATGTATTAGTTTTAGACTGCCGTGTTCCTCCTATTCTGCCTGGTCCAGACAGGATAGGAGGATAGGATAGGATTTTGACATTGCTCCCGTTCTACATTTCACTGCTTGCTACTTGTTTTTATTGTATTGCTTCACCTAATTTCCCCAAAAGCCTCTAAATGCCTAACCTCAGCATCCCTCGATAACTCATACACTTTTTATTTGTTTGTTTTGCACATTTGACCAAGCACCACCTTCACTCTGCTAATAAGAGTTAATGAACAGGCAACAGGCACTCACAGATTCCAGGATCACACTCTGCCATCAGTAGTACCTGGAATTCATTGTGTGCTTAGGATGGAAACCTCTGGCATGACACCAGTCATGCTTTTGATCAGAAGATGAAGAAATGAGATAAGGCAAAGATATTTAAAACGTTTGTAAACTTTATTAGAGGCAACATCAGTTAATCAGGTCACTAGCATGCTTTGATAATGATCCATCAATGAAAAGGACTCATAAGCCTTTCCTTTAATCTTTCTTTCTCCGTTCAGAACAACACAAAGTCAGATACTGCAGCATGTCCTTATAGTTGAAATCCTCTCTGCATCACTGCGGCTGATGCTTCTCTCGGAAGTCTCTCTATAGTATATCTATAGCCATTCTATAGTATGATGACCAGAACTGGATGCCACATGCCACCTGGTGCCTATGCAGGGATCAATGCAGTGTTACTATATATTCTGATCTACTTATAATATTTCTCTTAATACAGGAAAAGATTTCATGGCATTCTTTGCTACAACTTTGCTTTGTGATTCCCATTTTAGTTTCCTTTTTAAACTGCTAACCAAATCTTTTCCCTTCTCTACTGACCTGATTAAACTGTATTGCGTTTAACAAAGTTTACACACATAAATATGTTTGCTTTACCTCCATGGAGAATGACAGAAGTGACATCAGTCTGTGTCTCTCTCTTCACTCCTGTGCTGTGTGTGTGCGAGAGAGAGACAGAAGAGAGGGAGAGAGCGATTGATCTCCCCGCCAGCAGCTGTCAGCACTGAGGGGAGCAAGAGAGAGAGAGAGAAAGAGAGAGAGAGAGAGAGAGAGAGACAGTAAGACACACACAGTGAGGACTGTAACATGTAGTGGCCATTCAGCATGCTGCAAACAGCCATGGGACTGAATGGTTTCTGCATTGATTAATATCTTACTCACCTTTATTGTTCACTCTAAAACAAAATAAGCCCCTCTCCGCTGTCACCACCACCACCACCAAAACAAAAAAAAAGGAAAACAATTGCGACTCAAAATCAAAAACCATTCCAGCACATGACCCTTGCACTAAAACAATCAGCAAATCATTTCTTTGAATGTGGTTAGTATGTCTGGAACAACCATGCACTATCATCCATGTTATACTATATTGCACCTTGTGACCCTGCATATTCAACCCTAGCATAAGTGCTGCATATTATGGCATGGCTCTGATTGAAAGATCACACTGTGACCCCACCCCCCAAAAAAAACAGGGATATAGAGAGCATTTTATATACTGAGGGATTACATACATTTTATAGTACTTTGTCTCCACTTTCCTTCTGGGTAGTTCCCTGAGCGCCACCAGTTATTTATTTCTGTGTTTTTTTTATTTATTAATTTATTTAACGTACCCAGGGAAGCACAGCTGAGAGTCTTGGAGTCATGCTATAATATAGTGGCTTAGATGCACCAGATGTGTAGTGGGGCTAATCGGGAAAAGGCACAATAAAAAAAAAATGTACATGTTACATAAAGCAAGTAAAGGCATCGGGAGTTATTTAGAGTGCTTGTAAGCTAAAACTTTTTTTTAAATGTATTGCTGCAACTAATTTCCAAGAAAGTCACCAAATGCCTAGCAACTATATCTCCCCTAATCTAAATAATCACCCAACTAACTCCTTGGAGCAGAACAGTCTGCCACGTCCGCTGCTTTGATCTGTAGAACACTCATAAAAATCTGCATCAAACCTGCCCCTCAGCACTCACCACACCACTCCGCCACCCAAAAAAAAATACACACACACACACACACACACACACACACACACACACACACACGACTGCCATGCATGTGCAGCTACTTTTGCATGGTCCACTCAGCTTGCTCTACTTTTTAAGGGCTGCAGACCTCTTGGTTTGAAAAAGCGGTCCTTCATTTTGCTTTTAGCAACACCACAGACACATGTTCACTCTTCAAAACCCAACCACAAACTCAAGAAACAGGTATGCCTTTCAAATGCCTGATAAAATAAAGTACAAATCCAAAACTCGCTGATCTGTCGATCCATCCCAGGTCATGCAGCACTGCTCACACCTGGGGATTAATTTCATTATTACAGAGCAAGCATGCAGTTGTAGCTCTGTCTTAAGCTTTTAATGTTGCTCACAAACAGAAACATCAGCAGCACAGTGCTGCATGAGCCGTAATGATCAGCAGATTGCCGCTTCCATACAAAACAAAGAAGATAAAAATATATCTGGCCTGACCAAGCAGTGGTTCTGATATATAAATTAAACTATAAGTGCAAGGGGTGAGGGGGGGGGTGAGAGAGAAGGCTGATTAAGGCAAGGCAGCTCAACAGCAGTGGTAATTAGCATTTGATTTATTACATTTAACTTGTTTGCCTACAGTGATAAAACAAATCTAAGCACAATGGCATTTACTTAAAAAAGCAAAATGTGATGATTGTATGCTTAGATTCATAATCAAATTGTGCAATAAACTAAATGCCAATAATAAGAGTCCCCAACATCCTGAATGCCAGGGCAGCTGAGGGGCTTGCAAGACAGCAACCCCCCCCCCCCAGCCACCAGGACCACGGAGCTGCCTGAATTCAAAGGAGGACAGGACAAAGGATTTCAGGATTGGTGTCCTCCCTCTGCGGCTAAGCTTTTCAAAAGTCATCCCTTTCCTTTTCTTTAAAGTCCACTGGAGAGGGCAATCAGACTGTTTCAGGACAAAAGTATGCCACACGAGAATAAAGGGACTGCAGCAGCAATAAAAGCCACTACTTACAGGAACGGGGCAGTTGGAGTGACAGCGGTGCAATACAGGGAGCTTCTGAGAGAGTAAATCCTCCCCCCCCAGCTTGTACACAACACTGGGCAATATATCACCAAGAGTACCATGTTTTGATACAAACTACTCACAATGTTCCTGTGTCCTCCAGATGCAGCAAGTGACTAACTAAGAAGTTATTCATCAGTTGTACAGTAAGTTGCCCTGGGCAGCTGGGACTGGGTTCTCTGAACCGATGGAGATGGCCCTAACAAGAGGTCACAGGCGGTATGTCACAAAGAGAAACAATAGAAGTAAACTTACCCGGTTACCAAAAGCTAATAAATAAATAAAATAAATAAGTGACCAGTGGAGGAGCCTGAGTCACAAAAACAAACAAACAAAAAAAAGACTAAGGAGTCCTGTGGCCACAGCCTTAGGCAAATAAATGCAAGGGTGCCGCCCTAGATGGGTAATCCAGAAAACACAAACTTCTTTCACCACCCTGTTTAACACAGGATCGCCCTCAGCTCTACTGAAAATGCTGCTGCAAGTCAGTACTGTTCAATATCTGTTGTTTCTTTCAGATAAATTCCAACAAAGCATGCCATATCAACACGGAAAATTGGGACAGAGCCTTAAAACATTCTCACGTCGGCAGTTCCCTGTACTCTGTCCTCCTACTCTTAAATTATCACATCAATGACAAAGGTTGCCAGTAAGATGATTGTCTTGCAGGTGTATCTGAGTGTGGAATTTCACAATTTTCTTTTTGTGAAGGAAGATGGGAAGCCCTAAAGGAAAGAGAAAAAGATACCAGACTAGGGAAAGGAGATAAGCATATGCGGCTGTCTCCTCCACTGGATCCAACTCTCCGACACTTCCAAAGGCACCAATTGGCAGGCAGGGGGAAGATATGCAAAGATGAAAAGAAACATGAAAATTCCCTGTGAGGGCAGTTCCACTGAGAGCCTGTAATTATGCAGCAAAGCCTTTTGTGCTGTTTATGATGTTTACATACCAATCCTCTGCCTCACCCCCCAATCCCTCAATTACCACAACCCAAATGAGGAAGCACCCCACATGCCATCATCAGTTTTGGCCAAAGACTGCCTCTGGGCTTCAGTAAGTCAAGCACTAATTAACATTAAATAACAAAAAATGACATACTGGTAAGCAGTGAAGGTAAGGCAGAGCTTTAAAAAATTGATTAGTTTGCTTTCAAATTAACTCCCACTAATCTGTTTCAGGTATCTGTCAAGAAATATCATTGGCATATTTTGATAATAGCTGTGAGTGAAGCTTTTTGTTGGAGCAATTCCACCTTCAGTGCAATCGGCTTATTTTTGTCTGGGTTTTCCTGCACTGCCACAGCTCTGCTCTCCGCTAAGAAGAGTCAGAGAACAAGAAGCGGATTCTTTACTGGAGTGAAGTACTATATATGTAATATATATACACACACATATACACATGTATTGTGCAATCGGACCTCCTCTGTGTCGAGTAATCCCCGTGCACATTCAGAGGCTCTGCCCTTTCATCAGGGAGTGCAGATTATATGCTGGTTACACTCTTTATAGGGATCAGTAGTCACATTAATTAAATTCACGAATAAATTATAATAATGCTAGTACTCCAACTGTGCACCTTTGTCATAGAACAATGTTAGAGACCTGTGAAACCTGAGTAGCAAGAGATAAAAACCAAAACAACAAGAAATCGAAAAAGAAATATGCAGCTTCCGCATACAACGTTTGTGCCACTATACCAAAAGCGACCCACCATCATACCAGGCGAAGGATCTCCCACCCTTCCCCAAGCCTCCCCACACCCTCCTCTACCATTTCTACCCATGTTCCTCCTGGTCTCCAATTCCCTTACCCCTATCACTAGAACAAAGATTGTTGAGCAGCTTCCTTTAAACTTCTAACCCTCCTTTTCCCAATTAGAGCTCTTAACCTATTAAGCAGCCTCCTTTTCTCTGTCCTATGTGTCCTTACCACAGTTATACTTTTAATCTCCTAATCCTCAGTTTCACAAATGAGAGTTGACACCAATTAGAGTTGATACCACAGGTATACTTTAGTCTCCTATCCCAGTTTCACAAATGAGTTGTTAGTCTATTGAGCAGCCCCCTTTTTAAAAGGCCTACCTACTCCTTTTACTATAACAGCTTTATAAAGACTAAAATTAAACCTTTTTAAAGTCTATCCTAGTTTGCCTCCAAAAACTAAATAAAGTCCTACCCTCTTTTGCATCATATGGCCACTACTCGCAATGCACTTATTACTGTAGAGCTGCAGTTTCCAAGCACAGGCACTAAATTAATCTAAATTAAATCCTACTAAGTTCTATCCTAGTTTGCCCCAAAATGAACAAATCTTACCCACAGTTGTGTCCTATGGCTATGAAGTGCAGTGCACGTTACATCTAATAGAACTGCAACTTCAAAGCATATACACAGTACATTAATTTGACGACTTCACACCGGAAGACGTAGACCCTGCCCCACAATTCTTCACAAGTCCCCTCTGCAATACTCCACCCTCTGTCCGCTCCTCATAGACCAGACCCCCTGCTGGGCATGGATTCGGAGGCCTTTTAATCTGGGGGCAGTGTGCGGTGGGTGGGTGGGAGAATCCTTAGGAAAAACAGCAAATAACACTAACTGTACATCCAAAGAAAAGGCACCCCCCCTCCTCAGACAGCCCCGTCCCGGTTCACCCAAACCTCCAAAAAACCCTCGCTATTCGATAGCTCTTGTGAATATCAAAGTAACAGTATTTAGAACATTGCTACCAACTCTACTTAATAGAAAATAACAATATTGTAACATTTCAATGAATATGCCAAATGGGGCAAAGGAAAAAGCAGGTCCACTTATAAACACCTGAGAAGCATAGCAACCCTCATGGTGGCTACTAGCCCCAACTGCCTGAATAAACCCAATCATATTCAGAAGCAGAATGAATAAACTGACATAAAACTAGACAGAATATAAAACGATTATGTAAAAAATGGTAAAGCCTGCAAACAAAGATTGTTCCAGTAGCACCCTAGTCAAAGCTCACACGGTCCACTACTGTTAGGCCATAAATGGAGGCAGTATAGCGCAGTGGTCTAAGGCTCTGAGCTGCAAATCTGGTGACATCCAGCAGAACAGACTTGGGTTTGAATCCCACAGCTTCCACTTGCATACTGTGTGACCCTGAGCAAGTCACTTAACCTCCTTGTGCTTCCAGGTCGCTCCTGTAAAAAAGCTTCCAGCTTAGTGTGCTATACCTGGTTAAAACAACTAAATAAAAGGAATTCTGGAGGTCAGGGGTAAGGGGCAACAGAGTTCTAGCAAAACATAAACTGAAGTTACAAACTCAAATGGGCAGACTAGGTGGGTCATAGGCCCTTATCTGCCGACACTGTCTATGTATCTATGTGCATAAATCTATTTTAAAACAACATTTGTAAACACTGTAAGCCCCAAGTAAGGGTAAAGACATATTCAACACATTTTCATAATTATAGTGCAATCGTTCCCCCGTGGGGAACATGCCTAATTGGAGTACTGTCAATCAATCAATTAATCAATAAATCATGCTTTATTTCTACAGCACCTTTCAAATACCAAGGTGCTGGCATTATTATTAATTTATTGAAATATTGAGAAATGTAATATCGATGTGGCCACTGGTCCTTATAAAGAGTCTGGACAGAATCTGAAGCTCCATCCCCAGATGAAGGAGCTGAGGCTTCAAATGCACATGGGGATTATCGGCCATAGAGGAGACACCATTGCGCATTATGTGTATGCATAAGCAAACTTTAACTTTTGTTTATTACTTTGAATCCTGAATGCAGTTCTTCCTTTTTCATTACAGAGCACAGATTAAGCATTGTTTGCCATGGCAGCCTAATCACACACTGTCCAGAACTGCTGGGATAAATGGGGTTATTTAGTAATAAGGGAATGTGACTAGGAAAGAACAATATAAACAAGAAGACAGATAAGGTAGAACAGAAGGAACGCAATGCAGAATTTGTCACCTAAGAGAGATGCAGTACAATGAAAGAGGTGTCAGACAGACAGAAAGGTATTAAATCTGGGTGTATTAAAGTGCAAATAATTTGATGAACTGAGCAAACTTTTGCAATACTTGTATCTAGTCAAGACAATAGTTAGTTGAATTTGAGAGACAGAGACCAAGAAGTATAAACAAGGACTTCGGGGGTTAAAGGGCTGAGCTGTGGCTATCTTCCGTCGCCTACCTCTGCACCAAGGACTTTAAAAGCTATTCTTAAATCTAATTAGCTGCAGGAGACCCGCTTCTGCTGTCTAGATACCAGTGAGGCATTGACTGAGATTGTTTGGGTAATTAAGGAGCCTACCACAAGGCGCAGAAAAAAGGTGCCATATTTGAAAATTGAATTGGATTTTAGCTCTTTAAAAGTGGTGGGCCTTCCAACACCTTGATTGTGTCCGCATACCCAGCAAGGACTTCGGGGGTTAAAAAGCTGAGCTGCAGCAATCTTCCGTTACCCACCCCCTACACCAAGGAATTCCAAAGCTATTCTTCAATTTAATTAACTGTGGGAGATCCAGCTACCAAAGGCACTGACTGAGATTTTTTGTAAATGTGTTTGAATTTACTGCCTGCCCCCACCCCCCCAGAAAAAAAACCCTGCATCTATATGCCACGGAAAAAGCCAGGAGTGTAAATATGATTGATATTCTGCTTTCAACAAATTGGAGGGGAGAGGCATCTTTGTTTTTTTTCATACAGTAGTGGGACCCAAACCTTGTTTCCATATATTGCATCACTCCAAGAACTATTACCGCGATGTGTTCCATTTTTCCTTGGATGCAAACTTAATTGAGACTGCTATTTTAGTCAGTCTATTGAGGATCTTAAAATGCGAATATATACAGTATATTAGATTGCGATGTCCTCCCAGGGAAATATATCAAAGCTTCCTTGCTAAAGAGAAGCATTGTGGATGCTTGCTTTGGGCACCCTGATTGATCTGGGGTTAAAGTAGCAGCTTGAGATTTCATTGTTCCTGTAAGAACCCTAGTTTTACGGGTTTTGCTTTTTCACTAATTTGTCATATAGGGAATACCCCTAGAATGCGTTGCCATTCTCTATACATTGATCTGTAGATCATGTAAATAAATTTCAGTATGGATATGTAATTATAATATATTCACACTGTCTCTGTTTTTTGTTTATATGTGTAACTGAAGCCCTTATGTGCAGCTTGAATGTCTTCATCTATGGTTAAAAAGAGGCACTACTATAAAGATGCAAGACCACTGGCAAATTCCTGGACATGTTTCCCTGGAAGGACATAGCAATCTAATATATGAATGTGCATTTCTAGGTACCGAATCAACTGGCTAAATTAGCAGTCTCAAGAAAGCTTGACTCCAAGGGAAAACCAGAACACATCGCAGTAATGGTTCATGGACTGGTGCAATATATGTTAACTATGTTTGAGTCCCATCACTGTATGGGAAAACAATCTGTCTGTATTTCTTCTGAATCTAGAAATAACATATGGTATTATACCTCTTTTTGAAATTTAAACCATGTTTTAGAGATGTTTTGTGCTGTTTAAAGTAATTTGTGTATTTATATTGAGGGTCACTTTCATTATAGGCATGGGAAACGATGTGATTATGTCATATATCTTAGGTATTTAAACAGGACATACAAGTTTGTAGATTGACTGATCTGGTATAAAATGCCTAAATCAGTGAAATTCTTTGTTTTTACCAGTCTACAGGCAGTCAAAATTCTAGAATGTTACCAGGTTTTCCAGTAAAAACCGAACACCACTGGCATTGAATAGCCTGACATTATAGGGCTCAAATAACTATCACAATTTGATTCATTGTAAAACTGATAATTGTGTAGGTCATCAGACTTAATTTTTTACAGCCTAAAACACTATTCTGCATACATTGTTCAAGAAAAGGCAGAATTGAAAACATGTTTTTGTTTTTTTCAGCAGTAATAAAAGCAGAGCACCTACCTAGCACGTTTGAGTAAACTATGCAGACTGGTAAAATCAGATATAAAGCAGGTCTTGGTTTAAAGCTCTTTCTACTGATTTATTTATTTTTAAACAAGGAAAATGGTTATTTCGTTAGTTATGTGTCACTGCAGGAATAACATTCAGCCTTCTTTCCCCAAATGTACTCTGATATTATTGCTTAACACTGACTATATTTCGGTGGAGAGATGTTTGAAAATATGTTCCCATGTTTTAGGTATTGTGAGAAGTTCAAGATGTTCCAAAACAGTTAATGATGACTTAATTATTACTTCTTAAGACAATTTAAACATGCAGTCTTATTCTGCCATGTGTTCAAAATCCTAGTGGGAATAAATTTGACAACACTGAGATCAATATGCCCGTGGGTGTGTAGGTGTATGTGTGTGGTTACAGTACTTATTTCTGAATATGTCTAATACTGTCTGTGCATGATTCATTGAAAATGACAAGGCAATGCGTTACATGTTTAAAAACTAAAAGAAAGAAAACTAATGGTTGCAAAATACTGCTTCATGCTGGCTTTTTGCTAAGGAAAACAAACTCATAAAACATATGTCATGGAATTCAAAACTTCCAGGGACATGGATGTCTTACTTTCCACAAGAACCAGTTGCACAATGCAGCATTGAATATCAGGAGACCTCCCACAGCTTCCGTGTCCCAATGGGTCTCCAGCTCAAGAAACTGCTTCTTCTCAAACGTGACAATTTGGATGTAGGGGTAATTTATTTGGGGGTCTGTTACTGCGAAATTATCAATAAACCCTACCGAGTCATTAATGCATAAACAAATAGCTGTCTACAGAGCTTTAGATAAACCAGTTACTACAGCAAGCAGTGCTCCTTGTACAGATATGAATATACCACTACTCGGCGAAATTGTTTAATAGCCAGGAAGTCAAATCGGGTTTACAGCGGTCACTCAGACATCTCGGCAATTAAAACAGCACAACTACATGCAATAAAACACACAATGGATTATTTTATATTCAAGAGTTAAGGTTCCTGATACTATAAACAATGTGATAAACACTAGTCCCAAAAAATATTTTATTGATCATATTTATTTTGGGGTCAGTATTTATTTGTAAGAAATTGTTAGTTCCAGGAGGTACTTTCCCTCATTGCTCAATATAAAACACTGCCTTCAATCAAATTTAACCCCCCTTTGTACAGGATACAATATAGATGTCTATCCAAATGAACACACACACACACACACACAAACAATCTCTCTCTCTCTCTCTCTCTTTTGAACCTCTCTTTCTATATATATGTACTGCACCAAAAAACTTTTAATTATCTTCTTGATTATTTCTAGTTGCAGGACATGCAATACCAAGGAAAGGAAGTGTGTCTGGAAACCCCAGTTCCTACCAAAAAACATTTAATTGTTACATGAGAACTGGCCAATGTGGATTGCACCAGTAAGACATACAGAAATTAATGGCAACCTTTTGCAATAGCAGGTGACCTCTGCTGCTACAGTTCCACTGTTGTAAAACTGGGCTGATTTTGAGAAAACGAAAGGTTGTGTAGCGCTCAAACTATTTAACAAAAAATGTTGGTATAGTTTTTTGTAATAATTCCTAGCTAATCTTACTTCATAATGGGTCCTCCGTTCTTTGTTGCCACGCATCCAATAAATCAGACTGGCTGTTACAGAATTAATGTGTGATCACACCAGCAAGCTATATAAAACAAATGGTGACCTTTCTGAATAGTGGGTGACCTTCGCCAGTGTGGTTCCACAAGTGTAATGTAAAATAAAATATGTCAGATAGAGCTGATTTTGAAAAAAACACGGAAGGATGTGTAGCACATAAATAGTCTAACAAAATCCGAAGGTGCACTCTTTGTAATAATAGGAAATGCTAGTTAATCTCATTTTTTGACAGGTTTACTGCTTAGTGTTGCTACATATCTAATAGGGATTTCACATCGAACTTTCTGTTTACTGTTGTTCCGCTCCTAATAAACTGGGCTGTTTTATACAATGCTGTATAATGAGAGTTTGAAATTTGGGGTAATAAAACAACGTGAAGGGGTCGTTGACCTTTTGCAATGATTGTTGACCTCCAATGTGAAAAAGCAGCCCTGGGCAGAATTAATATAAAATTTAGCCCTATTTCTTTTAAACATAGCAATGGGCTGCCCAATAATATCTTGTTTTAATACAAGAAGTTGGAATTTGGGAAAATGAAATCAGGTAAACCGGTCATGGACCCTCTTGTAATGATTGGTGATCCCCAATGTGAAATCAGTTCTGGACAGAATACGTAAATACAAAATTCAGCCCTTTTGCAACAAGGCTCATACATATTGCCTCTGTGTCACTTGTAATGTCTACTGTTGTGGTTTTTAAAGCTGATTTTTGTGTACATATAAAACAATTTTATTAGAAAAAATGTTTTTCGAAATTAACTAAAGGAATATTGTTAATTAATCAGCTTAAGAGGAAAAAAGCTTAAAGCACGATTTCTCTGTCAAACTCACTGTTTGTACAATTGATTAATACTGGTGTATGGAATTTCATTAATTATGTGGGCTATTTAAACAGTGATGTTTGATGATTGACTCCACCCCCTGAGGAAGACCCACATGGCTGGGTTGATATGTAGGGGTGTTAGTCCTGGTATTGACATGCTGATTCAAAATAAAATATTCAGCTTCTGATTTATCTCAGCATACTCTGGTGTGTGCCCATTTCCTTCCTTCTTTACTCAGTGATTCTTTCCTATGCCTGCACCCTTGCTCTCCTCGCCACCTTGCCTGCTTTCCTCTGTTTATCAGGTATACCACCATGTCCTTCTCCCTCACCTCTGTCATTTTCTTAGAGGACCATAGCAATCTCTTTTCCTTCTGCTTTTACTCACTTCTGTTATGCAGAGGTTATTTGCTTTACTTATACCCTCTCTTATTTTTGCCCACTGTGCCTCCAACCCCCTCTGGCAGTACCCCTTCAAAGCAGTTTCTGAGGCACTCCCCCATTTCTTTAAAATGAGACCTTCTAAAATCCAGACCCTCATCTTCATGTGGTTAACCTCTGTTCCTGTCTTGATGTTAAACCACACTGTGCAGTGATCACTGGTATCCAAGGGGCTGCCCACTATGATGTCTACAATGCTGACCCTGTTTATAGCTGCTAGGTCCAGCACTGCCCCATCCCTAGTGGGTTCTTTGACTAGCTGCCTGAGTAAAGCTCCTGCAGAGAGCCAAGGATGGCCCTACTCCTTGCAGAACCAGCTGTTGGAAGGTTCCACTCCACATCTGGCAGACTGAAGTCACCAGCTAGCAGCACCTCCCCCTTACTGGCCATTCTGATTATGGCTTCCCCAAGTGTCATATCCTACTCCTCACCTGGTGCTGGAGGCCTGTACACTACAGATTTTGGCCCTGGAGCTTAGTAAGCCTAAGTAAATTAAACCCACAGACAAAATGCAAGCTTTACACATTTTCATTGTGTTCAGTAAGCCAAAGCAAGTTAGACGCAGGCTCCGGTCAGAATGTCAGTGTGTCAGTGTTATTTTTGAATAGCTCCGATTTTTATATTAGATACATACTAATATTGCACTGTGAACCAGTGATCAGATTCATGTTTGGCCAATAAAAAAGAACACTGCTGCACTGACATTCTAACCAGAGCATGTGTCTAATTTACTTGTCTTATTAAACAAACTGAAAATGTGGTGACTTTGCAGAAATAAGGTTCCCCAGAAATAAGGTTTGGGAATCAGTGGCTGGGGATCGAACCTGTGTGGCCAGGACTAGGGGGCAAACATGCTTTCCATGCACCCTCATAAGTTCATGAATTTGTAATATCTTTAGTCCAGATTTTCGCCACTGGCATTTTTCCACACTTTCTTATGACCAGTACAGCTGTCATTTTTCACACCATAGCCAAAATGTGTTTTCGCACTTCCAGCGTAGAACTGCGTGGTCGCTGTGGGAAATCACTGTTCAGGACAAATTAAGAAAATCACAGTGACACTGTTCATGATTGGAGGTCCCAAAATGCCTCTGTTGACAATCTGCTGTAAAAAATCCCCAAACTACTTACATTACGGGTGTGCGTTGCGCAGTTTCTATGCACGCTCCTGTCTTCACCAGTTTTTTTTAATATTTTCACTGCAGATTTTCAACATTGCCATTTTTATACCTCCCCATGAACAGTACAGCTGCCATTTTTCACATCCTGTTCAAAATGTGTTTTCGCACCTATGGTGCCAAATGGCATAGTCGATGTGCAAAATCAGATTTTGACTAACAAACTGATATTGCCACTGTTCATAAGGTGGGGTCACAAAAAACCCATGTTGAAAATTTTGAGTGAAAATACCAAATACACTGAGGCATTTGGGTTTCTGACCATAAAGCCCCACCCTGTAGAGACTGACACGCATCTGGAGTGTGACTTGGGATTGTCGTCTGTAATGCTCATACCATTCCACCCCCACTTACACCCTGCAGCCAGTGAGAGGCATCAAGGTGTGCCTTGGACTCTTCGGCCCCAAAGTTCACCCAGTTCTCCTATACTGCACCCATCTCACCATATTTCCTGATGGAATGGGGTGAGCATAAGGGCCAAAGACCCCAAGGCACACTGTGACACTTGTCAGTGTCTGTAGGGTAGGGTGTGGTGAAATGGTGTGGCCGTTATGCATGATGACCCAAAAGCACACTCCAATGCCTGTCAGTCTGTGCAGGGTGGTGGTGAGGTTGGCTTCAGTTCAATACTTCACTGCCATTCCTATTACGCAGCTCTCTAACTCCTACACTACCACTGCCAATGCCAGCAAGTGAACATTCAGCATTGACAAATGCTTGTTGTTACTTTGTGCTGCACTGTTTCCAACCTATCCTTATCCTTCCTGAGGTGAAGACTCCAGAACTGGGTGCAGTACTTTAGGTGAGGCCTCACCAGCAATTTGTAGAGGACAAGTATTACCTCTTTTTTACTGCTATTAATATCCCTCCAGATACATCCCAGCATCTGGTTAGCCTTGCTATATTGTAGGCCTTGTTGCACTGACTCGATTGCTTAAATGAGTTGCTAATAACAACTCCCAGATCCCGTTCCTCATCTGTTGTGCTAAGTCTCTCTCTCTCTCTTCTCATCTAGTACTCTGTCTTAGGGTTCTTTTCCTCTAGGTGCATTATCTTGCACTTTTTATTATTGAATTGTAACTGCCAGACCTTTCACCACCCCTCTAGCTTTTGTAGGTCTCTCTGCATTTCCCTCATTCCCTGGCATTATCATTAGAAAGACCCCACTATGAACTACCATGATAAATGACCCCACAGTACACAGCTCCTCCTGTCTGTTTACTATTTAACTCTCCATATTTCTCCTCATCAGCCTCCTGTACAACTGTCTGCTGTGCTCAATACAAAAAATAAATACAATAATAAAAGAATATTATAACTAGAATCAGTGGTTGCAAAAGTATTGGAAGTTCAACGTATTGTCCTAAATTTAATTTGTTCTCACTTTTTATGTGTTTCTTGATGCATTTTGTTTTGGGTGGATGGGGATATTATTATGTAATTTGAAAATGTATGGGTCCAGGCAGACTATAGTAATTGGCATGAATGTAAAACAGAGACTACTGGGACAGGGGTACAAGCTCTGTGGTCAACAATTAATATTATCTATTAGTGTAGCCTAGCACTGGACTGTACTGCCCCAGACCAGTTTTAGGCCCAATCGTGCCTTAAGCAGAAATACTTGTGGTGTCCTCTGCATTGCTCCTATAGCCCCCTTCCTCATTTCTGCCCCACTCCAAGTGCAAAAAGTAGTAAACATAGAAACATAGACTTTGTCAGTAGAAAAGGACCACTTGATTCACTGAGTCTGCCCAGATGGTTCCTGCCTAGTCTGTCTTCTCAGATAATAACTGGTCTCTGATGACTCTCCCTCCTCCCTGCCAATTTACTAATGCTCCCCTTTGTCTATCCCATGCATGCATGACCTCCCCTACTGTTTTTTGCCTCCATTATTTTTTGCTGGCAGTCTATTCCAGGCATTTACAACTCTCTCCATAAAGTAGTACTTCCTCACATCTCTCTTAAACTCCCCCTCCAGCTTCAACACATGCCCTCTGGTCCTTGTGCTCTTTCCTTTTTTTTTTATTTATATTTTGTCCTCCCACACATCGGTGGCAGAGCTCCACTCCAAACCACCCACTCGTGAGCCCGACCACCCCCAACCAACTCCAAGATCTCCCAGTGATTGCTCCGCATGGCGAGGCCATGAAGGGAGCTTCCTCTCTCCCCAGAATACAATTCAAATCCGGGAGGTGGTGGCAAACCGGCGGGATGGGGGTGAGGCTTCATGATGCCCCGGCTCCCATTTTATGATGACCCCCTGTACATTTGACTGCGCACATGTGGAGGCAAGCGCAAGCTACGACTGCCAGCTGCTAGCCTTCCCAGCATGTGCCACCCTCCAGCCCCCACCAGAGGGCGACTGACAGACAAGATGACAATCCCTCCCTCCTTCCTCGAGAGAGGAGAGCAGTCCTCCAGACTGCATACAATACTCCAGCTGGGGTTTCACCAGTGAGCGATACAGTAGCAACACCAGTGAGCAATATAGTAGCAACACCACCTCCCTCCTGCTCCTGAAAATACCACAACCTATGCATCCCAGCATTCTGATGGCCCTACACCCTGCTTTGTCTCACTGTTCTGCCACATTGAGGTCACCAGATATAATAATCCCAACGTCCCTTTCCTGCACAGTAACTGACAGTATCACACCCCTATCCTGTACTCAGCTCCTGGGTTCCTATGCCCCTAGGTGCAAGCTTTTTTATTTGTTGGAACTGAACTCCAACTGTCATGCTTTTGACTATTCCTTGACTTCCATAAGACCTCAATGCATGTTTTCCATCCCCTCCGAAGTATCCACCCTATTACAGAGCTTGGTATCATCTGCAAAAAGGTATACCTTCCCTTCCAATTCTTCTGCAGCTTCATTCATGAAGACATTAAAGAGGATAGATCCCCGTACTAAGCCCTGTGGCACCCCACTAGTTATTCTTCCCTCATTACAGTGAGTGATGTTAACCACCACCCTCTGTCTCCTTTCTAGTAATCAGTTTCTAACCCAATTAATTACTTTGGATCCCACCCATAAACTGTTCAATTTCTTTATCAGTCTCCTGTGTGGCACAGTGCCCAAGGTCTTTCTAATGTCCAGATAGGCCATGCCCACTGCCCCCACCTGATCTATTTCCCTGGTCATCCAGTTAAAGAAATCAATCAGATTCATCTATCATGCCCCCCCCATCATGAATTTATTCTGCCTGTATTCTTGCAGCCCACCTTTCCTTTAACAGGGCTTCCATTAATTTCCCCACAACTGAGATGAAACTGACCAGCCTATAGTTGCTAGCCACCTCCCTGCTGCTGCTCTTATGTAGATGGACCACATCTGCTCTCTTCCCATCCTTTGGAATCATGCATGTTTCCAGAGAGCTGTTGAATATGGCCACCAGTGGGGCAGCTAGCACCTCCCTGAGTTTCTTTAGTACCCTTGGGTGGATTCTGTCTGGTCCTATGGCTTGTCCACTTTCAGAGCTGAAAGTCCATTCAGAACTCTTTCCTCTGAAAATGGACTTGTGTCCACCTCCCACCCTTTATTCCTGCTGCTCCATGGTGGTTAATTTCCCCCTCCCTACCTCAGTTGTTAAGGCTGAGTGGAAGTACCTGTTCAGTATGTTGGCTTTTTCTTGGTTCTCTTCTGTGCAGCCCCCACCCGCCTCCCTCCATATCCTCACTATCCTTCCCCCTTGCCTTCCTCTTCTCATTTATGTACTTAAAGAAAGTCTTATACTCTTTAGCTACCCTCTTGGCATACTTTTTTTTTATTCTTTGGTACAAGCTAAGACCCACTAGACCCAGTGCCTGTTTTAATGGGAAACCCAGAAGCACTGAGGAGGTTAACTGACTTGCTCAGAGTCACACAGTATGCAAGAGGAGGTTGTGGGAATCAAACACAGGTCTGCTAGATGTACCAAGCTCATTCTCAGCTCACTTCTCTAGGCTCTAGTACATATCCTTTCCTCTCTCTGTGCCTTTGCTCCCCTCACTGTCCTTCCTGCTTCCCTCTGCTTTAGTTGGTACACCTCCCTGTCTTCCTCCCTCAGCATTTCCTTATACCTCCTGAATGCTATCTTTTTTGTTTTGGCTATGTCCCCTGAGAACCATAACAGTATGTTTTTACTTCTGCTTTTACTCACTTCATTCATGCAGAGGCTGGTTGCCATAATTATGTCCTCCCTTATTTTTCTCTACTGTATTTCTACCCCTTCCTGGCAGCCTCCCCGAGGCAGTTTCTGAGGCAGTCTCCCATTTCTTTTGAATCTGTCCTCCTAAAGTCCTGGATCCTCATCCTCAAGTGGTTTGTCTCTGTTCCCATCTTAATATTAAACCACACAGTATGGTGATCACTGGTACCTTGGGGACTGCTCACGTTGACATCTGCAATGCCATCCCTAGTTTTTAGCACCAGGTCCAGCACTGCCCCATCCCTAATGGGTTCATTGACTAGCTGCCTGCGAACAGCCCCCGGTAGGGAGTCAAGAATGGCACTCCTGCTTTCTGAAGCTACAGTTGACAGATTGAATTTGCCAACTAGCAGAACCTCCCTCTTACTTGCCATTCTGATAATGGCTTCTCCAAGTGCTTTATCAAGCTTCTCTCCCTCTGTTGGAAGTTTGTATACCACCCTTGTATTGACAGCTGCCACGGCGCCTGTCTCCAGGATGACCCAAGGAACCTCCAGTCTTTCCTTTTCCTCCTGTTGCCCCTGCACTTTTGTTGCCTTGATACCCTGCCTGACATATAGTAGAACCCCTCCTCCCTTTTCTATTTCTTCTAAAGACAGAGTAGGCCAGTATGGCCATGTCCCAATTGAGGCTGCCTGTGCACCATGAATTCTTTATGGCCATCAAATTCAGGATAGCCTCCACCATGACAGCTTCCAGGTATGGAATGTTATTTCCCAGACTCCTTGCAGTGACAGTCATGTCTCTCTATACCTTTCTCACTCCTTGCCTGCCCCTGCTTCTCACCCTGTTGGGTGTGTTTTTCCATAATACTCCCTCTGACCCACCTCTTCCCTTGTTATCTTCTCCATTACTGCTTCCTTCTGGCTTTCCTACTGCCTACTTAACTTCTTCATTGTCTTCTACCTTGTCCCCATCCCTATCTTCTTGCACCCCTCCCCCAGAGGAGTTTACTCTCCTTGGGCCCTTTCTCCTTCATAATCTGGGAGGGGGGGAGCTATTGTTGCCTTTATTAGTTCTACAGTCTCCCCCTGGGCTAGTTTAAATGCTCATAAAAATAGCATTTAAATCTCCCACTAAGGACTGTGGTACCCTTCCTGGAATGATGCAGGCCATTTTCCCCTATAGAGGCTTATAACTTCCCAAGTTTTTTCCCAGTCCAGCCAAAGTCCTCCCCTGTGCACTGTGCATTCAACCAATTGTTAAACGCCTTGATGTGGAATAACCTTTCCTGTCCCTATCTGTATACATGTAACCCCTTGGCAAAAGCCAACATGTGTGCCACCTGCTCGATGTCCCTTCCTAGCTCTTGGAAATTTCTCTGCACTACCTCTACCCAGTCCCTTGCCAGGCCATTTGCCTCCAGGTGAATTATGATGTCTACCTTACTCCAATCTCCTGCTGCCTTAGCACTTCTCTAGATCTGCTCTTCATCACTACAAGCCAAATCAACTTTCAAGCACTTCTCCGCCCTCTCCCTTCCTCCCCAAAGTCAATCCCCCTAATAACAGAATCCCCCAACAGCAGCTGCATCCTCCTCAGCTGGGGGTCGCTTCCTCCCTTCTTGGAGCCTCCCCTTCTTAGGACCCCCATTTCCTTTCTTAACACTGCTACTGTGCTCCTCCTGGCTGTCCTGTCTCCCCAGGTTGGTGAAGAAATTCTGCAGTGGTGCAGGCTGAGGAGTGTAAACTCTTCCCAACTCCCCCCATCCTAGAGCCAACCAAGGTTTAGCCACTCTGCCTCTGCCTAGGCATCCTCTGGGGGAACAACAACAGATTTGGTGGCTCCCAGGTGGGGCAGAAGGTTGTCTTCACTCTTGCCGGTTTGACCTGGAGTCCAGCAACATCTGTACTCAAGCCAGAGAGGTAAGTATAAACTAGCTGCACCTCAGTCTCCACAAAGTGTCTTGAAAGACTGTGGCTCCACACCCATGCCCTTTCCTTCTTTTACCTCTTTGCCCATTGACTCTTTCCTGAACCTTATTGACTCCTATCTATGCTTGTTGAATTCCTACCTCACCCTTTGCTTGTTTAAAATTTCTTGTATGCCATACTGGCTAAGGTGCCCCTCGTTTTCCCTTTTTTAATCCACCTACCTGTGCTAACTTTCTCTGGCTGTCTACTACTTCTTAACCCCTTTCCTGAATTACAGTATATTTGTTACCCTTTGCTAGATATGGTGTCTTCTAATTTCCATTTTCAACCCTCCTACCCATGCCTACATTACCATGGTGTCTACTACTATTCTATAACTACAAGGGTAACAACAACAATTAATTTCTTATATTAACACTTTTTGCATTTCAAACTGATCTCTACTAACAGTGTTTGGGGAACTTAACTTTAAAATTGTAACAGGTTGGGGAAACTAACTCAGGAGATTAATCCTGAGCTGAGTTGATTCAGGAAGCTCTATGAGTCAGGTGTGTAATCGGGGGAGGGGGGCTGTTATTGGCTTAGTGCATTTTACAGGAACACTATAAAAGCACTTCCACTCTAATGTGTCCAGCACTTTCATGTCATATTGAGTGAGTGGGACAGCAAACATGTGGGACAGATAACTGGTATCTTAGCTGTCATCAGGCATCAGCAAGAGGAAGCAAGGAAGCAGGGGACTCTGCCAGTCAAATGAGGTAAGAAACATGTTCACTACTGTGCAACAGTCACTGCTGGGAAAGGAGAAAGGTAAAGGGCAGGTCAAAACTGGGAAAGGAACAATACCCTTTCTATGGTAGGAGTACAAAGAGATTTAAACAAGGCAGGGGGGAGGAACACAACCAGAAACAAACAAAAAAATGTGGAAAACTAGAAATGCCTTGTCAGGGGTAAGGGTACAAAAGTACTTCCAGGTAACACAGAGAGAATAGAAGCTGAGAAAGCTAGAAGTGATGCAATGCAGTGACTGTGGGGCAGTAGTTTTCAGAAAGACCTACTGGAGACTGCAATGCTGCCCCATCTGCACACACCTCTCTGGGTTGAGGGAGGAGGTCGCTAGACTGCCGGCCGAGTAGCCAGGATTCAGGGTACCTCATCCCTCAGCTAGGGACCACCAAGTCTGCCATCATTACCTCAGAGGGTGCCAGGGAGGAGGAATGACTGGACTATGGTGGGGTCTGGAAAGGTGTGGGTGGAAGGACAGAGGCACATTCCTCAAACAGTGCCACTATGTAATTTCTACACCACTCTGGTGGGGTGGGACTGCCAGGAGGAGGCACCCACAGTAGTGACCAGGAAGTATGTGGGGCCCTCCATAATGATGACCCTAAGGAGGTTGATAGAGAACCCCAGAGAAAGAGGAAACAACTTGTATTGGAGTACATAATTGTGAAGGTTATAATTTTGGGAATAGGAAAGGTGAGAGAGAGGCAGGTTAGGTGCTTATGAGACATTGCAACCCAGAGGAATGGGAAGCAGATCCTGAGGATCACTAGGGCAGCAGGACAGGAGGGAGTGCTAGTTGTCATTGTCCACATGGGAACTAATGACCTGATTAGGGATAGGGCTTGAATAGTGCAGGGGGAGTTTAAGGAGCTGGGGGGGGATCTTAGACAGGTGGCTTGCTCAGTGGCTTTTCCTGAGATGCTGCCAGTGTATGACAAGGGAAGGAGATGGCTCTCTCCACCAGGAGCTTCAACTCATGGCTGAAGGAATGGTGTAGAGAGGAGGGGCTCAGCTACATTGGGGACAGAGGACCAACATGGGAGAATAAGGGCCTATACAGTGAAAATGGCCTGCATCTATCTGGTAGGGGGAACTGCAGTCCTGAGTAGATGTTTCAAATGTTACTTTGATAAACATTTAAAATAGCTAAGGGGGTGGTAAAAGAGATCAGGGAGTTAGAAACTGCCCCCTCCCCGTCAGGCTGAAGTAGAGACTAAGGAGAACCCGAAAGAAGAGGAATCCAGCAGGGTGTAGATCAATAAAGGAAGCAGACTGGTAGAGACAAAGGGTGAAGGGAAAAGGAGCATTAAAAAGAGAGGGGAGAAGGAGTTAGAGCAAAAAGGAAAAAGGCAGGGGCAACAGTCAGAGTGGAAAAATAATCAGGAAAGCCACATGCGGGAATGATACAAATCTGGGAAATAAGATTCCAGACATAGAGGCCATCTTGGCAGAGGTCAACCTGGATATGAGTTATGGTGCACTGAAAACCATGACTGGGACATGACAATACCAGGCTATACTCTGTTCAGAAAGGACCAGGTGGGAAGGGAAGGAAAGGAGGAGGTGTGGTGCTTTATCTGAGGGAATGCTCAAAAGTGACAGTGATATAGAGAACACAGAGGGAGGCAGAGGTACTGTGAGTCGAGATGGGGAGTAGCACCACTATTTGCAGTGGAGTGACCTACAAACCTGCAACACAGGGAAAGGAATTAAATAAGGTACTGGTTGAAGCCAATGGCAAGATGACAGGAAAGAAGGAGGTGCTGCTGGTGGGGGACTTCAACCTGCCGGATATAGATTGAAGCCTCCAAGTAGCAGCTTCGGCTAGAAGCAGGGACATCCTGGACTCTCTGCAGGGGGTGTTTCTCAGGCAACTAGTTAGTGAACCCACTCATGATGGGGTAATACTGGACCTGGTACTCACTAACAGGTGCAGTGTTGCAGATGTCTAGATGGGAGGCCACCCGGGGACAAGTGATCAATGTACAGTGTAGTTCAATAGAAGGATGGCTGTGGAATCAATCCACACAAGAGTGAGTCAGATTTTATAAAGATGGGTGACTGTCTTAGGGATGACCTGGCAGGTGGTGGTTGGCCTAGATGGGCTGGAGGAACAGTTGGCAAAGCTAAAAGGAAGCTTAGTAAAGGCAACAAACTTCTGTGTCAAAAAAGTGAGAAAAAGCAAGAGGAAAAAGAGACCACTCTGGTTCCTGAAAGAGGTGGCTGAAAGGGTAAAGGCTAAAAGGACAGGATTCAGAAGGTATAAGGAGATACAGAGGGAGGAGGATAGGGAGGTGTATCAGGGGAAACACAGGGAAGCAGGGAAAACAGTAAGGAACACACATGTGCAAACTGTAGAGAGACTAACCCAGGAGGTAATGAAAGTGGAGAAGACATTTTTTAGGTACGAATGTGAAAAGAGGAAGACCAGCGGTGCGTTTGTAACATTAAAAAGGGAAGTGGGGTGACTTTGCAGATGGGGACCAAGAAAAGGGAGACACCCTGAACAAATACTTTTGTTCAGTGTTCACAGAGGAATGAGAAAGGGAGGGGCCACAAAAAAGTAACCAAAGCTTAGGAGGGAGGGAGATGGACATTAATCCTTTTTTGGAGAACAGAGTCCTGAAGAGACTCACTAATGTGAAGGTCAACAAAGCAATGGGCCAGATGGGGTGTATCCAAGGGTATGGAAGGAGCTGAGGGAGGTAGTGGCTACACCTCTGACAGCTGTATTTAATGGCTTTCTGGAAACAGGAGTGGCTCCTGAGGAATGGAGGAGGCCGGACGAAGTCCAAACTACACAAAAGTGCTAACAGGGAGGGAGGCTGACAATTATAGGCCAGCCAGCCTGATGTCAGTTGGTGGGATAGTTAAGGACATCACTGCTGAAGGAAAGGATTGTGCAATACCTTGAATCCAGTGGGTTACAAGACCTGAGACAGCAGGGGTTCACAGGGGGGAGATCATATCAAACGAATATGATACATTTCTTTGACTGAGTGACAAAGGATTTAGGTCAAGGTGGAGCAGTTGATGTAGCCTACCTAGATTTCAGTAAGGCTTTCAACACTGTTCCACAAAGGACACTACTAAGCAAGTTGGGTAGCTTAGGAGTGACTCCAAAGGTGGTAAACTGGACAAGACATTGGTTGGTGGATAGGCACCAGAAGGTGGTGGTAAATGGAGTTCTCAATGAGGGAGGTAGGGAGGGTAACAAGTGGAGTGCCCCAGGGATCAATGCTGGGATTGGTCCTCTTTAATGTCTCTATAAGTGACATTGCAGAGGAGCTGGAAGGGATGGTCTGCCTCTTTGCAGATGACAGCAAAATCTCCAATAGGGTGAACACTCCAGCTGGGGTAGGAAGGATAAGCAGAAAGCTGAGAAAACTAGAGTAGTGGTCAAGGGTATGGTAGCAGGATTTCAATGCAAAATTGTGTAAAATAATGCTCTTAGGGCACAGAAATCCAGGGATGGAGTACAAAATGGGTGGAGTATTATTGACATCTACCACACAGAGTAATCATATCAGATGACCTAAAGGTAGCCAGATAGTGTGACAAGGCAGTCAGGATCACTAGTGGGATGCTGGGGTGCATATAGTGCGGTATCACCAGCAGAAAGAGGGAGGTGGTGTTGCCTCTGTATAGATCATTGGTGAGACCCAACCTAGAATATTGTGATCAGTTCTGGAGACCACATCTCTGGAAGGATAGAGACAGAATGGAAGCTGTCCATAGGGAAACTGAAACAGTGCAGGGTCTGTCTCAAAAGCCCTATGGGGAGAGACTAAAGGAGCTCAATATGTATAGTCTGGAAGAGGGGTATGAGGGGGATATGATAGAGACCTTTAAATACCTCTTGGGGGTAAATAAGGTACAGGAGGGAAGTATTTTTCAGATGAAAAGGTGCTCAAGAACAATGGGACATGCCATAGAGCTGGAGGGAGGGTAGATTCAGGGGAGAGAGAGATGAGGAAGTACTGCTTCACAGAAAGACAGGTGGATTCCCTGAACAGCCTTCCAGCAGAGGTGGTGGAGGCAAAACCTGTGGTGGGGTTCAAGAATGCATGGATTAGGCACACGGGACAGAGTGAAAAGGATGGGGGAAAGGAGAAAGAGCTGTAGATCAAGTACTGTCTGTGGTGAGAATGTGCATAGGGAAAAAAGGGCAGACTGTGTGGGTCAAGAGGTCCTTATCTGCTGTCAAATTATCTGTTTCTAGTTTAACACTTTCTGCTTTATTGTTCCTCATCTGTGCTGTCACCCCAAATGGCTGCTTAGTTCGCTTGTGGCTACCACTGCCTCTGCACTGCCCCAGCGGTCTTAGCGGGTTGTGGCCTCTGTTGCAACATGGAAAACACAGCAATCCACTGCAGTGGGGAGCCATTAGCATCTACCACAAGTAAGCTAGAGTAACAAATATTCATTGGTGTCCTTGAGTCTTTTATTTCCCCTCTATTTGCAGTCTGCTTTACCCAGTGTTGATTGCTGCACTGGGAACTGAAGAAGTCTGGCTGAATCCTAGTAGCTGAACCAAGGTCATATGTTCTGAATTGAAGCCAAATGTAATTTGGCAATGGCCCACCTCTTTCACCCTCATCTCAGTTTACTTAATGTAGTAATATTCTGCTGTGACACTATAAAGGATATAAAAAACACAGAATTGATATAGTAATATAAACAATATAATTGCATTGAAGAAAAAAAAGCAGACATGCTCTAGTTATCTCACTTCTGCAAGCTTTAGAAAATCAGGCAAACCAGGCTGTAATTAATGCAAAAGATATTTAGACATTCCTTGACCTCAGCAGCACTAGATATGCAAACACTGGACAGCCATGAACATAACTTGAATTGCGGTTATTATAGTATCACTTCTAACTATTAAATTGTGATGATTGCAAAGTGATATTCACAAAATAACTATCACTTAAACGAAACTGTCCTTGATGTTCTATAAATGTTCTTATTCATAAAAGGCTGTCAATTAAAGAACGTACAGTACCTTGAGAAAAGGTATTCTAGCAATTGTGTCAGTTCAGCTCTTGAAGTGCAGTCTCCATATAATAGCTACAGCACTCTGGCTATCAACTACATACTGTATGTCCAATTTTAATTTGCCTCTTTATAGAAACATAGAATTTGTCAGAAGATAAGGACCACCTGGCCCACCTAGTCTGCCTATTTCCCTGACTACTGTAAAAACTCCAGATCCTATTGATCTGCAACCTACTTCCTTGTTCCTACCTCTAGTGTTGCCTTCTGCCTGTCCCATGTATTCTTGAATATGCTAACCATTTTTGCCCCCACAACCTCCTCTGGGAGGCTGTTCCATGCATCCACCACCCTTTCTGTGAAAAAATATTTCATCACGTTGCCCCTGAGTCTCCCTCCCATCCTCATATTGTGACTCCTTATTCTGGTCCATCTCCTTTTCTGAAAAATACTGCCCTCTTGAACTCTGTTGATCCCCTTGAGGTATTTAAATGTCTCTATCATATCCCACTCTCCTTCCTGTCCTCCAGAGTATACATATTGAGTTCTCTCAATCTCTTTTCATATGGTTTCTGGTGTAGCCCCTGCACCCTTTTCATTGCCCTTCTCTGGACTGCCTCCATCCTGTCAATGTCCTCTCAGAGATGAGGTCTCCAGAACTACAAAAAGTACTCTAGATGAGGCCTCACCAACTGCCTGTACAGCAGCATCACCACCTACTGTTTTCTACTGGTGATACCTCTCCCTATGCACCCCAACATCCCACCGGCTTTCCTGACCACCTTCTCACATTGTTTGTCTATTTTCAGATAATCTATTATAACTACCCCCAGGTCCCTTTCCATCTTAGCTTTTGTTAGTACCTGCCCCCCATTGTGTATTCCTCTTCTGGGTTTTTGCTCCCCCAGTGCATGATTTTGCACTTCTTGGCATTGAATCTGAGCTGCCACACTTTTGACCACTCCTCCAACTTGCCTATGTCTCTCCTCATTTGCTCCAACCCCCCCCCCCCGGAGTGTTAATCTAATTGCAGATCTTGGTGTCATCTACAAAGAGGCATACCTTTCCTTCAAGTCCTCTGCAATGTCACTTATAAAGACATTAAAGAGGACTTGCCCCAGCACTGAACCCTGCTGTGGCACCCCACTGGTTACCCCCTACTTCAGATTGAGCTCCGTTTACCACTACCCTCTGTGTCCTGTTGCTAAGCCAATTACTGACCCAGTTTACCACCTTGGATCTACTCTCAGATTACCCAACTTGTTAACTAACCTCTTGTGTGGGTCTGTGTCAGATGTCTTGCTAAAAAACCTAGGTAGCCCATGTCCACCACCCCTCCCTGATCTACTAACATGGTAACCCTGTCAAAGAAATCTATCAGATTTGTTTGACAAGACATTCCTGTTGTAAATCCATGTTGCTCTGGGTCTTATGACCTACTGGCTTCTAGATACTCTACAATACTTTCCTTTAACAGTGATTCCATCAGCTCGCCAACTACTGAGGTCAAACTGACTGATCTATAGTTTTCTGCTTCTACCTTGCTCCCATTTTTGTTAAAGGGTATCACATTCCCCCTCCTCCATTCCTCTGGTACTACTCCCTCCTCCAACGTTTTGTTGAATAGGGCTCTCAGTGGTGTCAGTAGCACCTCTCTAGATTCTTTTAGGATTCTGGGATGTATCACTTCTGGCCCCATTGCCTTGTCCTCCTTCAGTTTCAAGAGTTCCTTTAGTACCCTGTCTTCTGTGAATGGACTAGTGTCCACCCCCCTCTTTCCTATATGTGTCTAGCAGCTAATTTTGGTCCTTCCCCCCTCCCCTACTTTTGTGAATACTGAGCAAAAGTGTCTGTTCAGTATCTCAGTCTTTTCTTGGTCCCCCTCCACCCAACCACCCCCCTTTACTTAACCTCACTATTCCTGCCTTGGCCTTCTTCTTTCCATTATGAACCTAAAGAAGGTTTTGTCCAGCCATTCACTTTCTGGGATATCCTCTCCTCTGTTTGTGCCTTTGCACTTCTGACAGCTTTACCCACCTCCCTCTGCTTTGTCTGACACATTTCTCTGTCTTCATCCCTTTGTGTTTCCTTGTATTTTCTGAATGCAAGTTATTTCTCTCTAACCTCCCTGCTACTTCTTTTGTAAACCATAATGTTTTTTCTTTTTCTTCTGGTTTTGCTCCCCAGCTTCACACAAAGGCTTGTTGCCTCAGTTATGACTCTGTTGAGGTTCTCCCACTGTAGCTCTACTTCTGTTCCCTGACCCTTTGCCAGTGATTTCTTGAGGCATTCTCCCATTTATGCAAAGTCTGCCCTTGTAAAGTCTAGGACTCTTGTTTTTGTGTGGTTTGATTCTTCTGTTGTCTTTACCCTGAACCATACTGTATTGTGGTTCCTGGACCCAAGATGGCTGCCCACTGATACAACTGTTATTCTGTCTCCATTTGTGAGCACCAGGTCTAATATTGTCCCGTCATGAGTGTGGTCCTCCACTTGACATGCTCCTTGCAGGGCATCCAGGATGACTTTGCTCCTGGATGTGGTTACAGCTTAGGTGTTCCAGTTAACATCAAGCATATTTAGGTCCCCTACCACCAACACTTCCCCTTTCTTTGCCATTTTAAGGATGTTATCTACCATGACCATATATATAGCTTCCCATTGTGTTGGTGGTCTGTAGATAACCCCTGTGCAGACAGTGTTGCCATTTCCTGACTCCAAGTTGACCCATAGTGCCTTCTCTCCTCCCTACTTTCCCATTAACTCTGTTGTCTTGATCCCTTCTTTGATGTAGATCTCTGTTCCTCCTCCCTTTTTGCCCTCCCTGTGTTTCCCGTAGACTGTGTACTCCGGTATTTTAACATCCCAATCATGGCTTTCTGTATACTGTATTTCAGTGACTGCCACAATATTCAGGTCTCCCTCCACCATCAAGGCCTTTATGTCAGGGATCTTGTTACCCAGGCTGTGGGCATTTGTACACATGGCCTTCCATGTTTTGATGGCTTCACCCCTATTTGTTTCCATCCCATCCCATCCTTTCCCCAGTGCCTCCCCTGACTTTACCCCCTGTTTCAGTCCCTTGTGTTTCCTCATCATTAGCATATTTTTGTCTGACTACCTTGACCTGTGGGTGTGTAAGAACAAAACCCTTGAAGGAAACATTATTATATTTCTATTATCAAAAAATTGATTTGTAATTATTATCTTATATGATTTTATATGGGATTAATTATGGGAAGTTTTACTATAATTTCTGGTTACGATTACTGTTTGCATAAATTCCTAAAAACGAAACAAAAATGCTAATTGAATCTTAAAAACAGGAAAGATGTGGACTTAAAAAAAGCCTCTGCTTTGCTTTCTGAGTACTCTGAAAACAGAAAAGGAGATATAGAATAAATGACATTTAAGTGCAGAGTTTAAAAAAATGGTCTGTGAAACACTTTTAAAACTGAAGCTACCCTACTTCAGGCCTCTATGCTCTGTAGCTGTGGCTTGAGAGAGACAAGGGGCCTAGCTTGCATTCCTGACATTCTGTAACTGGCTCAAGAGAAGCATCCCTGTGATCTTGACTGATTTATAGGCATGTTTTTGAATCCTAGGCTAGCTTCAATCAGATAGGAGGTCATGTGACTGGTACTAGCTTGGTACTCAAATTCCAAGAAACTTTCAGATAGAGAAAAAAAACCTCATTGCTGTTTAAATTCTGTATAAGAATAAGACATTTTATTCATATCTTAAAAATGCAATATGGTGACAGTCTGAAAATTTCACAGATGATAAATAGTATTATAATGCACACGATCACCAAGTTTCAAGGATGCAGGTAAAAGAGATCAACCATTATGTCCAAAAGTATTTCAAATAGCAGCCTTTATTGATAAATAGACAAAGCTAGTCTCTCATGATAGGTGACATCCCGAAGAGTTCAAAAACGCAATTTTAAGTGTGTAACTTGCTTTTTGAAAGAGAAAAAACATTTAAAATGAATCTTTTAACAGTTTAACATTTATTGCTTCATTACAGAACAAAGGCAAAGCATTTGCTTGAATAGAACTAATGCTTAAGGCACTTTAATAACATATTTTCTAAACAAATCATATATTATTCTGTAGCTTAGAATACTTAGAGATAAACTATCACTTTATTGTAAGAAGTTTAATTAAAAATATGAAGTTATAACCTGTAATAGTCTAACTTGGGAAATATTAGTCCCATGTATATGGGAAACATACCAAAATACTCCACTTGATGAGAGAAGCTCAAATGTGTAAGTTTAAAATTTAAATTAATCGGCAGTAAGAAGTTATGTAAGAAAAATAGTTTTGAGAATAAAGTGGATTTGGAGTTAGTGGGCAGTCCTTGCAGGGCTATGGCCACTGTCACCATTTGTCATCTGTATGGACCAATCAGAGTTGGGTGATGACATCACCCAAGGCAGGATCATATATATGAATTCTGCTGGCCCCACCTCAGTCTTGGCTGAACACCAATGTAAGAGGACCAGTGTCAGGCTAGTTAAGAATGTGGTTGAAGTCTTAATGGTTTCATAATGTTTGCTAGGACAAAAGGCCTTAGACCACTCCTGAAGTTGGAATACTGGACCAGCTTTGATTAACCATTGATGTATCTACAAGAGGGTGCTAAGGATAAGCTTGAAAGCCTATGCAGCATTGCCACATGGTCCAGATGCAAACTACTTGGTACAAGCTTCAGCTTAGTGTGCTACTCCTGGTTAAACAATGTTCCCTACAAGGACATATTCACTGTGGTATAAAGCAAGGTCTATGTTTTAGTTACTGAGCATTTTGACTGCAGTAATGTTGTCTCCTAAAGCCTAGACCAGAGACTAACTTTATTATTCACAGCCAAATGCAAGTTGCAGAGCTGTGGATAGGAGTTCAGTTTCCAAAGGTTTAAGTGCAGATGAATTATCATGAAAAAGTCATTAGAGTCCAGTTGCTAAGACAACTTCTCTGTCCATAAGAAAAGATCCTGTAATACAAATGGTTGCTATGGGACTGTTCAGATTCTGTTGTCTGATGTTTCCTGTTGAATCCTACAAATTGACTTTTGTTGACTAGTGACATTCCAAACTGATATAAGAAAAATTTAGAGTTTTACAGTCCCAGGGTCCAGGAAAAGACAAACTGACCGAGAGAGACCTTTTCATTCAAAGCCAGATTCAACTGAGATTTTGAAAGTTAAAAGTGAAGATCAAGCCTACAGACAACTAAAAATGTAAGTATTATTGTAATTATCCCAACTTTAATACCTTAATTTGACTATCTTGGGTGGTAACATAGTAAACTTTTAACTATGAAACCATGGGCATATAGTTAAGCTAATATTTATACAAAAAGAAATACATTTTGCATGATATGAAGTTCTGAAATAAATTTTATACAAAAATATAATCTTAGACATTGATGTGATGAGTTTGCATGTTTTTATACATGAAGGTTATGCTAAATACTAAGTATGCTGAACGTATAGTATGTAGTCAATGCCATTTATCATGCTTAATATTGCTTATTCATTTGCATTGTTTATTTGCTAACATTTGTTTGTGTTATTTCTTTGTGGTTTGTTTTATATTCTGAAACTATTGTTGTTTATGTTTACAGTTTATTATGCCTGATATTTATGCTAATTAAGAATATTTAGAATTGTATATAGGTGTGAATAAAATATATATGTTTCAAGTTTCTAAGTGTGGCAGAAGTGTTTATCATTATCTTGAACCTGGAGAAGAGAGATAATATTATACTTGAATTTTATAATTATCTTTGATAATTTAGAAAAATATTTTTGGGTAAGGCCCTAGGTAAATCCAAGTGCTGCATTATAAAACATGATATTATAGCCTTTGTTCTAACAGGTGGGAGGCACTTCTTGTTGCATATTTCCACCTTCCCCATGGCTAGTTTAAATGTCTGCCAATGAAACTTTCAAACCTTTTGCTCAGGATCTTGATTCTCCCCTGAGACAGAGGCAGACCATCCCTTGCGTACAAGCCTGTATCTCTCCAGGTGGGCCCCCAGTCCCCAATGAAGCCAAAACCCTCTACTCTGCACCAGTTCTTCAGTCATTCTTCAGCCATTCATTGAATCCCATGGTGCAGAGCATCCTGGCATCTCCCATGCCATAGACAGGTAGCACTTCCAAAAAGGTTACCATGCATGCCACCTGTCTAAGACTCATCATAACATGCACATCTCTATAAAATGCAAGATCCTTGGTTCTTCAGGGCACTCTTATAAAGAGGCTACAATTTAATACCATTCAATTCCTTCCAAGTTTATCTCATGGATGCCTCTACTTTCTGAAATCTGCTCCACTTACTGATAGTGGGTCCATCCAGTACCAAGCAGTGCTCTGCCTTTGCTCTTTATACTGTAAGTCCAGATGAAATACTTTGAAGTCAAATTCAAAGATTTTTTTCATGAAAGAGACCTTCTTACTTTATATTGCTGCTGTAGTACAGTTGCTAAACCCAGACATCTGCAGTGTTTATAAGAAAATCTGAAGGTTTTTGAGTAGTGTTGCTCAGATAGTAGCCTAGAAACTGGGATACCAACAGATATCTTCCATTTGGCAAGACAGTTGTTGTGGTAGGATAGCAGTGCTATCTGACCATGGATTTACCCTCTAGCATCCAGTACACAGATCAGATAAATGTTCTGGATCCTGTGGATCCCAGCAACAAATGTTTTAGAGCCTGTGCATCCTAGCAACAGATCCATAGTTCTGACCAACAGATCTAGCTTGGGTCCTAACTATCTGACATAGGATCCCTGAATCCTACCTAGGATCCATTGCTATATGACCCTGGATCCTACAGTACATCAATTTTTGGTAGGATTTCTAGTAGGAGCCAAGGTAGGATACCAGCACTATCTAACAGAGGGTGGTAGGATCCTCAAATGCACTATCTGAGCAACAGTATTTTTGAGAACATCAGGTTACATTACTCCAAAGAGTGAATCCAATGCATAATGACACTAGTGCAGACTGCTTGGGCCAAGCGATCCTTTTCTGCAGGCAAATTCTATGTTTCAGTGTTTCCTTGTTCATAATTACATTCAAAATGTTTATCCCTGTGTGTAGTGGTTCCACGTTCTTTCTTTTTTATGCTATCAATGTTTTTTGTCCTGGACTGCAGGCAGGCAGCTGTTAGCAATATCCCTACTCCCTCCAACCATCACTAGCCTCCCCTGATCATTGAGTCCCCCCAGATTGCCCCCTGTGGTGGGACCAGTGCCACTCCCCCCATGTGGACATATTCAGATTCTGGAAGTTGCATGGTGGCATAGGTCCAAAAAGAGAGGGTACAGCTTCATGAAGCCTGCCCCAACCTCTTTTCCATTTTTTGGTCCCTCCCCATAGCTGAGACATGCACTTAAGTGCATGCATGTGGAGACTGTGGAAGTCTCACTGCTCCTTCCCTACTATGCTATGCACATCCCATCCTAACCCCAGGCCTCCATGTGATGGCAGTTGCACAGTAGAGCCAATAACCTTCCCTCCCTGGGAGATGATAGCAATCAAGTGGACACCCAATTCTCTCCCCCCGACACTGACCATCAGGAGCCTGAGACGTCTCTTGATCCCAGGTTGTTGGCTTGGTGGGCAGTAGTGCTACCATTGTGCCTTATGGGGCCTCTAGTGCTTCCACATTCTGTAGTGCTTATATCAGTGGGTGGAGGCAGAGTCGTGGTAAGCATCCATACTGCATACAATTATAACTAACAATTATTGACTTCTGACTGCCTTTGGTACAGCTGTATAATTTCTTTGTCTTTCATGCTATACTCAAGATCATAAAGGACTGCATTAGCTGATGTATGTAGTTGATATGTAAGCAAGAATACACAGTAAGGATTGGATTGTGCTGGAATAAACAAAGGTTATGGATGCTGCAGCCACAAGGTGAAACCAAGTGGCTTCGAGCACCCATAACAATGGTTCCTTCTAGCATGACCCACAAACCTGCAGTGTCTTGTTGCACTAATAAAATGGGACTTGGGAAGTTGTAGAAAGTGGGAAAAGGGAATACAATACACAGTCCATGGTGTTGCTTGTTAGGGTGGTTGTTGCTAGCTACTTATTAATGTACATAAATAGAAAGAGTAATGCTACACTGACATATGTATCTTGCCAGAGATATTAGCAGAATCACCCCAACCTACCAGTCAGCTACCAAAAGGCCTCCCTGTGTGCTGTCTGTTCGGTGTACCTGTTAGATGCAGTAATTCATTAATTTCTTATTTTCTGCCAGTGTGGGAGAGAGGTGTAGCATTGGAGTCTACTGCTGCTGAGTACTGTAACACTCTTGCACACATTTTTTCTAACCTTGTAAGCTGCCATCAGAGAGAAAATCTCTATGCTTCAGTGGCTGTGGCATTCAGTTGTTATACCTCTCTCACAATGAATGAAAGTAAGAAATTACCTGGTAACTGCGTGAAAAAGGTGCTGTATATAGCAAACAGACCAAACAGACAGATAACTGGGAGTTTTTTTTCATTTAATTTATTACTGTTGTAATAGAGAACATTACAAATATCCCACAGAAGGATAACAGATCGCACTGAATAGTTAATATTGTCACTTAAAAAGGAGAAGGGTATCGACCTCTTCCCTCTCAATACAGCATGGAGGCAATACTGCAGGTTAACTGACTTGACATATTTTTACAAACATAAGCATTATAGCAGCAGAGGACTAGTGAGGGGATTTGATAAAAGCATGTCCTTCAGATGATTTCTGATTACCATTCAAGACCATTTACTAACAACATCTCCCATTCAATAAGTAAAAAAATGGTCTGGATAACTAAAGCCCTTCTTTAGTCCAGAGAGACTATTTCAGCATGCCTAACCAGAAAATTTTAAGAGAAAGAAGGACAACTTGGCTAGAATAAAGAAAAGGGATATGAAAACATAATATTTATAAACATTCAATATTTCAGTAATAAGTAAAACTTACTGAACAGCCAAATTCAACAAACTGATCATAATTTAACTTGGTGTGAGGGACTCATTGTGATGCTTGGCTAGCTGGTTATGATTATTGTATGATATTTTTAATATAAAAATATTGTATGTGATTGTCTCACATAAAACAGCCTGTGCTTCAATGGATGCCCCCCCCCCCAGGTTTCAGTGAAGCTACAGGATATGAAAACTGACCAGGAACCATTTAATTAACTAACTTCCTTGAGAAATTGCATTTTATGGCCTTTTTATGACCTTGTGCTTTTGAAGTTGGAAACTAAATATACATTTTATTACATCAGGACAGGACATGATTTAGCTGTTTCCTGCTGGGTATATCACACCTGGGTGATGGACTACAGGGTTATAAACCTCAAAGGAAATGGCTGATAAAAGACTCATACTTTGGGAAATGGGTTTTTGCTGACGTCACATTATTTAAGATACCTAATGATAGGAAATCATGTTTGTATTTTTTTGATTCTAAAGGAGGAGCTAGATGACTCATAGAAGGGGTGTGGAGACATAGAATTTAAACTGATACCTGTGTCTGAAATGTTGTCATATATTTTTGGGCTCTTAAGAAACAAGATCTCTAATTTAACTGCACTTACAGAGGTAATACATTAGATAGAAACAATCTAAATATATTGTTGTAGGAGTGTTTTGTAGTTTTCCTTCTTTTCCTTTTATGTGATTGTGATGCTCTTTGATCTCTGTTCTGTATTTTATCTTACTGTTTCCATCCATTTTTTGTAAACATTTTCTTAAGATACTGCCTGTGTCTCCTCAGTCATTTTTTGCTTGTTATTGCTGAATGGATATTAAGTCTGACAACTGTTCAAGGGCTTGATGGTGTCACTAAGCTTGGCAAAAGGCAAGAATATACCTAAGGTCTTTTATAGAGTGTTAAGGAATCATTTTGGATACCTGGTTAGGTGCCCTTAGGTGAAAGATATATTGCATCCCCCCCAAGAAAATATTATCTGAGTCTGTACACTTGGGTATGCTAGCATAAGGTTCACAGTTTGAATCCCCCCAGAACTTGAGAATAAATGTGATTCAAACCCAAAAGCAGACAGGAGTACAGCTCACTTGCAAAATAAGGCAGTGATTTTATTTTTAAAAAGGAAACAGAACTATATCATTTTGCTTATAGTCAAAGTTCCAACCTGTTTTATTTTTTTTCTAAAGTGCAAGTTAGAGTAGCCATAGTTAGGGAAGAAGCTGGCTTCCAACTACAGTTAGCATACTGCAGACTACCTGAAGCAGCTGTGCAAGGAGAGAGGAGTCCTGCATGAGGGGAGAGCCACCAAGCAGAACCTCATGGATGCTCTGATGGCTGCTGATGCCCATAGTGTAGAGTCACAGTCCATGACTATAAAGGACCAAACCTTGGATGTGGAGGGGCCAGCAGCCAGTGCAGTATCCAGATCCAGTGAGGAGGACAGCAGGGCCAGTGCATGCCAAGGGCCACAGCAGCAGGGGAAGGTCATCAGCATTCTGGAGCCAGAATCAATCTGGCTGCAGATTGAGTTGTGCAGAATGGAGCTGGAGTTCAAGAGGGAGGGTGAATGAGGATGGTGAGAGGCAGAGAGAATGGCGAGAAGCAGAGTGAGAGAAACTAGCTGCAGAGGAGAAGAGGGAGCATGAACAGTGAGAAGCACACTGACAGGAGTGTGAGCATCAAAGGCAACATGAACTGGAGCAGCTATGACTCCAACCACCAGCACCAGAGCAAGTAAGTGGCTTGGGTTTAACTGGAACTACAGGACTGGGTTACAAATTAAATTCCAAATTGATAGCTGAATTTGAAGAGGGGGAGGATATGGATGTCTTTTTAAATTCCTTTGAAAAAGTTTGTATTCAGGCAAAAATTTCTGGAGGGTCCTGGAGCTTCCAGCTATCCCTGCTACTTACTGGGAAAGCTCGGGATGCATTGGGTCAAATGGGCAATGTGGACAGTAATGATTACAGCAAACTTAAAGCTGCACTTTTAAAAAAGTTTGATTTAACTGCAGAAGCATACAGAGCTAAATTCTGTAAGCTCAGGAGAAGCCCTGACATGAGTAATGAGGAGCTAGCCACAAAACAACATCAGTGTTTAAAACTGTGGGAAGGAATTGAAGCAAACTCTGTAGATAAAATTGAAAATGCTATATTATTAGAACTGTTTTTTGGGGCATGCCCAGCACAGCTGAAAACCTGGATGGAGGACCGAGATCACAAAATATTGCAAGAGGCTGCTGAACTCTCGGACCGCTATGCCAAGAGCAGACCTGCTCTGAGAGCAAATGGGGTAGGCGTGGCAGCACAGAAAGGGAAAAGCGTGCCTTCAGGGCAGCTAAAACCCTCACTGCCTCCACCAAAACCAGTAAGCCCCAGGTTTCAAAGAAAAAATTTCTCTGAGAAAAGAAATGAATGTTGGGTTTGTAAAGAAACTGGGCATATTACCAAACAGTGTCCCAAAAGAATGAGCAATATGCAAAATGAGGCTAGAAAAGAAGTGGGTTGCTTGTGTGTCCCTGGAAGCATGTCTGTGAACATGAGGGAACACATGCACCCAGTCACTGTGAATGGTGTACAGAGACAAGGGTTAAGAGACACAGGAGCATCCCTGACGTTGGTAAAACGGTATCTGGTAGAGCCTGGTCAGCTTATACCCAATAGATTTGTAACTGTACAAGGGTTCACTAGGGAGGAGATCACATTGCCACTTTCTAGTGTTCTCCTAGACTAGAGTGAAAAAGGGGGAACTGTGCAACAGGTGGCTGAGCCAAAACATTAGCAGTTGACATCGTCCTTGGCAACAATATCAAACAAGGGATGGTGTGTGCAGTTACCTGTAGCCAAGCGGGAAGGGGAAATTATAGTTCCCCAGACCCCATAGAAGCCATTGTGGAAACCACTGGGAGTCTGGTTCCCCAGCCTGTGTCTCCTGATATGGAGACTCATGAAAAGGGGGTAGAAATTTCCCCAGTAGCAGTTAACCAAACAGCTGCAGAGGGTTACTTCAAAGAAGGAGGGGTGACCCATTGTCAGAGGGTTAGAGATGACAGTGATCCTGAGTGCCCTGATGCTAGTGCTAGGGACCCTAGTTTAGATACTGATGGGGACCTGTCCCATGCCTTGGGAATGTGAAAGGAGTTTGCAGCTGCTCAGAAAAGTGACCCTAGTCTAGAGAAGCTGAGGGCTTGGGCAGACTCTGATGGAGTACAGGGAGGTGACAGAAAACATAACGTTTATTGGGAAAATGGGCTGATGTATACTCAAGTTGAAAAGACAGAGGGAGGGTGATAGGCAGGCAGCTTGTGATTCCCCAGGGGTACCATGAGCAGTTGCTCAAGATTGCACACGATATTACCTTGTCTGGTCATCTGGGAATCGCACACACCATGCAGCAGTTGGCTCAGAATTTCTATTGGCCCAACTTCACCCAGCAGGTGAAAGAGTTTTGCAGGTCTTGTCACTGGTGCCTAGAAATAGGGAAGGCAAGAAAAAAAAAACAAGCCACCCTAATTCCATTGCCCATAGTGGAGGAGCCATTCCAGAGGGTGGGAATGGATATTGTGGGGCCTTTAAATACCCCCAGGTCATATGGGAAGAGGTTAACCCCGACTGTGGTAGATTATGCCACCTGATATCCAGAGGCATTCGCCCTATCCTTACTGAGGACAGACAAAGTGGCAGATGCCTTACTTGGGATTTTCTCCGTGTTGGGTTTCCACAGGAGCTAATCACCAATCGAGGGGGTTCCTTCATGTTGGACCAGATGAAATGTTTGTGGGAGAATTGTGGAGTGGTGCAGAGGTGCATGACACCTTATCACCCGCAAGCCAATGGGCTTGTGGAAAGATTTAATGGTATCCTGAAGTCAATGCTCCAAGCGTATGCTGAACAGCATGGGAGGAACTGGGAGAAATACCTTCCCCACCTTTTTGTTTGCATACAGGGAGGTGCCCCAAGAGTCAACAGGATTTTCCCCCTTCGAGCTCTTATATTGACGCTGGGTACATGGGCACCTAGACTTGATCTGGGAGGACTGGGAAGGCAAGCATGCCACACAGGGAACTCCCATAGTGGATTACATCCTTAGGTTTAGGGAAAGGCTAAAGGAGCTTATGGGGACAGCCCAGAGCAACCTGGCAGCTGCCCAACAGAAACAAAAAGTGTGGCGTGCCCGCAGAGCCAGAGCTCGCTCGTACACAGTGGGTTAGGAAGTCATGGTCCTTATCCACGTCCAGTAAGACAAGCTGCAGGCTGAGTGGGCAGGACCGTACAAAGTATTTAGAAAAGTAAATGACATGAATTATATCATAGAATTACCTGACAGAAGACATAAAGAAAGAATGTATCATGTTAACATGATGAGGCCATATGCTAATAGGACTGACAAGGTATTTGCAGTATGTAGTCCTGGGGAGGGGACGAATGAAGGAGACCTCCTTCTGGACTTGCTGGAAGAAAGCAAGTGGGAGTGCTCTTTGGAGGCAGTTAAATTGTCACCCCAGCTGGCCCCAGACAAGGTCCAGGAAGTAAGGAAAGTTTTACCAGACTTTCCCCCACTGTTTAGCACCTAGCGTGGACTAACCCCTTTAGCAACGCATGATGTGGAGACAGGGACATAGACGCCCATAAGGTGGACAGCATATCTGGTATCAGAGGCTGTCCAAAAGGACATTAGGAGGGAGGTGGACTAAATGCTGGATTTAGGTGTAATTCAGAGATCCCACAGCCTCTGGGCCTCACCCATAGTCCTTGTGCCCAAGCCAGATGGCTCAACTTATTTCTGTGTGGACTATCATGGACTGAATGCAGTCATGAAGTCAGACATCCACCTAATGCCCTGGATGGACAAACTACTGGATAAGTTGGGAGGGGTGACATACCTTATGACTATTGACCTCACAAAGGGGTATTGGCAGGTAGAGTTAACTGACAGAACTAGGGAGAGGTCGGCCTTCATCACTCTGATAGGCTTATTTGAATTTAAAGTAATGCCTTTTGGAAGGAAGAACATCCCGGCCACTTTCTAAAGGTTGGTGAACCAGGTATTAAATGGTGCTGAGAAGTATGCCCTGGCATACCTAGATGACATTGCCATCTTTAGTGCCAACTGGGAGGAACACCTGTCCCACCTTAGGGAAGCACTGGGCAGGATACAGAGGGCCGGGCTCACTGTCAAAGCTGAGAAGTGCCAGGTGGCCATGGCTGAAGTGGCATACCTTGGGCATGTTGTAGGCTGGGGACAGCTCCAGCCTAACCAAGTAAAAATAGAGGTGATCAAGGCATGGCCCAGACTAGAAATGCAGAAGCAGGTCAGAAGTTTTCTAGGGACAGCAGGGTAGTATAGGGAATTTGTTCCCAATTATAGTGCCCTGGCTGCTCCCCTATCTGAATGGGTAAAGAAAAAGATGTCTAAGAAAATTACCTAGGAACCAGCCTTTGAAAAAGCCTTTACCAGACTGAAGGAGGCAATGTGCAGTGCTCCTGTATTGACAAGTCCTGACTATAGCAGACCCTTTATAGTCCAGACTGATGCCTCAGATGTGGATATTGGGGCAGTACTGAGTCAGACACCCAAACAAGGAAAAGATCACCCTGTAGTGTACTTGAATAAAAAGTTACTTCCCAAGGAGCAGGCTTACTCTACTGTGAAAAAAGAGTGTCTTGCCATAGTGTAGGCCCTAAAGAAGTTACAGCCATACTTAAATGGGCAGCATTTTGAGGTACAAACTGACCACAACTCCCTTGTTTGGCTGACACAAATGGGAAAAACTAATGGTAGACTATTAAGATGGAGTCTTGCCTTGCAAGGGTATGAAATGACGATTTTACATAGAGCTGGAGCAACCAATCAGAACACAGATGGCTTGTTGTGTCTATATGAGGAGTGAACTGACTTGTGGAGCTCATCCCAAGAAGGGGATAGAGCCCCAAATTCAGTCTAGGTGGGGAGGAGAGTAGTGCTTGGCCAGATGGTTATGATTATTGTATGATAATTGTAATATAAAAATAAAGTATGTGATTGTCTCACATAAGACAGCCTGTGCTTCCATGGGCGCCCGCCCCCCACAGGTTTCAGTGAAGCTACAGGTTATGAAAACTGACCAGGAACCATTTAATTAACTAACTTCCTTGAGAAACTGAATTTTATGATCTTTTTATGACCTCATGCTTTTGAAGTTGGAAACTGAATATACATTTTATTACATCAGGACAGGACATCATTTCGATGATTCATGTTGGCTATATCACACCTGGGTGATGGACTGCAGGGTTATAAACCTCAAATGAACTGGTTGATCAAAGACTCATAATTTGGGAAATGGGTTTTTGCTGATGTCATGCTATTTAAGATACCCACTGATAAGAAATCATGTTTGTATTTTTTTGATTTTTAAAAAGAAGGAGCCAGATGACTCATAGAAGGGGTGTGGAGACATAGAGTTTAAACTGATACTTGTGTCTGAAATGTTGTCATATCTTTTTTTGGCTCTTAAGAAACAAGATCTCTAATTTAATTGCACTTACAGAGGTAATACATTAGTTAGAAAAGATCTAAATGTATTGTGGTAGGAGTGTTCTGTAGTTTTCCTTCTTTTTCTTTTATGTGATTGTGATGCTCTCTGATATTTGTTCCGTATATTATCTTACTGTTTCTATCTATTTTTAGTAACCATTTTCTTAAGATACTGCCTGTGTCTCCTCAGTCCTTTTTTGCATGGTGTTGCTGAACAGATATTAAGTCAGACGTCTTTTCAAGGGCTTGATGGTGTTACTAAGCTTGGTAAAAGGTAGGAATATACTTAAGGTCTCTTATAGAGTGTTAAGGATTCATTTTGGATACCTGGTTAGGTGCCCTTAGGGGAAAGATATATTGCATACCCCCGAAGGGAATATTATCTGAGCCTGTACATTTGGGTATGCTAGCATAAGGTTCACAGTTTGAATACCCCAGAACTTGAGACTAAAGTTGATTCGGACCCAAAAGCAGACAAGAGGGTTACCCTGTCTGTTACCTATTCACATTATCACGCTCTGAGGTTGGCACTGTGGGAGCAGAGGGCCTGACCTGCTGAGTGCATTTGTGACACTCGGTATAAGTGAAATGAACCTGTGCTACACAATATAAGGCTGATAAGAACTGTCCCAACATCACACTAACTGTAAAGTCTGAGTGCAATAGTAGTGCACATACAATAGATAAAGAGAAAACTGACTGATTATCCAAGAAAAGATGCAGAACCAGCACGATGGTGGGAATCATCATAGTTTAACCTGCTTGGGAATACCTACCACCCACTGATTTCTTTTGGGGGATTGGTTTTCAAACGTTTCTAATCGCTGTTGAAGGAGACTGTTCTCTTTGACAAGTTTTGAGGTAGCATCCACTGATTTTAAGGATGTTGTCTCAGCTTGGAGTATAACTTGCTCTGTTTGGTCCATTAGATTTCTAGGGAGGCCACTTGAGGGGGGGGGCAGTTAAGGGTGTACATTTTGTTGTCTAGGTCTTGCACAATATTAATCAGTTTTCCCAAAATGGTGTTTACCATTTGCAAAATTTCCTCTTCCTCTTCCCCTAGCACCATTTCCATTGCCCAGAACTTTGGTTTGCTGGCTGTTCTTAGCCTTGTGTTGCTGGCCTCCTTTTGGTTTGAAAAAAGTAATTTGCAGTGGTACAGTAACGGCTCTCTTTTTTCCCAATTTTGTAGAAAAGTACAATCAGCACACTTAGTATGACTGCATGAGATTAGTTAACTGCAATATAGTGTCCAAGCTAATTACTATATGTTTCTGTAAGTCTCTCAGACCTTCAAAGATGTTGTGTCTGTTCCTTTGAGCTGATCAGCAGTACCTCTCCAAACAGCAAGGTTTTTAACAATTTGGTGGTGTGTTGAAGGTTTAGGGATTCTTTTCTTCTTAGAACTGGCTACCAAAAGTAATGCCAAACTTTGAGTTGTGCTGGATTAGACAACAGCTTTGAACTAATCAAACCTGTAGTATTTCGGAACCCATTTTAAAATATCTGTTTAGTGCTTCACTCTAGCTTGTCTCAAATGCATCCACCGTAATTCCAATAGTGAAGCAGGTTGTCATTCCCATTTGATGTTGTTTGAATATTGTTCTTTTTCAATACTTAATTAATAAGCTAGGTGTTTAGCATGTATTATTTCATATTTGTGTATCTAGTGATTTTTCTCTTACTACTAAGCGTATTCACACATACTGTATCACATTAATTGGATCAAAATATACCATGGACACAAACCACTAAATCCAGTATTTTCATTGGCTGGCTGGCACCTTTCAGCCATCGTAGTGTAAATCCTCTGATAACCAATGAAAAAGGTGCCACCCAGCTGTATATAAAAAAAACAATCCAACTCCGAAATCACAGAACTGCAGCTGCAATCTTGTTTCCCTGCTAAGCAGAAATCATGAAACAACACCTCCATTCATTGCAAAAAAGCAAAGGAAACTGTGTGTAAGCCAGAATAACTAACAATAAACAGGCTTATTTAACTGTCTCCCTGCAACAACTTGCACCCGGCTCACCTCTAAATCACTTTTCTCTCCATTCATCTTGGCTCCGTTCTGTTGCCCGTACAGTCCCGCTCACTGTCTCCCCTACAGTCCCTCTCTGGTTTTTAAATCCTCACTCTTGCCCACCTCAGATCCTCCAGGGCTTCAGGAACTTTTGCTTCTATATTTTGATTTCTCTACTTTGTGCACTTTAACCATAATGATGCATTAATGTAGTTTTTTTTGTAATGAATTTCCTTAGCTTTTGAGATAGTAGAGTCATAACTTGCTTCATGCAGGATATTTCAGGACCTGTGCAAAGCAGGAGTTAAGATCTTATTTGCCTTGCACAAAGTAGGATGCAAGTGTGCATGTAACTTTCTGCCTAATTTGTTTGGGTATAGAAACATAGAAACATAGAAGTTGACGGCAGATAAGGACCGCAAGGCCCATCCAGTCTGCCCATTTCTTTTTCTACCTTATAAATGTGCCATCGGCCTTTGCTCTGTCAGTGACCTATCTATTCATAGTCATTTGTATTGCTCCCTTATGCCTATCCCATGCCTGTTTGAAGCCCTGCACTGTATTCATAGCCACCACTTCTTGTGGTAAGCCATTCCATGCATCTACCACCCTTTCTGTGAAAAAGAATTTCCTCACATTCCCCCTTAATCGGCCTCCCTCTAATCTCATGCTGTGTCCTCTTGTCCTGCTATTTTTCTTATATTTAAACATGTTAGACTCTTTCACCTTGTTTATGCCCTTAAGGTGTTTAAATGTCTCGATCATATCACCTCTCTCCTCCTTTGCTCAAGGGTATACATATTGAGCTCCGTTAATCTGTCCTTATATGTCTTCTGATGCAGTCCCTGCACCATTTTGGTTGCCCTTCTCTGGACTGCCTCAATTTGGTTAATGTCCTTGTGAAGGTGTGGCCTCAATACTGCACGAGTACCCAGATGGGGCCTAACCAATGTCTTGTACAGAGGATTATTACCTCCCTCTTACGACTTGTGATACCCCTACTAATACACCCTAACACCCCCTAGCCTTACCTACTGCTTTAGAGGTCTGCTTGGATGATTTTAGGTCATCAGTGATGATGATGCCCAAGTCTCTTTCTTCCTTTGTGACTGCTAGCAGCTCCCTCCCAGCCTATAAGTGGCTTCAGGGTTTCTCTTCCCTATGTGCATGATTTTGCACTTCTTTGCATTAAATCCCAGTTGCCACTCTTCTGACCATTCTGCTAGTTTATCCAGATCTCTTCTCATTCTGCCCACCCCATCTGGATCATCTACTCTGTTGCAGATCTTGGTGTCATCTGCAAACAGACAAGCCTTACCCTCTAGTCCATCTGCGAGGTCACTAATGAAGATGTTGAATAGGACTGGCCCCAGGACTGATCCCTGAGGTACCCCACTTGTGACTTGCATCTCTTCTGACTGTATACCATTTACCACCACTCTCTGTTTTCTGCCAGTCAACCAGTTTGCCACCCAGTTGACCAACTTCTGACCCACCCCGAGCCTACCTAGCTTATTTATTAATCTTCTATGTGGAACAGTGTCAAAAGCTTTGCTGAAGTCAAGGTAGGCGACATCAACTGCTCCCCCTTGGTCCACCACTCTGGTTACCCAGTCAAAGAAATCTATGAGATTAGTTTGACAGGACCTTCCTTTGTAAACCCATGCTGTCTTGGATCCTGTGCCCTATGGATTCCAGGTGTTGCACTATCCTTTCCTTAAGGAGTGCCTCCATAATCTTGCCCACTACTGAGGTAAGACTGACCGGTCTGTAGTTCCTCGCCCCTCCTGCTACCACTCTTGTGGGTGGGATCACATGAGCCTTTCTCCAGTCTTCTGGGACCTCTCCTGTGCTCAGAGACTCACTAAACAATTCTGCTAATGGCTCTGCTAGTTCCTCCTTTAGCTCCTTAAGTACCCTGGGATGTATGCCATCAGGTCCCATTGCCTTATCCACCCTGAGCTTAGCAAGCCTTGTAGGACCCTTTCTTTTGTGAAGGAGAGTGCTCACCTCCTCCCCTGTGTCCATGATGTTGAGCTGTGGGCCCTGCCCTACCTTCTCTTCAGTAAATACTGAGCAAAGTATCTATTTAGGATAGATGCCTTACAGGGTCCTCCTCCTCACATGCTCCCTTTTCTCCATTAAGCTTAGCAATACCCCTCTGGACTTTCTCCTTTCACTAATGTATCTATAGAAAGTCTTGTCACCTTCTTTTACTGTTCGTGCTAGTGTTTCCTCAGTTTGGGACTTTGCCTGCCTTACTGCCTTACCTGCTTCCCTTAGGGCAGTTTGGTATGCCTCCTATCTTCATCCCGCTGTGTTCCTTATATTTTCTGAAGGCCAGCCTTTTGGCTCTGACCTTTTCTGCTACTATATTTGAGAACCAAAGTGGTTTCTTCTTCTTTTGCACTTCCTTTTCTGTCTAACACAATGGGATGTTGCTTCAAGTATTGTATCCTTAATGCTTGCCCACTTTGCCTGTACCTCCTCACCTGTGTTTCTTTTTGCCAGGGCTAGCTTAACTCTGTTGGCCATCTTATCAAAGTCAGCTCCTCTGAAGTCCCATATTTTGCCTTGGAATGGGATGATTTAGATGTAGTAGCCAAATTGAACCATACCATGTGATGGTCACTGGCCCCCAGGTGACCTTCTACCTGGAGATCTGTGATCCTTCTTTGTTAGTCAGTACTAGATCTAGGATAGCCCTGTCTCTTGTGGGTTGCTGTACCAGTTGTTTGAGGCCCTCCTGCAGGGAATCCACTATGAGTCTAGTTCTGGCAGATGTTCCTGCTGGTATTGACCAATCTGTATCTGGCATGTTGAAGTCTCCATTATCAGAACCTCCCTTTAGCTGTCATGTTTTGTATATCTTCTAACAGTAATGTGTCTATGTCCTCCCTCTGGTCTGGGGGCCTGTAGACAACCCCAGTTCTTATGGCTGTCCCATTACCTGTTTCCAGGGTGACCCACAGTTCTTCTGGCTCCTTATGTGTATTCTGAATTTCTGTAGCTTTGATATTTTCATTAACATACAGGGCCACCCCTCCCCTTTTCACTCTCGGTCTCTTCTAGACAATACATATCCAGGTACTGAAGTCTCCCAAGTGTGGTTACTGGTAAACCACGTCTCACTAATTGCTACTATGTCCAGTTTACTCTGACATTATTGCCTGCAGGTCTGGGATCTTATTTCCCAGGCTGTGAGCATTTGTGTACATGATTTTCCATTGGCCAGATTTTGGTGTGTTAGTTGTTGGGTGAAGTTTGGCATTACCCCTGTGCATCGTATGGGAGACAAACCTTTTTCTTACCTGGTGATGCAAATGAATGGCAAACACGCTGAATTCCTGTTTGACCACTAGCTGAGGGGAGGTGTTCTTCCCATTCGACGATGGGGTGCTGCACCCCTCCCCATTTGCTAGTTTAAATATTCTGCAAAGACATCAAACTTCTGCCCCAATGCACTGACTCCTCTTTAGTCAGATGCAGTCCATCAAATTTAAAGAACTTTCGCTCCCAGAACTGTTGCCAGTTCCCTACAAATCTGTGTCCTTTTTCCTGGCACCAGTCCTTGAGCCACGTGTTTAGCTCCCCTATCTCCCCTTCTCTGACCTTCCGTCCATCTGCTCCCTTCTCCCAGACTGGCAGGATCTCAGAGAAGGAAATGCCGACGAAATAGATGATAGTTTGTCACCCAGCCTAGTCAGGTGTTCCTTGGTCTCCTCAACTGACCGGCTGGCGAGATCGATTAGTCCCTATGTGTACTAGGACATCAGTGTTTTCTCCTGCTTTGTGAACAATTTAGTAATGCGGTCAGTTCTCTCCATGCTGATGTACCTGGAGACATCTGACCATCACCCTGGCTGGAGATGGGTATCAACTCCCCAATCATGGAGTCTCCTATGATCAGAAGTTTTTGGATTTCCTTTGTGCTTGTTTAGTTTTGGTTCCTGATTTGGGTGAGTATTGTTGTGCTAGCTCCTGTGCAGATGTCCTGCTCTGCAGTGTCTTCTGCCTCTTTATTTGATTTCAGAGATAGAGGCAGATACCTGTTTGTAGTGTTTATATGGTTTTGGAGGTAATGTGTTGGAGAGCAGAGAGTGATGGGGCACCTGATTTGTTCCTCCTAACCACCTGCCAACCTCCTGGACCAACTACCCTCTGCGGTCGAGGTTTTCTGTTGGATGCTGGGGAAATGGCGGTGGTTCTTATAATGTATTTCCTCTTCAATATGAAATTTGAGGCGTGCAATCTCTGCCCATGCTGCCCGGAGCTGAGACCTAAGATCTCCAAAGGCCAGCATGTAGGACAGTGTCCTAAATCCTGTAAGACTGTCCTTCTGAAAATTGTTCCACAGTACCTGCAGTTAATGAAATCCATTCCAAATAAGTTGCTGGGTTTGTAACCTAGTCAGAGTAATTAGAAGGAAAAAAAAAATGCAAGTAATGGTTTAATTGTGCTTTGTTTAACTTGTTATAACAAGTTAAATTACTAGTGCCCTGTAAATGAGATCACCTTGTGGAGGCTCCACTGATCCGCCCCTTCCTGTTCTGCCACAGGAAATGTTACAACTGTGGTACCCTATAAAAGGAGTGTAACATTTTAATTATATTATAAATGATTTGTCTGTCATCTTTCAGACCATTTCTTTGTGTTTCTCACCTTTAAACCCTGCTACCACCTGTAGTAGGACTCAGTTGCTGCTGGATGCATTTCAGAATGAGTTCATGGCACAACATGTCCTGGAGCCCACCAGAAAGATGCTCATACTGGACCGGGTTCTGTGCAATGGTGCACATGTCCAGGAGGTAAAGTTGGAAGCACCGCTTGCAGGAAGCCACCATCACACTGTGTGGTTCCACCTGAATGTGGGCAAGGAGAAGACAATGACAAAACTTCACCTGAATATGGGCAAGGAGAAGACAATGACAAAACTTCACCTGAATATGGGCAAGGAGAAGACAATGACAAAACTTCACCTGAATATGGGCAAGGAGAAGACAATGACAAAACTTCACCTGGAAATGGGCAAGGGAAAGACTGTGTCAAAAACAGGGGTGGTACACTTCAGGAGGGCAGACTATGGTAACATTGGGGAGATTTTGGGAAGACACTTGATGGACTCAGGAAGGAAATTTGGGTAGACCAGAAATGCACCATTATCAAAAAGGGGCTGTTGGTAGCCACTAACTAGTGCGCCAAACCAAAGAGCAAAAAATCTAGACCTATGAAGCCAAACTGGTTTGGTAGTTAGGTAGCCCAGGCAGTAAGGACCTAGGTGACAGCCTTCAGGAAGTACAAATGAACCCAGACAGATGAAGACAGGGAGGTGTACTGTACCATGGCAAGAGAAGTGGGAAGAGCAGTATGATTGGCCAAGGCCAAGAGAGATATGCAGCTAGCAGAAGGCATGAAAATGGGGAGTAGCGGGATAATAAAGATGGGATAGTCAGGTTGAATGGGGGGGTGGATGGAGGGTAGTGAGGAGAAAACAAAAGTATGTAGCAAGTAATTCTGTTCAGTCTTCCATAAGGGGAATGATGTCCCAGTACATCAGAGGATGAAAAGGGAAGATAATGGGGTGTGAGGGGTCACAGACAGGGAGATTGCAATTGACATGCTGAGGAAAGGCTTAAAGGCCCTGAAGGTAGACAAGCACCCAGAACTAGATGGTATACACTAGAGGGTGCTGATGGAGTTAGCTGATGTGCTGGTGGGTCTCCTGATAGTTCTGTTTAACACCTCTCTGGAGAAGGAGGAAGTACCCCTGCACTGGAGGACAGCACACATAGTACCATTACACAAGACTAGGCTGAAGGACAACCCTGGTAAATATGGTCCAGTCATTCTGACCTTGATAGTGAGGAAGTTCGTGGAAACACACTGAGCCAAAGACTGTTAAGCTTTCTGGAAGAAAATGAGCTCCAAAACAAAAGACAGTATGGGTTTGTGTCATGGTTGTCCTGCCAGACCAACCTGATTGATTTCTTCGACTTGGTAACCAGAATAGTGGACAATGACCAAGCTGTGGACATCTCATATCTAGATTTCAGTAAGGCCATTAACTCTGTTCCCCATAGGAGTCTAATTATGAAGCTTTAGGACCTGTGGGTAGTTGAATAGCTGATTACTTGGGTTAGAACCTGGCTGCAAGATACGAGTCAGAGGTTATTGGTAGAAGGGAGTTCTCGGAGGCTAAACCAGTCACTAGTGGGGTAAAACAGGTCTTAGTGCTTGGTCTGGTGTTATTTAAAATCTTCATCAGCGACATTACAGATAGGATAAAAGATAAGATATGCTTGTTTGCAAATGACACAAAGCTGTCAGGGAGAGTGGACACAGAAGAGGGGAGACAGGACATTAGAGAAAACCTGACCAAAATAGAGAGGTGGTCAGGTATTTGGCAACTGAGGTTTAATGCACAATGTGTAAGGTAATGCACCTGGGATTAAGGAACCCAAAGGCCAACTACTAGTAGGAAGGTGTGCAAGTGACAAAGTCTGAGGAGGGGAAAGACTTGGATGTGATCATCACGAGTGACTTAAAGCACTCAGTATACTGCAGGAGAGTGGCAGCCAAAGCGAACTTGATGCTGGGCTGTATAGTCAGGGATATAACCAGCAGGAAAGCAGAGGTCTTTCTGCCATTGTACAGATCACTGGTTTGGCCATATTTGGAGTATAGTGTGCAATATCGGTGTCCTTACCTAAAGGAAGGCATCAACCTGGTGGAAAAGGTCCAGAGGAGGGCATCCATGATGATCCAGGAACAGCAGGGCAGATCATATCAGGAGAGGCTCAGAGATCTCAGCATGTACTCCCCGGAGGATAGATTAAAGAGTGGAGACATTACTGAAACCATTTAATACCTTAAGGGTTTTAAAAAAAACTGAGCTATGAGGGTCTCTTCAATCTTAGTGGGAACTAGAGCTGGACATAAGTTTTGAATTCCGGTTTCACAGAATTTTTGAAAAATACTGTGCATTTTGTGAAATTTTCTGAATTTCTGCCAGTAGCAAGATCAGAAACTTCTGAATGTGTCTGGCTAATTTTCATTTTGTTCTACAGAATTTTCTGGCTGAACTGCAGAATAATACACATGAACTGTGAATTACTTCAGTTCAGTTAGTTTATTGATCAACATTTTACTTATTTATTTAGCTTTTGTTGACCGGGTAAGTGCACTAGACAAATCCTGCCTATTTTCAGGCACGACCCGGGGGAGGGGGATACAGATGAATGCCAACTGACCTTGAACCAGATTAAGCTGTTGGTGGTATTTTTTTATTGAATGAGGGAAATTTGACCAGGACACCGGGGAAATTCCCCTACTCTTTTCGATAAGTGCCATGGGATCTTTAACATCCACCTGAACTACCACCAATCCAGGCAGATGGGACCTCGGTTTAACATCTCATCCGAAAGACGGCACCTCAGAAGTGCAGCACCCCTCTCATGCTGCACTACAGTGTCTGTACTGGGATATTAACCCAAGTGCCAGATGTGGGAACTGAACCCACAGCCCTCTGATCTCCCAGCCTCAGAGGCGAGTGTGCTGCCTACTGAGCCACTGACACTGCTCATTGCCTTACTTGTCATTACAAATACACAATTAAAACAGCATTATCTTCAAAAAGACATTTACAGAAATAAATGAGCTAGGCTCCAGGCATTACAAGTACATATAAGACTGGTGCTTTAATATATCATACATTTATTTTAATTTATTTTATTTCCATCTAGGATCATAATACCTTTGAGCAAAAGGCACTCTTTTGCAAAGGTTCCATATCAGTAGGTGAGGGTAACAAACAGACAAAGGAATACTAAACAGAGGTAATCTAAAATGATAAATGAACAGTTAAAATCCAGGAGAACTAACAGTGGTAGTCTAAATGACACAATAACAACTCAGATCAAGGAAAATAATAGGTAAACACAGTAATTATACCAGCAATTAAAGAGAGATGAGGTAAAGAGCAGTTATGGGGGGAGGGCATCAGCCTTGGGCCTTGTTAAGCTAAGCAATAGGCAGAAAGGGGGGTAAATCAAAAAGGTGGACCAAAGGGGGGAGATGAAATGGGGCACAGGAAAAAGTTGGTAAGGGTTGGGGGAGGTGAGGGTGGAGGCGGAGGAAGAGGAACCAGAGGAAGAGAAGTTGAGGCAGGAGAAAACAGAGAGGAGGGGAGGAAGGTGTGAGTCTAAGGGAGGCATTTGACAAAGGGTAAGATTTTGACAATGGAGGCAGTGACATATGCATGATAAGGGGAGTCACTGGAGGAAGCAGTCACAGGAGCTGTTAGATACCAGGTACTGTTTTAGCAGGCGTTTGAACTGGCCAAGTTTAGGCCAAGAAGATCCATCAAAATGCAAAGAATTGAACCAAAGGGGAGCTTTGCAGGAGAAGGATCGCTGACCTTGGGTGGTCCAGCATCTGGGGACATGGAGTAGTTGTTGACTGATGAATGAGTGTACTTGGAACTGAATGAATGTGTCAGTAGTGCTGCAGACACAGGAGGAAGTAGGCCAAGGAGCACTTTTTTGGCAAGTAAGCAGGTCTGATAGTTAAACCTACTAATAAGCTGCAGCCAGCCAGTCTGTGCATAAAGTTGACAATGTCAGTGGCTCAGCATGTAGCACACTTGCCTCTGAGGTCGGGAGATCAGAAGGCTGTGGGTTGTATCCCCACATCAGGCACCTCGGTTAATATTCCAATACTGACACTGCAGTGCAGCATGAGAGGGTGCTGCACTCCTGAGGTGCCATCTCTCAGATGAGACGTTAAACCAAGGTCCCATCTGCCTGTTCAGGTGGATATTAAAGATCCCATGGCACGTCTTGAAAAGAATAGGGGTAAATTTTAATCAAAACAAAAATCGTGATTATATATAACAGTGCGATATTCCATACATCACAAGTAGTTCATATACTGTATTAGCTTGAAAATCTCAACACATTTCCTACATCTTAAGGTTAATGTACATTCTTCTCATTCCATATCTCTATAATTCTCCAGTTCATATTGTTCTTATGGGTTTACTTCTGTAACCCAAAGCATATTTTTCCAAAGTTCTGCTATAGTGTCCTGTGGAAGTGGGCACCTTCTATTATATAAATATTGTTTAAATCTTTTATAATTTTATTGCATACTTCAAGATGAGAGGAATCCTTCTGCTGGAGAGTGAATAAACATCTTGCCATCCAGATAGTCCATTTTATCACAGTAAACAAGAGACAAATTGTACTTAAATTCCATTTGTTCCATTTTACAGAGACATATCCATACATCATATTCTTATATGTTATGGATTCCATTAGTGGTTCCTTCCACCTGTCTGCTATATAGCTCCAAAACCCTTTAATAAAGGAACATTTGAAAAAAGATGCTCTATTGTTTCTATTGTATTTATACATTGTAATCTGCTACATATACGCTTTTGTGCCTGCTTATGTTTTTGATTGTTTTTTATATTGATTTTTTCATGGCAGGATAGCCAGTGGAAATTCCAGATATGAGTTGGAATTCTTGTATTTTTTAGATGTTCCCCCAATAATTATTTGTACTGCACCGGATATTTCTCAAATACTATAGGTACTTCACATAGTGTTATCACTAGATCTTTATATAATCCTTTATGGGTGGGTGTCGAAATTATAAGTCTGGGTGATACCTTCCATTGTTTTACCCACAGGAAAGTTTCTCTTAAATACTGAAGGTAATCTGGGCCTTTTTGGACTCATGGTTTATTTGATTCCCAGTCATGAAACCAGGTCTTACAGTTGTTATATATCCAATCTTCCCAGATTTGTTCTGCATTAGATACTAAGGGTTTTATGTTTGATATAAGGAAAATACAATTGAAGAAAAGGATGGGGTTGACCATCCCAAGGCCCCCCTCCTTTATAGATAAATATAATATGTTTCTCTTTATTGGGTTTAACTGGCTGCCCCAGATCGCCTGAAGGAAAATTTTTAGCAATGTAGTTTCTAACTTTTTTTTTGGGGGGGGGGACACATAACTTAGAAAAAGAAACACTGGGACTAAAAAAATTGTTATTAAGTATATCCTTTTCTTCTTACCCATTTTACTTTTGTTCCATACCTCCACCTTTTTCTTCCCCACTACTATTTTATCCTCCCAATTTACCAAGTGAATGTCTGGGGTTCCACATTTTACTCCTAGAATTAAAATTGGGCCCTCTCTTAGCTTTATGGGTTCAATATTGCCCTTATTCCCCCCTTGGGGCCCCACTTTTTTCCCACAACATTTTCCTAGGTTCAATGAAGCACCAGATACTGCACCAAAGACTTTGCATTCTACTACTCCTGTAATCACTGATTCTTTATCAACAACCAATAGGCACACATCATCAGCATAAGCTAATGGTTTAGGCGAAACTTGGCTATTTGGCCCTAGATTGCAAAGTCTCTATTTTATTTAACAGAGGGTCAATAAAAAAAGCATATAATAAGAGGCTCATGGGGCATCCCTGTCGCACCCACTGCTTAATTGGGATCATAGGGCCCAAATTTCCATTAATTACCGGTACCACTGTAGACGTCCTATATAATGTTTTTATCCATCCCACTAAATTCGGTGGGACTCCATAATGGTATAATACTTCCCATAAAAAATTGTGGCTTATTGAGTCAAAGGCCTTTTGTTGGTCTAGGGACACTACGTACCCCGAGCATGCTTCAGAAGTTCTGTATGCAAAAATTTCTCTTATCCAAATTAAATGGTCACGTATCGACTGATTCAGTATTGCACATGCTTGCCATGGTGAAATCACCTTTTCCATTATCAATGTTAACCTTTTTGTTAAAATTTTTGTTAAAATTCTGCAGTCTGTGTTGAACATGCAGATAGGTCTCCAATTGTCCAGATTCTCCTTGTCTCATTTTATATATATATAAACCAGTGTTCCTTTGTTGAAGCTTAATGGAACCTGTTCAGACTGTAACATCTCATTATGTACTTTTGCTAATTCTTCATTTATTTGCTCCCCTAATATTTTGTACAGCTCGTTTGGTAGCCCATCTGGCCCCGGGGATATGTCATTTTTTTAATTGTTTAATACTTTCTATTATTTCTTTTGAGGTTACTGGTTGATTGGTTTCCACTGTGACCTGAGGAAGAGGGGGTGGAATGTGTATGTTCCATAAATAATTCCTGATGTCTTGCTCATTCGAGTGGATTTCTGAGAACAGATTTATAGAGTATTCAGTGACCATACTGGATATTTTTCCTGCTGAATGTTGTACCTCCCCATGTACTACAGTCCCTTGCTCTTCCAATGCCAAGGAGCACTTTTCTGCTTCCATTCTCTCATCTTCAACTGAGATCCCATCCATACCTCCAGTTTGTTCTTTTCTAACCACTTCTGTTTCTCTTTCTTCCATACAACATTCAGCGTTTTCTATGTTTGGTGAGCCATTGGTCTCTAGCTCTGCCGAGGTTTGGGAGGAGACCAGCTCCCTCACCTCCATAACATCTGGCTCCAAACTGAGCTCCTCTACTCTGCTCACAGGAAGTCATGTCCCCTGCTGGCAGAGTAGGGAAATTTCCCATGTGCCCTGGCCAAATTTCCCCCCATTCACTAAAATACTGCCAACAGCTTAATCTGGTTCAAAGTCAGTTGGCATTCATCTATATCCCCCTTCCCCAGGTCGTGCCTGAAAATAGGTAGAATTTGTCTAGTGCACTTACCTGGTCAACAAAAACTAAATAAATAAAGTTCACAAGTATGCGTCAGGTGGTCGAAGCCTATAAGAAGCCTGCACGCCTTATTAAGTGTGACAGTTATCCTTCGATGTGGGGGGGCAGAGCTATAAATAGCAAGGCCTTAGTCTATGATACAGAGAATGGAGCTATGAATAGCCAGTTTGAGGGCTTCAGGAGTTAGATTTCACTTATGCCAACAGAGGAGACAAGTTTTTATATTTACTGCCTTAGCTACATTCTCAATGTGCTGGGCAAAGGTGAGGCAGCTATCCAAGATAACCCCCAGATATTTGAAATGCTCCACCAGATCAAGTGGAACACCAAGTTGGTTTTAATATTGAGGGCATGTGCTTTAAACTTACTGTGCGAGGTGTTGAACATCATAACCTTCATTTTTTTGTAGTTGAATACCAGTTTCTGGTCAAAGAACCATTTTTTGACTTCCTCAAAACTGAATTGAAGGTGATGTTTGAGAAGAGTGTGGTTGGGTTGGCTTGAGAATATATGCATCATCTGCATACAAAATTATTCATTGATGGCAACAGTGCTGCAGGTTATTTACAAAAATACTGAAGAGGAGAGGGCCAAGGATGGGTCCTTGAGGCACGCCTGAGTGTACATTCCTCTGGTCAGAGGTGACATTGGAGATTGAACTTATATATATTTAATCATCCACTATTGCACTTAATTGCGCTAGACACCTGCTTTTATAAGATGTATTATTTTTTGTTATCTACATGAAGTTTTGAATTATTTATACCTTTACAGAAGGAAATTACTTTTTCTAAGACTGAAGAGGATCTAGATTTAAACAATTTGATATCTGGGTTCCATATCCAAACCTGCTAATATTTCCCCCAGGTAATATTTCCGTTGTTTCTTATAGAGGGGACACAGAATCAGCAGATGCATAACATCATCATCCCTGAGGTTACATTTACATTTATTAACATAACCCTTCCCAAAAAGATTTAGTTTAGTTGCTATATTGGCCCTTGTAAGAACAGATCCAGAAGCAAATGGTTTAATGCCTTTTATTGGAGCAATTTAGACATTACAAAAAGAAGAAAGTGCCTAATCTCGGACCAACCAAGTCTTTCTGCTGAAGCTTATGACAGTTATTTAGAAAATCCCAAAGTATTAACAACCAGATCATACATAAAAAAAGTAGACTTTTCATTGGTTTAAAATACTCATTTAAACCATAACAGCAGTTTAAATCAGCTGAATCACATTGCACCAGTTTGTTTTAAAATGAGGAGCTTTTGAAGGTCAAATGTCACCAAAATGAGATAAGGACTCTTCAAGCAGAAAGCTCCACTAACATATATTATGAATGGCTCAGTGTGTTTTGTGAATACAATGTAATGAAAAGCAAGAACGTTAGATTCAGTACTAACTTAAAGCAGCATTGCAATGAATAATGTTGTTCCAAAACATCTAGTTTCAGCTATGATTAAGAAAAATATTAGCATACCTGTCAAATGTATTTGCCTCAATAGCACCTATGCTGCATAGCATGACTTTTGTTTTATTTTTTCAAACCTAAACTTTTCCAGGTCTGCAATGCTACTTCTAAGGAAAATGTGGCCATCTTTTTTTCTTGAGAAAAAATTAAATTAAAACATTTATAAAATACTCAAATTTTGGTTGAACTAGAAAATTGTACCATCAAATGAAATTAGAAGATACCTGGAATCTTTTACAGTGCTTAAAAGGTAGGGTCACATCTTTTCCCCAATTTTGTTGCACTACTGCTTTAAGTATATGCTAAAATGTGATATTAATGTACAGTATGTTGCAATTAATGACTTTTTCAATTTGATTCCACTGATTTAAACTGCTGTTATGGTTTAAATGAGTATTTTAAACCAATAAGAATTCTTTCTGGGTTTTTTGTATATGATCTGGGTGTTAATAGTATGGGATTTTCTGAATAACTGTCATAAGCTTCCGAGGAAGGACTTGGTTGGTCTGAAAGTGTAGGCACTTTGTTCTTTTTGTAACATCTAAGTTGGTCCAATAAATAGGTATCAAACCATTTGCTTCTGGATCCTTCCACAAAAAAAACAAAAAACAAAACACTCTAATTCATTAACTGTCATAGTGTTCAAATCTGAACATAGTTAATAATTTCCTTCTTCTATGATCTTTAATTATATTCTGATATAGTTCAAAGCCAAATTGCTTCATATTAACCACTAGCCATCTGCTGATTTTGTACCTTTTACGTAGTTCCAACTCATTTTGGACATGGAGCTCTCTTATTCTTTCTTTTATTACTTCCTCCATTTCAAGAGGGTGTCTCACAAATATCTCAGCTAGACAATATAATAATCAATAAGGTTTAATGACTTTTTCAGTGACTACCAGATTTGGGAATAATATCTGAAGGCTCATGTATGTAATTATTTCTTCAATACCAATCTGGGGAAGTTTGCTTTCTCTCATATTGTATGCTTTTAGCCAGTCCTTTGCTAACTTTTCTTCAGTTTAGCACTGTACTAATAATTGTCCTAATTCCAACCTAACCAATATAGAGGGTGCTCCTTTAGGGAGGCCCAATAATGTTTTGTAAAATGTATTCATTGTGGAGTCCATTTTCTCATTATTTTTTCCCCCAAATTTCAGTTCTATATAATAACTAGTTTTTACTTTAGTGCTCAGTACTTTCAAGCAACCCTTTACTGAATTTCCTCCATATTTGTATGAGAAACTCTCTACCACTGGTAAGAAACTTTTAGTTGTTTTGTTCAATAATTTTTTTGTGTGTTTATTCCAGTGTAGATTACATGGGAATACAATCCCCAGGAAACAAAAGTTGTTTGCTGTTTCTATCTCCCTGTTGATGCATTTCAGTTTATATTTACTCAACATATTCTTACTATTATTTTCACATACCATACATTTGGTTACATTATAGATAATTTCTAGGCAAAGCTCTGTACATTCTCTTTGAAATTTTGCCAGGCATCTACGTATTCCCAGAAAACTTGTGGACAACAAAATCACATCATCTGTGTATGCCAGGTAAGGACAACATCTGTAACCCACCCTAGGCATGTGAAACTCTGTGTCATGCAATTATGTAAATATCTTATTAATGAAAAGATTGAATAAAATAGGGGACAGGACACAATCTTGCCTTACACCACAGTTTGTTTCAAATGTTACTGTTTTGTCTCCCGTATTAATTACACCTTATGCCAGTTTAATTATTTGTGTATGCTGAGACTATAATATTTACAGCAAGATGGCTTCATCCATATTGTAATCTCTTAGGGTCTTCCATAACTTAACTCTGTTTACTCTATTGAAGGCAGCCCTTCGGTCAATAAATATGCAAAGCAATTTTTGTTTCTTTAACTGGTTCCATGTGATAACGGCGATGATGGAATAACAATTGCTGTTTGGGCGAGTGTGCATCGCCAAAACTGAATTTCGACGATATACACTCCTGGAGAACAGCAAGAGGGCACCCGAGATTTAGGTTTATTTATTTTATGTGTGAGGTTGTGCCCCCCCCACACCCCGCTACTAAAGGATTCTCAACTCCAGAGAGGTGCATGTTAGGGGTTGCAAAACTAAAAAAAAAAACCCTGACCCAGCGCAAAAAATAAGACCCCCCAGTGCAGGCACCAAGATTGAGTTGCCCTTTTTGAAAGCACTCAATTACAACCACCTTGTGCACAGGATACCTTTTAACTTTAATAATTTGTGAATCAAATGTGTTAGGGTAAAACATTGGTCCATAGCTGACTGTCCTGGCATAAAGCCAGCCTGTGCCTCATCTATTATATTGTTCCCGAGTACCCATTGTAAGATTCTTTATTCAGAATTTTTGTCAAACTCTTTAATGTATTATCTAATAGGCTAATTGACCTGTAACAACTGGGGTTCCTTTATTTCTCTTTTTTGAATAATTGGACTAGTATGTTTTCTTTCCATATATCTGGAATCTGACCTGTTTCCACTATGCGTTTAAATACTGCATGTAGACATGGGGTCCATAATTCTACATAGTTCATTATTATATCAGTTGGAACCCCATCAAGGCCAGGTGCTTTATTGCAATGTGAAGATAAGATGGCTTAGCTTATTTCATCCCTAGTTATTTCTTGGTCTAAATCTACCCAGCTGACCTTCCCTAGTTCAATGCTAGTTAATCTCTCTTCAAAAATACATTCTGAAAATGTTCTACCCATTCATGTGGTTCAATAGCTTTTGTATAATTATCCATACCACTTGAGAGATCATCTGCCAGAACGTTTTATTATTTTTTCCTGAAACTGTTTTTTCAAACTCTTTCCACGGTTGTGTGCTATACTTCTCTCTTTTATTCTTAATTAATATTTTATATTCCTTTCTAACTGTATTTAATGCCTTTTTGTTTTCTTTTGAGGGGTTTTACCCTTACCTTCCTTATGTTATTGTCTATTCTCTTTTTAGCTAATCTGCAGTCTTTATCATACCATTTGGATCCATTGTTTTTCTCTTTCACATGTGTAACTTTTATAATCATTGAAGCAATCTGCTTTAAGACTGATTCTAATTCCTGAAAACACTTGTCATTAACACTTGAATTTGTATTTCCTAAAAATTTTTCTTCAATACCTGAATCAGTTATTAGGCTTCTAAAAAACTCATCATTTATTAATGCCCACTTAATACCTTTTCTTGTTCTTATTATTTTAGCGGAGTCCCTTTTACTTGGTTCTATTGTGGGCCATAAATCAAGATAGATTTTCACTGGGCTATGTTCACTCTCTGCTCTGTTACCTGTTCTTACATTCTTGCTGTAGGGAATTCATGTTAGTGAAACCCACACTGGATAAATTATCAATGCCCATTTATTGCCAATATGTGTAAAGAAGCCCTTTGGGTCTTCAGGCATCTTCTCATTTAGTAATAAAAAATGTCTGTATTCACACAATTTACATAATGTTTCCCCCCATTTGTTTCTTTCTGATCCTGGAAACTTTGTCTAGCTCTAATATGGGTGAATTCCTCAGCACAGAGAATGTCTATCATCTCTGGGGAAGGTTCCAGATGCCACTCCATGCTGGCATTAAAATCCTCCAAAATTATAACTCTGCAGCCTGGGTTATCCCATGTAACTTCATCTAACAAGTCTTTTAAAGTGTGAAAGTCATAGGGGTCACCGTATCTTGAAACATCAGGGGGTATGTATACATTCAGTACAATTGTTATCCTGTCTTTTTCCAATATTTTAATCACTATTATATGTTCACATGTACACCTGGGCCCAGATATTCAAACTGCACCCAAAAAGTGTGCAACAGCAGAAGCAACCGCAAGTCCACTGCGCCCATGCACAAGAAGCGCGATATTCAAAAACTGCACAGGTCAAGGTGCGCCTGCGGTACACGACTGAATATCACGCCACCTGTGCAATAGTGCAACCAAGGATGTGCAGTTGCGCATTTCAGATGCACCATAGCACAAGCAGGGATGCTCAGTGGAGCAGTCCAGATGTGCCACAGTACAACCAGGGATGCCCCATGGAGCAGGGCAGCAGTGCAACAGCACAACCAGGGATGCGCAGGGACAGGATGCAGGGGCCCACCACCCATGCCACAGATGGGCAGAGGAGCACACAGCAGAACAGACATCACCCCCCACACCCCATGCACTGCACAACCGGTGGAGAGCTGGAATAACCACTGGCCCATGGATACCAGCAACCAACCCACAGTTGGGGCATGGTGCCCCAGCACACCCCCTGGCAAGCTGTGACCAGCACAAAAGGAGGGCTGACCACCCCATGCCACACCATCCCACCAATGCAGAGCACACCCTGCACCATGATCCCCATACACCCTTCCCAGGAGTAGCACCCAGCAGTGCAGGACACCCCATGATTGCCACCACCCCCACTGTGACAAGGCAACCCAGTGCACCATGAAGCCATACAAGGCAGCCCCACCATGTGCACCCTGCAGCAGGTGGCAGCAGACAGCGATGCAACAACTGCATACACAGTGCCACCCTGCATATCCCCCCTGAGGTACAGCTGAGAGACCAACCATGCGTTGGCACACAAGGTACCCCACATGTGACAAGGCATGCCCCGGATCCCATCACCAGTGGTACAGCACCCTGCACACCCTCCCAAGGACACATCCCATCCCAGTACTGGCCACAACAGCCAGCACAGACACGCACAGTGTTGCATGGAAGCATGCACCACACAGGATGGAACACAGTGCATGGACAAACACCCACCCATACCCAAGGGCACACCAACACAGGGACACAGTAGCAGGTCAACCAAGCCACAGGCATGTGGCCACGGCAGCTGTGTACACATGGCCAGCACCCCTACATGGTACAGGTGTGCCAGCCACCCTGCGCAGGCACCATGAAGCTGTATGCCACCAGCATGTGGCCAGAGCACAAGTGATAGACAGTGGAGCGCATCCCCTGCAACAGAAACAAGTGACAGCATGGAGGGGGACAACAACAGCGGAGGCCACAGTGCCACCAGAGGCAGACGTGCACCATACTGGTGATGGGAGGCAACCTGGCATTGTGCTGGGTACAGTGGTTGTCCAGCATAAACAGCCACCACTGACATGCCAGCAGACCATGCATGTCACAGACATGCAAAGGTGTCAGCTGCACAGGCCATGGATGGTCTAACAGGGGTGCCATGCACACAGTGCATGCACCATGGATCACTGCATACAGGCATCCAGTGCACAGAGAACAACACACAAACCACAGACAGTGACTGATCCCCCTGCCCACACCATAGGTGGTTCCCTTCCGGACACACACATACGCCCATGCTTGCACCACCCCCTATGCCATGCACACCACTGCAGCTGAGCACCTGTAGCCAGCTGCAAATCAGAGGCCACCACAGTTGTCATAACAAAATGTATGTATTAAAAAATATAAACACTCAAACATATTTACAAATATATACAAGGCTGGGGGGAAAGGGCCACAAACCAGGTGGGGGAGGGCATGGAGCAGGGGTGTACAAATGGGAGAGGGAAGAAGGGGTGTGAGGGTGGGTCCAGGGGGGTTAAGTGTGTCAGGGGGTCATGGAGGGCCTATTCTCTTCCCTGCTTTCCACTCCTGGGGTGCCTCCGGGTGCTTCTCCTCCAGACCCCGTGCCACTCCATCCTCTCCAGCAGTGCCAGGGATGCCCACGCCAGCTGCAGCAGCTCCTGTATGCCCCATTCTGGGGCCATCCAGCGTTGTCCACCTAGGACAAGGGAGCAGAGTCAATACGTGTGACTGTCCAGCCCCCTGCAGCCCACCCATTGTGCATGGCATACAGCCGTGTTCCATGCCCCTGTGATGGTGTGCAACCACCCACAGTGACCATGTCCACAAGACCTGCCTACCCATGCACCCACAGCCATGCAGACCGCTGCACACACCCATCACCCATGTCCCACACAGCACCACTGTGGCCGTACAGTGACATGGCTATGTGGTGTGAAGGCAGTGGCACAGCCATGTACCCGGTGCACGCATGGACCACCATTGACACACTCCCAGACATGCAGTGCCACTGGACAGTGCTGACTGTAACAAGTTGTGTGCATGGCAGTGGTGTCAATGGATGGTGGTCATGCCCCACTGCCCGCCCTGTTACACAGCATGCAATAGTAATCATGGATGTAAGGCACTCACCATCACCAGGCTGGTCCCTGCGCCTCTGTGCTCCGGCATCCTTCCCGGCCTGCTGGTCCTCTTGGCGGCACCTCCTCTCCCTCACCCGCCTGCGCTCCTCTGGGCCTAAGGTGCAAACATGGAGAGAGGAACATCAGTACAATCCGGTAGCAAAGTCTCCCCACCCCTGTGTGCATGCAATCCCACACAGCCATACCCATCCACCCCCCACCCCGATACCACCACCATGGCCAACACTGGACGGCCCCCATGTGCCGGACATATGCAACTGTGTTACCCGTATGGATGTTAACAGTGTATGGATGGGGCACCTACCTGGCCATGGCACCGTGCCCCTCCTGGCATGTGCCTGCAGGTGGGCAAGCCTGTCCAGGTCCCTGCACTGGAGGTCCCCGTATCAGTGGCAACACTGCTTGGCCATGCACCCGATTCCTGTGGCCTCCTCCAGGGCCACTGCCACCTCCTCCCATACTGCATTCCTGGCCTTGTCCAGGGGTGCATCTCCATAAAGTGCCCCAGCATGGGGCTCTACTATGGCCACCAAATTGGCCAGCTCCACCTGGCTCCAAACAGCAGCCCTCCTCCGTGCCATCTCTAAAGCTGGTTGGAGTCAAAATGGCGCTTGGTAGCACGGTCCACCACGTGCAGATGCTGCACGGTACAGCGTTACCATTCCCTATCACACTGTCACCAAACAGCATGATAGTGGTGCACTCATGCGGACGCATGGTGCCTAGGGGCAAAGGTCGGGCACAGGGTCAAGGGTCTCTCACGCACAGACCACCACAGCGTGATTGGTACTCAATGTGTGTAGTGTTATTGGGTGCCTGTGTGCCACGTTCTATAGCAGCCTACCACGCTGTGGCCCCAGTGTGCCTACAGCGCCCCAGTGCCACAGCACCATATATGTGAACAGCGCAGTAGTGCCACTGGCACAATGGTGGCCGTGCTCTGCATTGCCTCCCTCACACAGCATGTCAGCAGTGCAGCAGGCGTCTGTGTCATCACCCCGGGCATGCACACTTCGAAGTGTACTGTGCATGTCACAGAAATGTTCCCTTGCCTGAGCAAGTTCAACACAAGTGCACAAAGTGCAACAGCGCGATATTCAGCCGGCATATGCAAATCAGCTAATCAGCCATTCAATGGCACAGATACTGCATTTGCATCCACTTAAAATAGCGCCTCACCTCATTTGTATGTGTTGCGCTATAAAAATGCGACATTGGGCTGCACTGGCCATAGTCAGTTATTGCAGTCTGTTGTGGTGAGTTGCACGCTGTTTGGGAGTGTGGCCTGGGATGTGTGGGACGTGCATGGGACTGCACAGTCCCAGGTAACACCTGTCATTCTCACAGGATGAATAATGAGCGATTCTGAAGTGGAGGAAGAGGAACAGAGATGTGGGAGGAAGAGGAGACCTAACTTCACAAAGGCAGAAACAGATGCCCTGTTTGAGGCCTACCTCGCCCAGATGCCGCTGCTCAGCGGATGGCGGGGAACACCACAGGCCTGTGCTGCTGCATGGGAAGAGGTGGCGCATGCCATCAACCTGCATGGCAGCCACCAGCGGTCCATGCAGGAGTGGAAAAAGAAGATGGGCATGGACATGCAGAGGATTAAGGAAAAGGTGGCTGCCATCAGGGCAGCATGGTCTGCAACCGGTGTGAGATAGCTGGACGTGCAATGCCTGACCCCACAAGAAGAGCAGGTTGCTGGCAGCATGCGGCGTTGTGCCATCGAGGGTGTTCCAGGTGGTAGATTCCAGATGGGTGGTAGCCCATTACTGCATGGTAGGTCCTGGTCTATCAATGGGGGGGACAGGGTAGGGCAGATATATTAATGCTACTGTGTTCCCTTATAGCTCCTGAGCATCTACATGGGTCAGCGGTGGTGGGCTTGTCCACTGAGGGTGGTACCATGGACATAGAGGAGGGCCCATCCACCTCCACAGGCATACGAGGGTCAGGGTGAGAGTGGGCCCACCTGGACATCCGGACTGATGTTGGTGGACCAGGTGCAGAGGAGGCTCTGCCCATGTCCCAGCATGCCAGTGTGCATGGATGCCATCATGCTGAGACTCAGGCTGGTGCTGGATCCGTCACTGATGATGATGGAGCTCACTTCATGGACAGTGATACATGTGGGCCATAGGATGGCCACACAGCAGGTGACATCACGGGCATGTCCGTGGGTGATGCTGCTGTGGAGGCCTGCATGACATCACAGTCCCAGCCTGTGCCTGCCTGCACCAGTGGGGCAGCACTGGTGTGTGTCCAGGACAGTGGGGCTGTTGTGCCCACTGCAGCAGCAAAGTTGAGCCCTGGAGAGTGGCAGCCGGAGGGGCACTGTCAGCAGTCAGCCAATGGCCATGGGGGTACAGTGTCAGAGGGCGGTGTCAGTGCACCACCTGTGGACATGCCCAGGCCTGGCCCTGGTGTGCAGCACCCACCCTCAAGGGGTGCTGCCCATCAGGGACGTGAATACCATGAGGGACAGCATGCCTATCAGGCAGATGACCTCTTAGAAGAGCACACCTGCATACTCCAAGAATCAGTCTATCAGCAGGTGCAGCTGGTGACGGCAGTGGATGCACTCAGTGTGGCTCTGTGCCAGGCAGAGGAGCAGTGCAGCAGAGACACCACTCTGCTCCTGGCAGGGATGGACCAGATGCGGGAGGATATGACCGCTGCCATTGACAGGCAGACACAGGAAATCACAACTGTCATGGCCACAATGGGCACACAGTTATTTGCTCATGCATCACAGACACCACGCAGTGCAATGTCCACCCCCCATTCCTGGCATCATGTGACACCCTCCTTGTCAACACCGGGTTCAGCTGTGGGCATCCTGAGCACACCTGGCACAGGCATGTTCGGTGTGCTGCAGACTCCTGCGCGATCACGGTTGCGTTCACGCAGCGGAACACCTGGGGGAACGTCGGTGCCACCCCATGAGGCCATTGGTCAACCTGTCACTGCTGGTGGGTCTCAGCGGGGCCGCATATGCATCCCTGGTGGCCATGGCACTGTGGCGCGTGACTGACCTGTCTCCCATCATGACTACTGTCTGATGCTGCCCTGTGTGCATTGTGTTGTTCAATGTGCAATGCACAGGTGGGGTACCCGGCCCTGCACGCACGCACACACACGTTCCATCTGCACACCCTCCCAGCTGCTGTCTGCTGTGGCATGTGCATGATGATGCCTGCATTGCGCTGTCCGCCACTGTGCAATGGTGCCCAGTGTCTGACACACGCACAATGACAGGCACTGGGCATGGTGGTCTGTGGACATGTGTGTGGCTAGGGGTGGCGGTTGGGGTCGGCGTGCCTCCTACCCTTTGTGCATGTCTTGTGAGGTGTGTGTGTGTGCATGTGTGTGTGTGTGTGACCACGTGTCGTGTTAGACCTTGCCCATCCCTGACGGCATGTGCGGTTCCATGCTCGGCCAATTCCCTTAACGACATGCACCCCTGGGGTTTGTCCATGCTTGTGGGTTGTGCCCTTGCCACTGGTGGTTGCACATGGCCCCATGACTTACCTGGGTTGGTTGAAGTGCTCCTCTGTGATGGTGTCCCAGTGCAGCTGTGCCATCCGGATCAGTCGGGGGTCCCTTCGACCTGGGGGGGCTGCCCATCACCTCTTCACCAGCGTCCTCATCGTCCCCATCTCTATCTCCCTCTTCGACCTGTAGGGCTATCCCACAGTCATTGGCCATGTTGTGCAGGATGCAACAGGCCAGGAACAGCCCGCAGGCCTTTGAGGGGCTGTACTGTAGGGCACCACCAGACGTGTCCAGGCAACAGAAATGTGTTTTCAGCATCCCGAACACCCACTCGATGACTTTGCATGTGGTGGCATGTTCCTCATTGTAGCGTTCCTGTGATGGGATCACTGGCTGCCAGTATGGTGTGAGCAGCCAGGGATGGAGTGGGTATCCACTGTCACCTGTGTGTAGAGGGTGGACATTAGTTTGGTGATCAGCGTCGCCCTGCCTTGGGCCATCTAGGCCAATACCCATGTCACCTCTGACTATGTCCCTCCCAAGCTCCATGTCTTTCTGCGTGATTTACATACTCACCCACTAGGTGGCCAGTGGGGATGTCCCCACTTCTGAACCTGTGGCACAGTGCGGACTGGTGCCAGATGAAGGCATCATGTGCTCCCCCAAGGTGTGTGGCACAGACATTTATTATGCACCCCTGCCATCACACACCATCTGGCAGTCGATGCTTGCATACCCCTTCTGATTCATGTATGCTGCCCCTTCAGGGCCAGGTGGCATACGGATGGCCACATGGGTGCAATCTATTGCCCCGAGCATGCCAGGCATACGTGCTACCCTGTGGAAATCCTGTATGTTTGCTGTGTCTGCCGTGTGCTGGGGAAATGGATGTACTCCACAGCATGTGGCAGCAGTGCGCTGAGGAATTGGGTGAAGAGGCGTGATGCAGCCAACTGGGTTATGCCTGTCATGTCCCCTGTTGGTCTCTGGAAGGTACCCGTGGCGAGCGGGCACATGACAGCTGTCACTTTGGTCTCCACTGACAGATCATGGCTCCATCGTGTGGGTGCCTGCATCACATCACTGCATAGCTCACAGAGCCGCCTCAGGATCACCCAGTTCAGGTGGTACCGGCCCACGATCTCAGTATCAGTGTACAGCTCGAAGCTGGTGCGGGCTCAGTATTGCCTGTTAGGGGCATACCACCGACGGGCCCTTCCACGGCTGTGCCCCCCTGCTGCCTGCCTTCTCACCCCCCTCATAACTGCCTCCATCTGGATGGTGGCACTGGCCATGTCCTTGGCTTGTGTTACCCCCTGGCAGCTGTTTCTGTGTTCCCCCCGCTGTCCTTGCTGCTACCCCCTGCACCAGGAACACCTCCCTGTAGTGGCCTCAGTGCTGTATGGCACTTCTCCCTTTTGACCTGCACTGTGGCAGAGGCTCCCCACACCTTCCCTGTTCCTGGGTGTTCCAGGTGCTCTGTCCTGCTCCTGCCCTGTCCTGCTCCCAGTTTTTGTGTGCCTGTGTGGCTGCCTGCAGTTCAGCAACATGTGGCTTCCCTGCAGCGTTCTTGCACCTCTCTCTTGTTCCTTTTTATTTTGGATCATTTCTGCTATCGCACAACTTCCATTTGCTCCCCTATTGAGCATGGCACATGTTGTTGAATATCGCACTGTGCCATTTATGCGTGGTTCCTCCCCCTTCAGTTGCGCATGCATTCATTATCATTGCACTCTTGCACATTGTGATTTGGGGTGCGCATCTGCCTCCCGCTGAATATCGCAGAATGGCACATTTTTGGACTTGCGCTGGCACATCCCTGTTGTGCATGGTGCAACCCTTTTGAATATCTGGGCTCTAATTTCTTGTACCTCAATGTCATTCTTAATTTTCCACCAGATAATTAAACCACCAGAAATGTTTCCAACTGTCTTCATTCTTTTTGCATTTTTGATGTACAGCTTATAACCGTTCAAATGCAATTCTTCATTTACCCATGTTTGTTGGAGACAAATGCAATCAAAGTCTTTCAAATACTCTAGTACTGTATAGTCAGCTAGTTTTTCCTTTATCCCTGTAATATTCCACTATATGGCATTATATGAACTGTTTATATACCTTCTTTCCAATTCTCTATTGCCACTTATCCCGCTAATAATTTCATGGCTCTCCTTTGTCTGTCAGTCTCCCTCACCATCTTGTAATACTGTCAGTCTATTTGTGGTTTTGATCAGGTTCATCCAATGTACTGAATTAGGTACTGTTACAGTACTGGTCTTGTTTTGCACTTCCTGATATATTTAGATTCCTACTTAATCAAGTATGGGTGCTCTTGCAGATCTTTCTTGTCATTCTACCATATTGTAACCTGTACATTATCTTCCCATCTTTTAGCTCTTTTAATCTTTGAATTCAGGTTTGGAATCCTGTATGTGTTTTGTGAAAGTTCTACTAATTTAGATCTTAGATTTTGTCTAGATTCATTAATAAAATTATCAATGCCAAAGAATGACAGATTTTTGGTATAATCTTGTTGTGTTGATACCTTCATAGTGTTACAGTACTCAGGAAATAATGTACTTATATTGACTGCTGTAGCCATCTCGATGCCCATTTGTCTCATTTTGTGCCTTTGCTTTTGTATTGCTTTCAGGATGAAAAACTAATCTGAAACCACCAAAACCAATTCTATATTATCTAAAGGTCCAGTTACATTTACATGATTAACTATATTTTCTTTATTTTTATTTTCATCTGGAATTGTTGCCAGAAATTGTTTTAGCATAATATTTAGTGTTTCTTTTGTTTCATTGGGAATTATTCCCATTCTAAAAAGAGGTAGAACATAGTCATTGTCCGTTGTTTTCTCAAGAAATTTCTGGAACTTTTTGTTTGGTTTCTCAATAGTATCTGATTTTGTTGATAAAAATGCTACTTTACATAGGCCCTCTTCATTGTTTTTAATACCTTCCCTAATTGTAACTTATGTCTCTAATCCTATCCCCTTTCCTTCTGTTGTACCTGATGCTGTCTTTGTTCAAGGCTCCCTTTGATCTACTGATTGTGCTTTCAGTTGCTCTATTTTGCATATTTTTTTCCTTTTGTGTGTTTTCTTTTTGCTATTGCCCCCTTTATCTTTTCCCCTACATTTCCTCATTTTCTGGTATCGACCCTTCTGCTTTCTGGAATTATCTGGGATACTTTCTTCCAGGCTACTTGACGTATATTCACTCTTAGCTCTAACCTTCTGGCTCTTTTTTCTTCCTCCTCTTCCTTGTTTAATGTCCCTTGCTTTCTTTATCTTCATGATCTCTGTCACTTGTTTGATTTTGTTTTGAATGCATACTCTTATTACCCCTCTTATTTTTAACTTTTTTATTTTATTTGTGTTGTTTTCCCCTTTTTTCCCATAGGGTGGCATTCAATGTCTTTAATTCTACTATTATACTCTCTTTCTGATATTTTCATACAGAAGCATAATTACTTTTAATTCAGATTCCTCAGTTAAGGTCAAGTTCCATACCCTCTCAAGTCCAATATCATCCCCGTTGTTCTGACCTGCCCCTTTTTCCTCTACCTCTGTCTCTAGCTCTTCTTTCTATGTTCTATGACAAGTTGCATTAACTTCTATCCTATTGTCTTGCCTATTCATCAAGCTTCTCTGTGTCTCTTGTTTGCACTGTTTTTGTTTCTCTAGGTATTCCACTGTGCTACCCATTTTTAAAGAAGCTAACTGTTTTTTATTTCTATATAAATCCCTTTAATAAAGAACATTTCTTGTCTAATACTAGTTAATTGTTCATAAAGCATGACACTAGCCACATATGGATCCTTCAAAGCATATGCTATTTCCTTAGTTATATTATCTAATGCAGGAATACATGTCTCCTCTGGGCTCCACTCCTGTGCTTGAGGTTCCAGTTTATGGGGGACCAATGGTTCCAGTATAACCTCCTTATATTTCCTAATATTTTGTTCCTGTTCAGATGCTAGTTCCTTATTTATTTTTATTGAATCCTGAACCATTTTCTCATCTCACCTCTACCTTTATAATAACATATTGTAGATTTTCATATGCTTCTGAAAAATTCATACTCAGCTTTGATTCAAAGTCTGAAACATCACTGAGATTCTCTTGACTTTCTTTGATAACTTTATTTTCTTCTTTTTCTTGCTATCATGATTGTCCTTAGCCTGTATAGATCATGTAATTTTATTTTTGCTATGGGCATGGAGGTGGTGTAAAAAGCCACTCCTTTCTTAATTCTGAATTTTCAGGCAATATGTCTTTTCCACTTCTTGTTTCTGCTGGCATTATGATCTGGAAAAAATATTCCATGTTCTAAAGTATCACACAGTATTTTAAAAGATGGTACAAGTAGTTTAACTTAGTACAGATATCTAACTATCATAAATATTTCTATGTTTCCATATGTTGCACTCTACAACAGCTTTTTATATTGCACTTCAAGCCACATAGTCTGAATAAAAGTCCCAGAAAAGAGAAAAGAGAAAAAAATCAGGTAGCTTTAAGCAGTGCAATCTTCTGAGTATTCTTTGATATATCCACAGCACAGCTAGACATGTGAAAGTCTCTAAGTTATTAGAACAGACTCTATTCTTCTTATCCAGTTAGAGTCAATTAAACTGTCCTCCTATTGGAATCCCCCCCCCCCAACTTTTTCTCTGGATCCAGTTCTGATATATATATATTCATGGCAAAAAAAACTCAGTTTAATCCATCAGTTGGAGTTGTTCACAGCTACAAAGTGAGTAAATTCAATGTTAGGGTTCCCCAGCCTTCTTCACCCACCCTGCCCCCCACCAGCAGGCATTGGGGTGTGTGTTGAGGTCATTGGTCCTAACCTCACCCATCCATGTAAACAAGCTGAGGTGGTGCAGTATGGGAATGGGGTGAGAGTTGGGACGGTGACTGGCGCACGATCCTGTTGGTGGGGATGGGGTGGTGGGTGCAAGGGGGATGGGGAACCCTAACATCAAATTCTTTCACTTTCGTCACTGTGGAACAACTTAACTGATGCATTAAACAAAGTTTTTTGCCATGAATTTCCCTTCTTTTTCAGAATGTGCACTATAAATAGTGAAGTAACGGCAATGCAAAAACAAGCGCAAACGGTAACGCACATGGTGATGCTAACATAAACAATAAACCAAATGGCAAAAGAAACGCAAGTGCAAACGTTAATGAAAACAGAAATGCAAATGCAAACACATATGAAAATGCAAACCGTAATGCGCACGGTCATGGTAACGCAATTGGAAACACAGACACTTACGGTAACAGCAACGATGATGCCAAAGGAAACACAAACAGAAACGGAAATGCAAATGGAAGTGCATACACAAATGCAAATGGAAATGCACACGGTGATGCAAAGGGAAATGTAAACAAAAACAGTAATGAAAATGTAAATGTTAACAGTAATGCAAACGCAAGCACAAACGCAAATGCAAAGGGTAACGCACACAGTGGCATAGGCAGGAACGCTAATGCAAGGGCAAAAGGGAATGAAACAGAAACACAAACCCAAGTGCATACACAAACGCAAATAGTTATGCGCACGTTCACGGTAATGCAATTGGAAACGCAAACGCTGATGGTAACACCAACAATGAAGCTAAAGGAAACACAAACGGAAACGCAAACGGAAGCATGTACGGAAACACAAATGGCAATGTACATGGTGACAAAAAAGGAAATGCAAACAAAACCAGTAATGGAATTGCAAATGTTAGCAGTAATGCAAATACAAGTGGAAATGCAAATGCAAAGAGTAATGCACTTGCTGGCATAGACGGGAACGCTAACACAAATGGTAACAGAAACACAAATGGGAATGCTAAGTGTAACAGTAACGGAAATGCACACCCTTTTTTTTCCCAAAAGCTGCATTGAGAAACACAGTGAATACAAAGAATGTATGCATAATAATGGGCCTCAGAGCAGAAAATGAACACTTGGTATACTAAATGGCTTATATCTCAGGAGCCATGTGATGTAGAAAAAAAATTAAAATTTCATATTATTTATGACTTTTCTGGCTAGTTTTGTACTTAGTCCTCAGTTGGGGGCTAAGAATTTTATTACAAAAGTCCGTATCTCGAAGCTGTCAGAGATACAGGCTCCGGAAGGTGCGGCAGACACTGTAATGTTAGCCTATGGGAAAAATAGTCAACTTTTGAGTACCGTAAGTTTGCAGCCCTCTAATATTTTGTCACCAAACCAACAAAATGGCAAACCTGTGGGGTCTTGGCTGTCTTCCCTCCAAATTTCAGCCCAAAAGACCAAACTGTTCTTTTGTAGCAGGTTGGCAAAGACTTCCTATTCTTTTGGGCATAGTGTAGCAAAGTAGTGTATCCAATCACGACACTTTTGCAAAAAAAAAAATCACGAAAGCGTTGCAAGTGTGACACTATTTTGTGATGCTACAGTTTACAAAAATTTGAAAAACATATTTTTGGGGTGTTTAACCCCCCGGAAAAGACATGGCTTGCATTCACAGGGCTCGACTAGGTGAACACAAAAGAATTGTGTCCCTAGAGGGTCCCAATTTTAAATGCCAAGCATTTCTGTAACCAGTAACTGAAAAAAAATGGCAGACTCACGACACTACAGGGGTCATTTGCGACACTAAAAACTGCATTTGTGACACTGTCAAACTTTTTGTTAACTTTTCCCATTGACTATAATGGGAAAATTGTTTTCTGAATAACTTTTGAACCAATTAATACTTTTTCACAAAATCTTTGAAAGGCACATTGTGGACCCCGGCCGCATGTTCCCTGATGGTTTTGGACAGGTCATGCAAACCATGTGACCTGTAGGTGTGAGGAAAACATTTGCAAAAAAGCATAACTGTGACTTTGTATTGTGCTTTATAGCTCCGCAACCATATATACGACCATTACGACACGTGGCAGATCCAGAGACCTATGGTACTGCTCAGTGCCTGCCAAATTTCAGGCAAATCTGTCATACAGTGGCAAAGTTATTAAGCTGGAAATTTCCAAACTTTAACCTTAAATGGGGTACTCAACTCTAATTATAGTGGCACCATCATGTCACTATAATCTATATATATATATATATATATATATATATGACAAAGTTTTAGAAAAGGGTAGAAAAGAAGGAATATACTAAATGCAGCACCCAAAAAAGGTGGTAAGTTCCATAGACACCACTCCAAACTGATGTTGCAATTCAAGTTCGTAGTTCTAAGCCACCAACCACACTGCATATCTTATATAATTTAAATTGTTTTGCTCAATCTTTCCAATCTGTTTTATCAGGGCTCTTTGTCTTAAAACTTTATATGAGTCTGTGACAAGCTGGCCTATGGTAGATGGAGAGGCAACACACTGAGTTTAAAGTTCACAGAAGAAAATGTACTTTTATTGCTCCAAATGTAAATTATTGCTCCAGAAAAGCATAATCAGGCAGTTCAACTTCTCCAGCCTGGTCAGGTAACATAAAGGTTAACACAAAACAGTTCTTTCAGGCTGACTTGACAAAAAGAATCTTTGAACCACTTATGTGGGCCAGCAGTTTTTCAATAAACAGTCTCAAACAAAATATAAGCGGTTTGTGGGCCAGCAGTTTTGAATGCACAGTCTCAAATAAAACACAAACAGTTTTCCCTTTTAGCCTTATTCACAAGCTGTTATTAGAAGTACATTCCACTCACTGTTTTTGGCCCAGCTGGCTAGGCTGATCCTTTACCTCAGGGATCTCTGCTCTAGAAATGATCTTTCTCAGCAGCAGGTTTCAACTTCTCCCCAAAAGCTCTCTCCACTAATTAACCATTCTCCTTGGCTTTCCACTCTGGTTCCTGTCTTACATTCCACCCTCCATCTTGCAGGGTTCTCTGCCTAGGAGGATCTCCTCCCTGCAGCAGTTTCCAGCTTCTAACTGACTCCTTGCTGGCTTCTCTCTGCCTTTTAGCAATCCCTCTAATTAGTAACACTTGGGGAGGCACCCTCCCTTGCCTGTTCATGTTGCATTCCCTGCATTTCTTCATCCTCAAACAAGATGTTAACCTCTTGTTTCCCAGTGTAGTGTTTACACTGGCACATACCTCCCCCCTTTGTGCGAAGGCACAGTTGGTCGGCCACTGACCACTCCCCTCCTGGGACAAGATGTCTGCATTTCCATTCTGGGTTCTGGCCTGGTGGTGCACCTTAAAGGAAAATGGCTGGAGGGCCAAGTACCACCTGGTGATGCAGGGGTTGTCATCCTTCATCACCTGTAGCCACTTCAGAGATGTATGATCTGTGACCAGGATAAACTGCTAGCCATGCAGGTAGTAGCAGAGGGCGTCCACAGCCCACTTGACTGCGAGACACTTTTTCTCTATCACCGCATCATTTTTCTCCCAGGGAAAGAGTTTCTGACTGAGGTAGAGGATAGGATGTTCATCCACCTCAAACACCTGGGAGAGCATGGCTCCTAGCCTGACTTCAGAGGCATCCATCTGCAGCATAAAGGTCCTGGTGAAATCAGGACTGTGCAACACTGGCTCTCTGTGCAGTGTCACTTTGAGTTGTGTGAAGGCCTGGTCACACTCCTCTGACCATTGGACCTTACTGGGGGCAGATTTCTGGGTGAGGTCTGGAAGGGGGCTGACAAGGGTGGAGAAGTGCAGCATAAACCTGAGGTAATACCCTGCCAATTCTAAGAAGACCCTCACCTGGGCTTTTGTGGTGGGTATTGGGCATTCGGCAATGGCTTGGACTTTATTGACCAAGGTCCTCACCTGTCCATTGCTTATACAGTACCCTAAGTACTTCATTTCAGCTTTGGCCAAAGCACACTTCACTGGATTGGCCATCAGCCCTGCTTCTCATAAGGACTGTAGTACTGCTGCCAACTTGGATACATAGGACTCCCAATCAGTGCTGTGGATCACCACTTCATCTAGGTAAGCAGCTGCATAGTGGGCATGGGGTCACAGCAAGTGATTCATGAGCCTTTGAAAGGTTGCAGGTGCCCCATGTAAGCCAAAAGGCTTGGTACAGAACTGGTATAGCCCAAAGAGGGTAGCAAATGGTGTCTTTTCCTGAGACTCCAGGGTCAAAGGGATTTGCCAGTACCCTTTCATTAAGTCCAAAGTCATGATGTACTTGGCTTCCCCTAGTCTATACAACACTTTGTCTACCTGTGGCATGGGGTGGGCATCGAACTTCGAGATGGCATTGACCCTGTGAAAATCAATACAGAAGCGGGTAGCCCCACCTTCTTTTGGTACTAACGCTATGAGGCTACACCAATCACTGTTGGATTCCTCAGTCACCACCAACTCTAGTATGTCCTCTAACTCCTTCTTCATAGTGTCTTGTATGGCTCCTGGCAAGCAATACTGTCAGTGCTGCACCTTCTCACCTGGCTCTGTTTCTATATGATGAGCTATCATATGGGTTGTCCCCGGGAGGAAGGAGAAAATATCCAAAAACTGGCTTGCCAACTCTCCTAGCTGCTGTTTCTGTTTGTGAGACAGCTGTTCTCCCATTGGGACTTGTATCCCCAGATTCTCATCCAGCACTTGGGGTCCCCAATCTACTATGTCTGGTTCAGGGGAAATCAATAGGCTATCCCTCTGGTTCCAGAATTTCAGCAAATTGACATGGTAGATCTGTGTCTCTTTTCACCTCTCTGGCTGGCAAACTTCGTAGTCAACTGGGCCCACCCTCCGGGTAACTTCGCAAGGCCCCTTCCATTTGGCTAGAAGATTATTCTGGCTGCTTGGCAACAAAACTAGTACCTGATCCCCTGGTTTATAGTCCCCCAACCAGGCTACTGGATTATAGTAGTACTCTTGTCTTTGTTGAGCCTTCACCAGATTTTCTTGGGGAAATTTCCCCACCCAGTCTAAACTTTCCTTCAATTGCAGGACATATTGCACCACTTTTTCAGTCTTGGGGTCGGGGTTCTCCCACATCTCCTTTACTACATCAAGAACACCTTGTGGGTGGCACCTATAGAGGAGTTCAAAAGGAGCAAGCCCTGTAGGAGCTTGAGGGACCTCCTGCATCACGAACATCAGTAAGAGAAGTAACTTGTCCCAGTCCCTAACCTCAGTGGTTATGAACTTTCAAGGCATCATTTTAAGAGTTTTGTAGAATCGCTCCAAGAAGCCATCCATCTGGGTATGGTAGATTGAGGTCCTTATGGAGCTGATTCCCAAAAAAATACAAACCTCCTTAGTCAGGCGGGACATGAAATTAGTTCCCTGGTCAGTCAACATTTCCTTCGGTATTCCCATGTGACTAAAGACATTTAATAGTTCTCCGGCTACAATTTTGGCAGAAATTCTTCATAACAGGATGGCCTCGGGGTACCAGGTAGCAGAGTCTACAATCATCAGAATGTATTGGTACCCCCCTGCACTCTTTTCAAGGGGTCCCACTACATCAACCCCAGTCCAGTCAAAAGGTGCCTCCATAACAGGTAAGGGCACTAAAGGGGCCCTTGGACTGTTCTTCGGAGCTACTAACTGGCACTCGGGACAAGATGCACAATAATCTTTAACATGTTGATAGATACCTGGCCAAAAGAATCAGGGCAACAGCCAGGCTAATGTATTCTCTACTCCACAGTGCCCTGCCACAGGAATAGAGTGGGCAAGGAGTAGTAATTCCCTTGAAAGACTCAAGAGATTAGCAACTGATGTTGGGTATCCACCATCTGATCCTTCTTACTAACTTGATACAGGATACCCCCTGTATCTTAAAATGAGGATAGCGTACTGCTTTATTCTCATCTAACACTTCCCCTTCCCTGACAGCTAACTGGGTTTGTACCCAGCTGAGTATACCATTGGCCTGTTGTTCTTTGGCAATGCCCCGGCAGTGCTTTACCACATCTTGCTCTGATAGGGACAGCCCTCAGTGACTTTGGTTAGGTGGGTCAGTGTTGGGGTCGGGCTGTGGGACTGGACCCACTTTTGCCTTTGCTTCACCTCCCTCCTGTGCACCTGCCCCTTCAGGACCCCTTTCCTTTGCTGACCTATGTTCTCACTTAGATTTGTGGGTTCTTGTCTAGACATTAAAAATTCCTGGGTCCAGAAAAGGAAAAACTTCCGCCGGCTGCAGGTGGCTGGCCCACCTCCCTTCATGACCCTGAAACCGGGTAATTACCAAAGATAAGTCTGTTTTCCATAAGTCATCAAACCATTTCCAATCTGTCCCCAGTAGCACCAGATAGGGTAACCCTGAGGCAACCCCCACCTTTATATTCTCTGTTTGCCCCCCCAGAGTAAATGTAACCATAGCACCAGGGTAAGCCTTTACATCCCCATTCACACATCCGATAGGGATGGAGTTCTGGTCCTGCCAGAATCGGGGGTTCACAAGGGCCACCCTGACTAGGGTCTGGTGGCTTCCTGAGTCCACCAGAGCCTCCATCTCTATCCCTTTTACCTCAACAGGGATCACAAAATCTCGGGATTCAGAGCCCCCACCCCCACTGTACAGTGAATACACATCTGTAAACATGCAGTCTATGATGGTACAGTCCATGTGGGGGCAGTTCTTCACAAAGTGACCCTTCTGTCCACCTGAGAAACATGCCCCTGTGTCTCAACTATGGGGTGAGCCTCCCGGTTTAGGCAGTAGACCCTCAGGAAATGTTTTCTTGGGCTGCTGGGTTATCATCTTTCCCACGGTCTGACCCTTATTTAGCCCATAACCCCCCTTCCTACATGACCAAGGTCCCTTCACAGTTCCAGCCAATATTCCTTCAATCTGTCTCCCAGGATGATTCCCTATCTTCCCAGGAGTCCTTATAAGCTGGGTCATGGAGCAGGAGGACAGTTTAGCATTCAACACTTATTTTGAGATCTGCATGTCCTCTGCTAGTGTGATGATCTTCTGTTTGTGGCCCCAGCTCTGAGTTCCAGGGTGCAGGATGTTCAGAAATTGTTCCAAGATGATTAGCTCAGCCACCTCAGGGCCACTGCAGCCCTTGGGTTTTAGCCAACACCAACACAGGTCCTGCAATTGTTGTCCCACTACTCTAGGTCATGCACCTGCCGCAAATGTGAAGCTCAGGAACCTCTGTTGGTAAATTTCTGCATTGATGCCTAGGCAGTCCAGGATTGCTGCTTTCACCTCTGTGTTCTCCCCAGCTGTGGTACTATCCATAGCTTGATAGGCTGCTTGGGCATCCCCAGTCAGACAGGGGGCAAGGTGGACAGCCCACTGGGGTCTGGGCCATCCAGCAGCTTCCGCCACTCTCTCAAACATTACCAGGAAGGCCTCGGGTTCATCCTCTGATGTCATTTTGGCCAGCATGGCATTCATCCCAGGAACCCCTGGCCCCACAATAGCTGGACCAGCCTCCTCAGTAGGATCTTGTTGCAACTGTTGCCCCAGCTGTATAAGAAACTGTTGTTGTGCCTCCTGTTGTGCTTGTTGGGTCCATTGTTGTGCCTCCTGTTTCTGCTGAGCCAGCTAGGTGAGAACCTGTTGTTGCTGATCCTGTTGTTCCCATTGTTGTGCCTCCTGCTGCTGCTGAGCCAGATGCCTGAAAGCCTGTTGTTGTTCAGTGAGGGACTTCAGAAATTTCTCCATATCCATTTTTCCAGAATGTAACTAGTCCTGCTAACTCCAGAAGGGGTTCAAATCCCACCTCTAACACCACGCATAACAATTTGGCCTATGGTAGATGGAGAGGCAACACACTGGGTTTAAATTTCAGAGAAGTAAATATACTTTTATTGCTCCAAATGTAAGTTATTGCTCCAGAAAAGCATAATCAGGCAGTTCAACTTCTCCAGTCTGGTTGGGTAACATAAAGGTTAACACAAAACAATTCTTTCAGGCTGACTTGACAAAAAGAATCTTTGAACCATCTACAGTATGTGGGCCAGCAGTTTTTCAATATATAGTCTCAAACAAAACATAAACGGTTTGTGGGCCAGCAGTTTTGAATGCATGGTCTCAAATCAAACACAAGCAGTTTTCCCTTTTAGCCTTATTCGCAGGCTGCTATTAGAAGTGTGTTCCACTCACTGTTTTTGGCCCAGCTGGCTAGGCTGATCCTTTACCTCAGACTCTCTGCTCTAGAAATGATCTTTCTCAGCAACAGGTTTCAACTTCTCCCCAAAGGATCTCTCCAATAATTAACCATTCTCTTTGGCTTTCCACTCTGGTTTCTGTCTTACATTCCACCCTCCATCTTGCAGGGTTCTCTGCCTAGGAGTATCTCCTCCCTGCACTAGTTTCCAGCTTCTGACTGACTCCTTGCTGGCTTCTCTCTGCCTTTTAGTAATCCCTCTAATTAGCAACACCTGGGGAGGCACCCCCATCTCGCTTGTTCATGTTGCATTCCCTGCATTTCCTCAGCCTCAAACAAGATGTTAACCTCTTGTTTCCCAGTGTAGTGTTTACACTGTCACAGAGTTCATTATCACTCTCACAAAATTATCCACTGCAACAAAAAATATAAACTGAGATAATAAAGTAAATTAACTGTACCTCTAGTGTTTTAAATATATAGTTAAGAATGATACGGGGGGGGGGCAGTAATCAAATTAATCATATCAGACCAAATCCGCTATAGTCATCTAAAAAATATATCAGAGACTGACTGACTTGCAGCACAGCCAAGAATAATTTTGTGCTGATGAGTACAATATGACATGGATGAGAGTGCTCTCCAACTAAAGGGCCTTCTATTCTTCACTTCAGCTACACATCTGTGTAACTCCAGTATGTCTGCGCACTAGAAGTTATACTATGTGAAACAAACTGTCTCGGTGGCTGACACTACTTGCTAGAAAACTATCTGACTAATGCTAACTCATCCACACAATACCAGAATCAAATGGAGCTCCTCCACTTTCAACCATCTTCTGCTATCTCAAGCTGATTCAGGCAAAATGGTGACTTCAGAATGCCACACATGCACTTAACTAAAGTCTGCAGTGGTTAATCTTTAATCAGAGGCTATGACAGGTATCAGGTGTCAGGTGTCAAGTGTATTTTCTGGAATTCAATCTAATAAGCACTCCAATAGCACAACATGGGATATGGGACCAGTTATTAACCAGTCATCTAGCATTCAATCAATCATCATTGAAACATTGGGTCTCCTACTAAAAGGAAAGCTGAAATTTAATCTCTAAATCTAACTGACAGTAATAATCCATTAATAGTAATGATGATTGTCACAAGCCCACTCCCATAGAGTGAGTTTCTTTGCATCACAGCGAATCCCTCTTGTGACAGGGGGGAATGGGGTCAGAGATGCCCTTTCTCCATGCGAGGGAATACAAATACAGTCTCGAGTATGTTTTCTTGGGGTAGAACTCCCTGATACACTGCACCATGGAACAGAAAGCCACTGGCATGTATAGGCTTTGGGGGGCCTTATACACCCAGTTTCTGTGTCTTTTCCTAGAAATGCAGTGCTCAGTTCAAACCCCCACAAGCTCTTTCTTGAGACCCTTTGTATTTCCTCCCCACCTTTTGTCACAAAGTCCCTAATGGTACTTCACTTTTGGTAGTGCTTTGGCCCTTAAGAGATCACACAGCCATAGTGTAGTCTGAACAACTCTTACCCAGGCACCACACACAAATGACATAGGCAGAATTATTGCAAAATAAGCCAAATACTTTACTAATTAAATGAATTCGAAAACAGTAAATAACACAAAGGCAAAACAATTTCGAGATTGATTACAGGACATTGAAAATAAAAGGAAAGTATACATACAAACCTATACTTTAATTTCTGAGGTTAAAAGTCTACCTTGAGTCCTTAGCTAGAATTTTGAAGTGCAAAAGTGTCCTTAGAAGTGTGGTAGTTGACATCTTAGCTCTCTGTGATCCAAGAGAAAGTGTCTCTGTCCTCCAACAGACAAGCAGAGAGGGTCCCACAGGCTTCACACAAAAAGGCAACAAAAGGCCCAGATACCCCTCTGCATCCTGGTTTTAAAGGAGTTGAAATGGGCAGGTCCAGTGGATAGTGGCTGCCCTGCGATTGGCTAACATTTCAGTTTCTATGGTTATCCAACCAATGTTTGGTATTTTATTACAATAACACGGATATGCAGTTTTCTGAATATAGGAAAAAAAACATGAGGCTAGCCAGCTCAAACCAGATTTTCTGGGGAACATTCCAGCCTCTCCTTCCTGGGAAATGGCTGTCATTAATCATCCCTAAATACAGCTATTTACATAAATGGCTTGCCTATTCAGTTTGTAATGAGATTAGCTGACAGTAGCCCTGCAGATACAATAGGAGGCCAGACATTCTGTCTCTTCCTGAGGCACTGACCTTTCACAAGCAAATTGGTCTACCTGGCCTCCCAGCTAGGCTTAATTATTATTTTGTCTCCTTTTAGATAATTTAATTAACTCCAGTTCCTGGCTAGCAACAAACAGCTTCTTTGCTCAGTGACAGGAAAATCACATCTGTCTACATGGCCCATATGCCTGTACACATGATCCTTTGCACTTACATTTGGCCACCTGGCATCTGATGCATTTCTCACATAAAAGAAATATATAGTACATGACCAAAACAATAAGGTATGGCCTTATCTCATCACAGTGATGATGATGATGATGATGATGACTGTGTTACTGGCTCCTTAATTCGGGATATCAATAAGACCAGAAAAACCCTCTCTTAATAAGTTTAAAACTAAATTAATTTAGCATATATTTAAAATGTGTCTTTATCGTTTAACCCCTTAAAATATACTTTTATAGTGTTCTCAAAAATGCAAACATGCAAAATACAAAAAAAAAAAAATAATGTCTCAGAAACACTCAATGGGCACTATTTAACTCTAGGAGACTCAGATATTAGCCTCAACAAAAAATTGTAGAACAATAATATCTATAAATAAACCTTTTAGCACTATGGTGCTTTATAAAACACAATACAATACAAACATTTTCTAATAAACACAGACATGGACATAAAAATGAACAAACACAGAAACACAAAGCTCCAAAAAAATATATATAAAAAATTAAAATAAAATAAATTCTCTAACATATAAGGATAAAGAATTCAGTGGACTGCTGGCTTCTTGTAGTGACAGATCCTCCACACGGCCGCCCAAAGTTTTTGTCTCTATTTTGGGCTCCACCACCATCTCAGACTCCAGCAACGGGAGCACCACCTTGGTGCTAGAGCAAGTCACAACAGTCCTTTTCAGCATCACAAGTCATCCTGGAAAGGACACTGATTTTAAAGACTATCACACAAACAAATCCTCTTCCTTAGCTATTCAGGCAATGGAGGCATACCTATTAATAATGAAAGGTAAGCATGTCATTGACCCTAGTAAACCAGCTCCTCCAAAACTAGTCAGTGTGCAGCTGCACAGTCTCCTCACCTCTGCCTGTCTAATCCCGTAAGGTCAGACTTCGAGTGACAGTTCTAAGGAATTTTATTCCACAGTTTAATGAATTATTCTGCAATATATGTAATCATTCCACAGTTCAGTGATCAGTTCTACAGAATTTCTTTCTGCAATATAATTCATTAATCCACAATGCATACATTCATTCTGCAATTCAGTGACTCACTGAACTGTGGAATGAATGCATAAATTGTGGATTAATGTATTAAACTGTGGAAAAAAGGTTCTGCAGAACAGACCACTGACAGTGACTAGTTCTGCAGAATTTTTTCCGTAGTTTAATACAATAATCTGCAATTCATACATTTATTCTGCCATTCTAAGTCCAAATTTCTGCAAAAGTTGCCAAAGTGCATTCCCAAATTTTTCAAAAGCGAAATTCCAACTTTCACCAAAATTCTGCTACTGGAAGTTTAATTTTGTACAACCCTAGAGGGAACAGGACCACTAGGTGTCATTGCCTCAAGCTGGTGGGGGAAACATTTAGGAAGGAACTGAGGAGACATTTTTTTCAGTGAGACGGTGGTGTTGAATTGGGATAAACTGCCAGAGGAAGTTGTCTCCCTTAAAACTGTGGATAGTTTCAAGAGAGTATGGGACACATTAAAAGAGAAAGTTGCAAGTGGGGGGAGTGAGAGGGGATGAGGAGATTGATGGGAAGGCAGGAATGGATAAAGGTGATGGGGCAGATCCCTCAGTAGTTAATGTGTGGTCTACAAACTCAAACAGACATAATAGACCAAAAGGCCTTATTTCTGATGGCTCAATTGTATGTTCATATACAATGGTAGCTTGCTCACTTGTTAGAGGTGTGCATGAGCATCCCCAACCGTTACTAACTGGATTATGTCCACTGATTGGCAAATAATGCACATGTGATCAGATGTTTCAAAACCTGATCCAGCTAGTCTCACCTTTTGGCTGCCAAATTGTCTCAAACTGTATAGGATCTATGAAGGAACTGTGGGAGAAGTTATGGCATTGAACATATTTACAACAGTTATGTCACTGCATATAAATACAACTAAGTACATGGTATCTGATAGGTACTTTTATTGACTTGAAGGTTACACTCTATTTTTATATCCAGCCTGTATGGCATGCTGGTAGCAGAAGACTGCATTATTGTTCATTCATGTAAGACCACAGACTGTCCATTATCTGATGCTTAGTATAAGATGGGGTGGGCCTGGGGATGCAGTAAGGTGATGTTCATGCAAGCACCTTTATCAGATGAATAAACTACCATTGCATATTGCATTACATTATAGCATCCCTGACCATTACCAAGTGGGTTCTAAGAAGCAGTGCAGGATTACCTGTGAGAGTAAACTTACTGTGTTACTGCAGTTTTCTAAACATTCCAGGCAAATGCTGCCTTGTTGGTATTGTCAACATTCAATCTATAGTGTCTTGACAATGTAAATATTGCTAACCAAGTGGCCACTGTGCATATCTGCTGCACTGTGGTGTCATTCCACTCTGCCCATGAGATAGATACCAATCCTGTGGAGTGTGCTGTGATTGTGGGCAGTGGCTCAGAATGCTCAGTTTCATAGGCCTCCCTGATGGTGTTTTTAATCCAGATGGCCAGTGTGGATTTTGATGCTGTGCATCCTTTCCTTGGACTACTAAGTATGACAAACAGTTCCTGTGATAGTCTATATTCTTTAGTGCATTTTACAGAAATGGTAATCTCTTTTTTCATGTCCAGTGGCTTGGTGTGGCCCCCTTGGTTCCGGGGTTCTGAATTGTAAAATGCCAGTATCTACACAGAAACATAGAAGTTGATGGCAGAAGGAGACTGCCAGGTCCATCTAGTCTGCCCAGTGTTTTTAGACCTAACCTACCCTTCTAGCTGACCTTGGGTGAAAGGGCTCACTTATGTCTATCTCATGTATTCTTGAATCCTACTACTGTGTTAGCCCCCACCACCTCTGCAGCCAGCCTGTTTCAGGCATCCATCACCCTTACCATGAAGAAAAACTTCCTGGTGTTGGTAAAGAACCTTGCTTCTTGCAGCCTTAGATGATGTCCCCTGGTTCTGCTGCACCTCTTGAACTGAAAAAGTTCATTTGACTGTACCATGTTTATGCCTTTTATATACTTGATTGTTTGGTCATGCCTCCCCTCTCTCTTCTCTGTTTCAGGGATTACATGTTCAGTTCTCTCACTCTATCCCCATAGGACATGTCCTGCAATCCTTGAATCATTTTAGTCGCCCATCTCTGTATTGCCTCTACCCAGTCAATGTCCTTTCTGAGGTGAGGCCTCCAAAACTGGATACCGTACTCCAGGTGAGGCCTAACTAGTGATCTGTGCAGCGTCAGGACCACCTCTCTTTTCCTGCTTGTGATTCCCCTCCCAATGCATCCCAGCATACTGCTGGCCTTCAATGCTTCCTTCTCACATTGTTTTCTCACCTTCAAGTTGTCTGAGATTATGATTCCCAGATTGCACTCTTGGTTGGAGGCAGCTAGTCTCCCCCCCCCCCAGGTAATATACCTTATTTACCTTTGTTTTTCCTATGTGCATGACTTTACACTTTTTGGCATTGAATCTCAGCTGCCATGTTCCAGACCATTCCTCAAGTTTCTTGAGGTCAGCTTCCATCTTGTCTGCTTCTTCTTGGATGTCGACCCTGTTGCATATTTTAGTGTTGTCTGTGAACAGACACACCTTTCCCTCTAGTCTAGTAGCGATGTCTGATATAAAAATAGTGAAAGCAGAGGCCCCAGTTCCAAGCCCAGGGGCACACTGCTGGTCACCCTACCTTCTGATGTAAGAGTTCCATTAACCTGCACCTTCTGGGTTCTGCCCTGTAACCAATTGTGTACCAATCTAATTACTTCTGGTCCATCCCCTTCGTGGTCTAGCTCTTTAACAGCCTTCTGTGTGGAACCGAGTCAAACGCCTTGCTAAAGTCAAGGTAGACCACATCCACTACCCCTCCATCATCCACAACCTTGGAAACTCAATCAAAAAACTAGAGCAGGTTTGTCTGGCATGCCTTGCCTGCTGTGAAACTGTACTGCTTGGGGTTCTGTTGGCTGCTAGCTTTGAGGAATGCTATGATTCTATTTTTGAGCAGTGACTCCATCAACTTCCCCACTATGGACATGAGGCTTACCAGTCTGTAATTTCCAGACTCCTCCCTGCTGCCCAATTTGTGGAGTGGGACCACTATTGCCCTTTTCCAGTCTTTGGGGAAACTATCCACTCCTCAGGGATTTGGCAAATAGTTTTGCCAGTGGGACAGCGAATTCTAGCCCCAGTTTTTTTAAGATTCTTGGTTGCATTTCATCTGGCCCCATGGCCTTGTAAACTTTTAGATTATTAAGCACCTCCAGCACTTCAGTCTCTCTGAAGGGGCTAGTGTCAACCCCAGGTTCAGGAGTGTTGTGTTTTGTCATTGCTGGGCAATCATCTGGATCCTCCTCATTAAATACTGAGCAGAAGTACTTGTTAAGGATTTCTGCTTTCTCCAGGTCATCTTTAGTTGTCTTCCCTTCCTCAGTAGTGATCTTGACTGTACCCCCTTTTGCCTTCCTTCTTTCCCGGATGTATCTAAAGAAGGATTTGTCTCCTCTCTTCATCCTTTCTGCTATGCTTGCTTCTGTCTGGGCTTTTCTAACATTTATGCTGTGTGGAATGGGCTGGACCCTCTTGGTGTAAAGGATCAAATATTTGTAAGGATGTCCCATTGTTATGTATAACGAGAAATGGTTCTTTGCTGGATAGGGCACTTAGTTCACTGATGCACCATGCAGAGCATATGGCAACTAGAAATGCAGTTTTGATTGTGGCCCAGTGTATGTCAATGGATCCCAGTGGTTTGAATGCATGCCTAATCAAAGCATCTAGAACCATGTTGAGTTCCCAAGGAGCAAGTGTCTGCCTGTGCTTTGGGATGATGTGTTTTGCTGCCTTTAGTAACCTGATGATGTCAGGGTTAGCTCCTGGTGAGTACTTGTCTATGATTCCTGTTTCCATTCCTATTGCTGATGCTTGAACTCTGAGGGATAACACCAATGGACCTTTTTCTATACCCTGCTGCAGGAAGGATAGAACAAGTGTACTGACTATCAAATTCATGGGAATCTGTTTATCTGTGCACCATCTCTTGAATACCATCCAGTGTCTGTTGTAGGTAGTTGAAGTTGAAGGACATCTACAGTGGAGCATTGTGTCTACCTGCTTTGGATCATACCCTTTTTCTAGCAGTGTTTTCCTCTCCATAAACCATAAGTTGAGGGGACTGGTGATTTGGATACCTGATGGGCCCCTGCATCAGAATGTATGGTCGTGGGATATCCAAGGTCTGTCAATTGTCACTGCTACTCTCGTAGTGAACCACTTTTGTCTCAACCAGTGTGGTGCTATGAGTGCAACCATGGACTTGGACTGCTGTATCTTGCTGAGTATGTGTTGTATTAGTGGTAGTGGAGGAAAGATATACAACCTCTGAAATTCTGAATTTTGATTTAGCATGTTCACTCCCTGTGAGCTTGACTCCCTGAATCTCCAGAACAATGCTGGTTGCTTGGTGCTTTTGTTGGAAACCATTAAATCAATTTGTAGTGGTCCCCACTAGTCATTGATCTGTATAAATATTTGTGAGTGAGTGCTCACACTCCTACTGGAATCCAATGTTGCCCGTCTCCTGCGAAGAGAAACAACAGGGATGGGTCTGCTCCAGACAAGGCCTGCCTATGTCCAAACCACTTCTGGAGATAATGACTTACTCACCAAACAATAAAGTCAGCTTTTATCACATTTTATTATGTCCCAGTTTGTGACAGTACTGTTAAAAATTGCCTTGCCAATGTTTCCAAGTAATACTTTCTTCCTCTGGGCAAACAGTTACTGCCCCAAACACTTCCATTCTCTGACTATGTCCACTTCCCCTGTGAAGATTAATGTTCTATGGTGGCACCCCATCACAATAGGCTTGTATCTGTGTCTTTGAAGACCTCAGGAATTGACTGGATCATCAATCCTGTGAGTATGCTGGCTTGTAACATTCACTATAGTAAGTGAGACTGCCTTTGTTAGGTCATGTTCTAGGGTGTCCCTTGCTTGGATTACCAATGTCTGCAGGGGTTACATGTTCCAAAGTGTCCATGGTGCCAAGTCTATGCATGAGACCATGGATCCCAAGATATGAAGAATCATCCTGAATGTAGGACTTTTGGTGCAGTAGAGTAACCTCGCCTGTTCCAGGACCTTGGTTGCCCTTTTGGGTGAGGGATTACTGTCCCCACCACTGTGTCTATTAATGTGCCTAAAGGTTCTATCTGCTTTCTAGGTTCTAAGCTGCTTTTCCTTAAGTTTAAGACCCACTCATGCACCTGCAGGGTGTCCATCATTGTTTTGGTTTGCTGTTGTGATAGCTGTAGATTTCTGGTGCTGATTAGCCAGTCATCCAGAAATGGGCATATGTGAATTCCTTGTTGTCTGAGAAAGGCTGCAATCATAATTGAATCTTTGGTGAATGCTTTTGGAGCTGACACAGGTCTGAAGGGTAAGGCCTGGTACTAATAGTGTTATCCTAGAATTTTGAATAAAAAAAAACTTGTAATGATCAGGTCCAATTGGGATGTGCAGGTAGGCATCCTTCATGTCAATGAAAGTGAAGTAATCCCCTCTCCTTATCAACCTCACCATTGATTGGAATGTCTCCATTTTAAATTTTCTGTACCTGACAAATTTGTTCACATGTTACTGGGCCAAGTCCCACATCTTTTTTGGTTCCAGTAAGAAGACTGAATGGATTCCCTGAATGATCTGGTCCTTTGGAAATAGGTCCATTGCTTTGTTGTGTAACAGCTTGTTGACCATATCTTTGACAGCTTGAATTTACTAGGGAGACCAGTAGTCTGTTTGAGCTGTGTTTCTCTGTGAATTCTATGGAATATCCTATCAATACGACTTTTAGCACCCATTTGTCTGTAGTTGTTAGTCTCCATTGTTGTGTGAGTTTGAGTTGTCTTGCCCCTACCAGTGCATTGTCCATGATAGTGGGCATTGTAGTGATAGTGAATCCCTGGTGGTCTAGTAGTTAGAATTTGATTCTCTTACCACCATAGCCCAGGTTCAATTCCTTGTAAGGGAAGCTGCTATTTTTTTAATGGGCAGACTGGATGGGCCAAGCAGTCCTTATCTGCCATCAAGTTCTATGCTTTTATGTCAAATTCTATATTTTGTGCAGGGTAGTCACTCAAAATGTGATTTTCCTCATGATGAGCATTTGCTGAAGTGGCCTCTGTGTCCCCTTTCTTGTCCTCTGCTTCAGCTACTGTTAGAGAAGTAGGCCAGTTTGAAGTTGTATAATCTGTCATGGGACAATGAATAGTTGGTATGACTTCTGTCTTGTTTGCTCCTGTCAGGACAAAATCTGTAGCGAAAGGGTGGGAGATATAAGCTGCATGCTCATTTATCCTTATCCAAGGACTTTCTTTCCTCTTTAAGTTTGATGCATTTCTCAAGGCCCTCTCCAAAAACCAAATTCCCTTTGAAAGGTAACTTGTTTAGCATGACCTTTGAGTCTACATCCATGTTGCATAGCTTCAGCCATAGTAGTCTTGCAGCTCTGTTGGAGATGACTGCCAATCTTGATGACATTGTCAGGCTTCCATGAATGCATCTGCTATATATTTAGCCACCTGAGTAGTATACTCAGTGAGGTAATCCTGTCTGGATTCAGGTTAAAGTGAAGAGGCTAGCTCATCTAGCCATGTTAGCAATGCCCTGGAGGTACACATTGCAGCTTTTGTGGCCTGGCATGTCAGGCCTGCCATTTCAGAGTTTTTCTTCATAAGTTCTTCCATCTTCTTGTCAGTGGGGCCTCTCAATTGAACTTTGCCCTCTACTGGGAAAACTGTTTTTTGACTTAATGTGGCCACCTGTGGGTTCACAACTGAAGAAATGCACCATACTTTGTTGACGTCCTCTTGAATGGGATAACACCTGTTTAAGGTCCTCCTGTCAACAATTCTTGCTGGATCTGTAGCATCCCATTATTTTGCTATGACTTCTGAGATGGGGTCACATATGGGAAGGAACTCATCCTTTTTCTTCTTTAAGGTGATGAGGCGATTTAGCTTAGACTGTTGAGGCAGTTGTGATGCATCACACCACATAGATTCCTTAACTGATCTCATCAGTTCCAGTAGTGTGTCAACCATTGTGAGCTTCTCTGTGAGTGTTAGCTTGTCTTCCTCAATAACCTGTTCCTCTTCATCTCTGGACTCTCCATTTTTTAAATTGTTTTCATTTCAATGGCAGATGTGTCATTTTCTGTATTGTTATCATTTAGAGCATGTGGTCATTCTTTTGGGTTTATCTTTTGCTAACCTGTGGCTTCTTCCAGAGATGTGGTTGCTCCAGAGGTTGCCCCTGCATCATCTTTTATGGATTTTGACATATTTTCCATTCTTTCAAGCATGAGGAGCATCATGGCCTGTTGTGTCTTGATGAACAAACAGTAGCTGTGCTTGAATTGAATTCTTCCAGAGCAAAACCTTGGGAGACTATGCCTTGTTCAATTTCCATTTCTGTCCCTTGTAATGTCTGTATCCTCTTGTTATTTGGAACAGGCTTGGCACAACCTCCCTGTCTGAGAGTTCAATAGGGTAATGTTGTATAATTTGAACTTTCTGTTCTTTACCATTATTGTTGATCTGTGAGGGACAAGAAAAGAGGTGGTGCTAATAGATGTAGGTTCCCTCTCTGCCATATTTCCTCCATTATGCATCTTCCTACTGTTGCTATAATGCACAGCATGGGGCATAGAGGGTGAAATGCCATGTAACCTCCTCATAACTGATACTTCTTGAGCGTGGGAGCAATGGACAGAGAACACTGATCACGTGGCATTGACATGCTTAGAAGAGATCTGGGGCATGTCATATTGTATGGCAAACTCTGTGGTAAACTGTGTAATGGTCAATATTGGTAGGTGCAGGAATTCAGTTTAACGTAACATATACATATCAGCTGTATCACACTGTTAAAACACTGTGGGGATGTGCTGGAAAGCCCCAGTTGTGGATCTGCCTGATAAGGAAAAGGGGAAAATTGTTTAACAATGAAAGGCCCACTAAACTGGAGCTTGTTTCCAGGTGCGATCTGAGAGCACAAGGAAGTTAAGTGACTTGCTCAGGGTCACACAGTATGCAAGTGGGGTCTGACAGAATTCAAACCCAGATCTCCAGGTTTGCAGCTCAGTGCCCTTAACCACTCTGCTATACTGCCTCCTTAGCAAAGGGAATACGATTAGAGTGGGATGTTTGCTGATAATGCTGACCACCTTTAAAATAAATATTTTGCATGCTTTTCCTTGCTGATCAGTTACTATTACTATTGAGAGGCTATATTAATAGAATATGGCCACTATCCTGATTAAGATGACAGCCATGACATCAGAGCTACGAGATACTGGGGGTGTAGATTAGAGGGATTGATTATGGAGGCTCCCATTAGATTTGGGCTCCCTCTTAGAGCCAAATGATGGATCCCTTGTTATAGCTGTTTACTTTGCAGGTGCCCTGATATGCCCACTTCTTTCTAAGGGGTATGATGGTGTGCAGACAGAGTGGTCAGTCCCACTCACAGGAGGTCTGAAATGCACCTCTATCACCAAGGGACAGCTCACAAGGGGTCTTGAGATGTGCAAGTACTTTGGCCTGCAACAGCCTAACTCACTGTTAAATTCTGTGAAGCTGCTCGTAAGAGCTTCAGTTGTATATTATGTGGGCAGGCATGTAGTGTGAATGAGATGGGGGGGGGTTAAGCTCCTCTAGGAATCCTAGCCTGAAAGGTTCCAATTTTATATCTGCATAGCAGAGATATGCATGTCATCTTGCTATTACAGAGAGAGAGAGAGAGAGGAGCTTTGGATGCATTTCGCTGAATTCTGAATGAAGTTCAACATTTTGGAGTTGAAGCACAATCACTCCACTACTAGAGTTACCCCCTCTGCTCTGCAGCCTCCAATCCTCATTCTCTATAATGTTTTCCCTGGTGTCTAGTGGCACCCACACTCTCCAATCCCTGTCCATTATAATGTTTTCCCTGGTGTCTACTGGGACCTTCCAACCTCTGATCCATGTTCTCTCTAATGTTTCATTTAGTGGCACCCCCCACCCTCTGATCACCATCCCCATATTGGACATGTAATAAAGAAAACCATCCCTCGATGTTTTTTCCCCATAAACCTGTTTAAAAAGGAAAATGGTCCCCACACCCCCAGTACAACCCCCATATACCTTCACTCATCTGAACAGGTTGCACAGCAAGGATCCACTCTGCGATCGAAGATAAGTCTTGCTGCTTGATCTTGCAACTGCAATCTGAGAAACTAAGGTAAGTGCGGTTCAGTGTATTTCACTGGGGTTTTGAATTTTGATGTACAACTTTGGCAGTTTTGTATATTTTAATCCCAAATTTTCAACGTGTCCTTTGTGGGACCCCACCTCATGACTAATGGGGGTGGAATTATGCAAATCAGGCCCAAAAGGTTTTTCCGTGGTCACTTGGTGAAAGTACCTTTCAGGAGGGATTTGAAAATTGTCACTGACCTTTTTCCTCTGGTGGGGTCATAAAATAGCTATGTTGAAAATGTGGGATGAAAATATTTAAAAATTGCAAAGTTGTGAGTGTACATTGAAATGTTGAATGCACACAAATAACTTTGATCATTTTCTCAATTTTGACCCCACATTTTCGATATAGCAATTTCTTCACATCACCTCATGAATGTGACAACTGTCATTTTTCAAATCCAGCCCAAAATGTGTTTTTGCACCTGTGGAACAAAATGACATTGTCACTGTGTGAAATCATCTTTTGGGAAGGTTTTGAAAATTATTTCCACCCTTGTTTATGAGGTCGGTCATAAGAAGACTATGTTGAATATTTGGGTCAAGATATTTAATAATGGTAAAGTTATAAGAGCACTGTATGTTGAAAGTTTGCAATGCACGCTCATAGCTTTGATAATTTTCACTATTTTGACCCCAAATTTTCAACATGGCCATTTTTTTCACATCACCTTATGAACATTGTAACTGCCAATTTTCATATCTTGACCAACATGTGTTTTTGCACTTCTGGTGCAGAATGACATTGCTGCATGAAATCACATTTTGTGCAGTTTTTAAATTGTTATCCATCTTTGTTCATAAGGTGGGGTCATAAGAAGGCTATGTTGAAAATTTGGGCTAAAATAGTAAAAAAAACAATAAAGTTATGAGCATACATTGAAATTTTCCAATGCACACTAATAACTTTAATCATATTAAATAGACAATGTCCCTTCAAAGCAGCATAGCAGCCATGTAGGCTCTGATCGGCACTTGTTAAAGGGACACTATCAGCTTTGCCCCTCCGTTTTGGATCACATGTTAGAAGCATGCCTCTATGCACATACTTGTTAAACAGTTACAGTAGAATGCCCCTGTATATCACAAAATTAATCCATTTATCTCATTTTTGCAATATTTTCATAATTTTCTTTACTAGCAGTCCGCACTGAAATCAGACGCCCACCAGAAGCATCTCTGCACCGAGAATGCGTGTCTGCCAGCAAACGCTCTCCCAAAGTGCAACGTTTTACTTACATATTCTAAAAACCTGTTAATTCAGTACATATCTCACAGTGAATCATCCCTGATGTTTTTAAAGAAAGAACACGCTCTAGAATTGCTGCAAAATACATCTGAAAATAGTAGCCGGAAATCATGCACATGTGTAAGAGCGACACACTCTTGCACATCCATGAGATCATTGCTCTGGATGCTGTTGTGCATGAGTGCAATTTTAGCTATGATTTTCAAATGTATTTTGTGGCAGTACCAGTGCTTGTTTTTTCTTACAAGACACCAGGGACAATTCACTGTGAGAAAATGTACTGAATTAACAGGTTTTCAAAATATATATGTAAAAAGTTGCACTTTGGGAGAGCATTGCAGGCAGACATGCATTCTTGGTGCAGAAATGCTTACGGTGGGTGGCTGATTTCAAAAATTATTTTTTTTTGTAATCGTGGCACAGTCTATAATAACTTTATAAGGGTACAATGAGGTCCTCTAATGGGTATAAGAGTGTCACCTTTTGTATCCTTAGGGCACCAGAACTGCTCACCTTTGGTTTGTAGCTCTGTTACTCTAAGAACACACAAGGTGACACTCTTATATCCATAAGAGGCCCTCATAGCATCCTATTGTCCCTATAAATGTATACAAAAGTAAGGAAAGTGATTCTAGGGTTTTTTGTATGCAAACACAGCCCAACCCCATTCACCACTCTTGTGGATCCCTTCAAATGGAATACCAAAGCACAATCCAGAGTTCAAATATATATTTCAACATCTTAAGTAAATAACAATGCAAGGAATACAGTTACACCCATGATAAACACTGCAATTAGTTTGTGCTGCTTCATGAGTGACCCTCACAATGTTTTCTCAAGGTCTGGTGCAAAGTGATAATGCAGGTGCTTTGCAACTGCATACACACACATGCACACAAACACACACTTTTTTTAATTTTATTAATTTAGTTTGTGTTTACCAGGAATGGAGAACAAGGCAATTTTGCTTATTTTCAGCCTCATCCCAGAGGAGATGGGGAAGATACAAATGCAATGTGACATACAGAACCAGATTAAGCTGATGGTGGTATTTTAGTGAATGGGGAGAAATATGTCCAGGACACAGGGAAAATACCCTACACTTCCTGCAGGGGGTGCAACTCTGCTTGGAAGATGGAGGAGTCCAGTGTTGGTCACCATGCTGAAGGAGGAGGAGGATGTGTTTTGGAGGAGTTACAGGAGACTAGAAAGTTAATACCATATGGTCTGATGGAAGAATCAGAGGACACAGATTTCACAGTAAAACTGAGTATAATAAAGTAGCAGTAGTTCCAATAGTGGCTCCCGTACAGCTGCTTACCTCACAACAGCCTATTACCATTAAGTCAACTGGAGAAACAACAGAGGAAGAATTGCTTTTGCAGCAGAAGTTGAATAGTAAGAAAATACAGTTGTTGACTATGATGTCTGAGGCTGAAATGGAATACCTGCAGCACAAAACAAAATTGGATGAAGAGAGTAAGCAAAAATGCAGGGCAGTAAGCCTGACCATACAAACGGATAAGAATCTAATTCTGAGAACTGAAAATGGCTTACTGGATAATCCCTCATGGAAACAGTGGCACCAGCAACGTTAAATCCTAGCCAGATATAACATTTCAGTAAGTTTTCATCTTTAGCAGAGTGGACCACAGAAAACACATTGAAACAGGCTGGGTGGATCTTCCTGGACAGCCAATGGATACCAGATCCTAAAGCTTTGATTCCAGGAACACCAAAGAGACTCAAGGCCAGCACAGCAATGGATTCTGGGATGCCTGACACACCAGTTTTGCAGAGTGTTGAACCACCAGCTGCTATAGCTGCAGCAGCTGTTGGTAGAGAAAGTGAGCCTTAGTAAATTACTGATGCAACAGACACTGCAGATGCAGGGCGGCCACCTCAACAATAGAAGCATGTGATCTTACCATCAGATCTTTTACCATCATCAAACACATTGGATGACCTGAATATGGATTTCAGTCAGGAATTTTCTACAGATACTCCACAGCTTGGTGTTGCAGGTACTACAAATATAAACTTGTCTAATAACTTGGGGGGGGGGGGCTTGGTCCCTGAACCTGCAACAAGTCAGCAACAAAACAAAACTTTAAATTATGCAAGCCTTTTTAGACAGCCTGTAAAACTGCTAAACATCATTTTGTGGTACGATTGAGATATAAAGGGGGCCTTGAGCAAGTTCCTGACCATTACTTTATAGGCAAATCACTGATAAAGGACTCTACATTTTGCACCCACAAATGCTTATGCTTTCATTCAGGTACCCAGGGATTACAATTTCGATATTAGTTTTTGAACAGTTTCTTTGCTGGATAAATTTTGGAGTTTGTACTAGACGGTGAAAGACACCTGCGTATGGCAAGCTTTCACAACTATTCCAATAACCAAACCCACTGTTAAAACAGTAACTATACTCTTCAGAAATGAAGGGGTGAGTGTCAATGTCACTATTTTTTGGTTAGAGAAGAAGTGTGATCTTCAAGGCACACCGGACCCTATTATGGATGACAATGGGTTCTGGTCAGGGGGTTGGAAATTCCAAGTATGGCCCAAACAAATGAAAACAGGGTTTAGGTATTTGCTAATTGTTATTTCTGGGCAGGGATTGGGGTATTTTGTTTTACCTGTGTCAGCCAAAGACCTGTTACAGTTGTGGGTCCTCGGCTCACCTTAACACTGACTGCAGTCAAATCAATTGTGTTCAATACGGCTCTTTGGGCCATACAGCTAATGTGTGTACTATGCCTGCAACGTGTAATTTATGTGGTGAAGATGAACATACCTTCCGGTCATGTCCTTGGGCAGCCCATAATTTGACAGATTCAGTAAAACAAGTTTTCTACCTGTATCAGGCACAGAAGCCATTTAGAAGCATTTGGCCCCCTCAGTCGCCATCCTCTCCTACCCCCCCCAAGGGAGGCCTGATGATGGGATGCAAGTTTCTGTTTCACCTAATACACCCGTGACTCTACTACCTATGAATTTGCAGAACCAGCCCATGCAAAGTCAGGAGGCTTTCACTGATCCAATAAGTGTGATGCCATCTCCACCACCCCCCCGGCACCTGTTTCTGATACATCACAGACTGATTTCTTTCAACATGTTCACAAAGGTTTGAAAACCAAGGTTTGCACAAAATTGGTTTCTTAGTCCTTTGACCCTGTTTCATTGGACAATCGGTATGAGGTCTTGCCAAGCTGGAATGAGCAAATACAGGATGATGTTTTGGATGGATCCATCCAATCCTACCAAAGTCACTTATCTGTTGAAACACCAGTTCAAAGCATGACAAAAGGAAAAACTTCCAGAACTAAGAGGATACCCAGGCCAGCACTAAAAAATAAGTTCAACTAAAACATAACCAGCTACCATCTCTAAGGCTAGCTAGCCTAAACGTTAATAGTATTAAATCTGAGGTCAAGAGGGTCACTACTTTTTCTTTGTTGCAACAATTATTGTATGATGTTTTTTTTTTCTTGCAGGACACCAGGTTTCATAGTTTACAAGGCATTTCTACTGCACAGAAGGGTTGGTTCAGGGGTGAATCTCACTGGTCAATAGGCGAGGACTTATGCAGTGGTTTGGGAGTCTGCTTTACTAACCCTGGAATTACAGTTAAAAAATTCATTGATGTGTGCCCTGGTAGGGCCTTAATTTTAGATATTATATTTGAAGGCCTGGGGTTTAGGCTAATTAATTTATACACCCCACAAACCAAAGCTCTCTGGGTAGAATTACTAAAAACAATTCAACCATACTTACATGCAAGTAATCAGGTTTGTTTGGGGGTGATGTCAACACTAGTTTGTTGACAACAGATAAAGAGACAAAAACTACTAAATCGTACTGTGACTCTAATGATTTTAAAGCACTGGTAAAGAAATCTGGCTTACAAGATGCTCAAACTGTGTTAAATCATAAACCAGACCATACTTTTTTAAATGACGTCTATGCACAGGTATAGATTTCTGTTTTATGTCTGCATTTTTACCAATTTCACACACTGAAGCCACCACATTAGAGACATCAGATCATGCTCTGATAGGTATTTCTGTTTCCACTTCTCCACCCAGGGAATTTGGTTGAGGAGTTTGGAGAATGAACACTAGTCTCTTACAAAATCAAACAGTTTTAAATGATTTGACATTACTACTTCAGAATAGATGGTTTATTTCCTATACGATTCTCCAATTCAGTGGTAGGAGGATAACACGATTTGTATTATGAAATTTTTTAAAGAGGTGGCAAAACAAAAGGAATACGCCATAACTTAAAAATATGTGAATTTATGGAATACATTTCTCCAGCTGATTTCATTAGAAATTGAGACTGGTGGGGATTATTCTTAACAAACTGATATAGCTAAACAGAAATGTTTCTAATCATGTATGAGAGGCAAAAATCTTAGGACGCTGAAAAAAGATTTGGCATCCAGGGTACAAAATATCAAACAAACCCCCTTTGAGGATTGCAGTACAAGATTGAATAAAAGAAATATTGTGGAGCTGCAAGATGGGGAAGGTAATTTAATTTCAGAAAACAAAGGCATTTTCAGGGAAATGGAATGCCAAATAAGTGAACAACAGGCTCAAGCAACTACCTTGAGGGTCTTAATATCGCAAATATTGAAAACAGCAACATTGCCCCAACTTAGTAAGGTTCAAACACAACAGCTCAAACATTCCATTACTAATTCAGAACTGATAATAGTTACATCTCAGTTGAGGATGGGGTGGCACCTGGTTCAGATGGGCTGTGTGGTGAAATTTAGAAATATTGGAACAATTAACACCATTAGAACTTCCAGAAGTGTTTCAAGCTTTTTTAACAGAGTTGTAGCTCAATGACCAGATGTACAAAGGGTTATTAACTTTTTTGTTTAAAAAGGTGACAGGACTGATTTAAATAATTGGGGAGAGATTACACTGTTAAATACTGATTTTAAAATATTAGTGAAGCTGTTAAGCAAAAGGATCTCCACGGTGTTGGATTCTCTAGTTCAACCCAGTTTTGTTCAGTTTCTGGCATGAAGATTACTGATACCTTGTTTTTAATAAAGGAACTTTTGGACAAAGGTGCATAAAAAGTGGTGAATGGTTTCTTAGTGAATCTTGATCAATCTAAAGCCTTTGACAAGGTGTCTTATGTGTTTCTGTGCTATTGTTTAGAAGCTTATGGTTTTCCTTTGCAATTTATACAGTGGATTAAGTTATGCTATGCTCAAACCTATAGTTGGCCATATGACAATAAGTAGCTTGGCCAGAAATGTACCATTCACATAGGAGTCAGACAGGGATGCCCACTGAGCCTTTTACTATGTATCTTAACCCTCGACCCTTTGTTAAGGATACTTTATTCTTCCCTGAAAATTACAAGTTTACAGTATGGAAGTCAGTCTATAGTGGAGGCGATAGGGTATACTGATGGTTTGGTTTTAATGGTTGCAGATGAAGCATCAGGTTAGATAGCATGTAAGTTAGTGCAGACCTTGTCAAGAATATCAGGAGCTGCAGTAAATACACTAAAAAGTAGTTGTATTACACTATAGGAGTTGCCAAATATACAGTAGACCTGACTATTGCAGGGATTGTTGTGGACAACACACCTTGTAAAATGCTGTGAGTTTTTTTCAGTCCCAGAGATATGGTTAAGTATAATTGGGAATTGCATATTGGAAAGGTCAGCAGTTGGTGGCAAGGTGGAACAGCTGGCACATGAGTAAACAAAAATGGGTCTATCTTATCAAAACTTTTTTAGGTGCAGTATTTTTATATTTAAGTTATGTTTACCCTATCCCCAAGCAGTTTGAAACTTATTTCTGTTATTGTTTTTTCTCATATTTATGGGTTAACAGGCTAAATCCAGTGAAAAGGTTTATTACTTACCTGGAAATAAAGGAAAGAAAGGTATATATGTTAAATCCATTAGTGTTCTTCTTCAGTACATTTTTATATGCTAATATTGTACCTTTTGTACTGTACAATTAAGTGCAATGCAGCGGGTACTTTGGGCCCATCCATCTTTGAAAGAAATTCTACAGGATTGGCAAGCAAATGAGTTCTGTCATAAGAATAAGAGGAAATGGAAACTAAATTCAGAATAAACTTACTATTTTGATTATGGCAAAAAATTGCAGGTGACTATTCTAGAAATTTTGAAAACCCCTAGGACACTTTTATATAAACCAGTGGTAGCAAAGCACTTTTTGGAATTCCCTTTTAAGCACTTGCCCATAGTAGAACAAGAGAACATTAGTAAGTTATTAATGGAACTATGGATTCCAGAAAAAATGTGGGATGTGGTGTGGTTAGGGGTGCATGGGAAGGTCAATGTGAAAGGTAATCAAAAACATAAAGTGCTAGCAGACAAATATTGCCCTAGAGATACCTGTATTAATGGGACTGAAACTATGGATCATTTATATTTTGCATGCCTTATGTAGTGGATTTCTGGGCAGTGATTGCTTATAGATGGCAAAATGATAGTTTTTTTTACAAATTACTCTAGCCATGTTATATAGAAGAAATATATTAATTACCTGGTCACAGTTTGAGGAGAGCAGTGTGCGGGTAATTATGGCTAGTTTCTTATATTGGATTTGGCAAACTCACTGTAAACTGGTACTACAACTGCAACATATCACCCCTTTAGAACTCTTTTTTTTTGCTATCCAAATGGAACTTCAAGCAATTAAACAAGCAGAATTGAAATTAATTAACAGAGTTCTCTGGCATGCTAGGTGGGATGCTTTTTCAATGCTTGGTGTAATTTCTGTAAACTATTGCCAAGTATTGTAATTTAACTTTAGAAAATAGTTTTTTCTTTCTTTCTGATTCAAGTCTTTTTCAAATTTAATCCACAAGGGTGATAGGAGTTTTGTTATTCTATTTAGGATCTTTTCTCTTACGAATTATGTTTTCATTATACCCTATGGTAACAATATTTCTGTGTGTTATTCCCTGCTCCTTTATAGAAACCTAGAAACATAGAATTTGACAGCAGATAAGGACTGCTTGGCCCACCTAGTCTGCCCATTTTCCTACCTAACAGATAAGCTGAAGATCCCAGTTAACCAACAGCTTACTTCCTCCTACCCCCCACTAGGACTGCCTTATGTCTGTCCCATACATTCTTGAATTCTCCCACTGTCCTTGACTCCACAACCTCCTCAGGGAGGCTGTCCCATGCATCCACAACCCTCTCTGTGAAAAAATACTTCCTCACATTACCTCTGAGCCGTCCCACCTCTATCTTCAAATTGTGCCTCCTTGTTCTTGCACATCTCTTTTTCTGAAAGACGCTACCCTCTTGGACTTTGTTGATTCCCTTGAGGTACTTGAAAGTTTCTATCATGTCCCTTCTCTCCCTTCTTTCCTTAAGAGTATACATATTAAGCTCCTTTTTCCTTTCTGCATATGTCTTCTGGTGCGGACCCTGCACTATTTTGGTTGCCCTCCTCTGGACAGCCTCCACTCTGTCTATGACTTTGCGGAGATGGGGTCTCCAGAACTGCACACATTGCTCCAGATGGGGCCTCACCAACTGCCAGTACAGAGGGATAACAACTTCTTGTTTTCTACTATTGATGCCTCTCCCTATGCATCCCAGTATCCCCCCAGCCTTCTTTACTGCCTTCTCACATTGCTTGCCCACCTTTAGGTCATCTGATATAATTACGCCCAGGTCCTTTTCCAATTTTACTGTTGTCAGTATCTCACCCCCCATTGTGTACTCTTCCCCTGGGTTTTTGTTTCCCAGGTGCATTACCTTGCACTTCTTTGCATTGAATCTGAGCTGCCATACATTTGACCATTCCTCCAACCTTGCCAAGTCCCCTCTCATCCTTTCCATTTCATCTTGTGTATCAACCCTGTTGCAGATCTTTGTGTTGTCTGCAAAGAGACATACTTTTCCTTCCAGTTCCTCTGCAATGTCACTTATAAAGACATTAAAAAGGACCAGTCCGAGTACTGAACCCTGAGGTACCCCACTAGTAACCCTCCTTTCTTCACTGTGGACTCTGTTTGCTACTACCCTTTGTGTCCTGTTGTCTAACCAATTTTTTATCAAGGCTACCACTTGGGACCCACTCCAAGACTGGCTAACTTGTATATTAATCTTTTGTGTGGGACTGTATCAAATGCCTTGCTAAAATCTAGGTAGACCATGTCCACAGCCCCTCCCTGGTCTACTACTTTGGTCACCCAGTCAAAGAAATATATTAGATTCATCTGACATGACCTTCCCATCATGAATTCATGCTGTCTTGGGTCCTGTGCCCAACTGGCCTCTAGGTACTCAACAATTCTTTCCTTCAGAAGTGATTCCATCATTTTCCCTACCTCTGAGGTCAAACTAACTGGTCTGTAGTTTCCGGCCCCTCTGTCCTGCTCCCACTTTTGTGAAGAGGAATCACATCTGCCCTCCTCCAGTCCTCAGGTACCACCCCATCCTCCCATGATTTGTTAAAGAGAGTAGTCAGTGGTGTCACTAGTTCTACCCTTAGTTCTTTTAGAATTCTTGGGTGAATCCCATCAGGCCCCATTGCTTTGTCCACCTTCAATTTTATTAGTTTTTTCAGAACCCTTTCTTCTGTAAATGGACTGGTATCAACCATCTTCTTCAGAGTGTTTCTCTTGTTTGGTTTAGATACCTCCCCCTCCTCTTCCTTTGTGAATATTGAGCAGCAATATTCATTCAGTATCCCTGCTTTTTCACTGTCACCCTCTGCCCACATCCCCTCCCTTTTATTAGACCTCAGTATCCTTCCTTTGGTCTTTCTTCACTCCCTAATGTACCTATAAAAGGTCTTATCCCCCTTCTTAACAGAGTTGGCTATCCTTTCCTTGGTTTGGGCCTTTGCTATTCTGACTGCCTTCCCTGCCTCTTTCTGCTTTAACTGTTAAAGTTCTCTGTCCTGCTCCTTCTGTGTTTCCTTATATTTCCTGAATGCTATCCTTTTCTCCTTAACCTTCCCTGCCACCTCTTTTGAGAACCATAGTGTTTTTTTTCCTTCATTGTGTTTTGTTGATTTGCTTTACACAAAGACTTGTTGCCTCTGTGATGGCTGTTTTGATTACTCCCCATTGTTCCTCCACCCCTCCTTCTTGCCTGTTTGCTAGTGCTTTTCTGAAGCGCTCTCTCCATTTCCCAAAGTCAGCCCTTTAAAGTCCAATATTCTTGCTTTTGTATGGCTGGATTGTATGGATGTGTTTATCTTGAACCACACTGCTTGGTGGTCGCTTGTTCCCAGATGGCTACCCACTTCTAAATCAGATATTCTTTCTCCGTCCCCATTCGATAGTACCAGGTCTAAGATTGCTCCCTCCTGACTGGGTTCCAATACTAGCTGTCTGAGGCATGCCCCTTGTAGGGCATCAAGAATGACTCTGCTCTTGGATGTGCCTGCAGCAAAAGTGCTCCAGTTAACATCTGGCATATTCAGGTCCCCCATCAACAATATCTCCCCTTTTTCTGCCATTCTAAGAATGCCTTCTATCATTTCCTTGTCCATTTCCTCCTCCTGAGATGGGGGTCTGTATACAACCCCCATGCATATTATGGTGCCATTTCCTGTCTCCAGGGTGACCCAGAGTGCCTCATTTGCTCCCTGTTTACTCTTTAGCTCTGTTGCTTTGATCCCTTCCTTTACATAGAGAGCTACTCCTCCTCCTCTTTTACCCTCCCTGTTCCTCCTGTAGATATTATATCCTGGTATGTTGACATCCCAGTCATGGTTCCCTGTGTACCATGTTTCTGTGACTGACACAACATCTAGGCAACCCTCTTCCATCAAGGCCACTAGTTCAGGGAGCTTGTTACATAGACTATGGGCATTGGTACTCATCGCCCTCCACTTTTTGATGGCTTTACGCCTTTTAACCCCATCCCCGTCCTTACTGCCTTTGCCTTTTTTTTTAACTTTATCTCTGTTCTGCTCCCTAATGACTTCTCTACCTTGGTGTTTACCTCACTAATTACCATGTTTTGTGGGGGGAGGCTGGGATTTCCCTGCTCCTTTTCAGTGCCTCCCCCCATTGGCTGTATAATTACAGGGCAATACATTAACCTATATATGATTTCCTCTTTTAATGTTGTATGGTATGATGTTTAATACCTTATGATATTGTTTTGGAATATTACAGATTTGACATAGAAAGGGGGTCATCAACTGAACTACAAACTATAAGTTACATGTTTGATTATTCTGCTTTAACAATGCTCTCCCTTGATTTCTGTACATATGATTATTTTGAATATATAAATAAAAATTCCCCTACTCTTGACAGTAGGGGGAACCCTTGTCCATGAATTATTATGGTGGACATGGAGCCGGATGGCAGTGGAATGGGAGGATGTATTGCAGGGGGTCCTGCAAGTCCTGTGTTGATGAATTCTGAATGCAGTGGAAATGAACCAGAGAAATCTACAAAGCATATATGGCACAGGCAACTGAGCACAGAAAAAAAACTAAAGGGGTCAGTCACAGTACAGATAATTAAATATATTAAGACAGCATCCACAGCAGAGGGAAATATCAATCCTGTAGATGGATTAGATGATACACTAACCAAGCAAGAGGAGTTGTTCCCCCTGAGAGCCATGCAAAAATATAAAATTATCCCTGTGTGGATATCTGTTAAGGATTGACTTTATGCTACCTGTGATTGTTTGTAAGATTGCATTTTGTACTCTACTGGGTCATGCCAGAAAATAGATAGGGATATCGCCTAATGCACTTACCTGGTAATCAAAAGCTAATAAGTAAATAAATAAAAACTTTTTGTTACAATTACTGTCAGAGGAGCTGGTTATAACTACTGCGTGGTTTTACAGCAGACCTGGCTCACCTCCCAGGTCTGAACAGTTGGACATGGACATTCCTTCAACCTTTTCATCAAACCAGTTTTTGTCAGAAAACAGTGGGGCTCCAGCATCAATTTTACCAAGTACTGCCCCTGTGACTTCTCTGGGGCTATGACGAGGAAGGGATTAGAAGGAACAACCCTACACAGACCTACAGTAGCACTTCAAGCAGCAAAGTGGATTCAGACTCCTGATGGCAAAGGATAAACTTCACCTGGTCCAGTTTCAGCCATGGAAATCATGAGCACAACCTGCCAAGAATCAAACAGCAAAAAAACAGCTCCCATGATTTACAATCACCAGACTTCCCCATTACTGGGAAACAAAAATTTAATAGGTGAGAAACACTCGGCAGCAGGCATAGATATGAGTATAAAATGTACTGAGAAACAAAATTTTTTAAATCAAGAAAAAGACAATACCCTAAGCATTAAACAACAGGTTCCTACTACAAATCTGGACACTATAACGAACAAGAGACTGATTAGAAATATTGTGCCTAACAACAGCACATTAACACCAACAGCTGCAACAACTGAATTTTACAACACAGGGGAACCAAGCAATGCCAATGAACCAATAAATCTAGCCTCTTGCACCCTGCCTTCACTTTCAATATCAGAAAAGGACTCAGTCCCTCCTGAAAATGAACACAATCCCATGACTTCACTTCTTACTGATAATATTCTGACAGACTCTAATGATGGACATGTTAAGATGTCAGATTTATTTAACAAAGTAGGAGAACAAGCACAATGCTGAAATGCTGTAAAGTTAAAATATAGTGGGGATATAGATTCTGCCACAACCAGAAAATTTGTCATTCATAACTTTGAAAGATACAATGGGGATCACAGCACAAGAATTATTTGCATTTATTCATGTGTCTGAAGTGAACTATCATATTAGCTTTAAACAAATTCATTCTTTAGAAAAGTTTTGGCAAAGATACCTCTTTGCAAAATACACATCATTATGGAATTCCTTTTTCCCTACCCTATTAACAAACCCACCATTGAAACCACTATGTTACTATTCTGTAACTAAGGGGTTAATATTGAAGCTGTTCAATGTTGGTTGAGACAAAAGTGTTAAATTCTGGAACGTCCCATTTCTATTCTTGATGAGGATCTATTTTGGACTGGGAGTTGGAAGGTTAAAGTAAAGCAAAAACAAACTGCCACAGGCATCAGCCACCATCCCAGTAATTTTTACATTGCGAGGGACAGGGGTTTGTGTTTTTACCTGGGACAGCCAAAGATGTGTCACAAGTATGGAGCTAGGATTCAGCTCTGTATCTGATAAGCCTAGATGAAATTTATACTTAGCGTATGGACACGTACGTTTGGGCTGTCCCAATACTCTTAGATGTAGCCTTTGTGATAAAGTTGGCCACCCCCTTCAAGCAGTGCCCTGGGCAACACATAACAGACCAGATAGGACCCTGAAAGATCAGGAACAGCTAATTATAGAATCCTAGATGAAAGCATTGCAGGCAAGGGAAGTCAGTCTCCATCCCTCAGCAAATTCAATTCAGCAACCTGCTCAAATTCCAGACCAAGCAATTGTACCAATATCAGAAATAGGGACAACCCACCCTCCCCCCAGTGAATCCTCCTCTACTTCTACTGTGGCTTAAGCAATACCCACACAACACACCACACAAATGGGTTAAGAAACACTAGCACCATCAATGGAGTTAGCCCCTACACAGTCTACAAGTATGCCCCCCCCCACCAGAGACTCCATTTATCCTGGTAAACCCAACAAAATCTAAGAAAGGAAAACAGACACCAGAGACCAAAGAATTCTCCACTACAATTAACACAAGAAATAGAGTTCAGGCTCTAGCTAAGAGAAAACAGTGGGAAGATATGGCCAAAGAAGAGGAGGACTCAGACACATCCTCGGCAACATCTTCATTAATGGAATTTTCTTCAGACTCACAATCAGAAACAGTTAAAGGAAAAAAGATAGAGGACATGTTAAACCAAAGAAATAGGTCTGATATCCTCCATCTTTCCCCACAATTTATGAGCATGGGTCCAGTGAGAACTTCTTTGACGATGAATGCCTGCAGTATTAAAAGCTACATAAAATGGTTAACCCCTTTCCAAATTCTCAAGGAATTATCACATAGCATATTTTTTTAAAAGATTCAAGAATTAAAGCAAGACAGGAGATCTGCAATGCAAAAGTGCAATGGCCCAAGGGTTGCTCATACTGGTCTCAAGTGGAAGAAACATGCGATGGGGTAGCAATCCTATTCAATGGTTTCTCATTTTCAGCAGACAGAGTTGTGGAAATCTGTCCTGGAAGGGCACTGTCAGTAGATCTTTCTGATCAAACAAACACATTTTGTGTGGTAAATATTTATGCACAACAAAGCATAGCCTCCAGGGTGGAACTTTTCAAAGTGATACAATCTTTTCTTCACGTGAATAGATGTTGGGTGGAGACTTTAACTGCAGTCTATCTCCAGCAGATAGGGGAGGGACCACTATAAAAAAATTTTAGTGACATGCATTGCTTACAGCAATTGATTAAAACTACATCTCTGCAGGATGGGTATAAGGCAATCCATCAACAGGGGGCCAAGGCCTAAATTCAAAGTGTGTTAGCCACAGGGATTGATTTTTTATTTGTTTCTAAAAATATGAGAGTGATAGCAGGAAAGACATTTCCTGTTGAAACCTTTGACCACATAGCAGTCTCTTGTAGCTGCACTGTTAGTAATCAGACCCCACCAGCTTCTTACTGTTGGAAATAAACAGCTCTCTATTAGAAGACCACAAGATTTTGAAACAGTGGGAATAATTATTTAAGACTAGGATTTCGGTTATTGATGAAAATATTGGAAAATTGTGGTTAGACACAAAGGGGGATTTTAAAGAATTCTTTATCAAACAGGCAGTAAGTAAGGGAAGACTAAAATATTTTCAATACTTAAAGCTCAGGGTGAAACTATAGGCTTTAATCTCTCTTGCCCATGAACAGAAAATAAATGTCAACAAACAGATAAAAAAATTTAAAAATGAATTATTTCAGTTTCAATATAGTAGGGCAATGACATTGAAAACAGAGGCACAATTTAGCACACATGGGAAACAAACAGCAGTGAATGTTTTTAAAAGTTGTGCTAAGAGGGTACAACACACGTCCATTGCAGCTATCTGAGATCCTGACAGTGGTTGCATATGGTCCCATCTAAATGACACCCTGAACATTGCACAATAATATCTGACTCACATGTTCTGAATCCAGTCAGCAATGCAATGGGATGAATCCCTTCCCTGAGGCTTTAATTTTCCCCGGGTATCAAGTGATACCCATCCCAAAATGATTGCAGAAATTACTGAAGAAGTACGGAGGGCCATAAATAAGTTAAACAACAACGCCTCTCCTTGGCAAGATGGCTAAAAGAGAACTGCCTTGAATCTGCAAGCCTGTTTTCTGTAGAAGATGGGTTTCTAATACCGGTTCATTTTCTGTTTTTGTTCCATCTGTACTTGCCTTTTAGTAAATTCACTGGGTGTTTCTGCTTTTCAGTGTAGTGGTCAGTACAATTTTAGAGCTTTATGATGTACTTTATTTCCTTGTTTCAGAAGCTACAGTACATTGTTTTTTCAATTCATTCATGATCTACTGTGGAACTCTGTGGCCCAAAAGAACATAAACTGCATCACACGATTCTAAAATGGCACTTACCAGCAGTGTGTTAATCAGAAATCCCTACTGTGTTTACTAAAAGATGGAGCAATGACAGAAAGGGATCAAATATATAAAAAAGCATCTACTGGAAAAAATGAGTTACAGGTTCAGCACAGTTCTCCTTTAACTGCAGAACTATATAAAACATGCTCTGCTTACCAATGCCCAGCCTTAGTTTTACTATATAATGAAATACTTAACTCGGCTGACATGCCCAAAGATCTAGCACAGGCAATTATAATTTTATTATACAAGAAAGAATATAGTGAAGATATAAAAAACTGGAGACCAATAAGTCTGCTAAATGTAGACTATAACATTTTTGCTAACATTTTGGCACACAGATTATTGAAGGTAGCTGAAGAAGTTATAGCACCAGTATAAACATGTGGTCTCCCACGTAGATCACATTTCCATAATCTGATTTTCTTATGGGACCTGGTAGCAAAAGGGAGCACAAACATTTGTTTTGATTTCATTCTTTCATTAGACCAAGAAAAAGCTTCTGACCGGGTCAACCAAAATATTTGTTCAAATATTTGCAGCTATATGGAGTCTCTGGTTGCTTCATTTCTTGGATTAATATGTTGTACAACAATACCCAGTTAGTCCCTTGCATGAATGGGAGGCTGGGAAATCATTTTTTCAGGAGTAACAGGGGTGAGACAGGAGACAAGGTTGTCCCTTAAGCACTCTGCTATACAGTTTTGAAATTGACCCTTTCATCAGAGCAATATTGAACAATACTAAAATTCCAGCAATCCTACTTTCAGACAATACAACAGCCCCAAGGGTGTGCACCTATACAATTGATTTAAGCTTGTGTGTACAGGATGAATCGGCCACCCCAGAACTATATAAAACCATTTCATGGTATTAGAAGGTATCCAGGGATAAGCTTAAGTATTTCAAAAGCCGTGGTTTGCATATTGCACCTGTTAAAAGGCCTAATGGTGTAATGCATATAGCTCATAGTCCCGTTACAGCTGACCCTATTAAGATTTTAGGTATTACACTGGGAACACAGGACGATGCAATGCACAACTGGGAGGAGGTATCTTCATGGGCCTTTAACCAGGGACACTTTTGAAAGCAAAAAGCAATCTTGAGGCGTAAAACAGTATACTTAATAAAAACATTGGTCCTTCCTCTTTTTTTTTTGCATGTGGCACATACTGTATCTTCCCCTTGCCCCTGCAACTGGAGATGAAGATTAATAATATATTTTTTCAAGGCCTATGGCGTAGTAGGCTTAACACCATAAAACTAGACCACATGTTCCACTATTATTGTTATATAGGCATTAGAATGGTAAATCTGATAGTTTTTTTTCCACAGCATATTCATTTACTGTAATTTTGTCTCATTACTGAACAATACTGTATTACCATTGCATGTTCTCCTGATACAGTGGTTCCTGCCTTTGAAACAGAAATGGGGCCAGAACATTCTTAAAATATTCGACACTGCACGGTTAGACAATTGTCCAAAGTTTATGAAATCTGTTATTACAAAACTTAGACAATGGAAAATTACTCAAACATATATCCTTTGCAAATCCATGAAAGTGTTTTATTCACAAATACTTCAAGATCATTTTTTTATCAGCCACAAGTGACAGGCTGTATAGAATTACAGCTGGATACTATATTTTTGCAATTTACAGACAAAAGGATTCCCCTCCAATTTGGGGACATAAATTGGATCTCCTGTCATGGATGTTTGGGGGTACGTAATGCCCTAAAACACAAATCTATAGAAGAATGAATGTGCCCCATCCATCTTGTTCATTGACTCTGGAACCACAGGAACATTTTTTTTCTCATGCCTCATTGTTCAACATTTCTGGACTCTTTTTCTAAATACATGGAATCACACCCATCTAGATCCTATAACATATGAAATTCTGGTCTTGGGGCTGTACTCAGCTAGATTACGTAAATTCCCTGCCAGCACATTAAGGCTCATTTTTGTCACCTGACAGTATTATTTCTGGCATGCAGACATGCTCTCCTATTACAACAGAAGGAATATTCAGCTCTACAAATTCTACACCAGATTAAATCTGTTTTGCAGAACAGACATTGGGCCCTATCCACTAATGTGTGGTGTGGCTACGCGACATAGATGCATAGCCACTCTGCACCCATTATGATCCCCCACATGGGATGCACAGACTAGGCCATGCAGCCCCTACACACATGATCCCCCACCCATGTGGACCGCAATGTGCTGGGGGTGGGCAGATGGGCATGCCAGCACTATGTGCCATGCACTAAGGTGCATAGTGCTGTGTACTGGGGCATATTGGTGGATGCCCAGTATGCCAGGAAGAACCCTGCCATAAGTCCCTTATACACCCTATCCCTGCTGCTCACTGGAACATCCTCACGGCAGGTGGGCACCCCCCCCACACACACACAGCACAGGAGTGTCTTAACCCTGTTTGCTCATCAGATGTGCCTGGAATGGAGTTCTGCACCATGATGTAGCCTGCCTGTATTTGTGAGAATGGTATCCTGAGCTGGATCCATATCTATGTTCCCCCAAGGCTGACACCCCCACACATACGCACAGTGTTGACCTATCCCCCCAATACTATACCCCTCATTCCTGTGCCTCACTGAAGTGCTCAAGTAGCCTGCCTTCCCACACATGGCCAGCATGATGCCCGGCATGGCACCCCCCCACAGGGGTGCTCAGTGTATCCCAACCAGATGCCAACCACCGTTTGCCAGTGGTCCTCCACCCATCCGTGGCACTGGCAACACCTGCCCACTGCTCTGAATTGTCCTACCAGTGCTATGGTCAGGGATGGTCAGTGGTACTGCCATCCTCACACCTCCATGGCCGACGGCTGTCCAACGTCCACTGGGGCATTAAACCAACGTGTGCCCTGCCATATAGGGGATCCACTGAGAGACCCAGGATGGGCATCTGATTGGATGCCTGCCCGGGTCCACAGATCTGCCCCCATCTGCCCCATGCAAACCTATACACTAAGAGTGGGGCCACGGACAGGTGGCTGGCAGTTGTGAATGCTGCCAGGTGCACACCTGTCAGCAGGTGCGGAGCTACGTGGGTGGGGTACGCGCCTTTGTCATGTACCTTATGCCTAATAGTGCATAGTGCCCATTATGTGGAAAAAATGCAATGGCCCCTCATTCTGTTTCAAAATATTTGGAAACACTGTTTGTGTTTTTTATAATCATGTCTGTGACTTTCCAATAAAAACAGAATAAAAACCTTTTAACTTGTATTGGGAAATTTGTAAAGGAAAGGTGCTTAACAGTCTTGCATGTGTTTTATGGTCATACCTTCAGACTGTATTTTTTTCTTATATTTTGTCTAATTAATTAGTTTTTGACTTTGTTTCAATAAAAATGCCCCTATTCTTTTTGAGAAGTGCCATGGGATCTTTAACGTCCACCTGAACAACCACCAGAACAGGCAGACTGGACATCGATTTAACATCTCATCTGAAAGTCACATCCGAAAGGTACTGTGTATCAGCCTACTGTGCAACTACAGTGTTCATCATGGGGTGTAACTTTATTCCTTGTGTTATGCTATTTATTAATGATAAAACATATATTTTAAGTCTGGATTGTGCTTTGGAATTCAATTTGACTGGTGTGGTGCATCTGTGAAGATGGCTATCTTGTAAATTTGGGGTCAAAATATTAAAAATTACCAAAGTTACGAGGCTGCATTCACAAAATTCAACATAGGCTTATAACTTTATTGCTGTTTAATTTTATTGCACCAGATTTTTAACATAGCCTTCTTATGACCCCACCTCATGAGGAAGGGCAGAGAAAATTTTCAACTCCTGTCTAAATGGTGATTTCGTGTAGGGACCCAAATCACCTTTGGGGATTTAAAAAACATTTTGGCCATGATTAGAAAAATGACAGCTCTCATATTCATGAGGTGCTATAAAGATATGACTATGTTGTAAATTTGGGGTAAAAATATTGAAAATGACCAAAGTTACGAGCCTGCATTTTCAAAATTCAACATAGGTTCATATCTTTGTTGTTTTTAAATATTTTTGTACCAAATTTTCAACATAGCCTTCTTATGTCTGCGACTCATGAACAAGGGCAGAGACAATTTTCACCTCCTGCCTGAAAGGTGATTTCATGCACGGATAGTGGAATCATCTTTTGGGACTGATTTGCCTAATGTCAGTGCAATTGTTCATGAGGCAGGGTCCCAAAAATGGCATGTTGAAAATTTGGACTAAAATATGCAAAAATGCCCAAGTTATGCCACTAAGTTCAAAACAGCATTGAAATACATTGAACTGCATGCCTGTTTAGTCAGTTCATGATCTGGCTTTGAAGAGTGAAAATGTGTCTGCGGTCCAGAGAGGATTACAGTGTTGGACCCCCCGATGGGTAAGTATGGGCTTGAGGGGATGCGGGGTGGTGGGTGCTGAGAAGGAAGGTTGGGTAGGGGGACTGTAACAGTCGCAAAAGACAGGCAGGGTTCATGGAAAGGGACTGAGATGGAGAACCAGGCAGAGCCATGGGGTGGGGCGGAGGAGGCAGAGGAGGGGGAACAGACAAGACCAGAGAGAAGAACACATCCATGAATGGATCCCTATTGTAATATTTGTAGTAAAGTTTTGCCACCATTAGAAATGGCAGTCATTAGCAAAGGTCTGATTTTCCTCCATCTTAACTGGTAAATTTTTTTGAGATTGTGTGTGATTTACAAATATTTTGTTCAACAGTTTAGACTGAGTTCCATGTTTGGACATGAGCTTTCAACTGACATCTATAAACTAGAAATGAAACAAGCAGTGGATATTAAATTAACTTATAACCTCCATTGTAAAAATTCCTGCTATTAAAAAAAAATGCTAACCTAGAAGAACAAGAGGTTATGAACCTGTTTAAAAAAACAGAAGAATCAGTGCCCCCCCCCAAAAAAAAATCTGAACAAAGCACAAAGGGAGGCACTGAATAACTTAAAAAAAGACATAATTATAAAGCCAGATATAGGCAGGATCATTATCATACAGAACTATGCTCAATATAGATCCATGTGTACCAGGCTACTGGCTGATGAAAGAAACTTAACTGTTAGAGTGAAATTATACAGATTCGGTCAGGAGTCATATAGCTGATTTAGTGAAAGAAATTGTGTCAATCAATTAGCTTTATGAAGAGAAAGAAAACTTTTTCAAAAGAAACAACACAGAATACCTTCCTACAGTCCTCTGGAACCACTCCTGTCTCCAATGAGTGGTTGAACAGGACAGTCAGAGGTGTAGCCAGCACATCCCTGAGCTCCTTTAATATCCTAGGATGTATCCTGCCTGGCCCCATTGCTTTGTCTACTTTTAGATTTGCAAGTGCCATCATGTCCCTCTCCACTGTAAATGGACTTGTGTCCAGCTCCCTTCTGTCGATGCTCCTGTCCCTTATCTCTGGTCCCTCACCTTCCCCTTCCACTGTGAACACTTAACAAAAGTATTTGTTCAGGATTTCTGCTTTTTCTTCATCCCCTTTCACACACTACCCCCTTCCCTCCATAATCTTACTATTCCCCCCCAGTCTTCCTCCTTTTGCTTACATACCTAAAAAAAGTCTTCTCCCCTTTCTTTACTGCCTGGGCTGTTTTCTCCTCTGTTTGCACTTTTGTGCAACTGCCTTCTCTCAATGCCCCCCTATACTTCTCCTTAAGGGTGGGCAAACTGGTAAGGGGAAAATCTGAACTCCCCCAAACAAGCCAAATTAGTGGTAATCAAACTGCTTCCAAACAGTTTGTACTGTTTGGAACAGTTTGGATAACTCCTTGTTTGCCACCCAGCTCAGTTAGTGGCAACACAAGGAGTTGGAAGGCAGCTAGAGTGGGACTGAATAATGTCCATCTAGCACAAGAGCTATAGGAGGGAGAAGGAAGAGAGATTATCTGTCATGGTTCCTCATTGGACTGGGGCACCAGCCATCAATATAAAATGGCACCTGATTGGGTTGTGCCATGAGAAACCCATATGGTGTACTTAGTAGGTATATGTGTTGGATGTTTGCTGCTGTAGTCTGCACAGTGCATGGCAGACAGTAGACAGAGAAGGAGCATATCTACTGCACTGCTACATGTTTGGGAACTTTGTTCATTTTTTGTTTGTCTGGTTGGACTTGTGGTCAGCATAGCAGTGTCGATTAATCAATCTTGTTTTTGATCCAAAGAATCAAGGGAAGCAAAATATTATTTTAGAAGAGAGGAAATTTGTGAGGCAGAAACGGAGGGTAGGGGAGGAGAGGAGAGGGACAAGTAACCTGTGTGAAGCAGCAGGCAGGTGCTCAGTCTGTAAGACTGCAACTCAGTGAATTCTATTTCTAAAAGCCAAAAAACATTTTGGGTGAAAAGAAAATTTTAAAGTAAAGTTTGTTTTTTTGTGAGCCAACAGGTGGGGGAGTGGAAAAGAGGAGAGAGGCAGAGGCTACTAGTCATCTGGATCAGATGCAGGCTTTGGGTTAGGCCAATTGGTGAGGTGACCCCTGATTTTTTGTTCCTTGTTCTTATAAGCTTGAGGCTGAGCAGCACCTGTGTGTGTGTGACTCAATCTACCAGATAAAGCACCCATCGGTATACATCCCCAATGTCAACATGTTGACAGCGGAGTCCCCTACAGCGACAACAGTGCCATGTCACTGTAAGGAACCTGCTGGCAACCGGCACCATCTGTAGGGGGTCCTGCACCTCCCCAACTCAGTTGAGAATCCTAAGTGGGGGCACAGCCCCCCCCCCGCATGGAGGGGGCTCTGGGAGCAAAACCTCCTGAAGAAAACACTTGTTGCTTCTGCAAACCAGCAGCCGACTGCAAAATGCAGTTGACCTGCCGGTTTTGCTGTCAGGTCATTCGACAAATATTTTGTCGACAACCCATCATGTGTCTGAAATTCAGTTAAATCTAACAGCCACCACTGCCACTTGTTTACCGTCTGTGTGACCCCAAAGAAGTCAGTTAGGTCTCGTGTCCTCCTTGTGCTCCATGGGGCTTATCTACATGCTCTGGCTCAGTGGACCTTCCATCATGTGGGCTATAAATAAAAAAGAAAAATAAGCCTTGCTTTGGAATGACTGTGTCACAGAGGGTTAAGCCAGGTTTGTGACCTGTGGGTAGCAGCACCAGGCCCTATAGTTAGTTTACAGCCAGGTCCAGTGTGTTTGAACTAGTGTGTGAAGCAAAATATTATAATAGACCTGTATCTGAAATTCAGTTAATTTATTTATTTATTTATTTGAAAATATTTCACCAGGAAAGACAACATGAACTGTAGCCAGCTCATTTCCAGAAGCATCCTGCGGGCACAGGGTTACAAGATTAGGAGGAGCAATTAAAAACAATAATCAATAAGTGCAAATACAAAAACAAATTAGACATACAATGCTATACAAGTGCAATACAATTCAAAACATTTTGATGAGGTAGCAGCCATATGCATGACAGATAGTCAGCGCCCAACTGGTTTAAATCCTGCCTCACTGGCAGGACCCAGTCGGTAAAAATCTCTGATTCTATCTCCTCTCCACTCTCCATCAACACTGGTGTCCACGAAGGCTCAGTGCTTGGTCCCCTACTCTTCTCCTTCTTCCTTAATGATCTTCCTACAGCCTGCTCTACCTCATCCATCCACATGTATGGCGACAATACTGTCTTGTACAGCTCCGGCCAAAACCCTGCCACTGTGGAAACCAACATACAGCATGACTTCAACCAAGTTCAGCTTTGGTTTGCCTCCCACCAGCTCTTCCTTAATGCCAAGAAGACATTCTCAATGACCTTTGGCACCAGGCAGAGACTCTCTAGGCTCACTTCCTGCCCTCCTTCCACACCCTAGATGGGACAGTCCTTGAGGACACTTCCTCCTTTAGATATCTGGTGGTTTGGCTGGACCAACACCTCAACTTCACTGTACATATCGACACCATCTTGAAGAAACTGCTCCCCAAGTTTGGTGCTCTGTACAGGAATCACAGTTGCATCCCACTGACTGTGATGCACAAACTTGTTCAGAAGATGATACTCCCCATTTTTGGCTACTCTGACATAGTCTATGGTGCTGCTCCCAAATCTTCCCTGACAAAATTGGACATTCTTTTCAACTCCTTCTGCCACTTTCCCCTTGACTCTTCCTCCTGCTCCCATCACTGTGAACTCTATCGCTCCCTTGCTTTCACTCCACTGTCTCACAGGCGCATCTCTCACTGTTCCAAACTAACCTCCAAATTCTGGCTTGCCGAACTCCCTCCCTATTTCTCAACCTCTCTTTCAACTCTCCCACCCCCTGCCTATTCTCTTCAATCTAATGATACATGCACCCTAGTGGTCCCACGCTGCTTCACCCTCATCGGCCAGACTTGGTTTACCCATCGATTCCCAAAATCTGGAACTCACTCCCCCCCGAAATACGACACTCCTCTTCCACCTATTCCTTAACCACCACCCTCCAGAATTACCTCTCCCCCAGCTGTTCCTGCTTTAACCATCCTTAACTACCTTATTCCCAGCTCCTGCCTACCGACCCAAATCCCCCTGGCAGGGTTCTCAGCATCCTGAAGGGGGGAATCAGGGCTTGGCCACCCCCTCCCTCTATTCATTCTTGCATCCCCTCTTTTCCCTTCTCTACTGCCCTTCCTCTTGCTCCCCCTTGCACTTATTAGTTACCCCCCTTCTCCTCCTACAGCACTTGAGTACTTCCTTGAGCCTGCTCTTGGTACCTTATCGCACTATAAATTGTTCTGTCACATTATTGTTTAGTATGTTATACTGTACTGTATTCTGTGTTCCCCTACTGTTGTATAATCTTACAAGCTGTAATTGTCTGTACTGCTCCTACATAATTTGTACCTGTTCATCCATCCATTAACTGTATAATCTCTGTTTTCTTAATCCTATGTAACCACCTCCCCCAGGTCGCACCGTGAGATGAGCAACTTGTTCAGTGTTCCCTTCTGGTGAAACATTTCAATACATAAAAATAAATAAATAAAAATAGATAGTGATGTATCAAGGGACTGGTAAATCCAGAATGGCAGCACCTTTAAGTGCTAGAAATAGGGGGGCTGAGCACAGGGTTAAATCTGTATGCCACCAGTGCTACTTGCATACTGTCTGTGTGACCCCAAATAAATCAGTCAGCTCTCGTCTCCTCCCTGTGCAGCACACCTACAAGCTTTGGCTCAGTGGGCCTTCCATCACCAGGAGTATAAATAAAAAAATATAAATAAATAAGCTTTGCTTTGGAAGGACTGTGTCATAGAGGGTTAGGCCACATTTGTGACCTTTGGGTAGCAGCACCACCCCCATAGTTATTTTACAGTCAGGTCCAGTGTGAATTAGTGTGTGTGTGTGTGTGTGTGTGTGTGTGTGTGTGTGTGTGTAAAGCAGAATAATATAGCAGATCTGTGTCTGAAATTCAGGTAAATATGACAGCCACCACTGCCACTTGCATACTGTCTGTGTGACCCTGAACAAATCAGTCAGCTCTCATCTCTTCCCTGTGCTCCGTGTGGCACACCTACAAGCTTTGGCTCAGTGGGCATTCCATCACGTGAACTATAAATAGAAAGATAAAAATAATTAATAAGCCTTACTCTGGAAGGCCTGTGTTGTAGAAGGTTAGGCCAGGTTTGTGATCCGTGGGTAGCAGCACCAGCCTCCATATTTAGTTTACAGCCAGGTTCAGTGTTCTCCAGACTTTGACTTTGATGGAGTAAATTGCAACAACCCCCTTACTATCGCTAATGCCTTCAATAAATTATTCACTGATCTCTCCCCCACACTAAACATACTTAACAGACAAACAGAGGGCCCACCTACACCACCGTCTCCTCCTATGCCAAATCATCCATCCTTCCTATTCAAAAAGATCTCCACCGAGGAGGTCCTTAAACTGCTTAAGTTGATCCCAGAATCCAAATCAGCTGGCCCAGATGGACTGTAGCTTAAATTAAATAAGCTTGCAGCTCGAGAGCTGGCCTCCTCACTTACAAAAATTCTCAGCCTCTCCCTCTCAACCTCCACAGTCCCCACTGCTTGGAAACAGGCAAGCATAGTCCCTGTCTTCAAAAATGGAAACACCAAAATAATATCCAATTACAGATCCATAGCCATTCTACCAGCATTAAGAACTAACAAAATTTTAGAAAAAATAGTTTACACACAACTTACTGCATACCTGGATAGCTATCAACTTCTCTGTCCTGTTCAGCAAGACTCTTGTAAGGACCATAGCCATACCACCACACTACTCATCCTAACTAATACCATCTACGCCTCCCTTGACAAAGGGGAATTTGCTGGTGTGTTCATAGCCCTGACAAAGGCCTTTGATATGGTCAATCACCATATACTACTCTGCAAATTAAGCTCTCTAAACTATCTGAACACACCCGACCCAGGATCACCTGTTATCTCACAAACAGGGCACAAAGGGTCACGATCAGCACCTCCTACTCCAACTTTCTTCCTATCAATCCAGGCGTCCCCCATGGCTCGATCCTTGTGCCACTGCTATTCTCCCTGCATATAAACTCAGTTTACCACTGTTTCAAGCAAAGCACCCCTCTCCTCTACACAGATGATTTAAGATATATCTGGAATTCCTCTGATATAGGCAACATCAATAGTGCTCTGTCATCTGAACTACACAGAGTACAATCCTGGCTCTAAAGAAAATAAACTTTTAATGCATCTCCCTAACACTCAGGCTATGCTCTTTGGCACACCTCCTCGGTTACGTAGCTTAAGCACCCCTCTCTCAGTGTGTGGCACCAATGGCTCTCCTCTTGAAACAGTCACTACCTTCAAATACTTAGGAATCACTCTAAACCCCCTCCCTTGATCACCCAGCACATCTCCTCAATATGTAAGGCTGAAAATTCAAGCCAGGTTATAGCCTATCTTGCCTGCAATAATCTCTCTCCTATTACTACTAAAACTTACATATGGTCTTCCAGTCTTTGCAAACATTTCCTGCACCCTTTCACACAAATGGACAGTGGGATATAACAATGTATGCCGCTTCACTCTTGGTTGTAATTGCCTCACCCACCACTGTCTTCTATACAACAAACCAGTTTGGCTTACACCTTCAACACTCATGGACTTCAGTCTAGGTAAAATTGTGCTTAGTCTACTACATAGCCAAATGCCACTCTCCCTGAATTCATATCTCGAACACTTTGCTGGCTGCTACACCTTTAGATCTTCGGGTGCCGACCTACTAAAGGTCCCTAATTCACATACCAAGTATGGAGGGGTGCCTTTCTCCTACATGGCTCCCAAACTATGGAATAACATACATCCCTCTTTTTGGGAGGATCAGAGTTAGCACTTTCTGTAGTCATCTTCGAGCCCATCTACTGCAATGCTCCTAGTGTATCTGCCCATAACAACTAACCCAGTTATACCCATCAAAGAAGCCCTCTACATATACAGTAGATGCACTTACCCACACCTTACCACAGGACCCTAAGGTTAGAACCATGACCTGCCTCTAGTGTGACTTTTGTTTGTAACTTATTCTTTTTAGCAAGAAAGTGTTACTGTAAAATGATACTCATCTGTGCTCATTGTTTGAAACCTGCTGTCACTATTTTCCTTGAACTTATGTAAATTCTTACTGGATTCCTAAATGAACAGTTTGCTGTATGTACTACTATGAACTCTTCCACAATTTGTATTACTGTTATTCTATAACTCAGTGTTACCTACTTTGTCTTATCTGTTGTGAACCCTGCAATATCCTGATTTTGCCGGGTCATGCCTGAAAATAGGCTTTTGATTGCCTGGTGCACCCTACCCGGTCAACAAAAACTAAATGAAAATAAAATAAACTAGTATGTAAAGTAGAATAATAGAGCAGACTTGTGTCCAAAAGTCAGTTAAATCTGATAGCCACCAGTGCCACTTACATACTGTCTGTATGACCCTGAACAAATCAGTCAGCTCTCATCTCCTCTCTGGGCTCCATGTGGCACACCTACAAGCTTTGACTCAGTGGGCCTTCTGTCACATGGGCTATAAATAAAAAATAAAAATAAATAAGTCTTGCTTTGGAAGGACTGTATCATAGAGGGTTAGGACAGATTTGTGACCCATGGGTAGCAGCACCAACCCCTATAGTTACCACAACTTGAAACCTGACACTCACCAGCCAGTAATAGACAACTCCACCAATGTGTTATAACATGAATTTATTATTAAAAAAATTCCCTAACAGGGTCAAATGCTTGACCTATTTCTGATCCTCGTGGACCCTTTATCAAAAGCTTTGATAAAGGGTCCATGAGGATCAGAAACCCATCAAGCATTTGACCCTGTTATGGACTTTTTTAAATAATAAATTCAGCTGATAATACACTAGTGGAGTCATCTATTACTGGCTGCTGAGTGCCCGGTCTCAAGTTTTGGTATTGTTGCAGTTGCACCAAGAGCACTACCTTCCTGTGCACATTTCTGTTTGTGTTAACCCCTATAGTTAGTTTTCAGCCAGGTCCAGTGCAAACTATTGTGTGAAGCAATATAATATCGCAGATCTGTGTGTGCAATTCAGGTAAATATGACAGCCACCAGTGTTACTTGCATACTGTCTGTGTGACCCCAAAAAATTCAGTCAGCTCTCATCTCCTCCCTGTGCTCCGTGGGGCACACCTACAAGCTTTGGCTCAGTGGGCCTTCCATCACGTGGACTATAAATAAATAAAATAAATAAATAACAAGCCTTGCTTTGGAAGAACTGTGTCATTGAGGGTTTGGTCAGGTTTGTGACCAGTGGGTAGCAGAAACAGCCCCTATAGTTAGTTTACAGCCAGGTCCAGTGTGTGAGAACTAGAATAATATAGCAGACCTGTGTCTGAATTTAAATTCAGCTAAAATCTGACAGCCACCACTACTTGCAAACTGTCTTTGTGACTGTTACCCTGGACAAGTCTCTACAGACTGGCATTATGAGTAAACATAGAAACATAGACGTTGACAGCAGATAAGGACGGCAAGGCCCATCCAGTCTGCCCATTTTTTCTACCTTATGAATGTGCCATAGGCCTTTGATCTGTCAGTGGCCTATCTATACGTACTCATCTGTATTGCTCCCTTATGCCTATCCCATGCCTATTTGAAGCACTACACTGTATTCATATCCACCACTTCCTGGGGTAAGCCATTCCATGCATCCACCACTGTTTCTGTGAAAAAGAAATTCCTCACATTACCCCTAAATCGGCCTCCCTCTAATCTCATGCTGTGTCATCTTGTCCTGCTATTTTTCTTATATTGAAACATGTTAAACTCTTTCACCTTGTTAATGCCCTTAAGAAGTTTGAATGTTTCGATCATATCGCATCTCTCCCTCCATTACTCTAGGGTATACATATTGAGCTCTGTTAATCTGTCCTCATATGTTTTCTGATGCAGTCCCTGCACCATATTGGGTGCCCTTATCTAGACTGACTCCATTTTGTTAATGTCCTTGTGCAGGTGAGGCCTCCAGTACTGCAAGCAGTACTCTATATGGGGCCTAACCAGTGTCTTGTAAAGAGGGATTATTACCTCCCTATTATGACTTGTGATACCCCTACAAATACACCCCAACATCCCTCTAGCCTTGCCTACTGCTTTAGTGGTCTGCTTGGATGATTTCAGGTAATCTGTGATGATGATGCCCATATCTCTTTCTTCCCTTGTGATTGCCAGCAACTACCAACCCAACCTATAGGTAGAGTCAGGGTTTCTCTTCCCTATGTGTATGATCTTGCACTTCTTTGAGTTAAACCCCAGTTGCCACTTTTCTGACCATTTTGCTAGTTTTTCCCAGCTCTCTTCTCATTCTGCCTACCCCATCTGGATCATCTACTCTGTTGCAGATCTTGGTGTTATCTGCAAACAGGCAAACCTTACCCGCTAGTCCATCTGCAATGTCACTGATGAAGATATTGAAGAGGACTGGCACCAGGACTGATCCCTGAGGTACCCCACTTGTCACTTGCATCTCTTCCAACTGTATACCGTTTACCACCACTGTCTTTTTTCTGCCTGCCAATTAGTTTGTCACCCAGCTTACCAACTTCTGACCCACCCTGAGCCTACCCAGCTTGTTAATCAATCTTCTGTGTGGAACAGTATCAAAAGCTTTGCTGAAGTCAAGGTAGGCAACATCAACTGCACCCCCTTGGTCCACCACTCTGGTTACCCAGTCAGAGAAACCGATGAGCTTAGTCTGACAGGACCTTTCTTTTGTAAACCCATGCTGTCTTGGATCCTGTGCTCCTATGGATTCCAGGTGTTGCACTATCCTTTCCATATGGAGTGCCTCCATAATGTTGCCCACTACTGTGGTAAGACTGACTGGTCTGTAGTTCCCTACCTCCTCCCTGCCACCACTTTTGTGGAGTGGGATCACATGAGCCCTTCTCCAGTCTCTTAGAACCTCTTATGTGCTCAGAGACTCACTAAACAGTTCTGATAATGGCTCTGCAGGTTCCACCATTAGTTCCTTTAGTACCCTGGGATGTATGCCATCAGGTCCTATTGCTTTTTCCACCCTGAGCTTAGTGAGCTCTTGTAGGACCCTTTCTTTTATGAAGGGACTTGTGCACAGCTCCCTCCCCCGTGTCCATGGTGCTGAGCTGTGGGCCATACCCTACCTTCTCCTCAGTAAATACTGAGCAGAAGTATCTATTTAGGGTAGATACTTTTCCTTGGCCCTCCTCCACACACTCCCCCTTATCCCCTCTGATCATAGTAATACCCCCTCTGGACTTTCTCCTTTCACTAATGAATTTATAGAAAGTCTTGTCCCCTTCTTTTACTGTTCGTGCTAGTGTTTCCTCGGTTTGGGCCTTGGCCTACCTTACTGCCTTCCCTGATTCCCTTAGGGAAGTTTGGTATGCCTCCCTATTTTCTTCCCGCTGAATTCCCTTATATTTCCTGAAGACCAACCTTTTGGATCTAATCTTTTCTGCTACTGTTCTTGAGAACCAAAGTGGTTTCCTCCATCTTTTGCTCTTGTTTTTCTCCCTAACACAATGGGATGTTGCTTCAAGTATTGTATCCTTAATGCTTGCCCACTTTGCCTGTACCCCCTCACCTGTATTTCTTCTTGCCAGGGCTAGCTTAACTCTGTTGGTCATCTTATCAAAGTCAGCTCCTTTGAAGTCTCATATTTTTGCCTTGAAATGGAATGATTTAGTTCTAGTTCTAGTAATAGACTATGGGCTGGTGATATAAGGCGTTGCCTCAAACACTGCCCTAAAGCGAATATCAATCGCCCTTAACAAGGCCTGCCATCTTCTAACTGGGGCTGCCCCATGGACCAACACTTGTAATCTGTACAAGCAGGCAAATTGGCTGCAACTCGAGGTCAGGATGTGCTACCACACCTGCCTTGTAGTAAGAAAGGCCACCTATGGTTTTCTACTCCCAGGGGTTAATAATCTCCACAGTGCTTCCTGCAATACTCACACCACCAGAAGTGCTGATCACTCAATCCTCCAAGTCCCTCGATGTCAGAAGTCACAAGGACAAAGGTCATTCACAATCAGAGCTCCAAAACTGTTTATCTCCGTGCAGAAGGAAATCACTAACGCAGCCTCGCTTGGCTCTTTTAAACACAAACTTCATGAGTCTCTTGTGGCCTGTACCTCCTGTGACTGTTCCACATAAATCTGAGGACAACATTGCTATTGGGTTTGCCTTGACATTGGGCCCCCACCTCAAGATTTCTTTACCTCCTTCCTAACCCCCCCACCCTTCCCACCAATCTGACAAGGCCTGCTGGCTGCTCCTCTGACTACACCTGTAGCCCTAACACTCACCTTTTAAGTTCCCCATATCTTTTCCCAATCTCCTCTCCACCCCACCTCTCATTTTTCACAAGGTCTGATGGCTTCTCCTCCATCTCTACTGGCATCCACTGTGTTATATTTATCTACATTCTCTCATTATCCTTATCTTGCATTACTACCCCAGCACCTGCCCACCTCAACCTGAACCCACCTCCTACTGTCCCTACACTCACTCTTGTGTCATTGATTGTTAGTTTTACCAGTTTTGTTCTTCTATGTTTATGATGTATTGTAGTATTTTGAAGTTTTACTTTGTGTATCTCTTATACATTGTGTTTTCATGTACCTTGATGTGGAACCTGTGTAAAAGAGCCTTTGGCTCAAAGGTGTTAATCTGAGAATTTCAAATAAATAAATAAATAAATAAATATAGTGGCCAAATTGAACCATACCATGAGATGATCACTGGCCCCAGGTGACCTTCTACCTGGAGATCTTCAATCCTTTCCCCATTAGTTAATACTAGATCTAGGATAGCCCTGTCTCTTGTGGGTTGTTGTACCAATTGTTTGAGGACCTCCCCCTGCAGGGAATCCACCATGTGTCTAGTTCTGGCAGATGGTCCTGCTTGTATTGATCAATCTGTATCTGGCATGTTGAAATCTCCCATTATCAGAACCTCCCCTTTAGCTGTCATATTTTGTATGTCTTCTAACAGTAATGTGTCTATGTCCTCCCCCTGGTCTGGAGGCCTGTAGACAACCCCAGTTTGTATGGCTGTCCCATTTCTTGTTTCTAGGGTGACCCACAGTTCTTCTTGATCTTTATGTGTATTCTGAATTTCTGTAGCTTTGATATTTCCATTGATATAAAGCCCCCCCATTTTTGCACCTCTGTCTTTTCTGAACAGTAGATAGCTGGGTACTGAAGTCTCCCAAGTATGGTTACTGGTGAACCATGTCTCACTAATGGCTACTATGTCCAGTTTAGTCTCTGTCATTGTTGCCTCCAGGTCTGGGATCTTGTTTCCCAGACTGCAGGCATTTGTGTACGTGATTTTCCATTGGCCAGATTTCAGTGAGTTAGTTGTGGGGCGAGGTCCAGCTTTTCCCCTGCACATCTTATGGGGAGCCAGACCTTTTTCCTTATCTGGTGATGTAAAAGAACTATAAACATGCTGAACTCCTGTTTGATCACTAGCTAAGGGGGAAGGGTGTTCTTCCCATTTGATGTAACAGCTTCTGCATCCTTCTCCCCATTTGCTAGTTTAAATATTCTGCAAAGACATCAAACTTCTGCCCCAATGCACTGACTCCCTCCTTAGTCAGATGCAATCTATCAAATTTAAAGAAGTTTCACTCCCAAAACTGTTGCCAGTTACCTACAAATTTGTGTCCTTTTTCCTGGCACCAGACCTTGAGCCACATATTTAGCTCCCCTATCTCCCCTTCTCTGACCTTCCGTCCATCTGCCCCCCTCTCCCAGACTGGCAGGATCTCAGACAGAAGGCAATGACAGATGAAATGGATCACAGTTTATCTCCCAGCCTGGTCAGGTGTTCCTTGGTCTACACAACTGACTGGCTGGTGAGATCATTAGTCCCTATGTGTAACAAAAAAACTGTAAAGCAAAAGCAAGGGTAAACAAGGAAGTTAGCAAAAAAGTTTATTCAGGAGTCCAGAAATGAGTGGCTCATTAAAAAGTAAAGAACAAGTACCACAGTCTATTGATGGAGCTGAACTAAATAATAATGCTACTACTATTGATGTGCCAACTGATTCTCAAAATGCTGAAACCTTGGCAACTGGAATTGGACTGTCAATGTCAGAAGAGCTCAGTAGTGCCATAGCAAACAAAGTTTAGAAAGAATCCATGGCATCTACTAGCAAGTCATCTGAGAAAATTGCAAAGACAAAGAGTATTCCTATTATATATAAAGTTAAAGCACTTACAGATACAACTCGCAGTGGAGTTGCTCAATTTGCAACACATGCATATCGAATAACTCAGTCTCCAAGAAACAGTGCTAGCTCTACTGAATCTGATGATGATGATGATGACCATGGTCATGGTGATACTAATGACATGGACTAGCTTCTGAGTCTGACATTACATATTTCTTTTGACAGTAACAATGTGGATGAAGACAGTACTAATACATTGTCAAAAGGGAAAAAGAAATGTCACAGGCACAATCCAAAGTGAAACAAAGTCCTACAGTAGTGATGGCAGTGGTGCCGATATAGAGGATTCTATGATTGTCTCACTTGATGAACCTGCATCCTCCATCGATATGCCTTCCCCAGTTAAACACAGCTATTCTGCCCCTACTGAGCTCACTACTAGACATAGACAGTTCACCTATGCTGTTTGGAATTATTTTTTTATAAATCCCAAGGATGCTTGCCAATCTATATGTGTGCACTGCAATACTTGTGTTAATAGGGGGAAAAATAAAGATTCTCTTTGAACCACAACAATAATGTGACATTTTATGCAAATTTACCCTATTGTCACATTTGGTTCAAACAAACAGTCTAACATTGGTGTCTGGAAACGTTACACAGCTCTTGGTGAACAGCAACATTCTGCTGAAACAGCAGAAGATGGTAATAACCAGCAAAGATCCAAAAGTCAATTTTTGCCTCAAGATAATTCTGTAAGGTCCTCTGTTTTACCAGGCAGGGCATGTAGTACAACTCCCCCGGGCAAATCTAACTTTACCCCTAATAAGAGGCAATTGAAGTTAAAAGAGGTTTTTAAAGAAAGTCTAAATATTCATGAAACTGTCTAATAACAGTAGCAATAAATCATAAAATAACAGAAATGATTGTACTTGATTTGTAGCCATACTCTGTTGTGAAAGACTTGGGTCTCTAAAGGCTTATAGAATACTTAGACCCGCAATATTTAATACTAAGTAGAAAACACATTACTACTGACATGAGGACCAGCACCCAAATGATACTGGGTCAAAAAAGCAATTAAAGAACAGGGCTGCAGTAACCATGCTGTGGAAAGTGTGAAAGCATTTAGAGCAACTGGGGTCTGCTTAGCAAAAGAAAGAAGTGGCCACTGTGGTTCTCTAAGTCAGTAGCCGAGAATGTGTGAGAAAAAAGTAAGGCATTCAGGTAAATACAAAGAGACACAGAAAGAAGACAGAGTGAAATATCTGGAGAAGCAGAGAGAAGATGGGAAAGCCATCAGAGGGGCTAAGGCAAGAACAGAGGAAGGAATAGCACAGGCTATTAAGAAGGGAGAGAAGACATTCTTCCATTATATTAATGAGAGGAAGAAGACCAGAAATGGTATTGTTAGGCTAAAGAAGGAAGAGGGTGGGTGGGTGGAGGACAATCTTGAAAAAGCTGAGATACTGAACAAGTATTTTTGCTCAGTATTTACCAAGGAAGAGGCAGGAGAGGAGCCAAGACTCATGAGGAAAGGTTTACAGGAGGAGAGGCGGACACCAGCCCATTTATGGTGGATTGATTCTTGGATGAATTAAGGAAAGTAAAGACAGACAAGGCAATGGGGCCAGATGGGATTCACCTTAGAGTTTTGAAGGAACTCAGATGATCATTTGACCAGCCACAATGTCTATGATTCTCTCCAGTCAGGATTTAGGAAGAGACATAGTACCGAGACGGCCCCTGTCTGGGTACTAAATGACCTCCTAATAGAGAGAGATTGGAATACCTGTTCCATCTTGGTCCTCCTTGATCTCTCTGAGGAATTTGACACTGTAGACCATGGTGTGCTGTTGGACCACCTGCGGTTCATCTGTGGACTGTCTGGTACAGTTTTGATCTTTTCTCAAGGGTAGAACTCAGAGAGTGGTGTCTGGGATTTAGTTCTCAGCCCCCCTTCCCCATCCTACGGGGGGCCGAAGGGCTGCATCCTGTCACCCATGTCGTTTGCAGTGTATATGCTGCCATTAGGAGAGATTATTAGGTGGTACAGTCTGAGTTTTCACTGCTATGCAGATGATACACAGCTGTACATGTCCTTCGTACCCGGTCAAGATGTGTTCCTCTCGGTATTTAACAACTGTCTAGGCGAGATCCAGGATTGGATGAGTGCAAGCTGGCTACGGTTAAACCCAGCTAAAACTGAGGTGCTGGTTGTGGACCCAGATCATCAGGAGGTGGGTTTGTTGGCAGGACTACCCTCTGGACTATGGCTCGGGGATGTTCAGCTGACTACCTCAGACCAGGTGCGGAACCTGGGTGTTATCATTGATGACAGCCTGACCCTTAAATCCCAGGTGTCGGCAGTTGTCAAAACCTCTTTTTACCATCTGAGGAATATTGCCTGGGTGAAACATCTGGTTTCTCCTGAAGATCTTCCAATGTTGGTCCATGCCTTTGTTACCTCCTGCCTTGACTACTGCAATGCTAGTGCAGAATGCAGCAGCCAGGCTATTGACTAGTACTTCTAGGACCAGTCATATAATGCCTGTGCTCCACAGACTGCAGTGGCTGCCAGTACAGTGGCAGATCACCTTCACAATCCTCTTTAGATCTAGATCTAGATCTAGTAATGACTAACAGGAAAGGATCACACAACTCCAGGTAGAAGGTCACCTGGGGGGCCAGTGACCATCACATGGTATGGTTCACTTTGGCCACTACAACTAAATCATTCAATTCCAAGGCAAAAATATGGGTCTTCAGAGGAACTGACTTTGATAAGATGGCCAACAGAGTTGTGCTAGCCCTGGCAAAAAGAAATACAGGTGAGGGGGCACAGGCAAAATGGGCAAGCATTAAGGATGCAATACTTGAAGCAACATCCCATTGTGTTAAAGAGAAAAGGAAGTACAAAAGAAGAAGGAAACCACTTTGGTTCTCAAAAACGATAGCAGAAAAGGTCAGAGCCAAAAGGCTGGCCTTCAGGAAATATAAGGGAATGCAGTGGGATGAAGATAGGGAGGCATACCAAACTTCCCTAAGGAAAGCAGGGAAGGCAGTAAGGCAGGCAAAGGCCTAAACCAAGGAAACACTAGCACAGACAGTAAAAGAAGATGACAAGACTTTCTGTAGATACATTAGTGAAAGGAGACAGTCCAGAGGGGGTATTGCTAAGATCAAAGGAGTTAAGGGGCATGTGAGGAGGAGGACCGAGTAAAAGCATCTATCCTAAATAGATACTTCTGCTCAGTATTTACTGCAGAGAAGGTAGGGCAGGGCCCACAGCTCAGCACCATGGACACAGGGGGGAAGGAGGTGAGCACTAGTCCCTTCACAAAAGAAATGGTCCTACAAGAGCTCGATAAGCTCAGGGTGGACAAGGCAATGGGACCTGATGGCATACATCCCAGGATACTAAAGGAGCTAAGGGTGGAACTAGCAGAGCCATTATCAGAACTGTTTAGTGAGTCTCTAAGCACAGGAGAGGTCCCAGAAGACTGCAGAAGGGCTCATGTGATCCTGCTCCACAAGAGTGGTAGCAGGGAGGAGGCAGGGAACTACAGACCAGTCAGTCTTACCTCAGTAGTGGGCAAGATTATGGAGGAACTCTTTAAGGAATGGATAGTGCAACACCTGGAATCCATAGGGTTCAGGATCCAAGACAGCATAGGTTTACAAAAGGAAGGTCCTGTCAAACTAATCTCATAGATTTCTTTGACTGGGTAACCAGAGTGGTGGACCAAGGGGGAGCAGTTGATGTCACCTACCTTGACTTCAGCAAAGCTTTCAATACTGTTCCACATAGAAGATTGATAAATAAGCTGGGTAGGCTCGGGGTGGGTCAGAAGTTGGTCAACTGGGTGGCAAACTGGTTGACGGGCAGAAAACAGAGAGTGGTGGTAAATGATATACTGTCAGAAGAGATGCACGTCACAAGTGGGGTATCTCAGGGATCAGTCCTGGGGCCAGTCCTCTTCTATATCTTCATCAGTGACATTGCAGATGGACTGGAGGGTAAGGTTTGTCTGTTTGCAGATGACACCAAGATCTGCAACAGAGTAGATGATCCAAATGGGGTGGGCAGAAGGAGAAAAGATCTGGATAAACTAGCAAAATAGTCGGAAGAGTGGCAACTGGGGTTTAATGCAAAGAATTGCAAAATCATGCACATAGGGAAGAGAAACTCTGAAGCCACCTATAGGCTGGGAGTCACAAGGGAAGAAAGAGACTTGGGTATCTTCATCACCGATGACCTGAAATCATCCAAGCAGACCACTAAAGCAGTAGGTAAGGCTAGGGCGATGTTACGGTGTATTAGTAGGGGTATCACAAGTCAGAAGAGGGAGGGATTAATCCCTCTTTTCAAGACACTGGTTAGGCTCCATCTGGAGTACTGTGTGCAGTACTGGAGGCCACACCCTCAAAAGGACATTAACCAAACTGAGGCAGTTCAGGGAAGGGCAACCAAAATGGTGCAGGGACTGCATCAGAAAACATATGAGGACAGATCAACGGAGCTCAATATGTATACCCTAGAGTAAAGGAGGGAGAGAGGTGATATGATCGAAACATTCAAACACCTTAAGGGCATTAACAAGGTGAAAGAGTCTAACATGTTTCAATATAAAAAAAATAGCAGAACAAGAGGACACAGCATGAGATTAGAGGGAGGCCGATTAAGGGGTAATGTGAGGAAGTTCTTTTTCACAGAAAGGGTGGTGGATGCATGGAACCGCCTACCTCAGGAAGTGGTGGATATGAATACAGTGCAGGGCTTCAAACAGGCATGGGATAGGCATAAGGGAGCAAAACAGATAAGTATGAATAGATAGGCCATTGACAGAGCAAAGGCCGATGGCACATTTATAAGGTAGAAAAAGAAATGAGCAGACTGGATGGGCCTCGCTGCCCTTATCTGCCGGCAACTTCTATGTTTCTATGTCAGTTTGCTGACCTATAAAGTCCTACAAGATCAGGGACATAGTTACTTCCAAGATCTCCGTCACCTTTGCTGTCCTCTCCGCTCTCTCCAATCCACCGAAGAGGGATTGCTAGAGATTCCCAGGGTCCATTTAAAGACATTTGGGGCTCAGTCTTTTGGTTTTGCGGCCCCAACCCTGTGGAATTCTTTACCTCATTGGGTGCGAGATTGCCTGACTTTGCAGAGTTTTAAAGCTGAACTTAAAGCTTATTTATTTAGTTTGGCATACCCATATTTGTATGCTGCCATTATAATTTATAGAGTTTTAAACAGTTGGATTTTATTAATTTAATTGATTTGCTATGATTATTTATGATGTTTGTTTTATATATGTACAAGCGCCTTGGTTATGAGAAAGGCGCTTTTTATAAATAAAGACTTATTTGATTTGATTTGATTTGATTTGAAGTCCTAGCAGGACCACTGATGACTCTTTACAACCAGTCACTAGAGATAGGGGAGGTACCTGAGGAGTGGAGGAGGGCAGAGGTGGTCTCCCTGCACAATAGTGGAAGTAGGGAGTAGGCAGGCAATTACAGATCTTTGAGCCTCACCTCGGTGGTGGGGAAGTTGATGGAGTCCCTGCTTAAGGAAAGGGTAGTGAAGTTCCTGGAGTCAAATGGTGTAAAAGACCCAAGGCAGCATGGCTTCACTGAGGTAAAGTCCTGTCAGACTATCTTATCAACTTATTTGACAGGATGACAAGGGTGTTAGATCAGGGAGGGGCCGGTGGCGATGGCATACCTGAATTTCAGTAAGGCATATTACACTGTTTTGCATAGAAGGTTGCTTAACAAATTGGGGAATCTGGGTGTGAGCTCTAAAGTGGTAAAATGGGTTGGAAACTGGTTAAATGGCAGGACCCAGAGGGTGGTATTAAATGGCATAAAATCCAGTGAGGGGGAGGTGACCAGCAGGGTGCCACAGGGATTGGTGCTGGGTCCAGTCCTATTCAGTGTCTTCATAAGCGACATTACAGAGGGACTGGAGGGGAAAAAATGCCTATTCGAAGATGACACCAAGATCTGCAACAGAGTTGACACACAGAAGGGGCTAGATAAAATGAAAAATGACCTATGACTACTTGAGGAATGGTCAGGGGTTTAACAGTTGGGTTTCAATGCTATGAAGTGCAAGATTATGCATCTGGGACACGAAAACCCAAGAGAGGAAAACAGGTTGAGGGGGCAGGTTCTAGCCACCACAAGTCAGGAGAGAGACCTGGGGGTTATCATATCCGATGACCTGAAGTCAGCCAAACAATGCAAAAAAACAGTGGGGAAAGCAAACAGAATGCTGGAGTGCATAGGAAGGGGCATAACCAGTAGGAGGAGCAAATTGGTGATGCCACTGTGTAGATCACTGGTGAGGCCTCATCTGGAATACTGTCTCTAATTCTGGAGTCCACATCTCAGGAAGGACATAGACAGAATGGAAGCAGTCCAGAGAAGAGAAACAAAAATGATACATGGACTGCACCACAAGCCTTATGAGGAAAGACTCAGAGAACTTAACATCTATTCACTAAAAGAGAGAAGGGAGAGAGGGGATATGCTAGAGACTTTCCAATACCTTAGAGGAATGAAAAGGGTACAGAATGGCAGCATATTTTAGAGAAGAAAGTGCACCAGGACAAGGGGACATAATATAAGGCTGGAGGGAGGGAGGCTTAGGGGGAATGCTAGGAATTAGTTTTTCAAAGAGAGGGGTGTTGATCCGTGGAACAGCCTACCTGCAGAGGTGGTGGAAGCAAAAACAGTATGGGGATTCAAAAGTGTGTGGGATAAGCATAAAGGCACCCTGCTGTGCAGCAGAGTGAGGTAATGGCAGTCCAGATAAAGGTGGAGATTGCCAAACCAAGTAGGGAAATGGGCAGACTAGGTGGAACTGTTGGTCCTTATCTGCTATCATAGTGTATGTTTCTATGTTTCTGTAATAGCGGTAAGGAATTAACACTACCCCTGTTGCTCTGCGCTGTTACACAGAAGGGATGAAGTTGCCATGTGCATGGTGCCTGGTCAAGCCACTCACTTGGTGGAGTGGCGAAGGCACCAGCACACAGCAGGGTTGGAGACCTGGGACCACAGTTTGGATCTCTCCAGGCCTTTTGAGTGTTGCTACTTTTTATTAAAAAAAGGAGTTTTCCTCCCTCCCGATTTTCTCCACATCCCCAAAGTCCAAAACCCCCAAGAGTTGGTTATTTTTAGTCCGGGGAGTGTGAGGGGGGGTGCATAAGTCCCATCGTTTTCAATGGGTGTGTACATTTTTTGTAAGGTCAGTGTTTTTCCTGATTTTATTTTGCTTGCAGCATTGATTGGCGGGCTATTATTGTCGACGACATTATTCCCCGTGCCCACCCAAACAATTGCCTCTTACTGCACAATAGAGATGGGCAAAGTTGACTTTCTTCGCTCTGTAAAAAAATTTGTGAAGTTTCTGCATTTCCTGAAATTTTTTGAGGGGTCAAAATGCGAAATTCCACCAGCGGAATGTGGAATTTCACTGGCAAAATGCGAAATTTTGGCCAAAAACAGTGGAATTTCACCCCTCACAGGCGAAATTCCACCATGAGCAACAGTCAAAATGTCCCGAACTCCTTTTATTGTGTCTCATCACAGGTGAAATGTTACCCCTCTACAAGGTATGGGACAATTACATTGCTTTTAAACTGAAGGGAGGGTGGCAGAGTTCAAAATACAGTGAATAATTCTGTATGCCATGGTAAAAAGACATGTTTTTTTATTTAAATGGACAAATACAGAGTAAGTGCAGTGTGCCATATTTAAAGCTGAAGCATGCTCAGTATAACAGTACAGCAGCACAACCTGTGTTTTTTGATGATCATGATATTGTGACTCTCCACCATATAGCTCATTGCTTTAACAGGTAGAGTGGTCCGTAGGAATCTCAGGGCATCCTCAGTCCTCCTGCTAGAAGTACCCCGTGCCTCCACCTCCATGGGAACATGAGCTTTCTCAGTTACAGCACCCTCCCTATTGAAAAAGCTCCCCCTGTCTGTTTGCTTGTCCCCCTTCCACCTAGCTTTTAAACATAACCTGAGGACCTGGCTCCTCACTGCTGCAAAATGTCACAGTTCCATACAGCAACACTAGGGTCTACAACTCAACTATGCTCTAATAGTACTCAGACTTTCACCTGATGCCCTTCAGCACTTATACCCCCTCCTGCTCCTACTATCCTGCCCCTTTTTCCCACCTCTCTCCTCCTGCCCCCACCTCTAAGCCTACTCCTGCCCCCCTTTCTTCCTGTCTTGCCCCTTTGATGTTATGAACTGTGATTGTTTTCTTATTTGAATTTTTATTACAGCAACTGTTTTTTCTCACTTGTACTTGAATTGGACCATGTACCTGGGTACCATTACTGCTTGTGTCTTGCACCATCTGTATTTTGGCTATGATTATGTACATACTGATATAGCATTACCTGTCTACCCTGTCTGCACATTGTCATTGCATTACCACTGTTCTGTCTCTCCACCCGCGCCACCAGCTGTTGGGCATGCATGTCTTGTATCTTGTAATTGACTGTACCTGTATCTATTTTTTGCCACCTTGTGGCCCAGGTCATGACTGAAAACGGTCCTCTGGATCAGTGCACCTACCCCGTCACCAAAGACATACATACATACATAAATAAATAAAAAAATATTAATGAAACAAAAAACAGCCATATTTTGGAGACATGCCAGTAAAGAACATTAATAATGAAATAGGGTCCAAAGTGGATGTGACGTCAATGTCCCCTTTTGTTCATTTACAGTATGCTCCCAAGCTCTATACTTATGCGTTTTATAATATAGTAATGCCACTATCACTTACATGCATTTGATGCATATTAACATATAATTTGCTAATTTAATATATATAAGAGGGAATTATGTACATACTTATACTTACATACTTAAGAGGTAATTATGTACAGTCTTCCCTATCCTGGATCGAAAGCATTTTTTTTTTACTTATTCTCCCTGGTGGTCTAGTGGCCCACCTCATTCCCCACCCCAGCAGGTAGTGTCCCACCCCGCTCCCCCATCCCAAAACAGAGTGGGCCACCAGCACAGCCCTCCGATCTCTTCCACTGCCAGCAGCCCACTGAGATATAAATGAATGAGCATGTTTACTGCACACACTCTCATTCATTCACATCTCAGTGGGCTGCACGCCATAGAGGAGAGTGGAGGGCTGTGCCAGTGGTCTACTCTGTAACTGTTTCAGGATGGGGGAAGGAGTGGAGTGGGATGGTAACACCCATGTAGAGTGCTGATTATTGAGCGCTGCACTTTTGAGCGACTCAATAATAGCGCTGTACAAGAGAACGAGTGGTGCAATAGGTCGCTATATCCTGTTTAGCGAGTATAGCAAGGAGCTATACTCACTATTACAGGATATAGCATCCTTTGTTGCCAGTTTCTGCAGAGCTACTTGCATAGCATAGTGGTGTACACCACTGCTTGCAATGCAAACAGACCTGGGTTCGGGTCCGGCTATAGGCAGAAATCTTTTTTTTGTTTAAAATCAAATAACTTGCCACATGGTCTGCACCCCCCTCAGAGTTGATTATTTTAGTTTGTGGGGTGGGGGGCTTGTCCCCTGCAAGAGGGCACAGGGGCACAGCCCCTACTATAAGAGTATTTTTGTGTGGTTTTGGTAAGTATTGTAGTGGTCGCTATTTGCAGCAGTCGGTACAATATCCGTCTACCCTTTTACTATGGGCTCTAGTTCGTTTGTTTATGGATAGGTGGTCTTTCAGACTCACCTTTATCACATAGAACAGAGTGGGACACTACTTACGGGAGTTGGGAGCATGGTGGGCCACTAGACCACCAGGGAGAAGAAGTAAATATAGAAAAATACTTTCAGTCTAGGATACGGAGGGCTGGGGTTTACTAGGCCACCAGGGAAAAATCTTTTTTCACTATATGGGTAGGGATGTGGGGGCGTGCAGTACTGGACCCCATAATCGGGTGGTGGGAGGGACTGTTAGCCACCAGGAACAGTGTGGTTGTTTTTTAAAACATTTTGGGCGGGAGGGTGGATGTGATCAGGTGGCATGGGGGGTGTCGGGTAGTACTGGACAGCATTATCGGGTGGTGGGAGGGACTGTGAGCCACTAGGAACAGGGTGGTTGTTTTTTTAAAACAGATTTGTGAGGACTGGTCACGTGATGTAGGTGCCGACTGCAAGCCTCCATTGTCTCCTCCAGCCACCCGGTCGCTATTTTCAGCTAATTTCATGATTAAAGTCTGACTAACTCCTAGTAAAGGGAAAGGGAAAGTTTCTGAGAAGGCTCTCTATGCTTTGAGTCATAGTGATAGCGTGAATGGAGGTGGAAATGAGGAAAAATCTCCCCAAAAGAACACCGCCTAACACTCCTGAGAAAGGATCTAAGAAGCCTAGGCCTGCGAGTTCAGCTGATCCGGGCGATATAACCCCTAATCCTGCTGAGCAAGAGCCGTTAACCCTGGCCAAGTTTCTCGCTGAGTTTAAGCCTTTTAAGGAGGAAATCACATCTATGATGGTTGAAATCAAGATATTGTCATCAGCTTTAGAGGAAGTAGCACGTCGAACTTCAGATGCTGAAGTGAAAATACACTCTTTGGAAAAGAGAGTGGAGAAAGCTGAATCGGAGTTGATAAATACAAGGCAGAAGATGTCTAGAGTGGAATCCAAATTAGAGGACCTTGAAGGTCGAAGTAGAAGGAATAATGCAGTCCTGATAGGGCTGCCCGAAGCTGAAGAGGGGCAAGATGCAGTTCTCTTTATTCAGAAATTCGTGGAGCGTGTGGCTGGTCCCTCACCTTACAGGGCTAAATATGCTATAGAGAGGGCGCATCAGGCCCTTAGACCGCCCCCCACTTCAGGATCGCTGCCTAGACCCCTAATATTTAGGTTTCTCAGCTATCTTGAGCATCAGTATTTTCTAAAGAAAGTCAAGGAGGTGCAGGGTATCACCTGGGAAGGCAAAAAAGTAAGAGTGGCCCAAGATCTCCCTGCTACGGTCTGGCAGCAGCGCTCTGCCTGTCATCCCTACGTCTCAAAGTTAATAGCAGCTGGTATTCATTTTAAAATGTTGTACCCGGCGAGGTTACAAGTTTTCATCTTGGGGGTATGGCACAGTTTTAACGATCCGGAGATCGCTCGCTTGGGATTAAAGGAACTGCTCCCTGATCTCCTCTGAGAAGTCTGAACTGCTTTTGTGGCTGACTTTGCAAGTGTAATATGTTCCCGGGGTCTTAGTTTGGACACCAGCCTTCTTCGCTTTTCACTCATAAGTTAGGGGGAAGAATTACCTCCAGTATCCTCAGCTGATACCTTCAACAGAACGAATGTGGCAGAAGCAAGTCTACTTCATCGGGAAGTCGAGTTTTTGCTGGACTCTTATTTTCTGCTTGTTCTTTTAATTAAAGACTTATTTAGTGCTCAGGTTCCAAGAAAGTAACGGAATGCAGATTTGCTGGATTTGTGTTTAGATTTAGTGGGGAAGGTTTCCCTATCGAATAATTATGTTTTGTTTCTTGTTCTCATCACTGTGCTATTTTCCTCAATGTAATGTAACCGAATACAGAGGGTGCTGAATACTCTTTCTCCCTAAGGGGTTGACGATTCTTTAATTTGAATATTTAGGCGACTCCCTGGTAGGGGAGCACTTTGATTCCAATTCAGAAGGAGCATGTTGCCGAGCTTAATGCTGATTTATAAGGGGGAAAACCCAAGCCAAGTTTTCTGTGAGTGGGGTCATTTCTCGTTGCTTCCAAGACAAGGGAATATGCATGTTATAGTTTAGTTAAGCCACTAGAGGGGGGTTTTGTTCCATTGTGTAGATTCATTTGCTGGGCTGGCAGCGTTTGTTTTGGACTTAACATTTAATTTTTAGCTCTCCCCCAACAGAATAGGGATGTGTTAAGCTGGCAAACATAAAATGGGGAAAGGCCTGCAAGATACTCTAATGCTCGGTAACCAATTCTTAATTTATGAATGATACTTGCTGACTTTGTGTTCTTGTTGGCGCCTGAGTTAATAGAGGGTTCCCTGCCCGAAACTAATTTCCAGTGGATGATGACCATCAGGTTACATGCAGTAGCTAGTTTAATGTTGCTTCCCATTTCTAAGGCTAAAATTCTAAAGCTGATGGGATAACATCAATATGCAGATAATGACAGGCACTTAACATAGCTCAGCTTAAGCTTCAAATAAAGCGAATTCGCAGCTGATACTTAAGATAAAGCGGTATAACTGAATTCACTCATGGGGAATCTTTTTTTTTTTTTGTCTTTGGTAACCGGGTAAGGCCCACTAGACACAAATGCCTGTTTTCAGGAGCGACATGGGAGCACTTGGCGGTTAAGTGACTTGCTCAGAGTCACACAGTATGCAAGTGGAGGTTGTGAGAATCAAACTCAGGTCTGGTCTGCTGGATGTATCAAGATTGTTCATACCTCGTTCCTCTAACCTCTAGGCTATACTGCCAGCCGTCCTAATAAAGGCCAGTTGGCTAAGTCAAGTTCTTAAGCAGTAAATGGACATTAGCAACAGGGCTATAGAACTGATTCTGCTTAGGACTCCATTGGCAGAAGGGGTGTAGACAGATCATTATAATATAGTCTACTTCGTTGGGGCTTACCTCCATTTTATTCAGAATGTAAAGCGCTCTGATGTATTTATATGTGTCTTTGAGATGAAAATGTTCAACAGAGAAAGAGCTGGGACAAGTATACAAGGTCCCTCACTGGACTATGCTCTTCTCCAAAATTGCTCGGAAGGGCATTCTAAATGTGTTTCCCTTACTTATTAATAAGTTAGTATTTAAATGCAGGGTTCTCTAAGGGTGGCTGGGGGCTTGGGGCTAAAGTGTTGGTATGCTGCAGAGCGGAACCTATAGCAGATGGGTGGGAGAGGGAGGGAAGAGGGTTTGTTTATGCTTGATTCTTCTAATGGGTTGGGAGTGGGAGGGTGGGATAGAGAAATTGGGGGTGGGAATCAGCACAGCTCACAGGGGACTTTCAAGGATGTATATTTTTGAGAGGTCTATTTTTGTGTATTTTACATCACTGAGACCTTACAATAATGACTAATATAATAAAAATTGCAACATGGAATGTTAAAGGATTAAGGCAGCGTGTGAAACAATATAAAATCCTTAAGCACCTTGCTTTGTTGTCCATAGACATTGCAGTAATACAAGAGTCACACTTACTGGATTCGGAAGCCAACTGTATGAGATGGCAGCAGATTGGTCATGTTTTCTCAGCTGGGGTTGCTACTAATAGTGCCGGCGTACTGATTTTGATTAATAGGAAGACCCCATTCATTTTAAAACAGGTGCTTAAGGATCCGAAGGGGCAATTCTTGTTTATTCATTGCTTTTTATATACTGCTGAACTCCTCCTGGGAACACTGTATGGGCCCAATGTAGATTCCCCTGACTTTTTTTGTAAAACTAACTAGTTACTATATCCTTATATTGCTTTACCAATTATTATGGGGGGGGATATGAACACCGTTATGGACCCATTACTGGATCGTTCCTCTTCTATGAGAAGAGGTCGCTCCCCTGCTCAAAGGGCCCTTCAAAAGCTTTTGGAGCACTATGCTTTGTGTGATGTCTGGAGAGTTTTACATCCTTCGGAGAAGGAATTTACTTTTCTATCCCCAGTACATAAAACGGCCACACGTATCGATTATATTTTTCTCTCCCAAATTCTTCTCTACGGAGTGATTGAAGCTTCTATACAGCCAGGCCCACCTTCGGAGCATGCACTGGTAATGTGTCAGCTAGCTATCTCAACCCTTCCTTAGAAATCTCCCAGATGGAAGATTAATAACCAAATGTTAAAAGACGATCAGGTGGTTAAAGCTATTAGTGAACATATAGAGCGTTTTATAGAAATCAATATCCTTTCTATTTCCAGACCAGATCTAGTATGGGGGGCTTTCAAAGCGTTTATTAGGGGTGTGTTAATTAGTATGGCTACACACAGAAAGAAAGAAAAGGATAAGAAGTTAGTCTCACTATTGGGTCAAATTCATGTAAAGGAAACAATGTTATCCCAATGTTTTTTGGAACCCGTACAGCAGGAGCTGGTTAAATTAAAAGAGGATTACTTGGAAATATTAAGGGATAAGGCCGAATTTGTGATTCTTAAAGCTAAAGCAGCTTATTCTGACCAGGGATAGAAAGTGGGAAGGTTATTGGCACTCCAGATTAAGCAAATGGAAGCGAATAGGTACATTTTGTCAGTACGTTCCCAGATAAATGATGTCCTAAAAACAGCTCCAGAGGATATAGTTTTAGAGTTTCAGAGGTACTATACTAGTTTATATAGCTCTAAAACGAACTCAGTATCTGAAGACAATATAGACAAATACTTAGGGGCTTCTGGATTAGCCTCACTCTCAGAATCCCAGCAGGAATGGTTAGTCTCCCCAATAACAGCTGATGAAATCTCCAGGGTTATCAAAAGTCTACCCTCGGATAAAATCACCTGGTCCAGATGGTTTCTCAGCAAATTTTTATAAGAAATTTCTAGATCAGCTATTCCCCTTGTTGTTACCTTTATTTCAATACATATTATCGAGCGCCCAGACGGATCCTAGTTTATGGGAGGCTTTAATAGTTTTAATTTTGAAACCCGGGAAAAATCCAGAATTACCCGCGAGCTATCGCCCAATATCCCTGATGAATCAAGACATCAAGATATTAGCCAAGATTTTAGCGGATCGCATGACATTAGTGCTGCCCAACCTTATTGGACCAGATCAAGTAGGATTCATGAAAGGACGTTCCTCATTAGACCACCTTAGAACCCTGTCGCACGTTCTCTTGACATCTAGAGATGCCCCATTCCCAGCAGTCCTGGTCTGTCTGGATGCTGAAAAAGCATTTGACAGGGTAGATTGGAATTTTTTGTTTAGGGCCCTCAATGCTTATAAATTCCCTGAACTTTTTCAAAATTGGGTTAACGCCCTTTATAACATCCCATCAGCCAGAGTAATGGTTAATGGGGTTATTTCAGAAAGATTCCCACTGCATTCAGGAACCAGACATGGCTGTCCCTTATCACCTTTACTTTTCAATTTATATTTGGAGCCCCTCATTCGCTGCTTAAAGCTTTCTCCGATGATTCAAGGAATCACCATCCAGGGGTATGAGGTTAAAGTCTCGGCATGTGCCGATGATTTACTTTTGAGATTATCAGACCCGAATAAGTCAATACCAGCTATGTTGACTATCATACAAGAATTTTCCAATTTTTCCAATTACAAATTGAATATTGACAAATCCCTTGTTTTTCCACTTAACCATAAAGTGATTAAATTAAGTGTTGTAGAGTATGGTATGTCTTGGGCGCTGAACTCGTTAAAATATTTAGGGATGCAAGTTGTCAGAAATCCCACTTTGTTTCATAAGTTAAATCTGGATGACCTAGTCAAAATTTTAGGAGCGGATCTAGACAGGTGGGCCAAATTATCTATTTCACTCTGGGGGCGTGTGAATTTAATTAAGATGAACCTTTTTCCTAGGATCTTCTACCCGTTGCATTTGCTTAATAATTGGATCCCCATGTCATGGTTCCGTAAAGTAAATGCTTTGATAATCAAATTTATTTGGGCTAATAGGCAGCCCAGGATTGTATTTCATAAGCTGGCGGCTCCCAAGGATAAAGGGGGTCTCCGTCTACCTCATCTGATCTTTTAATACTGGGCGAGTCACATAGCAAAATACATCAGATGGATGGAGCGCATGGGAGAACCGGACTCTGCTGGTTGGCTTCCTATTTGTCTCAAAATAGAGTTATCCCTAATTAAACAGTGTGGTCTATCACCAGCTTCGTTATTTCACATTAGGCCGAGTGCCCTCCCTCCGCTGTTGAAATCTACCCCATTGCAATTTCGGTCAGAGTGCACTCCCAGATATGTCTATTCATGGAATATAGTCGTACTTTAGACCTAGCTCAACCCATTGGGGGTAACCCTAATTTAAAAATAAGTAATAAGCCAATCTCGTTAAAATGGCTCCCCCACTTAGAAAATGTTAAGCTTTCTCAGGTTGTTGCTCCGAACGATTCCTGGCTTTCAGTCACTGAAACATTGAGTAGTCTTAATATCCCCACTAAGTCTATTTTTAAAGTATTCCAGTTAAAACATTTACTAACAAAGATATTTGGGCCGGTTCCGCCTCAACGAAGTAGGAATACGTTTAGGGATATGCTAGCTTCGATGTTCAGTAGCCCTCATTCAGTATCCGACATTTATAAAGTTTTATATAACTGTAAATATCTGGAGATGTTCATACCAGAGAAATATTGGGCATCATGTTTTCCTGACTCGGAGATAGACTGGGCAGCATTGTGGGTAAATTGTCATAAATATATTACCCAGTATAGGTTACGACTTACGCAGTTCCTTATTTTACATAACATATATTATACTCCTCAAAAGTTGTATAAGTACGGTTTTATTGATTCCCCTTCCTGTTCCAGATTTAGGCAGAGGGCATGCTTTACCACATATTTTGGTCATGTTCTAAGGCTTCCACCCTCTGGGAAGATATCCAACAGAGGTTGGATCCCTTATTGGGCCTCTCTGACCTTTTTACTCTGGAGGTTTGCCTATTAGGAGATTACTCCTTTATTTCCGTGGTATCAAGACGGTATTATATGGCACTAATTTCCTTGTCGGTTAAGAAGGTTATTCTCTGGCATTGGAAAGATGATGCAGATATTCCTTTCTCGAAATGTCTTAAGGAAATATTGGCTAATCTCAGGATGGAGAAAATGGTGGCCAGTCTAAGTAATATGATGAATAGATATAAGAGAATCTGGGATCCTTTGTACACGCTGCTTGTCACCTAGTTTTTACTAAGGTTGTTTTGTTGTTCTAGATGGATTACCATCTGATTAGTTAGAGCTGTGCTGATTGGGGGAGGGTGTTTTAGTAGGCAGAGGGGAATGGGAATGGGGGAGAACAGCTCCAATGTATGTAGCGAAAGCTTATTTACGGTCATATGTACAACTCTGTTTGTCACACATGGATCTGTTCTTATTTCTGTGAAAATTAATAAACTTTGATTTGAAAAAAAAACACATTTGGTGGGCAGATGATGATCTGGTGGGGGACGGACCGCTAGCCACCAGGGTTATTTATTATTTTCTTTTAAACACATCTGGAGATTGGCCTACCACATTTCGCTTGCAGAATCCTACAATTTCACATCCAAGAAAAAATTTCTCTGAACGCTGAAGTTCCACTAAATATTTCACACAGCAAAATTGATGATTTTGCAGGAACTTCACCGGTGAAATTTAATTCCGGACCATCACTACTGCACGATTGATCACTTTTGTGGGTAACTCGTCATCCTCACACACCAGTCTGCCTGCTACCCCTACCATTGTAACCACCACTACTACTACTACCACTGCTATCTCTCACAGCTCCAAAAAAACAACATCCTGTTTCAGAAAATGGCATTTCTCCATGTATCTCACTTTCAAAAGACACACACAGCACAGCACATTCAGCAAGAACTGGAAAGACTGATTAGTGCTTGGGACACTTCACAGGGTTTGAAAGTTGCTATTTTTATGTTGCTAGTAATGGTTCAAATACTTACAAAGCACTTCATGATGGCAACTATGTACATATATGCTGTTTTGCCCATTGTCTTAACTTAATCGTTCGACATTTTCTGGATAATGACCAGCAAGTATCAACCACTGTGGGAACAGTGTGCAAAGTGTGTGGCCACTTCAACCATTCAGTAAAAGCCAGTGACATCTTTGCTGATTGATATCCAGAAGAACAAAGGTCTTCCTCACCAGCAGCTTGTTCAGGATGTACCAACAAGGTGGAATTCAACTTACTTCATGTTTGAACACATCCTTGAACAAAAGGTGGCTATCACTGAGTATATCAAGTACAATGATATAGTGTATAGTAATTGTTCTATATAGAAATGCATCCTTTTCAGATTGCTGTTGTACCACAGTTCAAAGGTCATGGAATGTGAGTGCATCCTTCTGTGGTAGAACAGCATTCTAGAACCTCTAGAAACTGCACAAGTCAGTTTCACTGTGAAAGAGAAGAAAAACATAATACGAACATTTCAAATAATACTATACACAGGCCGGCCTGGTGGTGCTGAGGGTTGAGGCGCTGGATGCCATACCTCACTCCACACCGGTGACCTGGGTTTGGGATGGATTCAGGCCACTGGATGGTCGGCAGGGAAAGAGAAAGATTGAGAGCCCAACAGTGGCTCTCCCTCTCTGGGGAGGGCTGCAGGTCTGTCCCACTGCTCTATCGCCACCTCCTGGGTGAACCCGGTATTGGCGATGCAGATCGGGACATACAGAAGGGAGGGGCAGCGCCAGCCGAAAGCCCAGGGAGGAGTTGTGTCTCGATGCATGCCTCCTCATTGGCTCTCCCAGTGTGCCAGCGACTGCAGGGGAAGGGGTTCACCAGAACAGGAGAAAATGGAGTCTGTCACTCCTAAGAGATGACTCCTCTGAAGCTGGACTGCGTCACTAGTGCTCACTGGGGGCAGACTCCAATGTGTCCCACTTGCTCCACCATTGTTAGGGAGAAGGCTTGGGGTTCCCTTCCCCCAACCCACCCAGTGGGGGTACACCGGGCTACCTGAGGGTCTCTAAGCAGATGGAAACTCTAGAAGCAGACTCCTGGGGGCACCACGGGATGTCTGGAAGGTGACTTGAGGAGCTCTGAATGAGTGGAGGGATGGTACAGTAGGCCAATAAATATAAGGTTAAAAAAAAATAATACTATACGCTATAAAAAATACAAGATGAATAACTTTATGCATAACCAGCATGTTCTACCACCTTAGGGTTCTGATTCCAAAAGACCTCTTGAGCTTCTCTGTTGAGGTCAAAGGGAATTAAAACCCATCTGTGGCAGAACACGCTGGTTGTGCATAGTTGCCCATCCAGTATTCTCTATATTGGAGAGGGCATTGTACTCCATTCTACTCAGTGATCTCTGATGGAACAGCTGTGTCACATTCTGAAACCATTGATAAGTGCTACAAAAAAGGTCAGTACACAAAAAGCATCCCTTAGCCAAGTAATTCTGCTCATTCGACTTCTCAAAAAAAGGTTGGAGAAAATGAGGAACAACTCAGATATGAACCAATTTCTAGTCAATAACATACTTACCAGACTTAGTGATGATGAGAAATTATCAGCCATGACACTCAGATAAGAGTATGTCTTAGCAACATTTGCTAGAGGCACGTTTCCGGAACAGACACCTTCCTGATTTTGTTTCTGAGGATATGGAGGAGTTGAACTGCAGGAAACTTTTGATTGATGCAGTAGATGAGGTTTCATTAGGAAGCAGTACTACAATGACACCACCTCAAATTCAAAACACTGCTCCAAAAAACCAGTACAGAAGCAGGCAATGAGGAGAATGACATTTGGGACCAGCTGCAGGACATTGAAATTCCAAAAGAAGAAGATGCATGCTCAGTAGTAAGCATGACAGATGCATATCTGTCTGAGCCCAACATTAGTATTAAAGTTAACCCTTTAGCTTACTGGAAAATGAAACAAAATCATGCTGGCCAAAGCTGTCTGCCCTGGCTTGTAAGTATATTGGATGTCCACCCTCCAGTTTCTGTTCCGAATGTTTATTTAGCTCTGCTGAGGATGTTTAAACTGATAAACAAACAAGATTAACACCAGACAATGTAGATAAACTAATGTTTTTGAAGGTTAACTTACCAAACCTTGGGTACATACTGTATGTCATGCTTATCTTGAAGAAAATCACACTGACAGCAGTACCTGTGCTGTGTCTGTGGGTTAAGTGACAATAACACCAGCTTTCAATTTTCAGACTGGACTGATTAAAACTATAGATTTGGGACTTGCCTACTTTTTTTTGATCATCCTCATCCTGGGGGTGGGTGGGAGGTGCAGAAAGTACATGACACTGCTGTACTCATAGCAACTATGGCAGACAAATCCTTGTTCTCACACAGTCACTTTCTTATTCTAAAGACATCCTTTAGCTAAATGCGCCTTAACCGGATTGATTTAAATGCTGCTAGCTTTGTTTTTTCCCTCCTGACAATAGAGGTAGTAGCAATGGTGAAGTGATGACTTTTGGACTACCTGGTGCTTTTCACTCACTTTGCTTCCTAATGGTGGTGCACATTGCGTTCCATACAGACAGCCGTTGCTAAAAAAGTGGTGTCTGTGACTGAGAAATAAAACTAGCTGTAAAAACAAACACACTACCACCTTCTACAAAAATCAGACTCAGGAGACTGGTTAAAAAACGAGAGATCAGGGACTTGCCTGCCTTTAGATCAAATCATCATTGTCCTTTGGGTGGGTGGGAGGTGAAGCCAGTAACTGACATTGTACTGGCAGCAACTGTAGCAGACAAGTACCTGTTCTCACACAGTCACTTTCTTATTCTAAGGAGATCATTTAATTAAATGTGCCTTAACTGGATTGATTTAAATACTGCTAGCTCTGTTTCTTTTTCCCCTGATAGTAGTGGTAGTACCAGTGGTGAAGTGATGACTTTCAGACTGCCTGGTGCTTTTCTCTCACGTTGTTTCCTAATAGTGGTGTGTTGCATTCAATACAGAGAGCCGTTGTTAAACAAAGTGGTGCCTGTGACTGAGAAATAAAACTAGCTATACACACTATCCACTTCTACAAACATCAGACACAGAAAACTGGTTACAAACTAGAGATCTGGGACTTGCTTGCCATCACAGTCACTTTCTCATTCTTTTCTAAGCAGTCTGTTTTGGTACATGTACCTTAACCATATTGATCTTAGTGCTCATACAGTAATTCTGTTTTTCCCTGATTGTAGTAGGCAGGGATAGTAGCAGTCGTGAAGTGGTAGCTGTCTGACTGGCTGATGCTGTCTCTGATTCTCCATTATGGTGGTGTGTTCCTCCTTGTTCATTAATCTTATTTAACAGACATTCACAGTGATGCCTGTTGAGAAATAGAAGTCACTACTAAGGGTGGGTGGACTGTTCCGTGGGAGATCCGTACCCCCCGGATTGAAGCCGCAATCCACAGACCCAGACAATTACAGACTTTGGGGTAGAAGTCCGGTTCCAGGTCTGTGGAGATGCCGTTTCAGTATTTTTTTTTTCTGTTGCCTGGGGGATGCCATCAGGAAGTACAGGCAGCTGGTGACATCCAATCAGGCAACAGAAGGTCATGTGACACACTCACCAGTATATAAGGCTGGTGAGTGTACCACATGGCCCAGAAGGCGGAGGATAGCTGAGTTGCATGAAGGAGCTTCTGATGAAGCAGCAGAAGACAGATACTGGAGACTAGAAGCACCAAAACAAAAAAGCAAAAGCACTAAAGTTAGGGGAGGGAGAGGAAGATATTCCCCAATCATGGAGGACAGGTGACTGACCTGCATCCACCCCTTTGTCTTGGGTTCATTGTGCCATCATCAAGCCACCGCTAGAGGACAGGCAAGCAGCGGACTCCATCCCCACCTCCCCGGCCAACACCCAGAGGCCTGCTTTCACTACGAACACAGGTCACCAGCATGGCAGGAGGTAAGGCACAGATGCCTCAGCCTTCCATGCTACTGGGCCAGCTGATGAGGTACTTTATAGTTCTCAGGTAATGTCATTACTGACACATGATCCAGTTTGAGACCAGAAAATGCTGAGCACCTCACATTTCTCAAAGTCAGCATTCCTAATTTTAATTTCAAATATGATACCTGAATAAAACATACAGTAACTGCTCCGAGCAGGCCCTATGCACAAAACTCTTTCAAGAATGTGTGCCTGTGGTGAAAATCTTTTGTGAATAGGGTCTACTACATGAGGCTACATTAATTGCAACAAGTCAGGTCAGGACAGGCTAGGCCAGGCCACTATGATCACATGAGCAGCACAGAATAGAAAAAAAAAATAACATCAGTGGGTTCAGAGTCCAAATACAGCAAGCAGCTGCATTTCATGTCACAAACTTACTTGGTGGTACCAGGTACCACAATCTGATCTGTAAGGTAGGATACTGATGTCTTCTACTACTACTACCACTACTATCATCAATTTTTGTCATCACAAATCATGGTTATGAGTTATTACAACCACTTGTCACTTTTGTCCTTACACCAGTCCTCCTTACTACTACTACTTGTCACTTTTGCCCTCAAAGTGGTACTGACTGTACTGTTTTAATTTGTGTACAGTGCATGCATGGCATAGCAGATGCCTGAAACTTCAGAAACTGAATACTCTTCGTATATTTCTCATGTCCACAATATTTGGCTGCAAATACTTTACAGAAATAAATGCTACAAAATTGAAAATTCATATAATTTATTGTTTGTGTGTGTGTGCATGGTATGCTAGCCTGGTTACATCTTACTTACAGTAACTGGGCTGAAGTATTATATTACTATATTTTATTTGTGATACTTAAATTACTTGGCAGTTGCAACTAGGAAGGATGGCATTGTGTTGTGTGTCATCAGGTCTTCAGTTGGCACTGGCAAACTTTTATGACTCACTGCACTTAACCAATGTTTTGTTTGTTTGTTTGTTTGTTTATTCAAGGTAAAACCAATTGGTAGAAACTAATTCTCAATGGTAACCTTTACAAAAATACAAAATACAAGTCAACACTCAACATAATAAATACAATCAAACAGCAAACATCAATACAAAAACATAAAAGAAAAAGAATATCAATAACAATTACAAGGTTCCTGTATAGATATCAGGTGTCTTTTTAGATGGGATGTTGACAACGACACCAATCTTTTGCTTATATTCATGAGGAAGGCTATTCCAACATATCGGAATAGAATTACTAAATAAGTATTAGGAACATTTTGATTTTACAAGGGGACAACCATATCTGTAACAACTTGATTTCTCAATGTCAGTTCAACACTTCTAAAGGAAAATCTATTCTTTAGATATATAGGAACGGAACCAGCCCACATTTATAAGCAAACAGCTGTTTATGTATCATTCTTCTCCTACTTAATGATAACCAACCTAATCTTTCATACAATTCGCAATGATGAGTAAGTTTTGGACACCTGAGAATCAGTCTGGCAAGACGATTAACTAGAACATTTAACTTTGTTATTCGATCCCTAGTGGCTCTGTCATATAAAATGTCCCCATAATCAATTAAAGGGAAAATCTGCATCTTAATTATCAGGTCCAATGTCACAGAATCTAAGCAATTTTTGTTCCAAAACAGGAAACCCACCCGCTTGATGTGTGACTGGCTGCCTGCCTGTGTGGTGATCACTATGTCTTTCATTCTTCTTCTTCAAGGATCCAGTGTCCATTCCTCAGCATGTTGATAGATTCAGTAGAAGTATTTGTAGTACTAGAAAACATTACCACCTCCTGGACCAGGTACTGTACCATATGTCACAGTGCACTAGGGCATGCAAAGCAGTTGCATCATTCACATGGGTAGGGTAGGTGGGCTCTTTCAGTGCTGCTCATTTGATCATTGATATCCATTTCTTTGACTTATTCGGCTCTGACTGGGACATCCATTAAAATAATATCCACATAGCACCATTAATAAAAAAAGAAATCTTAGCTGCCTGCAGTGCTTGGTGGTGCTATGATATACTGCAGGTATTTGCATCTGTCTGTCTCTTTCTATGTCTCTCCCAGCACACTCATGTCACGGGCCCAATCATGATATGCCACCATTATAGACCAGCCATGAATGGGCTAGTAGTGACAGATTGCTTTTTTATTTAGCAGTTTTACTTTAATGTTTATGCTAATAATATATTCAATTATTTCCTTTGGGCATCTGTGCCAAATGTAAGCGATTTTGGCCACTTTTAAGCATTTTTTTCAATTTTTTTAAAATGTTGGTCAATAAGTCAGAACTAATCAAAACTAATCAGGATAAATCAGGACTTCACTGTGTTCCACTTCTTATTTAATAAGGGTCAGAACTTCACCAAGTTCTCCCATCAATAGTCACTACTGTTATTAACCATTAAACACAGTATTACTTTCTTAAATGTCAGAACAGAAGAGTGATTAGAGAGCATTCTGGGACTTGCCTGCCTTTGGACAAAATCATCATCATCATCATCTTGGAGGTGGATGCCAGTTGTGTGGTTCAGCATGCACATATCCCTTAGAGAAATAATGTTATGAAATGTTTTCATGCAGCCTAATGAAATTACCCATGTGATATGCATTCTGTAAGCATGATTTAAATGTTGCATTGGAACAATTGCATGCTTGTGGCGATGTGCAGCAAGCAAGTGTGGAAATCATGTCTATTATGTTACTTTGGAACAGACTGCATGCATGTGGCTGCGTGAAAAAGCAAGTGGTCGCATGAAAGTTAAGTGACTTACTCAGGATCACACCATATACAAGTGGGATTGATGAGATTCAGACCCAGGTCTTCAGGTCTCCCAAGTCTCCTGGTTTGGAGTTCAGGGTCTTTAAACATGAAGCTATACTGCCTACATACATATGGTTTGCTTATACTTCTGTACAATTCTGTACATATCTGTACCCATGCTGCATGCTTATAGCCACTGTTATTCTTTTAGTTTTCTTGCCCAGCCTCATCTCAGCTGGACAGCTAAACTGTAGCACACATACCAATGGAAACATGTGTGTTCTTCCCACCTCCAATACACACACTTACCTACATAACTACTTAATTATTTCTGTCTTGCTTGTACTCCTACTATTTTCTCTCCAAGTGTTGAGTACTTCCATGCAAACAGATTTTAAGGGGCAAACACAAAAGTAGCAATACTATAACTCAACACCCACTCACATGGACAATCCCTCTTCCATGCACACACTATATCAGGTGCAGCCATGCTGCTACAGACAACCCACCAAGTATAGATATATGTCTAGAGTCTCTTACCTGAGTAGTAGGGAGCCAGAGGCAGGAGTCTCTAGGAGATGATGTCCATGGATCAGAGTGCTGGGGCGTGCCCCCATGAAATGATTGAAGTTATTTTTTATTACTATTTTATACATTATGATGGCAAGTTGTAGAACAATGAAGGCCACTGTTCTACTAACAAGGACCTTGTTAGTCAAGCGGTGGCCTTCATTAATCTCCAACTCTCCATCAATAATGTATAAAATAAAAAAAAAAAGCATTCATTCCAATGGCCCCTGCAATCTCCCTTGCTTTATATCATAATGTTCCTGAGTGTGGGGATGTGGAGGTCAGCTTAATTGGGGGAGGAGCATAAGCCTGACTATAGTGCGGCTTGAATAGTCTATGCATACCATACCACTCAACTGTACCTGAATGCAAGGCACAGCCCTCATTTTATGCCTGAAAACTGCTCTGCTCCTCCATCCCTCATGGAAAATATGCTGGTCACACAGAGGATGTCCTGTAAATTTAGACTTATGGCAGGGGTGCCATTACACATTTCAGCAGGGGAGATCCAACAACCAGTGGAGGCCAGGTGCTAGTTAGCCCCTAGGCAGCAAGCTCTGGAATGTCTGGAACATCTCTAAAAGGTAACATTTATTTGTTATGACTGAAAAGTTATATGCAAATCAGGAAAAATTAAAATGTGTAAGATTCATCTGTCTATACCCTGAAGCAGTGCATCAGATTTGTACTTAAACCCACCCAGATGCTAACCAATGTTTTTTCCTGGCTGAAGTTCTGTCCCCCCCCAAATAAATAAATAAAACTTCATTTCATTTAATACCCATCCCATATGGGTTGTGAAGCCACCCAAAGATGCAGAATGTGAAAAACAAATCAATATTTCAGTCCTTTCTCCTTCCACAATCCTCCTTTAAAAAAAGTATTGTGGCCTGGTCCAGTGTGCCACCAGCCAATTTTCAGGCAACTCCTCCTCTGTCCTTCTGCCAGAAGCTAGATGCTAGAACTAACCATCCCAGAAGCCAAACATCGTCCACAACCAAGTCACCTCACCAACTGAACCCACTCAACCTGTGTTGCTTGCTTCTTTCATGACTGCTGCCATGTCTGCTGCTGCACTGCACTTATCAAGGCCTATGAAGGCCACCCACACCACTGTCACTGCTGCTGCTAGGCCTAGCTTCCTGCCACAGGTGGCCTGTGCTGTTTTTTTTATGATGTGAGCCAAGTAGAGTAAGTAGGTAGCCTATTCTTGGGTTAGCTTCTAGCTCACCCTGTGCCCCTTCAGCCAGCAGGAGAGATGGAGACTTACCAAGAGTAGACCAACAAAAATATGCCTCCACAACACTGCTATTGAGAGTACAGTGTTCATTGAATCCTCCAAGCTGTAGTGTGTAGTCTGTCTACTCTGTGGGGGGAAGACAGTGTCACACTTGCATGACTCATGCTGTTGTCTGGCAGGAGCTCCTCCATGTCATGTGTGATGGCACTGCCACTAATAGTTGAAGAAAGTGGACAGCACAATCCAGACACAGTCAAGTCAGGAGTGCACCTTCAGCATGAGCGCACACTGGCCAGGGGGGCACTTATGGTGCAAAAGATTAAATCCAGCACTCAACAAGGGTGTCCCCTTTCCCTTATTTGTTTAATCTATTCTTAGAACCTCTTATCAGGAAAATTAAGACCTCAGCATTAATCACTGGTATCCCAACCAATCATTTCCAATACAAATTGTCAGTGTATGCAGATGATATTTTACTCCATATTACCCATCCATCTAAATCTATACCTGCTACATTAGGTATTATTCAGGATTTGGGGTGATGATCCAATTACAAACTGAACTTGTCCAAGACAGAGGTAATGCCTTTAACTAACCAGACTCTAAAAGCAGACATTAAACATCTTGGACTTTCTTGGGTAAGAGACAAGATGCTATATCTTGGCATATATCTATCTCAATCTCATTCCAAAATGAAACAATATAATTTAGATCAGCTAATAACACACATTAGGACAGATTTGAACCATTGGGCATTACTCCCTATTTCCCTTTGGGGAAGTATTAATATAGTTAAAATGAAAGTCCTGCCCGTTTGTTGTATCCCTTCAAATGTGTAATCAGTTTCTCCTAAGTCCTGGTTTAGCCATGTTCATGGCATTATATCTAAATTTATTTGGAAACATAAATCCCTCAAAGGCACTTTCTAAATTACAGAGATCAAACGACACTAGGCGCTACAAGTCCTTAATATTTATCTTGATTATCTTTCTATTAACTGCTCAGTCATTTCTGAAATGGTTGAAACCAGCCCTGGACTTTTGCTCGAATCACTATTCCCCATTGTGGTTACAAACAGAAAAGTCGCTCTGTACCTCATCGGGTATAGATATTATGGCGTTACCACATCTTTCCCTTAACAAAGTTCTGGCCAGCTTTAAACCACACCATTATGACAACCCTTGAACCCATATGCAACTTAATAAGACCTAAGCTACTCCTTGGAGAAGGATTCCTCTCAACTCATTCTGGGCAATCCCAATTTTAAAATTGGTGGAAGAGTCATTACTTACTCCTTCTGGCCGAGTGGAGTGGGGAAAAAGGTTACAGATTTAACAGAGAATTCCAAGTTGTTAGTATTCTCAGAAATAAAAGTAAAATACAATTTGCCTATCTCTTTCTGATTTTAATATCTCCAAATTTCCCAGGCTCTAATACAGCACTTTGGTAATGGCCTCTGGGACCACTATATGGTTGGCCCAGTTGTTAGTACAATCTCAATGAGGCCTACCTCTCACTTAGTCTCCTTTTATTATAAAGAGCTGCACAATAGAGTTATGGAATTAGATGGTACCCTCATTATGTATGGGATAGGATCCTCCCCAACCCCCATGGTCCCCTGACACTGGCCACATAACTGGGACAGACTGTATAAGAATGTCAGGTGGAACCGCTAAAATTGCTCCAGTTTCAGATATTACAAAGCTTATATTATGCACCTGTAAAACTTTGTAAAATGGGGAAGCTTCAGTCACATATGTGCACCAGATGCGGGCTTCAATGGGGTACACTGTTCCACATTCTTTGGGGATGTGCTAAAGTGTCCCTTTCTGGGAAGGTATCCGCTCAAGACTTGATCCCTTACTAGGACTACAAATGCTTTTCAACCAGCAATTTGTATTTTAGGGAATCAGGGGATACTCTAATTGGGAACCAATGGAAACATATGACCCTAATTTCCCTATGCGCCAAGAAAGTTATATTACATCATTGGCTGGACCAGCCAACCCCTACGTATACAGAATGGCACCAAGAAATTCTCTTTGCTTTACAAGCAGAGCACCTCCTGGTGAGCATTTCTAAATGTAGTAAGAAATACCAAAATATCTGGGCTCCTTTGCATACTCTACTGTCCATTTAATGTTCTTTAAGCCCACAATAAGACTGGTTCAGTTGTGTCAAATTGAGCTCTGTAGATTTTAATATTTTTAATAATAATCATTTATTTCTTAGATTTTATTAGATTTATCCCCAGTTTCATTTAATACAAGCTGTATTTTGGAGGTTCTTCTGTTCTCCTACCAGTGGTAAAGAAGGGGAGGGAGGGTAATGGATGGGGGTGTTATTTTATTTTATTGTATTCTTTTCTTAGATGTTAGTGTTTACTGATCTCAATAAATCCTGTTATTTACAGTAGGGTATTAATTTTGAACAGTGATGCTATATAGGTTTTCTGTTAGTAGTTAATTTTATCTATGATTCCTATATGAATTTTTAAATATAGGATCTTGCACGTTGGATTATTGTTTCTTAATCCCTTATGTAATGTTGTTTTGTGTATAATTTTGTTAAATTGAAAATACAATAAAGCTTATTAAATCTGGAAAAAAAAGATTAAATCCAAATGTAATACCATTATTGCTACAACATAAGAACAGCATAGGCACAAATGGGGGAGGACTGGCCCCCTCTGCCTTACCTTAATGGCGCCCCTGCTTTATGGTAGAAATTTATGCTCAGGTGCTACACTTAAATACAATGGTTTCCACTGTGTTCTGAGGTCACTGTATCTCCATGTTTCAGGATGTATCCTGATCATCGTGAGGGTTATTGTACCTCATCTTGAGTGTCCATGTCCCTCATTTCAGTGATGAAATGTGAGATTTGTGCATACTTCCAAGACCCTACTCAGCAAACAGAGTGCTGAGTATGGCCATAATGTATATGCTCCATACAGAATGACAGAGGAAAATGGTGAGACAAAACAGTCATGGAGAACACATTTGTAGCACTAAATATGCATAAGGAGATTTGCATGGCCCCAAAACAAAAGGTCAGGCTACGCAACACAGAGCCTCTCTTCGCACTTCTGGAATGGGGGAAGTTGGCTGACTACTTTTCAAATTAATGGCAATTTAATGGCAAAAATCAAAAGCCATTAAACAAGTGGGAAAAAAAACTTGCAAAAAGATCAGATTTAATGAGTTTACCTAATTGTAATGGGAAATCAATGAAAATTTTATTTTAATGGCTCTAATTGCTAGCTGTGGTATAAGAAATGGAAACTGCTGTGTTTTTAGATGAGTTTTGCACCAGATTAGTTGCTGCACACATGGCAACCGTGCAACATGTGAACCTGATGTGATTTTTTAAATGATGTTCACATCAGCTTAGCTGCTGCACTCATGTCAAGCATGCAATATGCAAACCTGATATGATTTTTAGAAGATGTTCACACCAACTTACCTGCTGCACACATGTCAAGCTTGCAGCATGCGATCCTGACTTGCATTTTAGACCTGGTTCACTTAGGTTCTTTTTGTGTGTGTGAACTGCATGCAAAGAGGGTGGCCCCCCTTTGCCCAACACCCCGATGGCGAAACATGGAAAATGACCACTACAGCGACAGTCGTTGTAATGGTCTGTTTCCATGTTTGCTCTTCCCTGATGTCCTGCCCCTCCCCAGACCAACTTCGACCTGGAATTAGAATCCTATAGTCAGGGGTGCAGGAGGCAGAGCTCCTCATGGGGGATGTGAGGGTGCAGCCCCACAGAAAACACTGAGGGACTTGGGCGGCATGATACCTGCATCGGTATTGTGCCATCGCTGTGCGGGTGGTCAACAGATTTACTGTTGACCAAACTTGGTGCTTCCATGCAAACATTGCACAATTAAGCATGTGGCATACATTCTGCATGCACACAGCACACATATTTCTGTAAGGAATTACAGCACTGGACTTCCAGGAGGTACATCCACAGTTACATCATTCACTCCTTCTCATCTCATTTCACTAATCATGTTATTTATTGCTACTAAACAGTGGTTTAATAGCTCTTTTATGCAGATATGTTGATTAAAAGCAGTTTAAAATGATTTTTTAACGTACAGTAACCATAAAACAATAAAGGTCATAAAAGGTTCAGATAAGGATCTGAACCTTTTTGCTTATCAGAACCTTATAGAACCACATAACCTTTTGAGGTTCTCCCATCTCCATATGCCGCTCGAACACACAACAATCACACAACGAATTACATTACAGCGGCAATTTGCTGTTGCCGCTTGTAATGTACCCCGGCACTGCTTTTACCAGGTATTGCACCCCATCCGAATCTACCCAACTCATAGTTTAAAATCCTAAAGGGGAGGGGTGAGTGGCACATGCCCCTGCATGGGGTGTTTGAGGGTCAAAGACCCCTGAAAAAGACAGTTTACCTGATGGATTTATGCTGACCGCAACTTGCAGTCAACATAAATCCATCACTGTAACTTATTAGTCGACAAAATAGTTGTCGAACCGCATCATGGATCCTCCATCACTACTTCACCTGATACACCTCCCAATCCTGCTCCCTCTGTGTCTGCTTATATCTCCTGAATGCTAACTTTTTTTGCCCTTACCTTTCTAGTCACCTCTTTTGAGAACCATAGTAGTCTCCTTTTCCTTTTATTTTTGCTAACTTGCCTGATGCAGAGGTTTGCTGCCCTAACTATGGCCCCTTTAAGATTTATCTACTGTTCCTCCACTAGACCCAAAACATCCCCCCTGCCAAGGCATCTCTGAAGTATTCCCCCATCCTTGTAAAGTTGGACCTCTTGAAGACCAGGACCCTCACCATTGTGCAGTTTGATTCCACCACAGTTCTTATATTGAACCACACCATTCCCAGATGATCACACATCATGACATCTTCAACACTGTCCTCGTTGCTGAGTAAAAGATCCACTATTGCTCCCTCCTGAGTGGGTTCTCCTAATATTTGCTTGAGGAATGCCCCCTGCAGGGAGTTGAGAAAGTCTCTGTGTGACTAGCTGCTCCATTCTCTGTCTCCAATATGACCCACAGTATCTCCACCTTTTCCTGTATTCCCTGTATCGCTGTTGCTTTAATGCTATCCCACATGTAAAGAGCCACTCCTTCCCCTTTCTTACCCACTCTGTCCTTCCTGAACAGAGTATAACCTCATATGGCTATATCACAGTAATGGTTCTCATTGCACCATGACTCAGTAATGGCGATAATGTCCAGGTCAGCCTCTGCCATCATGGCCACCAGGTCCAGGTCTTATTACCCAGACTTCTACCATAGGCACACATGGCCTTCCAAATACTGTTGCCACCATTCCCGTCAGCTCCACTTTTTCCCCTTTTGCATGCTTTCCTCATCCCCTCTTCCTTCATTCCCATCTTTCTACATTTCTATCATTTTGTTTTTCTTGTTATTAGGTTTCCATGGGTAGTTCCCTTCCTTAGAGTTCTCCCAACTTGACTATTACAGCTTGTGGGGGGGGGGGATAGTTTATGTCACCCTGCGTCCTTCCACCACCACCCTTGGCTAGTTTAACTGTTCTTCAATGTAGTGTCTAAACTGTAATAAAAGATTTAAAAACACTAGATATACACCAATCATGTTTTAACTTTATTGTTCTATGTTATTTTTTTTTTATTTCCCCTGCTGTTGGACTACTAAATATTGCAGATAATGAAGCAATTATTTCACTGAATCTTTTAAAATGTATCTGACTCTCCCTTGCTCAATACACAATTGCTTTTTGTGGCATCACAGAATGTTATCATGGTGAGCACTATGATGTCATAAACCCAAGGCACTGAGAGGTTAAGAAGGGAGAGGCAAATGTTTTCAAATGTTTTCTATTCAGATGTTTTAGCTGGACTACCAAGATGTGTTATAAATCTTGAAAACTAACAGTGAAAATGAAAAAAATGTATTCTCTAGTAAATTGTAACAGCTGAAACATCTTAAGAAAGCACATGTTGAAGTACAAAGTGAAGTGCAAAGCTGCTTTTCAAACTGTTTCATCCTTTTGTGTAGCTCCTGCGACTTTAATGTGCCTCATAGCAAGTTTTCAAACAGCACAGGTAATACCAGAGGTGTTTTTCTCACCACACAAGAATAAAATGCATTTCAGAACTCAACAGCCTGATTCTTTAAAAAAGCTGGTCAAACTTTACTGTCCTTGCCCTTTATCAAGTAATGTATCATATACTGGCGAACTGCAGGGTGCAGCACTTTACCTTTATAAAGTCAGAGTATTGCAATCAAATGGTCATTTGAACAAGTTAAACCGGCAATTCACACTCATTCAACTGCTCATTTGTCATTACCTTTCTCCAGGACAGAAGGGGAAAAAACAGAAGAAGAGCAACCCATGCAGAACTAAACAAACTCTGTTCAAAGCCAAAATGGCGGCTAATGCATTAATCTGAAAAGAGACAAAGAAAGAAAGTGTGGCTTGGATTTAAAATGTATTTGTTACATTACCAACATAAATTTCCAGATTCCTATCACAATAATAGAAAACAAACATTGGTCAATGGCAATGATGTTTGACTGTACATTTTTAAAACAAATGGGGTGTGAACAAAGGCATGGCGGAGCTGGATATGTGACTGGCACAGCATTACACTGTGACTATTTTACTGTAGTGTAACAGCCTCTTGACTTACCTTGGCTGTTCCTTGGGCCCTCAGGTCTCACCTGGTCACACCTCTGAAGGGGCCAGCCTGGGTTCACTAATGGACAAATTGTACAGGAGAAAAATGGTGCAGTGCCTCCACCTGGGGTAGTGATATGGGATACCTGTTGGATAAACTACAGGTTACCAATCACAAGGAAATAGAGAATAATGCATAGGGTGGGAAACATTATGAGAATTTAATGCACACCAGAGGTGTGGGATGCATCATTAAACCCCGAGAGCAAAGCTCGAGGGGTTTAACAATGCATCCCACACCGAGGGTGTGCATTAAATTCTCATGGTGTTCACCATGTCTTATTTTATATAATTGCTGGTTTACATTTTTTTCCAGCCACAGAATTACGTTTCAGCCAAAGTAAACTGGTAATACATCCGAGTCAACACCACAGTTTGTGAAGTACTGAAATGCTTATTTAGTTTACTGAACAGCAAAACACAAATACACTGAAACACAGGAGCAGTCTTACCTCAGAAGAACTGCATACATAAGTGAGGAACAAAGATTAGTAATTTGCACAACAAAAAAGGACGACAGAAGTAGCTAGCATATGTCCATGTTTTGCTTCTCCTGCGGTTGTACCTGAACATCGGTGCACTTCTGTAGAGTGCTAAAGAACTTTGCAAATAACTTTAAAATAATTACAATTAGGCGGTTTGTTAAAAGGAACCTTAAATGTAAGTCTACAGTATTGGTTTCTTAACTCCATATGCTGCCTTTCTGTTGCTGCACAACAATTCGTAGCCATGGATACAGGGTCCGTCCGACTACAGTGCTTGAAATGAAATAAGGGATAGTGTTGCAACTGCGTGTTTCACACATAAGGCTCCCATACTTACAGGAGCCAAAAAAGTACATTTCTTTCTCTTTCCATGTTTTCCTTTTGTTTTTCACAGTTGCCCCGTTATGGAGAAGTTTGCTGAATGGCTTACAGTGGTGACAGAGCTGTGAATGTTCACAGTGACAGTTTGACAGCTGCCGCGATCCCTTTCTGTTTACCGAGTGAAGCTAACTGGAACACTTGAGGTGCACTACTGTTACCTGGCACGTGAATGTCATATCAACTGACTAGTGATTACGGGGAATATCAACTGAGAATTCCCATTGAAAAAAATGTACACCAGTAATTATAATACAATAACTACCCTCAGGCCCTTCCCCACACAGTAACAGTACCTCTACACAATAAGCAGCAATACCAAATTGTAACATGAACTAATGTCCTGTTTATTATTAGAGGGAGGGAACAAAGGGGGCAATAACAGCAACACAACAATAACTTTCAACAAACAATATTTCCCCATGCAGTCCCACACTTCCCACCTGTGGGTGCACCCACCTTCCTCCCTGAATGACCATTTTGCAACACAGTCTGTCTAAATCGGTGGGTACCACACCGGGGTGCTGAGATTGTGGGGAGTTGTGAGAATAACATATTTTGAACATGAAGTGATGTATTATATTTACCGATTAGTGTTATTTATGAACTGCTGGCATTGGCTGGCAAACTCCATTATTCACACATGTGAATAATGAACCGTGAATAATGGAGTTTGCCCCAGCACCTCTCTCAAACGTTCTGGCAAGGGAGTGCTCTCAGGCACCCCAGAACACAGAGAAGTCTAATCAGCATGGTGGAATGAGGAAGAGAGGGGACACAGGTCAGTACTAGTAGTCTAACAGCTTACCTGTGGTCCGCCTCTCATCCCTCGATGCTCATGTTGGGTCCCATTTGGTGCGGTGGTCCAAGTTGTGCTGCAGTTCCTGCTTCCTCTGGTGCTGCATTGTGGGATCTCTTCAGCCCCTTTGTTATTTTACTGCTCATTTATTTTTAAATTAAAATTTTCCTGTCCCCTAGTGGCAGCATGCTGAAGAGCTGCATCTGTGAAACACCAGCAGTCCCGGAAGCGTGTGCCATAGCATTGACCATTCTAAGGCCCTCTTTGCCGTCCACTCCCTTGCCTGCAAGTCCCTCCCTCTGCCAGCAGCTCCTACCTCCAAAGCAGTCTCCTTCACTCCAGGTCAAGGCAGTGAGTCTCTTGGTAGCACAAGAAGAGTGCTGTCCACCTGGCACTATTATAGATATTAACACAGTTTTTTTACTTGGCTAACACTAACCAGTAAATATAAAAAATTAAACAGAGGAGTGTGTATAAATGAGGATTTTATACACACCCTTGTTGTGCAATGCCCTAATAAATCCCTCTTGCTTTGCCCTCAGGGTTTATGAGGCATCACACACCTCAGGTGTATAAAATCCTCATTATACACACCTCCATATGCACTATTCTATATTTTTTTGGGGCCCAATAACTTTCAACACAGACAACTTTTAACTTTTCTGCCTGGGCACAGCTTGATGATTGGTGCAGTCCTGTCCAGGATGTAACCTACTCTGAAGCCTGAATAGCTAGCTAGCTAAATGCAGAAGAATACCCTCAGAGCTACAGCTCAGATGTACTTCTAGTTTGGAGCTTCAATGAGGGTTTCCAGAAACTTGTTTTAAATGGTGTCATGCTGAATCAGATGTTGGTGGTGCACCACCACAACAGTTGTAAGAAACCAGTAGCTGGCTGAAGGAATGAAGGCTCTGGACTTCACCACTCAGGTCTTAACAAACTTTGCCTCTAAGACCTTTATATGCAGTGTTCACCTGACAGGCCTCTTGACTGCTTCTTCACGGTGATCTCTCCAATGGTCTAGGGAACAGGGCAGGCTGAGCGTCCCCTTAGGCTTTTGTCTTTGCACACAACTTTTCTAGAGCAAATGAGGCTGGGCTTTTGCACTGTCTCTAGCCCCAGCTTACACAACTTCTCTGGCTGGAATCTTTTAAGCAGACCCCTACCGGGTCAATATAGTGCATGAATGACAGTGTGGTGAATACCGCGCTGTCTATTGAGCGCTTGTAGTTTCCACGACAGGGGTAGGTCAGCGCTAGTAAAAGAGCGCTAGCCCTGTTGTACTACACTGTTACGTGGAGTCATCCAGTTGCTGTGTACTGGGGGTTTGTTCGAGCCACTCTCCTGGTGGAGTGGCTAGGGGATGAGCACATGGAGGAATGGGAGACCTGGGACTGTGATTTGGTTCCCCCCAGGTCTTCCTGTACTGCTACATTTTGTGGCTTTTTTTTTCTAAAAAAAAAAACAACTTTCCCTCCAACAGTGTTGTTCCCCATCCCCAACATCCACACCCCACTGGAGTTTGCTATTTAAATTCTGATGGATGTGGGGAGAAAGAAGTCCATTGACTGTAAGGGCTTGCACTGCTTGTGTTCATTGATGTTTTGCCAATAATATTGCAGCGCCTGTTATAGTTGTGACATTAAGTGCCGTGTAGGAGGTTTCTGTGCGCGGTTATGACTCCATGCCAAGCAGACCTAACACACCTGTCCCTACAATTGGGAACAGCTGGCACAGTCTCTTCATTTCTCAGGCAGCAAATTACCAGTCTCTACACTCAGGTTGCAACACTTTCTACCCTGCTAACTGCAAATCAAAAGTCACACACCACAGCAGGTTCAAATCTTGCTTCAGGGAAATTGTTCTGTAGTTCACTTTGCCTCCCTGATACCACTGCTTCTCTCAGGTGCTCTGCCTCTGGTTCCACTGTGGGTCCAGAAAGGCTGTTGGGCAAAAAAAAAAGAACAGGTCTTGGGGCTGGGTAGCCCAAACACAGTCTCACCTGCCTGCTGTCCTTAGATTCTTTCAAGAATCTCCCTTTGGCAGGCTCTCACAGCCTTATATAGCTTGTTTAGAGCCCCCACCTTATTGGCTGCTCCTTTCTCAGGCATTCTAGAGGCCCCTTCACATTTCCCATTGGCCCCCTTGCTGCAGGGAACTTATGGGGGCCACCATGATTGTTTATTTTATACTGCCTGCTTTGGCAGGGTTCACCCATGTAGATGCTACAATGATATTGCCAATGGCAATTACAACAGCAGTATTCTGCCGAGGTTAGAAACCACGACAGTGAACCTGTGAACTCCACAATATGGATGAAGTACACCCAGTGCAAAAATGTAATACAACTGCCCAACCAAAACCCCAAGCACCACAGCACATTTCACAATGCCCCATACAGCAAGACATATAAAAGTTGAGTATTGCACGGGGCTACGCCCCTCAACTTACTATAACCACCTCTGTGGTTGCACTAAGGTTGACAGGCAGTAGTAATTTTTTTTTTCCATTCAAAGTTTATTCATACATTTTCCACAATAACAGGCAATTACAATGAGAATGATATTGAAGTACAGACACAATGTAAAGGGGTAACTGCCTAACCCACCCATCCCTCCCTTACTGCAGTAACCAAACCTAGTGTCCCTTAAATGCCAAGCTCATTACCTAAGAACCTACATGGCCGTGCAGCCTGAGACATACTTAAGACTGAGCCAGTGAAATTAGAGAGTGAAGGGGATCCCAGATTTTGATATGCTGCCAGTCTATTATGAAGACTGGCAATCGCTTTTTCTGTACGCAAATTGACAGAATTTCATTTACCCATTTTGGACAGATGGGGAGGACTTGTCTTTCCAGTGACGTAAAATAAGCTTCTTAGCCAATAAGGCAATCATGAAAATATGAAACTTTCTTACTTTAACTCTAATAGAAGACAGGACCCTAAAGGCAAATATCAGAGTAAATACTCCTGAAGGCCCAGCAAAGGGTCCAGGAAGTCTTAATTGCATCCCATAAGAGGAAACTTTAGGGCAAGACCAGAACATGTGAAGAAGTGTTCCTTCTTCCTGCAAATGTTTATTACATATATTGGAGTTCAAAAACCCCATTTCTGTAATTTAACTGGAGTGTAATACAAGTTATGTAAAATATGATATTGCATGAGGCATCGTCTGTCTTGAAAAATATATTTATGACAGGATCTCCACAGGAATTGCCAATCCAAATGGTGCTGAGGAGGATAGAGTTCCAGGATCTTGTGGGTCCAAAGGAACCCTCATATCTCTTTGTGAAACAAAGCCTGATATAATTTAGATATTACACCTGAAGATCCAATGAATGAAGAAACCTCAGGTATCAGGGCTGTGACAGTCTGGGAGGGGGGGATATTACTGAAATTTATTACAAGTAAGTGTCTTAATTGTATAACTTTGAAGTGAGAGGGAGCCGGAATATGAAATTTCCTGATAATATCTCCCACTGACAACCATTGCCCATCTTCATCCCTGAGAGAAAGAAGTTTCTCATCCCCCAATTGGGACAGCCATTGACAGAGAATCTGGTTCTTATTAATAGTGAAAGATGGGGAATTCCAGATGGACTGGACCAATCCCAGTGGGGAGTATATTTCAAAAATGAACACAGTTGTGCATAAACCTTTAAAGAGGTAAATACTGTAGGGCATTCCTCGGTCATATGTACCAGGGAGATTTTAAGAAAGAATAAGGTAAGGGGGTCCAGATTCTTGGACTTGATTACATCCAATTCAATTCTAAGCCAAACGGTTGCTCTTTTCTGGGCGGAAATACCCATCTCAGACATTTTGCTAAATGACTGGCCCAATAGTATATAGCCAGATGGGGAATCCGTAAACCCCCTCCAGTTTTGGAGCTGCCAATTTGTAATAAGCCAATCAGGGTACCTATCGCCAAATAAATCTAGTGAATATGCCATGTATCTTTTAAACCAGAGTAGTGGGATAAAAGTATTGAGAAGAGATAAAGGGTAAAAATTCTAGGAAATATATTCATCTTAATTATGTTAATCCGGCCCCATAATGAAATGGGAAGTTTGGACCACCTCTCGAGATCATGAGTTATCAACTGCGAATGGGATTCCAGATTTTCCCTAAACCATGTTAGGGGGTTACAAGATAGTTTAATGCCCAAATATTTAAATGACCTGGGAGTCCAGCATAAACCTAAGGGACTGATATCATTTTTGAATGCCTTATGGTTTAATGGGAAAAATAAGGATTTGCTAGCATTCAGTTTGTAGTTGGACAGGTCACTAAATCTTGCTATTTCACTCAACAAGGCCAGGACAGAAGATACGGATGAGATAAATGTATCAGCAAGTCATCTGCATATGCAGTGACTTTGATTTCATGACACCCAACCCTAATGCCTTGTATGGAAACATTATTGAGAATATTTTGGATGAGAGGTTCCAGATATAAATTAAATAACAGAGCAGATAAGGGACATCCTGTCTCATCCCTGAATGGAGTGAAAAGGGCTTGAGAAGGCCCCATTCACAGAGATTCTTGCTGTAGGAGTTTTATAAAGTGTGGCAATCCAGGATATAAATACTGGAGGAAATTTAAAAGCTTCCAGAACTCGAAACAAAAAGTTCCAGTTTACTTGATCAAATGCCTTCTCGGCATCCAGGGAGACCAGTCCTGCAGGGAACTCGGCGTCCCTGATATCCGAGAAGACATGAGACAGGGTACGCAAATGATCAGAAGATGAACGCCCTTTCATAAATCCTACCTAGTTTATACCTATTAACTCAGGGAGAACTACTGTTAACCTATTAGCTAATATCTTTGAGAGAATTTTAATATCCTGATTTAGAAGGGAGATAGGTCTGTAGCTCTGAACAAGCTCAGGATCTTTATCTGGTTTGGGGAGGAGAACAATCAAGGCCTCAAAAAGGTGAGGATCAGCCTCTGCCCCAGTTAGAATATATTGAAATAAACGACAAAGTACTGGTAATAAGAGATCCCGAAAAACTTTGTAAAATAGGGAGGAGAATCCGTCGGAGCCTGGGACTTTATCTGCTGGCAATTCGCTAATGACCTCAGCAATTTCCTCCTGTGATATAGGAGTAACCAGAAAACCCTTGTGTCGATCTGAGAGGGAGGGCAAATGGGAATCCTTCAGATAACTCTCCGCACTCCAAGGGCAAGGGATGCTCCATGTCGCTGCACAAACTTGTATAATATAGAGGCGAATTCTTGTACTATTTCAGTAGGAGATACTTTTAGGGACCCATCTGCCATTGCCCTGATTGGAGGATAAATCTCACTGATTCTTGTTGCTTAATACGCAATGCCAGTAGGCACCCCGCCTTTTCTCCCTGGTCCGTGTAACTAGCTCTTGTACGAATAATAGCTAATTCTAGCTAATAACCATGACTGGGAGATGGCCATACCTGGCTACAACATATTCAGAAGAGACAGAGCAGGCAGGAAGGGAGGAGGAGTGGCACTGTATGTGAAAAATGACATAAGGGCCACACAGATCCAGGAGGAACAAAATGGGGGAGAGATACTGTGGGTTAAGCTGGAAAGGAAAATGGGGCCAGCCATCCGCACAGGTGTGGTCTATAGATCACCAGCCCAGGAGGAAGAAACAGATAGGGAGCTGATGCTAGCCATCCAAAGGATGGCAGACAAGGGTGAGGTAATACTGGTTGGAGACTTCAATATACCAGACGTGGACTGGAGCATCCCAGCAGCAGCATCAACTAGGAGCAGATTTATCCTGGACTCCCTTCAGGGTGCCTTCCTCAAGCAACTGGTCATGGAACCAACTCGGCAGAAGGCAATACTGGACCTTGTGCTCACAAACAGGGACAGTGTGATGGGGGTAACAATGGGGAGCACCTGGTAACAGTGACCACCAGTCATTGTGGTTTGAAATCACAGAAAGAGCAGAACCAAACCACACAAAACACGTATCCTGGATTTTAGGGGCAGACTTTGGGAAAATGGGGAGATACTTGAAAGAGGCATTAAGGGAATGGGACAGGAATCAGGGGTTGAGGAACAGTGGGCAGTATTTAAAATGGGGATTATAAGAACAACAGAATTATGCATTAAGCAGGTTAGCAAGAGGAAAGGAAGAGGAGACCATTATGGTTTTCCAAAGAGGTAGCAAAGAAAGAAAGCCAAAAGATTGCATTCAGGCAATACAAAAGACACAGGCAGAAGGGGATAGGGAGAAGTACCAGGAGAAACAAAGGGAGGCAGGGAAGTCAGTAAGGGAAGCCAAAGCTCAGACAGAAGAACGCATTGCAAAATCAGTGGGTAAAGGGGACAAAACCTTTTACAGGTACATAAGTGATAAAAGAAAGACAAAGGGAGGGATAGTGAGACTGAAGGGGGAGGATGGGAGCCAGTGGAGGATGACAACAGTAAAGCTGACATATTGAACAGGTATTTCTGCTCAGTCTTTACTAAGGAAGAGGGGGGTAATGGGTCTGAAGGGAGTACAAGGGGTGAGAATGGTGCAGAAATGGACACAAGTCCTTTAACGAGAAAGGGTCCTAAAGGAACTGGAAGAATAAGATCTGATAAAGCAATGGGGCCAGATGGGTGCACCCAGGGTCCTTAAAGAACTAAGAGAGGTGGTGGCTGAACCTCTGGCTATCCTGTTCAGCCAATCACTGGAAACAGGGAAGTACCCAAAGACTGGAGGACAGCAGATGTAGTCCCTTTATACAAAAGTGGGAACAAAGAGGAAGCAGGGAACTACAGACCAGTCAGCCTCACCTCGGTAGTGGGAAAGATCATGGAAGCACTACTGAAGGAGAGATTGTGGAACATCTGGTTGTCAATGGACTACAGGACCCAAGGCAGCATGGTTTCACCAGGAGGAGGTCATGTCAGACCAACCTCATTGAATTTTTGACTGGGTGACTAGGAGGTGGATCAGGGGAGGGCAGTGGACATGGCCTATCTGGACATCAGCAAGGCCTTTGACACTGTGCCACATAGAAGACTATTACACAAACTGGGGAATATGGGTGTGGGCAGGACAGTAGTGTGGTGGGTAGGTAACTGGCTGGGTGGCAGGACACAGAGGGTGGTGGTAAATGGCTGTCACTCCACAGAGGAAGAGTGACCAGTGGGGTACCACAGGGATCAGTGCTGGGACCGGTCCTATTCAACATCTTCATCAGTGACATTGCACAGGATCTAGAAGGCAGAATTTCACTGTTCGCTGATGACACAAAGCTCTGTAACAGAGTAGACACACCAGAGGGTGTAGACAGAATGAGAAGGACCTGCAGAAACTTGAAGAATGGTCAAGGGTTTGGCAGTTGAAATTCAATGCAAAGAAGTGCAAGATAATGCATATGGGCACAAAACCCTGGCACAATATATCAGTTGGGGGTGAGGATATAGCATGCACAAGCAGGAAAGGGATCTTAGGGTTGTCATCTCTGATGACCTCAAGGTAGGAAACAGTGTGACAAGGCATCAGGTAAAGCAAATAGGATGTTGGGATGTATAGGCAGGGGCATCACCAGCAGGAAAAGGGAGGTCATAATTCCTCTATACAAGACACTAGTGAGGCCCCACCTGGAGTACAGTGTACAGTTCTGGAGACCATACCTACGTAAAGACATAGACAGGGTCGAGAAGGTTCAGAGGAGGGCAACAAAGATGGTGCATGGGTTGCATCACAAGTCCGATGAAGACAGGTTGAAGGAACTGAACATGTACTCCCTGGAGGAGAGGAGGAGAGGGGATATGATAGAGACATACAAGTATCTTACAGGAGGAACAGGGTGCAGGAAAACACTATTTTTAAGTGAAAAAGATGTTTCAGGACTAGGAGGCATGGGATGAAGTTGGAGGAGGACGATTCAGAGGAAACATGAAAAATTTCTTCACAGAACGGGTGGTGGACAAGTGGAACACCCTGCCAGAGGAAGTGGTGGGGGCTGAAACAATCACGGGATTTAAGAATGCATGGGATAGACATAAAGGAATTTTAGAGTTCAGGGGTAAGGGGAAATAGACTTCTAGGAAAACAAACTGAACTTACAAGCTCAAATGGGCAGACTAGGTGGGCCATAGGCCCTTATCTGCCGACACTGTCTATGTATCTATGTATCTATGCTTTTTCCCCAAAGTAGCTCTAGATATCTATCTTTCAACACTAGGAGTTTCCTCTTGTCTTCGACAGGAGCATTAGCAGAAAAATTATTTTCAAGTGACCTAATTTGGGACAATAAAGATATTAATTCCTTCTCTCGCGCCCTTTTCCTGCCCACCGCCATACTAATAAGGATCCCTCTCATGAAAGCCTTAAAGGTCCCCCACAAAATATCTGGCTTTGCACTGTCTAAAGGGTTGGATGAAAAAAAGGATTCAATTTGCTCCCTTATAAGCTTGCAGTATTTGGCATCTTTAAGAAGTTGTTCATTAAGTTTCCATCTGGTTTCCTGTTAGGTAAATTAAGGAAATGCAATTTGCACAACACCAATGAATGGTCGGAGATAGGGCCAGGTTGAATCAAGGAAGTCTTAAACGCCCGGTAGTAGAACCTGAGAAATAAATAAGTAATCAATGCAGGACTAGCAGGTACCATCATTGACCTGAAGGTAAACTCCTTAGAATCAGGGTGCAAGACATGCCAGACATCACAGAGCCCGCACTGGTACACTAGGTCATTGAAGCCCTCTGCCCGAGTGACCACCCCGGACCTCTACCTGACCTGTCCAGATTAGAATCTACAACTTGATAAATTCAACCCCAAAATAACCTGATGGGAAGCATTGGAAGAAAAACAGATATAAGTCTCATAAAGAACCCTGGATCATCTATATTAGGCCATAAATACTACCAAGTAAAAGTGGAACTGACCAGAGAGTACCTTTAACTAGGATAAACCTTCCTCAGGGTCTTTAATTATCTGTGTAGAAACAAAAGGAACACCCTTTTAATCATAAGCATGCCCCCACAACTGTTAGTAGATCCTGGGCATTATACACCAGGCCCACTCTTTGTCTCCTTAACTGTGAAGCTTCAGTTTCTAATAAACAAGTTTCCTGTAGAAAAGTTATCTGAGAAGCGTAATAAGCTTAAATGTTTAACAGCCTGATATTACGTTTGTGTTTTTTCCTGATCCCCTTAACATTCCAAGTTGCAAAAGTCACTTCTGTGCCATCTAATAATGGTGGTAATTAGACTTACTGTACCAGCCCAGCACCCTGATACACACACATGCACCTTACTCCCAAGGTTACTGCAGTAAAGCCTCCCTCCTCCCCACTTCCACATTTAACTCGTTCCTTCCCCCAACTGTCCCCCCCTAACAAAACCCCAAATCCCTCACCCCCACCCAACCCCCTACACTGCCACAAGCAACGTTCAGCACAGTACTGGGTCTTATCCTCCATCTCCCGCCTCTCGATAATGCACCTCTGCTAATGGCAACAAATCCTGCATTCCACTGTAATTATTTGAATAAACGAACAATGTTAATTACCCCAAAAATTAGGGAACAGCCTTGGGCTTTCAATACCACACACCTATGTGTTAGCATGATAGGTGAACTGGTAAATGAGGTGTACTGCCAGAACCTTGAATATCCCAGATAACCCTAGAAACCAGAGTGAAACTGAGAATAAGAATTGAGATCAGCCTTGCCTCATGGGACAGCTATGAAAAACTAGAACCAGATTGGGAACCTAATGAAGGGAATAACCATTTCACAGACTGAGAGCAAAGGTCGGAGACTGCAAACCATGACTCAGGGAAAAACGAAAAACTAGTCCAGAGGTTACTAACCTCAAATTGCAAAAATCTCCTTGGGAAAATTTGTTGCCCTGCACTCAGAACTATCGAGGAAAGATTAAGAGAGATCCCCCGAATTGAGAGCTGCACAGCTATGAATTACAAATGCATAGTACACCCTCTAGTGGCCAGATCCGCTCCTGACTTAGTGAAAGTAAACTGCAGAGAAAGTCCAAGACCGCTCTGATTTCGATCCATGTATAATAAACGTTAATTCTAGCCTCAGCAAGACAAATTCCCCTTCTATTGTATATACATAACTGAGTATACTGAAACATGAAACTCTGTGCCCCAAGTAAGCAAACCCTGAGACCCCAAGTGTCTTTGCCCCAACGCGCTGACCCTCTGAGATTAGGGCTAAGAGACTGCTAGCAGGCATGCCTTGCACTGATTCCCCAGTCCAAGTAAGACAACAAGAATTTCCAATCCAACTCATTCAGAATATCTCCTCAAAGAAGGAGAACATAACAGTTCTGATCCACAGCTCCAAGCAGCTCTTCATCCCGCGAACAAGGCCCCTCAGGACTCTCGAAACAGGTCTGGTAGCATGGATTTAAGGCTCGACAGGGCAACTGCAGGATCATCATAATTAAACCAGGATCCGTTTATGAAAACTTGTAACCTGGCCGGGTATCCCATCCTGAATTTCAAGCCTACAGCAATAATCTTAGACATGATGGGATGGAACACTTTCCTCTTCAGACGAACCGAACCAGGCAAATCTTGTGAGATTCTCAGCTTCGTATTCTCTCAATGAACCTCTTGTAAGCTCTCACTTTCTGCAAGAAATACTGTTTCTCTAGGAAATTCAAAAATGACAGATGATAGGGACGGGGGGGCATCTGGAAAGCTTAGGTCGCAGAGACCTGTGAGCTCGCTCTATAATATATACTGGGCTGAAGGGAGAGGGGCCAGCGACCCGCTCCAACAACTTCTGTGTAAATGCCACAGTATTCTGGCCCTCTTCACCCTCTGGTAGCCCAAGTATCACCACATTGTTTCTGTGGCTACGGCCCTCTAAATCTTCGAGCTTGGCCTCGAGATGAGATAACTTCTGACACGTAGACACCAATTCAGGATCAAGATTCTCTAACTTTTTCTCCATCGAGACTATTCGAGCTGTGTTATCAGAAACAGTTAACGAGAGTTCATCCAGTTTTCTAGAGAGAGTTTTCAGGTCAATCACCATTTCTTTCATTTCTTCACGAAAGGGCTTAAACTCTTCTAAGAACCTATTGAGCGTTAAAGGTTCTTGTTCTCCGACTTGGCTCAGAGGATCAGGCCTCTCTGGCCCACCCGAGGCCTGGGATTTCTCTGAGGCCTTTTCGGGAGTAGCAGGGGGGGTGTGCTTCTGCGGGGCTTTCTTCATGTAAGCCTCCATCTGCAGATCTAGCGCACAAACCAGACTTCCAGAGTATTCAAATAGTACTAAATCTCAAAAGCAGAGAAAACGGAGGTTATTTAAATGTCCAAAAAAGATGATTTAATAATCAGGAGGCAGGAGCTTCTACTCAGCAGTCTGCATCACATGATGCCCCGGGAGTAGTAATTTTTAATTGTTTCGCACAGAGTTTGAGACAGGAAAAAACAGACAGGAGGCTCAGATGGTGCAAACTCATCCTTTACTAGGTAAGTGAATAGGTAACAGAAACTGCACAGCAGGCTCAGAGTAACACATGACAACTGAAAACAGGCACAGGAGCTACATGTTAAAGCAAGCACCACATAGTCCAGAACCATACAGGTTTACTCCTGCAACTGAAAATTCAGGGCAATATCTGTCAAGTAGTCCGATACAGTGCACATGTCATACTGCTCCACAATCTCCATAATTTGCTGACTACAGTCTTTGTAGTGCTGCGGGATGTCCCATGGTTCTGCCAGACATGAACTGCTGGATTTTAATTTCAGTCATCTGCTTCTGTGATCAGAGGCAATCGATTAATTTCCAGACACTTGGGTGAGCAGCACCAATCAGCAGTTGAACCACCTGTGCCAGCCCTCCACAGAGTCAATGGTCAGTGGCAGTTCGGACTGTGCTGCAGCATAACAGTTCCAGAACTCCCATGGAAAGAAGGAGGGGTTTCCATTGCGGACCACTCCATTATGGGATGTCCAAGCCACGTGTCTTCAAAATAATCCATAAGGGGGCTAGCAATTCATCCTGTGCCACGAAAAAGTCCCAATCCTGCATCTCCTCAAAAGTGGACACCACATTCCCCAGCGGCACAAATACCAAGGCTGGCAATAGGCAAATGTTCAAAGCAAGGCCCTCCTCCTCCATATGCAACCACTGTACTTTGGGCAGCTGCTGCACTCAGGCACACTGCCTGTCAAAGATGAAAGAAACACCCCCGCAGCTCAACCTGTGGAAATACAATCTGGAAAGCTTTGTATCCAGCAAGCTCAAAATCCACCATTAACAGAACAGGGATTCAAACCTGGATGCAGCTCAACCAGCTTCCTGAGGACAGTCACATACACTGCAGTCATATAGTTAGCCATCAGCACATAAACTATAGAGAATTCCACTCCATGTATGGTGTACAACTGTCTGAATAATGCAGGATAGCACTTAAATGGGCCATTAGTATAGCAGTCCCCACACCTCTCCATGTACTGTAGGTTGCCCTCAGTTGGAAATATAAGAAAGTAGCCCTGCCAACTCCTGGAATCAAATAACAGAAAAGGATCTCTCCTCTGGGTGACATGATAGTCATCGGGCACCATCAGGTCAGCAAGTGAATAAGGCTGACAAGGAGCTCTGCATGCACCTCTTCTGGGATGTTGGACAGAATATTTGAGATAGTCCAGGCAGGGCAATCTACCACCATCTGACGCTGGCAGAGAACTGCAACAGGTGGCCACCACTTGCTGAAAAGACTTTGATGATGACAAAGCCCTTTTCTTTATGTCCACCCACACCTTTCGAATGGAGATTCCGGCATGATCAGGGACATGACTATGCGTTCCTGCCACAGTAACAACATGGTCGCCAGCCATATGTGCCCTCACCAGACACCTCCCACTATAATACTTAAGGCACTTCCAGTACATTGTTGCTCCACAAGACCACTCCTTCCTGTACAAAAACCCATTGTGTATGATTAACAAATTGCTCTGGGGATGCTCCACATACTCCAGGGACATGGTGGTAACACCAGGAAATTAATACTGATGAGCAGTACAAACCTTAGTAACAGAATGACAAACTCCACAGAAACAGAAACAGAATATAAACCATTAACCAGAACCAAACTACACCAGTCCCAAACCCAAAACACGGGCACCATGACTACCAGCACACACCGACACCGCACCTGATACAACTGAGCACCACCCTGCACCCTAGTCTCTTCATGCCAGAACATCCCACCTCCAGCCAGTTGCCCAAAACTCTAAGTGCTGGAAAACCCAGGTGACAACAATGCCATGTGACAACTCACTGTCACTCTAATGATAGTGGCAATATTAAGTCATTGTCCTAACGGTATACCCTTTGGCAGCCTCCCATATTTATCACTAGACCAATCAGGGGCTGTTTTACACATGTCCTAGATCTGCTTAGTCTGAGGTGCCAGGACAACCCTTGCATACCCAGGAGCCCAGCTTGCCTATTCGGCTCCTGAAACACATAACACCCATTTTTGTGCCCTTTCCACTATAACATTGGAACAGTGGATCTCTTTATGATTTTGGCTGTGCATGCTAGGACTTCATGGATGGCAGCCATATTTTTTTACATTCTTGAACTGCCACTTCACCACCATCCCATGGACCAAACAACGTTCCCCAAGTGCATGGAGGCACAATATGGCTCACAGACCTCAGCCCCTATCTCAGCATGGGACGATGACCAAAGGAATATGGCGGTGGCTGCTGCAGAAGTTACAGGTGGAAAATGCCCAAATCCACCCAGAGCCACTGACCTAAGCCCTCCAGTCCTGCTTTTAATTGTCCTGGGACCAGAGGCCACACAAGGACCCCACAGGGTCATAGCCCCGAAAGGTAAGCCCCCCCGAGGAGGGTTACACTCTCCCCTAGGTCCCAAATTCTCATCCTGACAATTGCGTGAGTTTCATCCAGTGCATATCTGAAAAGAAACACAAATAGGCAACAGCAACATTACCAGTTCTATCTAGACAAATGCAGTCTTGCTATGCTAGATTCAAATTCCACATTCACATAATAAACAAAAACAGGTTACAATATTTCCATTAACACTGCTAGATAGACACTTTTTTCCTATCTAACCAACATGCTCAGAATTGCACATTCCCACATCACCCTCAGGATTATTGAAAACAATACGGGGTAGGGAGTGGGGTGTGACATAGATGCCATGGTGTACTACATACAGAGACAGGTCAGTGGGGTACCATGTGAGTCATAACTAAGTTTTAAGAAGGGGTTTGACTGGCCTTTTGGACTGCCTTAAATAATTTTTTTTTGCTTTCATGGGCAACTGAGGATGTAAATTCTTCCTCCCTGGGAGGAGAGAGGCTCTGCAGCATGAGTCGGGTTGAGTACCACAGGTGGTTCTTGTTCAGTTGGTTGAGTATCATGTCTGTCTCTTGTGCAATCTCTACCGGATCTGCTGCAGGTTCCATCTCAGGTGAAGGTTAAAAAAACTCTGCTTCAGGGTTGAGTGGTGTGGTTAGAGTATTTTGCATCCACCACTCATCTGAATTGTTCAACAGTTGGGGAATGTCCACTGTAGAAGAGTACCTTGCAAGGTCATCTTCATTAGAAGAATCTAGGTCATTTGGAGCTGGGTCTGATGCAGACCTTTCTGAAGGCCTGGTTAGACCAGTATCCAGGTCTAATGCAGACCTTTCAGAAGGCCTGGATAGAGCAGTATCCAGTTGAGGGTCAGGATGAGTAGTCTGATTGGTGTGGTTGCAAGAACCCCTGGTTTCCAGTCTCTGGGGTCGCACAGAGCATAGTTCAATGGCCTACGCAGCCAGTATAGTGTTATGCTTGTGCAACTGTGTTAGATTGGTTTTGGCCATTCGCACTCTCTATTCCAGAGGAATTACCACCCTGTAGCAGTACCAAAGGCAAGGAACCCTCAAACAGGGTTCCACCCCTAAAGTGCTGTGGGATGATTCCAATGGCTAAAGGTACCTTAGGAAGGATACCCAAAAAGGATGAAGTAGTATGAAGCATATAAGCAAGTAGTAGCTGTGACGTAGTAGTAGATAAAGCATCAGGCAGCTTGATAATGTAATGAGATGCCTTGATAACATAACGAGATGCACATATTAGCAATAGCATGAGTTTGGTGGGTAGCTCTAGAGAATAAGGAGACCTCCTAAGGAGAGAGAGAGAGAACAGCAAGTAGGGACACCATCCACCTCCATCCAACAGCAGAACCTACCTAATAGAACTAGGAAACACTAACTACAGCTAACTAACTTTTATGACCTGAGGCAGAGAGGAAAAGAAACCCTTTGAGGAGGAAATCTCTGGGGATCCAAGGACTAGGTCACCTTCCATCCAGGCTGGGATATTTTATTTAGTGATGGCTCTGCAACTGCGATTTGGAAACCCAATTAAAGGGAGGTGGAAAATATTCCAATTTGGTGGAAATTTCTCACTCAATCCCTTTAGCGGGAATGCTGTGGAAGGTTGCGAGAGTGCTCTGCAACATTGGGGGCAACCAAGGCAGGAGGAGGAGATCAACGACTGCTGAGGCACTCACCTGGCCTACTTGCCCTAAACATAAATCAGGTGAACCAGAGGCAGTCATAGGGAGTATGTGGTGAAGGAGCCTTGCTAGGGTAACTACTAAAGCCAATGGATAACCGTTGTAGTGGAACCACTAGAGCCAAAGGATCAGAGTAACCACCCTTCACAGCTAGTCTTAAATTATACACCAGGAGCTGCTGTCACAACAGCGAACAGCTAAAGCCAAGCCCAGAGTGAGGACATTCTAAGCTATGGGCCAGGTGAGAAGGACTCCGCCCCAATTCGGGCTTACTCAAGATGTGGATCTAAAATGCAGGGCAAGACCGCCGACTGTAGGGAAACCCTGTGCCAGAATGGTATGGCTGGCATGCCCAGAACTGATAAGGAGCTGAATGAACGTATGTGCTGAGTCCTTGCAAAGATCAGATGCAGTAGTGAGCACAGCAGACATCCCAGAGGCTGAAGCCAAGAAGATGGGAGGAAGCAAAGATTGCTTAAGCAAAAGTATACCTGCACGTAGGTCAGTAACAGTGTAGCAATAGTAGGACCTGCAAGTAGGTCTGCAAAACATAGTAGCAATGAAGCAGCACTGTGAACAGTGGGGCAAGCCAGCCAGGCATTCAAAAAGCCAATAAAGGTGACACATACTCTCAGGATTTGTTGGCAGCAGAGACAGGATTTAGAACATAAGTAATTATCCACAGAGGGCCATGACTCCCCAAATACCTCCAAGTCCCAGCCATAGGAAAAACAAGAAAGTGATGGAAGGGCAGAGACCCACATTCAGGTACTGAAACTAGTTGACAGCATCAGCAGTGACTTAGCTGACCTCAGAGTACAATAGAGTGTACAAACATAGAAGCAGCATCTGTATTGAGTACACTGAGTTGTTAACGTCAATAAACATAGAAAGAAAGGAGACACCATGCTCTGAAGCAGCTATCACCTGTCAGTGCAATGAAACTGCAGCAATGAGGTAAGTAGAACGAGTAGAGAGAGCATAATTGAGATGCATAGCTATGGTTCAGTGTGAGCCTGAATCAGGTGAAAACAATTAAGTACAGCATGGAGAGCAGCTATGGTTGAGCTGAAACACACAGATAATTGTTGCAGTTGCATTGCAAGTAATTTGAGAGTTATGAATGACTGAGAGCAAGTAATATGAGCCCTGGAGTAGCATATGCTAAGAGCTTAGAAACAAAGCCCCAAAAGATAAAACCAAAACACACAAACACAAAGAACAGGAACAAGGCCCAAAACAAAGACACATAAACACAGAAAACAAGGAGTAATGACAGAAAGAAGCACACAGCTGGAAGCAAAATAAAATTAGAAACAGGAAAACAAACTCAGAAGTCCAGCAGAGACTAGCAGAAGCAGTAAGGTGAGGGGTGGGGGTGGAGCCCTACAGAGACCTGCCAGCTGCAGAGAGACAGAGAGACAAAGCATCTAGCCAGCAAAGAAAAAAGTGCTTCAGCAGGAGGCTGAGAGGAACTATTTATATAGCTCAGGAAAGTGGGAGTGGCTGTCTGCTTGTCCATTGAACTACAGGCCAAGCCTTCCAGTTCTGGTTCAGGAACATCTCATTGGCCAATGGGGAGCAAATTGCTGTGATTCAATGTTTTACTTCTCTGAGGCTCCCCTTCTGGGCAAACTCTGTACACTGGCAAGCCCACAAGTTTTTCAGTGACTACATGGGGGATGTTGCTCCACTGATCTGCAGTTTTATACTTTCCAGGCAACCCCAAATTCTAGACCAAATCTCTGTCTCCATGGAGTAACTCATGAGCTCTGACCCATTTGTCAAAACAGAGCTGGTTTGCTAAGTTTCTTTTGTTAGGCAATTATGTGGCCAACCAGTAAACATCATCCAACTGTTGTTTCAGTCTTTGGACATATTTGGTGTAGGTCTCTAAGTTGTCCCCATTGGATGTCACTCCAAATGTAAGATATACCGGAAGCCTGGCCTCCCTTCCAAACATCAACAAATATAGAGATTGCCCTGTGGTATCGTTGCAAGTGCAGTTGTAGACATGGATCAGTATACTCACTTGCTGACTCCAGTTTGCTTTTTTACAGTGGTCCAACATGCCCAACATATCTAATAGAGTCTTACTAAATCTTTTGAGTTGAGGGTCACCCGTGGGGGGGTTGGGGGTGGTATAAAGCAATTTGAGACTTCTTCATTCCCCACAACAATAACTCTTTGATCAGTCAACATTCAAAATCCTGACCCTGGTAAGAGTGGATTCTCTTGGAAAGCGCGTAATGAACAACATATTTTTCAACCAGAATCTTGGCTACAGTGATGGCTCTTTGGTCTTTGGCTGGAAAGGTTTGGGTATGATGAGAGAAATAATTGGTCACTACTAGGATGTTAGCTATATTCTTTTTATCTGGTTCCAAACTCAAAAAGTCAATACACACTAAGTCCATGGGAGCACTTGTGGTAATGTTCACTAAAGAAGCGGCTGGAGAGGGCAGCATTTTTATGTTGAATACATCTCATACATGGTTTCCAGTAGTTTTCCACCTCTGTGCTCATTCTGGGCCAGTAGAACCTCCTCCTGATTTGGTCCAGTGCTCTGTCCACCCCAAAGCCCATCTCATCATGCAAAGCTTTGAGGGCCATCTTTCTGTTTTTTACTGGTAGTAAAAACTGCTTGAGGATTGAGCAGCCATTGCTCTGGGGTTCTCTGTAAATCACACAAGTATGCTCTTTTAATTTACTCCATTCTCTCTGTAGCAGGGACGTGTTGGAATTATTTGTTTTTACAAGTTCTGGGCCATACCCTCATTGGAGAGGGTTGACAATGTCTCTGATTACAAGATCATCCACTTGCTCTTTCTGCCAGTCCTGTGGGCCCATCTGTGGCAATAAAGATTTACTGAGAGATACAACATTGCAATAGGCTACTGGTATGCAGACTGAGAGGGTGTCCAAATTATCTACCAGGCAAGATGTAGCATTGGAGTCTAGTGCCTCTTCTGGATCATATCTCTTACACAAACCTCTAACAGCAGCCTCAAGAATCTGAACCCATTCTGGTCCTGCCACCTCTGACTAGGGCCTTCTGGACAGTACATTTGCATCAGTGTTGCCCTTCCCAGGATGATACTCCACGCAGTAGTCATATATCAAAAGTGCTGACAACCAGCACTGACATGCAGCATCCAACTTTGCTGTTGTCTGCACGTATGTGAGGGGTTGCTATCAGTGTGGACCATAGTGTGGGCCCCATAAAAATATTACATACGAACATACAAAAAAGGCCAGCAGAAGAAGACCACCTGATCTATCACGTCTGCTCGTAATGATGCAGGGTCTGGTCTTACATTTACACCACTGACCCTCCCCCCCCCAACTTCCTCCTTCTCCCCACTTCCCACCCTTCCTTTGTCCCAATGGTTCTTTTTGCATTTGTTCAGGTGCTTTCCAATTCTTCCACCATCTTTGCTGACACCACATCCTCTGGCAGCTCAATCCAGATGTCACCACCCTCTCCATATAGAAATGCTTCCCTACATCCTCTCTGAATCCCCCCATCAATTTTAGGCTGTACCCCTAGTGGTGTTGTTTTCATTCATTTTAAAGAGACCCTCCTTTTGTACTCTGTCAATTCCTTTGTGTACTTGAAGGTCTCTATCATATCCCCCTCTGCCTTCTCTCCTCCAGGAGTACATCCCCAGGGCTCCCAGCGTCTCCTCATAGGACCTATCCTGTAGCCTCTCTATCATCTTGGTTGCTCTCCTCTGGACCCCTTCCATTATGCTGATGTCCATCTTAAGATATGGATGCCAGTGCCTCACCTCATATTCTAAATGTGGTCTCACCAGTGACCTGTACAGTGTTAAAATGACCTCGCTCTGCCTGCTGCTGAATTCTCTTGCAATACACCCCAGCATCCAGTTAGCCTTTACCACTGCCTTCTTACCCTGGGAGGTTTGTTTCAGGTCACTTGTAATCTCCATTCCTCAACTCTTTACTTCTTCAGAAGCATTTACCTGAACCTCTCCTATGTAATACTCCACCAAAGGGTTCTTGGCCCCTATGTGCACCACTTTGAACTTTTTGGCACTGAAATTAAATTGCCGGATTCTTGACCATCTCTCTAGTCTGGCAAGGTCCTCCCTCAGGTCCTGTATCCCCTCCTTGGTGTCCACCCCCCCCCCACAGAGTTTTGTGTCATCTGCAAACAGGCATATTTTGCCTTTAATGCCTTCCCTATTGTCACTTATGAAGACATTGAACAACACTGGCCCCAACACCGATCCCTGCTGGACCCTACTAGTGACTTCCCTGGTGCTGGAGAACTTGACCCCAACCTCTGCACTCTGGCTTCTGCCCCTCAACTGATTGACAATGGCACATTTAAGTGCAAAAATCTCTAGTTTGTGGACTGGGTAATTCCATTCCAAAGGCAATAAACTGTGACTGGCATACGCTATCGGCTATAGGCCTTGTTGGTGTTCTTGATACAACACTGCTCCTAACCCACTAAGACTGGCACCCATATGCAGCACATAAGGCTTACTGGGATCTGTGTAGGCCAACAAGGGGTGGGGTGGGTGGGGTGAGGGGTCAGTTGTATAATTATCACTTCAAAGGCCTAGTCACAAGCTTTGGTCCATCTGGGCCCAAACGGTTCATGCACTCTACAGCAAACCTTCCCAGACTGTGATACCCACTTGTTCTGATTGGCAGGAGGATATCCTTGGGTTAGGCCTTGCAAAGGCCTGACAATCATGGTGTAGTCCTTAATAAATCTGCGGTAATAACTGGCAAATCCCAAGAAACTGCAGTTCTCTCAACCAGGTTGGTTTAAGCAGGATAGTGACTGCCTGGATATTCAGGATTAATTTAGTACTGATGCCATCTTGGGACACAATGTGGCCAGCATACGTAACTTGAGGTCTTGAAGAACCGGCACTTGTCAACAGATAGCTTAAGACCATACTACTTCAGTCTATCAAACACTTTAAACAACTGGGCCTCATGCTCTTCCAGGGTCTTCCTAAACATGATAATATCTTCCAAATACACTAGGCACTCCAAAAAGTTCATTAATATCTTCCAAATACACTAGGCATTCCAAAAAGTTCATGTCACCCACGGTCCTCTCTATTAGCTGTTGAAAAGTGGCGGGCGCCCCTGAAACTCCTTGTGGTATTCGGAGGAACTCACAGAATTCCAGTGGGCAAATGAATGTAGTCTTTTCTCAGTCTTGCTCAGCCATGGGAATCTGATAGTGGCTGGTTCTCAAGTCCATCACACTGAACCATTGACTTCCATTCAAGCAATCTAGGGCATCTTGCACTTGTGGCATGGTGCATTGGTTGGGTACCGTCCTCCAGTAAAACGTTTGATAATCCTCACACATCCTGACAGCCCGCACTCTTTTTTCTGACCACTACAGCACAATAGGGGAGGTATAATGGCTCCTGGATTCTTGAATGATGCCTGTGGCCAGTATCTCCTGCAAGTGCTTGTGGACATCGTCTATGTTAACAGGGGCCAGCCATCTAGATCTTTCCTGAAAATGCCTCTCATCTGTGACCTGAATGTGATGCTCCACATCCTCTACACACCTCACAACACATTCATTCAGTGAGAAAACCTGTTTTCACTGCGTCAACTTATTTTGGATTCTATTCTGCCACTCTATGGGTAGTGAGGGGTCTCAACATCAAACAATGAAGGATCTAGTTGACCAGGGGTTCCGCCCTTTCTCTTGTGCAGCTGTACCACTAAATCAGCACAGCAGACCTGGGCCAGGGTCCGTTCCTTTCAGATGGTCACTGGATGGTCAGTTACCTTCATTACATTTATAGTTACTCGCCTGATGTAAGCATGGGCTTTAATTGGTAGTATACTAGATTTTACTATGAGCCCCTTTGACAGACCAGCTTCCTCTGGGCTGTCCAACATTAGCAGCTGATTATGGCAGGGTTCCTGGAGTCACACTACTCCAGCGACTGCGCACTCGGCTTTGGGGGGGTGGGTAACACAACTTCTGAAGGTTCTTGATGCCACACAATCCCTACAGCCTCATCCTCAGGTGAGACAGTGGCTTTGTGATTGTAGGCTTGTCTAACAAGACAATGGAGCAGCACTGACGCTTTTTCCTTATCTCACCTCAAACTCTGCACAGCTGACTCAAAAGGTGGTACATATGGGCATTAGTACCCATGATAATCAGAATCTCTTTGTACATGCTTGTTCATGGGCACACGAATGCACACGCCTCCAACACACTGGGAGTTTCAGCAACATTCACCAGAAGGGAGATCCAGATATGAATCAACCCCAAATGAGGGTATGAAGCATCACTGAGGCCCCACACATCCAAACCTTCTAGAGGCTACAACTTTATGTGAGAGGTACTTATCATAATAGTCCTTGAACACTGTAATGACTTAGAGCCACTATCCAGCAGTGCCTATATGGACTGTCCATCCACTCTGGCTTCCACATCTGCGGTAGGGTCCACGATCTCACACCAATCCATTGACACTTGAGCTTTCGAGTTAGAATCTTTAACTTTGATACTGATGGTAGCTTTAGCACTGGTGATTGATGAGCGACTAGTTCCCAGGGCTTTTCTACTGGGTCCCAGTGAAGTTTAACAGTCTACTTGCTTTTGCAGACAGTTTTGGATTAATCTATCTGCTACCTTCTAATAATTGCTTTCGGATGTACACTGACATTGGACGTGCCCATCCTCCCTACACCAGCAACAATATACATCAGTTTGACATGCTAGAGATCAAGAGATTCCAGCTGGGGAGCTCCATGGGCACCCATCCTCCCTGGCAAGGGGCATTGATGATTACAGGGTGGTATGATGCATGGACTCTACTACCATTTTTCTTAACGCCATCAACTGAGGATGGACTTCCTCCAGTGAAATTGTATCTGAAGCTCACCCACAAGAGCCTGAGGGTGGTAATGCAACCTTACTAGACACAGGCATTCTGGATACTGAAGGCTCAGGTTCCCTGGAAGTGAGGCTGGGTTTATCCACTTGATACGCTGCACTTTTCAGTTCTTGAATCAGTTACTGAAGCTCTGTGGTTTCCATGGGGCCTCCACAGTCTGACACTTGTGCAAAGGCAGCAGCAGTAGATGAGTGCCCCCATTGCTTGTCTTGTTCCTCTGCTTCTCTAACCTCCCTTAGCAGGTCTTGGTGGGAGGTGGGGATCATCCAACCTCTCTTTTAAGAGTAACTTTAACAACAGTAACTGAGAATCAGGCAACATTCAACACTTGTTTTAGACTCACTTTGTTCTAATCTTTAGACTCTATCCCTCCTTTTTGATACACTTTCAGCAAAGCCCTCTCCAGTATATGGGGGAAAGCTGAAAGGGGCTCCCACCTCTGCTATTTAGTTACCTTAAACTTCCAGTACAAATCATCACAGTATTCTGTACTCCTGAATACACTGTCCAGAGCAACGAGGTACTCATCTAATTTGGCCTCTAGATCTGTGGCATGCAAGGACTGGATATCATCCAAAGCGGGCGCTTTCAAACTCTCTACCAGCCTCTTATGTTTCTCAGCATCAGAACCCTGCCATTCTTGTAACATGGGGACAGCATAATCAATCCAAGTTTTGTAATCATCTTCTCAGCATGCATGAGGGTGTGTGCCCAAGAAAACTCTTCGGCATCTGTAATAGTCTGAACTCAGCAAGGCAGGCTAGTCCAGGTTCCTCAGAGGTTGTCCCCAGAGCCAACAGAGTTCACACATTCTGCAAAGTCTTTCCCTCAGTAGCCAGCAGGGACTCTAGCTTAGTCTTGAAATCCCCCCCCCCACGTTGGGGTGGAGGGATAAGGGAGGGGAAGAAGGTTTCGGGCTGGCACGACTCCCTTTACTTATCACCACCCAGATCTCTTGAGACCTCTCAAGTGTCACTGTGGTAGGCACATTTACAGTTCTTAAGTCCTCAGTTTCTACAATTAGTTTTCTAAACCAGGTACCTGATTCTCTAGTTGCTCTTCGAATCTTCATGCTCCCACAATCCTGCAGGGCCTCCTCCAGCACTCCCAAAATAAACTCCTTGACTCACTCTTCAGCCACATTCTTTATAAAAAGCACTTTCTCAGGGTCCAATCCTCAAACATCCACCAGTCCTTTACCTCTTGGAATGCCATTTTACTTTTGCACAACTTGGTGGGGGGTTCTCACAATTTTGGAATTCAAGTTTGTGGGGTGGCCACAGGGGACAGTAAATCCCAACAGTGCTTCCACTTTGGAACAGCTCCATGACTCACCTTAGCTGTTCCCGTGGCCCTCAGGATCTTACCTGGTCACCTGGTGACACCTCTGAGGAGCACGACCTGGGTTCACTAGTGGACAAATTGTGTGTGATAAAATGGCATGTGCATAACTAGGGGTAGTGACATGAGATACCTCTTAGATAAACTGCAGGCTACCACCCATCAGAAAAATACAATAACTGCCCCCACAGGCCCTTCCCCACTCAGTAACAGTACCCTCAATGCAATAAGCAGTAATAACAAATTGTAACATGAACTAAGGTCCTGTTTATTAGAAGGAGGGGAAAAAAGGGAGACTAACAGCAACACAATAACTGGCAACAAACAATATTTTCCCACACAGTCCACACCTTCAACCTGCGGGTGCACCCAGCTTTCCCCCCAAAGGGCCGTTTTGCAACACTGCTTCTGTGCCTGTGGGTACCACACCGGGATGTTGAGATTGTGGAGAACTGTGAGGATAACAGACTTTGAATGTGAAGTAATGTACTTTTATTGGGGCCCAATAACTTTCAAACACAGACAACTTTTAATTTTTCTGCCTGAGCTCAACTTGATTATTGATGCAGTCCTACCCAGGACTTAACCCCCTCTGAGGCCAGACTAGCTAGCTAGTGAAATGCAGAAGTGGATCCAAAGAGCCACAGCTCAGAGTTACTTACTGTTCGGAGCTTCAATGGTTGTTTTTCAGAAACTTGTTTTAAATGATGCCATGATGGAATCACACGTTGGTGATGCACCACTGCAGCAGTTTGTAGGAAACCAACAGCTGACTGAAGGAATGAAGACCGCTGGACTTCACCTCTCAGGCCTTTCAAACTTTGCCTCTAAGGCCTTTATTGCAGTGTTCACTTGACAGTCCTCCCAACTCTCTTCTCCAGTGATCTCTCTGTTGGTCTAGGGAACAGGGAAGGCTGAGCATCCCCTTAGGCTTTCGTCTTGCACACAGCTTTTCTGGAGCAACAAATGTGGCTGGGCTTTTGCACAGTCTCTAGCCGCAGTCACACAATTTCTTTGGCTGGAAGCAGTTAAGCAGCCCTAAAACACTTGTCTCTCTGATGGGACATGGTCAGCACAGTCTCTCTAGACTCAGACTGCAACTCTTTCTACCCTGCAGACTGCAAATCACAAGTCGCACATCACAGCAGCAAGTTTGCATCTTGCTTCAGGGACACTGGTCTGCAGTTCACTTTGCCTCTCTGTTACCACTGTTTCTCTCAGGTGCTCTGCCTCTGGTTCCACTCTGGGGGCGGACAGGCCATTGGATAAACAGAACAGGCCTTGGGGCTGGATAGCCCAAACACAGTCTCTCCTGAGATTCTCCTGAGGAATCTCTCTCTTTGTGAGCTCTCACAGCCTTATATAGTTTGCTTAGAGTCCCCACCTTATTGGTTTCTCCTTTCCCTGGCATTCTAGAGGCCCCTTCACATTTTCCAGCCACCACCTTGTTGCATGGAACTAATGGGGGCCACCATGTTTGTTTATTTAATACTGCCCTGCTTTGGCAGCCTCCCATACTTATCAATAACCCATTCAGGGCTGTTTAACACATGTCCTGGCTATGCTTAGTCTGAGGGGCTAGGACAACTCCTTGTATACTCCAGGGAACTCCACTTGCCAATCAGGGCTCCTAAAACACATAGCACCTATTTTCGTACCCTTTCCCCCTACTATACATTGGAGCAGTGTATCTTTTAAAGATTTTGGCCACGCATGCGCAGAAGGCTCATGGTGGCCATATCCTTTGTTTACATTCCTCAGTCCACCACTTCACAGCCACCCCATGGACTGAGCAATGTCCCCCCCAAGTGTCCAGAGGCACAAAGTAGCTCATGGATCTCAGCCCCTATTTCAGCATGGGCCCAGGATCAAAGGAATACAGCAGTGGATGCTGCAGAAGTAACAGGCAGTACATTCCTGAATCCCCCCAGAGCCACTGACCTAAGCCCTCCTGTCCTGCTTTCAGTGGTCCTAGGACTGGATGCAGAACAAGGGCCCCATGGGGCCGTAGCCTGAAAAGGTAAGCCCCCTGCCCCTGAGGGGGGTTACACTAGTATGGCTGGCAACAGTAATCTTTCATTTCTCAACAATGTTGTAAGCAGTAAATCACAGTGCCAGGGGGTGGGGGAAAGGTCGGCAATAGATGGCAATGTTTTTGTTGTTCATTTTTCTTACCCAGGAGGGACAGAAAATTTTATAAATCCTGCCTTGGATGCAGGATGATAACAGTGTACTGCAGGCCCCTGTGGATTTAGTCACCATCAGGGCCTGGTCCCATCCATGAAGCCTCACCAGGAGGGCACGCCATGGGGGAATCAAAGCAAGGTAAGTCTTGTGGATGTAGGACAGGTTGAGCTGGGGACATTGGTGGAAGAGGGCACAGTCTAGACTTGGGAGCAAAAAGATTAATTAAAAGAATGGGAAACAGTTCCTTTTTGCCTACAGTACATGTAGCCAGCCACTTATTTTTTTCTGAAGACACACTCCTCTGTTTGTGACATCATAATAATTTCCATGGTCACAAACCATCCCAGTCAGAATTTAATGATTTCAGGAAAGGAGTAAGTGGCAGAAGGTGAACTGCAGAAGGCAAGGATCATATTTTCATGTATATTAATCTGTCTATATGAACATCAAAGGGAAAAGGTTTAAAGACAATACAGTAAATACACAGCAAGATGCAGTGTGAATAGTGTCACAAACCCACTCCTGGAGATCAAGTCCACTGAGCTCACAGTGCTCACCCTTAAGGGCAATCCATGACGGGGGGAACAGGACTACCCTCCTCATGCCTTTTTAGACTGCCCGCTGAGGTCACGACTGCACCTCTGCCATGAGGACCCAGGGCATCCCTCTAAACTCTGGATAAGGATGCAATACCAGTCTCGAGTCTTGTTGCCAACTATGAACCCCTCCTTGGTATTACACAAAGGGGGATGACCCAGGCATAAAGCTCTCTTCAGGGGTAGCAGTGTAAAACCTGATTTGGTCTTCTCCCTACAGGACATGTAACAGCCTAGTTCAAAATCCCTGCACACTGTGGTATTCTCCCTATCCTTCCAGATCCCTTACAGCCCCCTTTCTCAATTTTGTTGCTGATGGTGACAATCCCTTAGTAGTGACAGTTTGTCACAGATTATTAATATTGTTCCACAATTTATACACAATAATAGAAATCTCACTCAGCAGATATTCTTTAGAAAAAAACAAATGTTTTTACTAAACTACTTAAATAATAATCATACAGTTACAACTAAGAAAAAATCATTAATTTGGTCACAGAATACAGAAAAAAAGGGAAAATATACACGAAAATGCACTATGACTGATAGCTGAAGTCTACCTGAAATTCATAGAAACTTCAAGTTCAGTTTCGTCAGTCTTGGCAGCAGTGTTTTTCCTTGTGTGTCAGGTGAAGTCCATTGAAAGTGTGTGTGTGCAGTCACTGAGTCTCAGCAGTTTGGCTTCTTGTGTGTTAGGGGGAGTCCAAATAAAAAGTATTGCAAAATGTCCTGAGCTGGGGCTTTAAATACTTTCTGTAACTGGACTAATTCCTCAGAACAACTACTCCATTTGGCCAGGAGATGTCACTGTTCTGCTGTTTCCCAGAATCCCAAGAATATCACAGTCCTGAGACATATAATTAACATGGATATGACATTCAGAGTTTAAGCCTTTTGAAGTCCCCTGTAGACAGTTAGCACCTGTAAGATAAAATTCACAGTATCCTGTTAGAATAGTCTTTTGCTGCTCAAATCCTGGCTAAAACATCCTGGGCTTTTGAACTGGCTTCCTTCAATTTGTTCCAAGGAAGATTCTGTAAGGTTTATAACTATACAAGCTTATTTTATTATCTTTGTTTCCCTTGGTTAGTTAACTTAGGGGAATACCCTTTGATCAGTTATCCCCAAGCCTTTGACAATAACTTGTCAGATTCCTGGCAAGCAAGCTGGCCTTCAGGTCAAAGGAAGGTCAAACTCCTTTTAACAGAGATCTAGTCTCTCTCTCTCTCCCTAGGTGTCTATGTATTAACACTGGCATTTCTTGTGGAATGTACATATACACAGAATTACATCTATATATATATATATATATATATATATATATATATATATATATATATATATATAAACAGAATTACATCTACAAACAAGGACTGGCAGTTGACTAGCTCATCACATCCATCCCTCCTAGACTGAATTTGTGGGAATATGCCCCCAGTGCATGGTAAGGTTTTCACAAATTCAGCTACTGTTCTAACTGGTGAGATAGCCCATCTGCGTTGGCATTGGCAAATCTGGCCCAGTGGGTAATGGTCATATCATAGATCTGTAGGGCAATACGCCACCTTAAGAGATGACCACTCATTTTTCTCATCTGAGTTAGCCACACCAGGGGGGTTATGATCAGTCTGTACCTTGAAGAGCCTCCCATAGAGGTACAGCTCTAATTTCTTCAGGGCCCATAACAGTGCAAGGCATTCCTTTTCAACTGTGGAATATGCCTGCTCCCAGTGAAGTAACTTTTTGGTAAGGTACACTATTGGGTGTTCTTTTTCCTGATTAGAGGTCCTACTCAGAACTGCTCCAATCTCCACATCTGAGCCATCTGTCTGGACTACAAATGGCTTACTGTAATCTGGACTGGTCAACACAGGGGCACTGAACAGTGCCTCCTTTAGCCGTGTGAAGGCTCATTCACAGACTGGCTCCCACTTTACCTTTTTGGGCATTCTTTTCTTTAGCAGGCCAGATAGGAGAGCTGTCAGTGTATTGTAATTCGGTGCAAACATTTGATAGTACCCAGTAGTCCCTAGAAAACTCCTAACCTGTTTCTGGGTTTCAGGCCTGGGCCATGCCTCTATCACTTCAATCTTTGCTTGATTGGGACAAAGCTGCCCCTGTTCCACTTCATGTCCAAGGTATGCCACCTCCACCATGGCCACCTGGCACTTTTCATCCTTGACAGTGCGCCCTGACCTCTGTATCCTGCTCAACACTTCTATCAGGTGGGACAGGTGTTCCTTCCAACTGGTACTGACAATGGCAATATCATCCAGATAAGCCACTGCATACTCTTCAGTACCATGTAACACCTGGTTGACTAACCTTTGGATGGTGGCAGAGGCCTTCATTCTAAAAGGCATGACCCTGAACTCAAACAATCATATTGGAGTAATGAAGGCTGACCTCCCCCTAGCTCTGACAGTTAACTCCACCTGCCAGTACCCTTTTGTCAAGTCAAGGGTGGTAAGGTATGTTTTATTTATTTATTTATTTTTACTTTATTTGTTTCATTTGATCATTGGATCCGAGGACCCTTTTTCAACCACACCTGGGGAAAAGGTAACAGGATACAGGTACAGTTATAAAAACAAATAACATACAATCACTAACAATAATTACAGTATCTCAATCTTACTAGTTGTTATATAACACACTTTACAAATCACAGATCACATACAATTCAATAAATAATGTTGATTTCACAATTCATGTTGCCCCTCAACTTGTCCAGTAGTTTGTCCATCCATTGCATTTGGGGTGCTTCAGACTGTGTGACTGTGTTGAGTCCACGATAGTCCACACAAAAGCAAGTAGAGCTATCTGGCTTGGGAATGAGCACTATGGGTGAGGCCCAGGGGCTATGGGATTCCTGGATTACCCCTAAATCCAGCATTTCCTCCACCTCCCTCCTAATGTCCTTTAGGACAGCCTCAGACACCGGTAGGCTTTCTATCAGATGGGTGCTTGCCTTCCAGTGTCTATGTCATGTATCACTAAGGATATGTCCCACATGGCAATAAGCAAAGGGCAAAGTCCACTAAAACCTTCCTAACTTTCTGGAACTATTCCGGGGTCAACTGGGGTGATAGTTTGATTGCTCCACAGAGGACTCCTGCTTGCTTTCCTCTAGCAAGTCCAGTAGGGGGTCTTCTTCATCCATCCTCCCCCAGGACTACACTGCAAATATCATGTCAGGTATATTTGCATATGGCTTAATCATGTTGACAAGGTACATTCTATGGGTGTGTCTCCTGTCAGGCAGTTCTACAATATAGTTCACATCATTTACCTATCAGACTACCTTGTATGGTCCTACCCACTCTGACTGCAACTTGTCCTTCCAGACGGGATTAGGACCATGACTTTCTGACCTACACTGTACAAGTGAACTCTGGCTCTGTGGTCGTACCAGACCTTTTGCTTCTCCAGGGCAACTGACAGGTTGCTCTGGGCTGCTCCATTAGCTTCTTCAGCTTTCCCTAAACTTTAGGACATATTCCACTATGGGAGTTCCCAGGGTGGTGTGCTTTCCTTCCCAGTCTTCCCAGATCAAGTTTAGGGTCCCACACACCCTACCTCCATAAAACAGTGCAAAGGGGGAGAACCCTGTTGACTCTTGGGGTACCTCCCTGCATGCAAACAACAGGTGGGAAAGATATTTCTCCCAGTCCCTCCCATGCTGTTCAGCAAACAATTGCAGCATCTATTTTAGAGTACCATTAACCCTTTCCAACAGCCCATTGGCTTGTGGGTGATAATGTGTCATGCATCTCTGCACCTCCCACACTTTTCCCATAAACACTTCATCAGTTCTGACATGAAGGTATCACCTTGATCAATGATTACCTCCTGTAGAAACCCGACATGGGATAAAATCCCTAGCAAGGTGTCTGCCACTTTGTCTGTCCTAAGTGAGCAGAGGGTAACCACCTCTGAGTATCAGGTGGCATAATCTACCACCATCAGGATAAACCTCTTCCCAGAGGAGCTTGGGATACTCAAAGATCCCACAATATCCATTCTTACCCTCTGGAATGGCTCCTTCACAATGGGCAAGGGAATTAGGGCAGCTTTGGTTCTACTACCTGCCTTCACTATTTGTTGGCACCGGTGACAAGACCTGCAATATTCCTTCACCTGCTGGGTGAAGTTGGACCAATAGAAATTCTGGGCCAATTGTTGCATGGTACACATGATCCCCAGATGTCCGGACATGGAGTTATCATAACCACTTACGGTACCCCTGGGGAGCGATAAGCTGCCTGCCATCACCCTCCCTCTGTCCTTGTGTGCCTGTGGTGAAAATCTTTTGTGAATAGGGTCTACTACATGAGGCTACATTAATTGCAACAAGTCAGGTCAGGACAGGCTAGGCCAGGCCACTATGATCACATGAGCAGCACAGAATAGAAAAAAAAAATAACATCAGTGGGTTCAGAGTCCAAATACAGCAAGCAGCTGCATTTCATGTCACAAACTTACTTGGTGGTACCAGGTACCACAATCTGATCTGTAAGGTAGGATACTGATGTCTTCTACTACTACTACCACTACTATCATCAATTTTTGTCATCACAAATCATGGTTATGAGTTATTACAACCACTTGTCACTTTTTGTCCTTACACCAGTCCTCCTTACTACTACTACTTGTCACTTTTTGCCCTCAAAGTGGTACTGACTGTACTGTTTTAATTTGTGTACAGTGCATGCATGGCATAGCAGATGCCTGAAACTTCAGAAACTGAATACTCTTCGTATATTTCTCATGTCCACAATATTTGGCTGCAAATACTTTACAGAAATAAATGCTACAAAATTGAAAATTCATATAATTTATTGTTTGTGTGTGTGTGCATGGTATGCTAGCCTGGTTACATCTTACTTACAGTAACTGGGCTGAGAGTATTATATTACTATATTTTATTTGTGATACTTAAATTACTTGGCAGTTGCAACTAGGAAGGATGGCATTGTGTTGTGTGTCATCAGGTCTTCAGTTGGCACTGGCAAACTTTTTTATGACTGCACTGCACTTAACCAATGTTTTGTTTGTTTGTTTGTTTGTTTATTCAAGGTAAAAACCAATTGGGTAGAAACTAATTCTCAATGGTAACCTTTACAAAAATACAAAATACAAGTCAACACTCAACATAATAAATACAATCAAACAGCAAACATCAATACAAAAACATAAAAGAAAAAAGAATATCAATAACAATTACAAGGTTCCTGTATAGATATCAGGTGTCTTTTTAGATGGGATGTTGACAACGGCTTACCAATCTTTTGCTTATATTCATGAGGAAGGCTATTCCAACATATCGGAATAGAATTACTAAATAAGTATTGGGAACATTTTGATTTTACAAGGGGGACAACCATATCTGTAACAACTTGATTTCTCAATGTCAGTTCAACACTTCTAAAGGAAAATCTATTCTTTAGATATATAGGAACGGAACCCAGCCCACATTTATAAGCAAACAGCTGTTTATGTATCATTCTTCTCCTACTTAATGATAACCAACCTAATCTTTCATACAATTCGCAATGATGAGTAAGTTTTGGACACCTGAGAATCAGTCTGGCAAGACGATTAACTAGAACATTTAACTTTGTTATTCGATCCCTAGTGGCTCTGTCATATAAAATGTCCCCATAATCAATTAAAGGGAAAATCTGCATCTTAATTATCAGGTCCAATGTCACAGAATCTAAGCAATTTTTGTTCCAAAACAGGAAACCCACCCGCTTGATGTGTGACTGGCTGCCTGCCTGTGTGGTGATCACTATGTCTTTCATTCTTCTTCTTCAAGGATCCAGTGTCCATTCCTCAGCATGTTGATAGATTCAGTAGAAGTATTTGTAGTACTAGAAAACATTACCACCTCCTGGACCAGGTACTGTACCATATGTCACAGTGCACTAGGGCATGCAAAGCAGTTGCATCATTCACATGGGTAGGGTAGGTGGGCTCTTTCAGTGCTGCTCATTTGATCATTGATATCCATTTCTTTGACTTATTCGGCTCTGACTGGGACATCCATTAAAATAATATCCACATAGCACCATTAATAAAAAAAGAAATCTTAGCTGCCTGCAGTGCTTGGTGGTGCTATGATATACTGCAGGTATTTGCATCTGTCTGTCTCTTTCTATGTCTCTCCCAGCACACTCATGTCACGGGCCCAATCATGATATGCCACCATTATAGACCAGCCATGAATGGGCTAGTAGTGACAGATTGCTTTTTATTTAGCAGTTTTACTTTAATGTTTATGCTAATAATATATTCAATTATTTCCTTTGGGCATCTGTGCCAAATGTAAGTTGATTTTGGCCACTTTTAAGCATTTTTTCAAATTTTTAAAATGTTGGTCAATAAGTCAGAACTAATCAAAACTAATCAGGATAAATCAGGACTTCACTGTGTTCCACTTCTTATTTAATAAGGGTCAGAACTTCACCAAGTTCTCCCATCAATAGTCACTACTGTTATTAACCATTAAACACAGTATTACTTTCTTAAATGTCAGAACAGAAGAGTGATTAGAGAGCATTCTGGGACTTGCCTGCCTTTGGACAAAATCATCATCATCATCATCTTGGAGGTGGATGCCAGTTGTGTGGTTCAGCATGCACATATCCCTTAGAGAAATAATGTTATGAAATGTTTTCATGCAGCGCACATGAAATTACCCATGTGATATGCATTCTGTAAGCATGATTTAAATGTTGCATTGGAACCAATTGCATGCTTGTGACGTGTGCAGCAAGCAAGTGTGGAAATCATGTCTATTATGTTACTTTGGAACAGACTGCATGCATGTGGCTGCGTGAAAAAAGCAAGTGGTCGCATGAAAGTTAAGTGACTTACTCAGGATCACACCATATACAAGTGGGGATTGATGAGATTCAGACCCAGGTCTTCAGGTCTCCCAAGTCTCCTGGTTTGGAGTTCAGGGTCTTTAAACATGAAGCTATACTGCCTACATACATATGGTTTGCTTATACTTCTGTACAATTCTGTATACATCTGTACCCATGCTGCATGCTTATAGCCACTGTTATTCTTTTTAGTTTTCTTGCCCAGCCTCATCTCAGCTGGACAGCTAAACTGTAGCACACATACCAATGGAAACATGTGTGGTTCTTCCCACCTCCAATACACACACTTACCTACATAACTACTTAATTATTTCTGTCTTGCTTGTACTCCTACTATTTTCTCTCCAAGTGTTGAGTACTTCCATGCAAACAGATTTTAAGGGGCAAACACAAAAGTAGCAATACTATAACTCAACACCCACTCACATGGACAATCCCTCTTCCATGCACACACTATATCAGGTGCAGCCATGCTGCTACAGACAACCCACCAAGTATAGATATATGTCTAGAGTCTCTTACCTGAGTAGTAGGGAGCCAGAGGCAGGAGTCTCTAGGAGATGATGTCCATGGATCAGAGTGCTGGGGCGTGCCCCCATGAAATGATTGAAGTTATTTTTTATTACTATTTTATACATTATGATGGCAAGTTGTAGAACAATGAAGGCCACTGTTCTACTAACAAGGACCTTGTTAGTCAAGCGGTGGCCTTCATTAATCTCCAACTCTCCATCAATAATGTATAAAATAGTAAAAAAAAAAAAAAAAGCATTCATTCCAATGGCCCCTGCAATCTCCCTTGCTTTATATCATAATGTTCCTGAGTGTGGGGATGTGGAGGTCAGCTTAATTGGGGGAGGAGCATAAGCCTGACTATAGTGCGGCTTGAATAGTCTATGCATACCATACCACTCAACTGTACCTGAATGCAAGGCACAGCCCTCATTTATGCCTGAAAACTGCTCTGCTCCTCCATCCCTCATGGAAAATATGCTGGTCACACAGAGGATGTCCTGTAATTTAGACTTATGGCAGGGGTGCCATTACACATTTCAGCAGGGGAGATCCAACAACCAGTGGAGGCCAGGTGCTAGTTAGCCCCTAGGCAGCAAGCTCTGGAATGTCTGGAACATCTCTAAAAGGTAACATTTATTTGTTATGACTGAAAAGTTATATGCAAATCAGGAAAAATTAAAATGTGTAAGATTCATCTGTCTATACCCTGAAGCAGTGCATCAGATTTGTACTTAAACCCACCCAGATGCTAACCAATGTTTTTTCCTGGCTGAAGTTCTGTCCCCCCCCAAATAAATAAATAAAACTTCATTTCATTTAATACCCATCCCATATGGGTTGTGAAGCCACCCAAAGATGCAGAATGTGAAAACAAATCAATATTTCAGTCCTTTCTCCTTCCACAATCCTCCTTTAAAAAGTATTGTGGCCTGGTCCAGTGTGCCACCAGCCAATTTTCAGGCAACTCCTCCTCTGTCCTTCTGCCAGAAGCTAGATGCTAGAACTAACCATCCCAGAAGCCAAACATCGTCCACAACCAAGTCACCTCACCAACTGAACCCACTCAACCTGTGTTGCTTGCTTCTTTCATGACTGCTGCCATGTCTGCTGCTGCACTGCACTTATCAAGGCCTATGAAGGCCACCCACACCACTGTCACTGCTGCTGCTAGGCTAGCTTCCTGCCACAGGTGGCCTGTGCTTTTTTTATGATGTGAGCCAAGTAGAGTAAGTAGGTAGCCTATTCTTGGGTTAGCTTCTAGCTCACCCTGTGCCCCTTCAGCCAGCAGGAGAGATGGAGACTTACCAAGAGTAGACCAACAAAAATATGCCTCCACAACACTGCTATTGAGAGTACAGTGTTCATTGAATCCTCCAAGCTGTAGTGTGTAGTCTGTCTACTCTGTGGGGGGAAGACAGTGTCACACTTGCATGACTCATGCTGTTGTCTGGCAGGAGCTCCTCCATGTCATGTGTGATGGCACTGCCACTAATAGTTGAAGAAAGTGGACAGCACAATCCAGACACAGTCAAGTCAGGAGTGCACCTTCAGCATGAGCGCACACTGGCCAGGGGGCACTTATGGTGCAAAGATTAAATCAGCACTCAACAAGGGTGTCCCTTTCCTTATTTGTTTAATCTATTCTTAGAACCTCTTATCAGGAAAATTAAGACCTCAGCATTAATCACTGGTATCCCAACCAATCATTTCCAATACAAATTGTCAGTGTATGCAGATGATATTTTACTCCATATTACCCATCCATCTAAATCTATACCTGCTACATTAGGTATTATTCAGGATTTGGGGTGATGATCCAATTACAAACTGAACTTGTCCAAGACAGAGGTAATGCCTTTAACTAACCAGACTCTAAAAGCAGACATTAAACATCTTGGACTTTCTTGGGTAAGAGACAAGATGCTATATCTTGGCATATATCTATCTCAATCTCATTCCAAAATGAAACAATATAATTTAGATCAGCTAATAACACACATTAGGACAGATTTGAACCATTGGGCATTACTCCCTATTTCCCTTTGGGGAAGTATTAATATAGTTAAAATGAAAGTCCTGCCCCGTTTGTTGTATCCCCTTCAAATGTGTAATCAGTTTCTCCCTAAGTCCTGGTTTAGCCATGTTCATGGCATTATATCTAAATTTATTTGGAAACATAAATCCCCTCAAAGGGCACTTTCTAAATTACAGAGATCAAACGAACTAGGAGCGCTACAAGTCCTTAATATTTATCTTGATTATCTTTCTATTAACTGCTCAGTCATTTCGCAATGGTTGAAACCAGCCCTGGACTTTTGCTCGAATCACTATTCCCCATTGTGGTTACAAACAGAAAAGTCGCTCTGTACCTCATCGGGTATAGATATTATGGCGTTACCACATCTTTCCCTTAACAAAGTTCCTGGCCAGCTTTAAACCACACCATTATGACAACCCTTCGAACCCATATGCAACTTAATAAGACCCTAAGCTACTCCTTGGAGAAGGATTCCTCTCAACTCATTCTGGGCAATCCCAATTTTAAAATTGGTGGAAGAGTCATTACTTACTCCTTCTGGCCGAGTGGAGTGGGGAAAAAGGTTACAGATTTAACAGAGAATTCCAAGTTGTTAGTATTCTCAGAAATAAAAGTAAAATACAATTTGCCTATCTCTTTCTGATTTTAATATCTCCAAATTTCCCAGGCTCTAATACAGCACTTTGGTAATGGCCTCTGGGACCACTATATGGTTGGCCCAGTTGTTAGTACAATCTCAATGAGGCCTACCTCTCACTTAGTCTCCTTTTATTATAAAGAGCTGCACAATAGAGTTATGGAATTAGATGGTACCCCTCATTATGTATGGGATAGGATCCTCCCCCCAACCCCCATGGTCCCCTGACACTGGCCACATAACTGGGACAGACTGTATAAGAATGTCAGGTGGAACCGCTAAAATTGCTCCAGTTTCAGATATTACAAAGCTTATATTATGCACCTGTAAAACTTTGTAAAATGGGGAAGCTTCAGTCACATATGTGCACCAGATGCGGGCTTCAATGGGGTACACTGTTCCACATTCTTTGGGGATGTGCTAAAGTGTCCCCTTTCTGGGAAGGTATCCGCTCAAGACTTGATCCCTTACTAGGACTACAAAATGCTTTTCAACCAGCAATTTGTATTTTAGGGGAATCAGGGGATACTCTAATTGGGAACCAATGGAAACATATGACCCTAATTTCCCTATGCGCCAAGAAAGTTATATTACATCATTGGCTGGACCAGCCAACCCCTACGTATACAGAATGGCACCAAGAAATTCTCTTTGCTTTACAAGCAGAGCACCTCCTGGTGAGCATTTCTAAATGTAGTAAGAAATACCAAAATATCTGGGCTCCTTTGCATACTCTACTGTCCATTTAATGTTCTTTAAGCCCACAATAAGACTGGTTCAGTTGTGTCAAATTGAGCTCTGTAGATTTTAATATTTTTAATAATAATCATTTATTTCTTAGATTTTATTAGATTTATCCCCAGTTTCATTTAATACAAGCTGTATTTTTGGAGGTTCTTCTGTTCTCCTACCAGTGGTAAAGAAGGGGGAGGGGAGGGTAATGGATGGGGGGTGTTATTTTATTTTATTGTATTCTTTTCTTAGATGTTAGTGTTTACTGATCTCAATAAATCCTGTTATTTACAGTAGGGTATTAATTTTGAACAGTGATGCTATATAGGTTTTCTGTTAGTAGTTAATTTTATCTATGATTCCTATATGAAATTTTTAAATATAGGATCTTGCACGTTGGATTATTGTTTCTTAATCCCTTATGTAATGTTGTTTTGTGTATAATTTTGTTAAATTGAAAATACAATAAAGCTTATTAAATCTGGAAAAAAAAGATTAAATCCAAATGTAATACCATTATTGCTACAACATAAGAACAGCATAGGCACAAATGGGGGAGGACTGGCCCCCTCTGCCTTACCTTAATGGCGCCCCTGCTTTATGGTAGAAATTTATGCTCAGGTGCTACACTTAAATACAATGGTTTCCACTGTGTTCTGAGGTACTGTATCTCCATGTTTCAGGATGTATCCTGATCATCGTGAGGGTTATTGTACCTCATCTTGAGTGTCCATGTCCCTCATTTCAGTGATGAAATGTGAGATTTGGTGCATGCTTCCAAGACCCTACTCAGCAAACAGAGTGCTGAGTATGGCCATAGTGTATATGCTCCATACAGAATGACAGAGGGAAAGTAATTGAGACAAAACAGTCATGGAGAAACACATTTGTAGCACTAAATATGCATAAGGAGATTTGCATGGCCCAAAACAAAAAGGTCAGGCTTCGCAACACAGAGGCCTCTCTTCGCACTTCTGGAATGGGGGAAGTTGGCTGACTACTTTTCAAATTAATGGCAATTTAATGGCAAAAATCAAAAGCCATTAAACAAGTGGGAAAAAAAACTTGCAAAAAGATCAGATTTAATGAGTTTACCTAATTGTAATGGGAAATCAATGAAAATTTTATTTTAATGGCTCTAATTGCTAGCTGTGGTATAAGAAATGGAAACTGCTGTGTTTTTAGATGAGTTTTGCACCAGATTAGTTGCTGCACACATGGCAACCGTGCAACATGTGAACCTGATGTGATTTTTTAAATGATGTTCACATCAGCTTAGCTGCTGCACTCATGTCAAGCATGCAATATGCAAACCTGATATGATTTTTGAAGATGTTCACACCAACTTACCTGCTGCACATCATGTCAAGTTGCAGCATGCGATCCTGACTTGCATTTTAGACCTGGTTCACTTAGGTTCTTTTGTGTGTGTGAACTGCATGCAAAGAGGGTGGCCCCTTTGCCCAACACCTGATGGCGAAACATGGAAAATGACCACTACAGCGACAGTCGTTGTAATGGTCTGTTTCCATGTTTTGCCTTTCCCCAGTGTCCTGCCCCCTTCCCAGACCAACTTCGACCTGGAATTAAGAATCCTATAGTCAGGGGGGTGCAGGAGGCAGAGCTCCCTGCATGGGGGATGTGGGGGGTGCAGCCCCCCACAGAAAACACTGGGGACTTGGGCGGCATGATACCTGCATCGGTATTGTGCCATCGCTGTGCGGGTGGTCAACAGATTTACTGTTGACCAAACTTGGTGCTTCCATGCAAACATTGCACAATTAAGCATGTGGCATACATTCTGCATGCACACAGCACACATATTTCTGTAAGGAATTACAGCACTGGACTTCCAGGAGGTACATCCACAGTTACATCATTCACCCTTCTCATCTCATTTCACTAATCATGTTATTTATTGCTACTAAACAGTGGTTTAATAGCTCTTTTATGCAGATATGTTGATTAAAAGCAGTTTAAAATGATTTTTTAACGTACAGTAACCATAAAACAATAAAGGTCATAAAAGGTTCAGATAAGGATCTGAACCTTTTTTTGCTTATCAGAACCTTATAGAACCACATAACCTTTTGAGGTTCTCCCATCTCCATATGCCGTTCGAACACCAACAATCACACAACGAATTACATTACAGCGGCAATTTGCTGTTGCCGCTGTAATGTACCCCGGCACTGCTTTTACCAGGTATTGCACCCCACTCCGAATCTACTCCAACTCATAGTTTAAAATCCTAAAGGGGGAGGGGTGTGAGTGGCACATGCCCCCTGCATGGGGTGTTTGAGGGTCAAAGACCCCTGAAAAAAAGACAGTTTACCTGATGGATTTATGCTGACCGCAACTTGCAGTCAACATAAATCCATCACTGTAACATTGGTCGACAAAATAGTTGTCGAACCGGCATCATGGATCCTCCCATCACTACTTCACCTGATACACCTCCCAATCCTGCTCCCTCTGTGTCTGCTTATATCTCCTGAATGCTAACTTTTTTTGCCCTTACCTTTCTAGTCACCTCTTTTGAGAACCATAGTAGTCTCCTTTTCCTTTTATTTTTGCTAACTTGCCTGATGCAGAGGTTTGCTGCCCTAACTATGGCCCCTTTAAGATTTATCTACTGTTCCTCCACTAGACCCAAACATCCCCCTGCCAAGGCATCTCTGAAGTATTCCCCATCCTTGTAAAGTTGGACCTCTTGAAGACCAGGACCCTCACCATTGTGCAGTTTGATTCCACCACAGTTCTTATATTGAACCACACCATTCCCAGATGATCACACATCATGACATCTTCAACACTGTCCTCGTTGTTGAGTAAAAGATCCACTATTGCTCCCTCCTGAGTGGGTTCTCCTAATATTTGCTTGAGGAATGCCCCCTGCAGGGAGTTGAGAAAGTCTCTGTGTGACTAGCTGCTCCATTCTCTGTCTCCAATATGACCCACAGTATCTCCACCTTTTCCTGTATTCCCTGTATCGCTGTTGCTTTAATGCTATCCCACATGTAAAGAGCCACTCCTTCCCCTTTCTTACCCACTCTGTCCTTCCTGAACAGAGTATAACCTCATATGGCTATATCACAGTAATGGTTCTCATTGCACCATGACTCAGTAATGGCGATAATGTCCAGGTCAGCCTCTGCCATCATGGCCACCAGGTCCAGGTCTTATTACCAGACTTCTACCATAGGCACACATGGCCTTCCAAATACTGTTGCCACCATTCCCGTCAGCTCCACTTTTCCCCTTTGCATGCTTTCCTCATCCCTCTTCCTTCATTCCCATCTTTCTACATTTCTATCATTTGTTTTTCTTGTTATTAGGTTCATGGGTAGTTCCCTCCTTAGAGTTCTCCCAACTTGACTATTACAGCTTGTGGGGGGATAGTTTATGTCACCTCTACGTCCTTCCACCACCACCCTTGGCTAGTTTAACTGTTCTTCAATGTAGTGTCTAAACTGTAATAAAGATTTAAAACACTAGATATACACCAATCATGTTTTAACTTTATTGTTCTATGTTATTTTTTTATTTCCCTGCTGTTGGACTACTAAATATTGCAGATAATGAAGCAATTATTTCACTGAATCTTTTAAAATGTATCTGACTCTCCCTTGCTCAATACACAATTGCTTTTTGTGGCATCACAGAATGTTATCATGGTGAGCACTATGATGTCATAAACCCAAGGCACTGAGAGGTTAAGAAGGGAGAGGCAAATGTTTTCAAATGTTTTCTATTCAGATGTTTTAGCTGGACTACCAAGATGTGTTATAAATCTTGAAAACTAACAGTGAAAATGAAAAAAATGTATTCTCTAGTAAATTGTAACAGCTGAAACATCTTAAGAAAGCACATGTTGAAGTACAAAGTGAAGTGCAAAGCTGCTTTTCAAACTGTTTCATCCTTTTGTGTAGCTCCTGAGACTTTAATGTGCCTCATAGCAAGTTTTCAAACAGCACAGGTAATACCAGAGGTGTTTTTCTCACCACACAAGAATAAAATGCATTTCAGAACTCAACAGCCTGATTCTTTAAAAAAGCTGGTCAAACTTTACTGTCCTTGCCCTTTATCAAGTAATGTATCATATACTGGCGAACTGCAGGGTGCAGCACTTTACCTTTATAAAGTCAGAGTATTGCAATCAAATGGTCATTTGAACAAGTTAAACCGGCAATTCACACTCATTCAACTGCTCATTTGTCATTACCTTTCTCCAGGACAGAAGGGGAAAAAACAGAAGAAGAGCAACCCATGCAGAACTAAACAAACTCTGTTCAAAGCCAAAATGGCGGCTAATGCATTAATCTGAAAAGAGACAAAGAAAGAAAGTGTGGCTTGGATTTAAAATGTATTTGTTACATTACCAACATAAATTTCCAGATTCCTATCACAATAATAGAAAACAAACATTGGTCAATGGCAATGATGTTTGACTGTACATTTTTAAAACAAATGGGGTGTGAACAAAGGCATGGCGGAGCTGGATATGTGACTGGCACAGCATTACACTGTGACTATTTTACTGTAGTGTAACAGCCTCTTGACTTACCTTGGCTGTTCCTTGGGCCCTCAGGTCTCACCTGGTCACACCTCTGAAGGGGCCAGCCTGGGTTCACTAATGGACAAATTGTACAGGAGAAAAATGGTGCAGTGCCTCCACCTGGGGTAGTGATATGGGATACCTGTTGGATAAACTACAGGTTACCAATCACAAGGAAATAGAGAATAATGCATAGGGTGGAAATATTATGAGACTTAATGCACACAGAGGTGGGATGCATCATTAAACCCCGAGAGCAAAGCTCGAGGGGTTTAACAATGCATCCCACACCGAGGGTGTGCATTAAATTCTCATGGTGTTCACCATGTCTTATTTTATATAATTGCTGGTTTACATTTTTTTCCAGCCACAGAATTACGTTTCAGCCAAAGTAAACTGGTAATACATCCGAGTCAACACCACAGTTTGTGAAGTACTGAAATGCTTATTTAGTTTACTGAACAGCAAAACACAAATACACTGAAACACAGGAGCAGTCTTACCTCAGAAGAACTGCATACATAAGTGAGGAACAAAGATTAGTAATTTGCACAACAAAAAAGGACGACAGAAGTAGCTAGCATATGTCCATGTTTTGCTTCTCCTGCGGTTGTACCGGAACATCGGTGCACTTCTGTAGAGTGCTAAAGAACTTTGCAAATAACTTTAAAATAATTACAATTAGGCGGTTTGTTAAAAGGAACCTTAAATGTAAGTCTACAGTATTGGTTTCTTAACTCCATATGCTGCCTTTCTGTTGCTGCACAACAATTCGTAGCCATGGATACAGGGTCCGTCCGACTACAGTGCTTGAAATGAAATAAGGGATAGTGTTGCAACTGCGTGTTTCACACATAAGGCTCCCATACTTACAGGAGCCAAAAAAGTACATTTCTTTCTCTTTCCATGTTTTCTTTTTGTTTTTCACAGTTGCCCCGTTATGGAGAAGTTTGCTGAATGGCTTACAGTGGTGACAGAGCTGTGAATGTTCACAGTGACAGTTTGACAGCTGCCGCGATCCCTTTCTGTTTACCGAGTGAAGCTAACTGGAACACTTGAGGTGCACTACTGTTACCTGGCACGTGAATGTCATATCAACTGACTAGTGATTACGGGGAATATCAACTGAGAATTCCCATTGAAAAAAATGTACACCAGTAATTATAATACAATAACTACCCCCTCAGGCCCTTCCCCACACAGTAACAGTACCCTCTACACAATAAGCAGCAATACCAAATTGTAACATGAACTAATGTCCTGTTTATTATTAGAGGGAGGGAACAAAGGGGGCAATAACAGCAACACAACAATAACTTTCAACAAACAATATTTCCCCATGCAGTCCCACACTTCCCACCTGTGGGTGCACCCACCTTCCTCCCTGAATGACCATTTTGCAACACAGTCTGTCTAAATCGGTGGGTACCACACCGGGGTGCTGAGATTGTGGGGAGTTGTGAGAATAACATATTTTGAACATGAAGTGATGTATTATATTTACCGATTAGTGTTATTTATGAACTGCTGGCATTGGCTGAAACTCCATTATTCCACATGTGAATAATGAACCGTGAATAATGGAGTTTGCCCCAGCACCTCTCAAACGTTCTGGCAAGGAGTGCTCTCAGGCACCCCAGAACACAGAGAAGTCTAATCAGCATGGTGGAATGAGGAAGAGAGGGGACACAGGTCAGTACTAGTAGTCTAACAGCTTACCTGTGGTCCGCCTCTCATCCCTCGATGCTCATGTTGGGTCCCATTTGGTGCGGTGGTCCAAGTTGTGCTGCAGTTCCTGCTTCCTCTGGTGCTGCATTGTGGGATCTCTTCAGCCCCTTTGTTATTTTACTGCTCATTTATTTTTAAATTAAAATTTTCCTGTCCCCTAGTGGCAGCATGCTGAAGAGCTGCATCTGTGAAACACCAGCAGTCCCGGAAGCGTGTGCCATAGCATTGACCATTCTAAGGCCCTCTTTGGCGTCCACTCCCTTGCCTGCAAGTCCCTCCCTCTGCCAGCAGCTCCTACCTCCCAAAGCAGTCTCCTTCACTCCAGGTCAAGGCAGTGAGTCTGCGGTAGCACAAGAAGAGTGCTGTCCACCTGGCACTTATTATAGATATTAACACAGTTTTTTTTACTTGGCTAACACTAACCAGTAAATATAAAAAATTAAACAGGGGAGTGTGTATAAATGAGGATTTTATACACACCCTTGTTGTGCAATGCCCTAATAAATCCCTCTTGCTTTGCCCTCAGGGTTTATGAGGCATCACACACCTCAGGTGTGTATAAAATCCTCATTATACACACCTCCATATGCACTATTCTATATTTTTTTGGGGCCCAATAACTTTCAACACAGACAACTTTTAACTTTTCTGCCTGGGCACAGCTTGATGATTGGTGCAGTCCTGTCCAGGATGTAACCTACTCTGAAGCCTGAATAGCTAGCTAGCTAAATGCAGAAGAATACCCTCAGAGCTACAGCTCAGATGTACTTCTAGTTTGGAGCTTCAATGAGGGTTTCCAGAAACTTGTTTTAAATGGTGTCATGCTGGAATCAGATGTTGGTGGTGCACCACCACAACAGTTTGTAAGAAACCAGTAGCTGGCTGAAGGAATGAAGAGCTCTGGACTTCACCACTCAGGTCTTAACAAACTTTGCCTCTAAGACCTTTATATGCAGTGTTCACCTGACAGGCCTCTTGACTGCTTCTTCACCGGTGATCTCTCCAATGGTCTAGGGAACAGGGCAGGCTGAGCGTCCCCTTAGGCTTTTGTCTTTGCACACAACTTTTCTAGAGCAAATGAGGCTGGGCTTTTGCACTGTCTCTAGCCCCAGCTTACACAACTTCTCTGGCTGGAATCTTTTAAGCAGACCCCTACCGGTCAATATAGTGCATGAATGACAGTGTGGTGAATACGCTGTCTGTTGACGCTTGTAGTTTCCATCACAGGGTAGGTCAGCGCTAGTAAAAGAGCGCTTAGCCCTGTTGTACTACACTGTTACGTGGAGTCACTGTTGCTGTGTACTGGGGTTTGTTCGAGCCACCTCCTGGTGGAGTGGCTAGGGATGAGCACATAGGAATGGGAGACCTGGGACTGTGATTTGTCCCCCAGGTCTTCCTGTACTGCTACATTTTGTGGCTTTTTTTTTCTAAAAAAAAAAACAACTTTCCCTCCAACAGTGTTGTTCCCCATCCCCAACATCCACACCCCACTGGAGTTTGCTATTTAAATTCTGATGGATGTGGGGGGAGAAAGAAGTCCATTGACTGTAAGGGCTTGCACTGCTTGTGTTCATTGATGTTTTGCCCAATAATATTGCAGCGCACGCTGTTATGGTTGTGACATTAAGTGCCGTGTGAGGTTTCTGTGCGCGGTTATGACTCCATGCCAAGCAGACCTAACACACCTGTCCCTACAATTGGGAACAGCTGGCACAGTCTCTTCATTTCTCAGGCAGCAAATTACCAGTCTCTACACTCAGGTTGCAACACTTTCTACCCTGCTAACTGCAAATCAAAAGTCACACACCACAGCAGGTTCAAATCTTGCTTCAGGGAAATTGTTCTGTAGTTCACTTTGCCTCCTGATACCACTGCTTCTCTCAGGTGCTCTGCCTCTGGTTCCACTGTGGGTCCAGAAAGGCTGTTGGGCAAAAAAAGAACAGGTCTTGGGGCTGGGTAGCCCAAACACAGTCTCACCTGCCTGCTGTCCTTAGATTCTTTCAAGAATCTCCCTTTGGCAGGCTCTCACAGCCTTATATAGCTTGTTTAGAGCCCCCACCTTATTGGCTGCTCCTTTCTCAGGCATTCTAGAGGCCCTTCAATTTCCCATTGGCCCCTTGCTGCAGGGAACTTATGGGGCCACCATGATTGTTTATTTTATACTGCCTGCTTTGGCAGGGTTCACCCATGTAGATGTTACAATGATATTGCCAATGGCAATTACAATAGCAGTATTCTGCCGAGGTTAGAAACCACGACAGTGAACCTGTGAACTCCACAATATGGATGAAGTACACCCAGTGCAAAATGTAATACAACTGCCCAACCAAAACCCCAAGCACCACAGCACATTTCACAATGCCCCATACAGCAAGACATATAAAAGTTGAGTATTGCACGGCTGCCTCAACTTACTATAACCACCTCTGTGGTTGCACTAAGGTGACAGGCAGTAGTAATTTTTTTCCATTCAAAGTTTATTCATACATTTTCCACAATAACAGGCAATTACAATGAGAATGATATTGAAGTACAGACACAATGTAAAGGGGTAACTGCCTAACCCACCCATCCCTCCCTTACTGCAGTAACCAAACCTAGTGTCCCTTAAATGCCAAGCTCATTACCTAAGAACCTACATGGCCGTGCAGCCTGAGACATACTTAAGACTGAGCCAGTGAAATTAGAGAGTGAAGGGGATCCCAGATTTTGGTATATGCTGCCAGTCTATTATGAAGACTGGCAATCGCTTTTTCTGTACGCAAATTGGACAGAATTTCATTTACCCATTCTTGGACAGATGGGGAGGACTTGTCTTTCCAGTGACGTAAAATAAGCTTCTTAGCCAATAAGGCAATCATGAAAATATGAAACTTTCTTACTTTAACTCTAATAGAAGACAGGACCCCTTAAAGGCAAATATCAGGAGTAAAATACTCCTGAAGGCCCAGCAAAGGGTCCAGGGAAGTCTTAATTGCATCCCATAAGAGGGAAACTTTAGGGCAAGACCAGAACATGTGAAGAAGTGTTCCTTCTTCCTGCAAATGTTTATTACATATATTGGAGTTCAAAAAACCCCATTTCTGTAATTTAACTGGAGTGTAATACAAGTTATGTAAAATATGATATTGCATGAGACGCAGTCTGTCTTGAAAAATATATTTATGACAGGATCTCCACAGGAATTGCCAATCCAAATGGTGCTGAGGGAGGATAGAGTTCCAGGATCTTGTGGGTCCAAAGGAACCCTCATATCTCTTGTGAAACAAAGCCTGATATAATTTAGATATTACACCTGAAGATCCAATGAATGAAGAAACCTCAGGTATCAGGGCTGTGACAGTCTGGGAGGGGGGGATATTACTGAAATTTATTACAAGTAAGTGTCTTAATTGTATAACTTTGAAGTGAGAGGGAGCCGGAATATGAAATTTCCTGATAATATCTCCCACTGACAACCATTGCCCATCTTCATCCCTGAGAGAAAGAAGTTTTCATCCCCAATTGGGACAGCCATTGACAGAGAATCTGGTTCTTATTAATAGTGAAAGATGGGGAATTCCAGATGGACTGGACCAATCCCAGTGGGGAGTATATTTCAAAAATGAACACAGTTGTGCATAAACCTTTAAAGAGGTAAATACTGTAGGGCATTCCTCGGTCATATGTACCAGGGAGATTTTAAGAAAGAATAAGGTAAGGGGGTCCAGATTCTTGGACTTGATTACATCCAATTCAATTCTAAGCCAAACCGGTTGCTCTTTTTCTGGGCCGGGAAATACCCATCTCAGACATTTTGCTAAATGACTGGCCCAATAGTATATAGCCAGATGGGGAATCCGTAAACCCCCCTCCAGTTTTGGAGCTGCCAATTTGTAATAAGCCAATCGAGGGTACCTATCGGCCCAAATAAATCTAGTGAATATGCCATGTATCTTTTTAAACCAGAGTAGTGGGATAAAAGTATTGAGAAGAGATAAAGGGTAAAAAATTCTAGGAAATATATTCATCTTAATTATGTTAATCCGGCCCCATAATGAAATGGGAAGTTTGGACCACCTCTCGAGATCATGAGTTATCAACTGCGAATGGGATTCCAGATTTTCCCTAAACCATGTTAGGGGGTTACAAGATAGTTTAATGCCCAAATATTTAAATGACCTGGGAGTCCAGCATAAACCTAAGGGACTGATATCATTTTTGAATGCCTTATGGTTTAATGGGAAAAATAAGGATTTGCTAGCATTCAGTTTGTAGTTGGACAGGTCACTAAATCTTGCTATTTCACTCAACAAGGCCAGGACAGAAGATACCGGATGAGATAAATGTATCAGCAAGTCATCTGCATATGCAGTGACTTTGATTTCATGACACCCAACCCTAATGCCTTGTATGGAAACATTATTGAGAATATTTTGGATGAGAGGTTCCAGATATAAATTAAATAACAGAGCAGATAAGGGACATCCCTGTCTCATCCCTGAATGGAGTGAAAAGGGCTTGGAGAAGGCCCCATTCACAGAGATTCTTGCTGTAGGAGTTTTATAAAGTGTGGCAATCCAGGATATAAATACTGGAGGAAATTTAAAAGCTTCCAGAACTCGAAACAAAAAGTTCCAGTTTACTTGATCAAATGCCTTCTCGGCATCCAGGGAGACCAGTCCTGCAGGGAACTCAAGGTCCCTGATATCCGAGAAGACATGAGACAGGGTACTAAATGATCAGAAGATGAACGCCTTTCATAAATCCTACCTAGTTTATACCTATTAACTCAGGAGAACTACTGTTAACCTATTAGCTAATATCTTTGAGAGAATTTTAATATCCTGATTTAGAAGGAGATAGGTCTGTAGCTCTGAACAAGCTCAGGATCTTTATCTGGTTTGGGGAGAACAATCAAGGCCTCAAAAAGGTGAGGATCAGCCTCTGCCCCAGTTAGAATATATTGAAATAAACGACAAAGTACTGGTAATAAGAGATCCCGAAAAACTTTGTAAAATAGGGAGGAGAATCCGTCGGAGCCTGGGACTTTATCTGCTGGCAATTCGCTAATGACCTCAGCAATTTCCTCCTGTGATATAGGAGTAACCAGAAAACCCTTGTGTCGATCTGAGAGGGAGGGCAAATGGGAATCCTTCAGATAACTCTCCGTACTCCAAGGGCAAGGGGGATGCTCCATGTCGCTGCACAAACTTGTATAATATAGGGCGAATTCTTGTACTATTTCAGTAGGAGATACTTTTAGGGACCCATCTGCCATTGCCCTGATTGGAGGGATAAATCTCACTGATTCTTGTTGCTTAATACGCAATGCCAGTAGGCACCCCGCCTTTTCTCCCTGGTCCGTGTAACTAGCTCTTGTACGAATAATAGCTAATTCTAGCTAATAACCATGACTGGGAGATGGCCATACCTGGCTACAACATATTCAGAAGAGACAGAGCAGGCAGGAAGGGAGGAGGAGTGGCACTGTATGTGAAAAATGACATAAGGGCCACACAGATCCAGGAGGAACAAAATGGGGGAGAGATACTGTGGGTTAAGCTGGAAAGGAAAATGGGGCCAGCCATCCGCACAGGTGTGGTCTATAGATCACCAGCCCAGGAGGAAGAAACAGATAGGGAGCTGATGCTAGCCATCCAAAGGATGGCAGACAAGGGTGAGGTAATACTGGTTGGAGACTTCAATATACCAGACGTGGACTGGAGCATCCCAGCAGCAGCATCAACTAGGAGCAGATTTATCCTGGACTCCCTTCAGGGTGCCTTCCTCAAGCAACTGGTCATGGAACCAACTCGGCAGAAGGCAATACTGGACCTTGTGCTCACAAACAGGGACAGTGTGATGGGGGTAACAATGGGGAGCACCTGGTAACAGTGACCACCAGTCATTGTGGTTTGAAATCACAGAAAGAGCAGAACCAAACCACACAAAACACGATCCTGGATTTTAGGGGCAGACTTTGGGAAAATGGGAGATACTTGAAAGAGGCATTAAGGAATGGGACAGGAATCAGGGTTGAGGAACAGTGGGCAGTATTTAAAATGGGGATTATAAGAACAACAGAATTATGCATTAAGCAGGTTAGCAAGAGGAAAAGGAAGAGGAGACCATTATGGTTTTCCAAAGAGGTAGCAAAGAAAGTGAAAGCCAAAAGATTGCATTCAGGCAATACAAAAGACACAGGCAGAAGGGATAGGGAGAAGTACCAGGAGAAACAAAGGAGGCAGGGAAGTCAGTAAGGAAGCCAAAGCTCAGACAGAAGAACGTATTGCAAAATCAGTGGGTAAAGGGACAAACCTTTACAGGTACATAAGTGATAAAAGAAAGACAAAGGGAGGATAGTGAGACTGAAGGGGAGGATGGGAGCCGAGTGGAGGATGACAACAGTAAAGCTGACATATTGAACAGGTATTTCTGCTCAGTCTTTACTAAGGAAGAGGGGTAATGGGTCTGAAGGAGTACAAGGGGTGAGAATGGTGCAGAAATGGACACAAGTCCCTTTACACGAGAAAGGGTCCTAAAGGAACTGGAAGTAAAAGATCTGATAAAGCAATGGGGCCAGATGGGTGCACCCAGGGTCCTTAAAGAACTAAGAGAGGTGGTGGCTGAACCTCTGGCTATCCTGTTCAGCCAATCACTGGAAACAGGGAGGTACCCAAAGACTGGAGGACAGCAGATGTAGTCCTTATACAAAAGTGGGAACAAAGAGGAAGCAGGGAACTACAGACCAGTCAGCCTCACCTCGGTAGTGGGAAAGATCATGGAAGCACTACTGAAGGAGAGATTGGTGGAACATCTGGTTGTCAATGGACTACAGGACCCAAGGCAGCATGGTCTCACCAGGGGGAGGTCATGTCAGACCAACCTCATTGAATTTTTTGACTGGGTGACTAGGGAGGTGGATCAGGGAGGGCAGTGGACATGGCCTATCTGGACATCAGCAAGGCCTTTGACACTGTGCCACATAGAAGACTATTACACAAACTGGGGAATATGGGTGTGGGCAGGACAGTAGTGTGGTGGGTAGGTAACTGGCTGGGTGGCAGGACACAGAGGGTGGTGGTAAATGGCTGTCACTCCACAGAGGGAAGAGTGACCAGTGGGGTACCACAGGGATCAGTGCTGGGACCGGTCCTATTCAACATCTTCATCAGTGACATTGCACAGGATCTAGAAGGCAGAATTTCACTGTTCGCTGATGACACAAAGCTCTGTAACAGAGTAGACACACCAGAGGGTGTAGACAGAATGAGAAGGGACCTGCAGAAACTTGAAGAATGGTCAAGGGTTTGGCAGTTGAAATTCAATGCAAAGAAGTGCAAGATAATGCATATAGGGCACAAAAACCCTGGCACAATATATCAGTTGGGGGTGAGGATATAGCATGCCAAGCAGGAAAGGGATCTTGAGTTGTCATCTCTGATGACCTCAAGGTAGGGAAACAGTGTGACAAGGCATCAGGTAAAGCAAATAGGATGTTGGGATGTATAGGCAGGGCATCACCAGCAGGAAAAGGAGGTCATAATTCCTCTATACAAGACACTAGTGAGGCCCCACCTGGAGTACAGTGTACAGTTCTGGAGACCATACCTCGTAAAGACATAGACAGGGTCGAGAAGGTTCAGAGGAGGGCAACAAAGATGGTGCATGGGTTGCATCACAAGTCCGATGAAGACAGGTTGAAGGAACTGAACATGTACTCCTGGAGGAGAGGAGGAGAGGGGATATGATAGAGACATACAAGTATCTTACAGGAGGAACAGGGTGCAGGAAAACACTATTTTAAGTGAAAAAGATGTTTCAGGACTAGGAGGCATGGGATGAAGTTGGAGGAGGACGATTCAGAGGAAACATGAGAAAGAATTTCTTCACAGAACGGGTGGTGGACAAGTGGAACACCCTGCCAGAGGAAGTGGTGGGGCTGAAACAATCACGGATTTAAGAATGCATGGATAGACATAAAGGAATTTTAGAGTTCAGGGTAAGGGAAATAGACTTCTAGGAAAACAAACTGAACTATAAGCTCAAATGGGCAGACTAGGTGGGCCATAGGCCCTTATCTGCCGACACTGTCTATGTATCTATGTATCTATGTTTTTCCCCAAAGTAGCTCTAGATATCTATCTTTTCAACACTAGGAGTTTCCTCTTGTCTTGCCAGGAGCATTAGCAGAAAAATTATTTTCAAGTGACCTAATTTGGGACAATAAAGATATTAATTCTCCTCGCGCCTCTTTTCCTGCCCACCGCCATACTAATAAGGATCCTCTCATGAAAGCCTTAAAGGTCCCCCACAAAATATCTGGCTTTGCACTGTCTAAAGGGTTGGATGAAAAAAAGGATTCAATTTGCTCCCTTATAAGCTTGCAGTATTTGGCATCTTTAAGAAGTTGTTCATTAAGTTTCCATCTGGTTTCCCTGTTAGGTAAATTAAGGAATGCCAATTTGCACAACACCAATGAATGGTCGGAGATAGGGCCAGGTTGAATCAAGGAAGTCTTAACCGTCGGTAGTAGAACCTGAGAAATAAATAAGTAATCAATGCAGGACTGCGAGCCGAGCACCATTGACCTGAAGGTAAACTCCTTAGAATCAGGGTGCAAGACATGCCAGACATCACAGAGCCCGCACTGGTACACTAGGTCATTAAAAGCCCTCTGCCCCGGAGTGACCACCCCCGGACCTCTACCTGACCTGTCCAGATTAGAATCTACAACTTGATTAAATTCACCCCCCAAAATAATCCTGATGGGAAGCATTGGAAGAAAAACAGATATAAGTCTCATAAAGAACCCTGGATCATCTATATTAGGGCCATAAATACTACCAAGTAAAAGTGGAACTGACCAGAGAGTACCTTTAACTAGGATAAACCTTCCCTCAGGGTCTTTAATTATCTGTGTAGAAACAAAAGGAACACCCCTTTTAATCATAAGCATGACCCCACAACTGTTAGTAGATCCCTGGGCATTATACACCAGGCCCACCTGTTGTCTCCTTAACTGTGAAGCTTCAGTTTCTAATAAACAAGTTTCCTGTAGAAAAGTTATCTGAGAACGTAATAAGCTTAAATGTTTAACAGCCTGATATTGTTTGTGTTTTTTCCTGATCCCCTTAACATTCCAAGTTGCAAAAGTCACTTCTTTGGCCATCTAATAATGGTAATTAGACTTACTGTACTCAGCCCAGCACTCGGGATACATAATACATGCAACCCTACTCCCAAGGTTACTGCAGTAAAGCCCTCCTCCTCCCCCCCCACATTTAACTCGTTCCTTCCCCAACTGTCCCCATACCCCTAACAAACCCCAAACCTCACCCCCACCCAACCCCCTACACTGCCACAAGCAACGTTCAGCACAGTACTGGGTCTTATCCTCCATCTCCCGCCTCTCGATAATGCACCTCTGCTAATGGCAACAAATCCTGCATTCCACTGTAATTATTTGAATAAACGAACAATGTTAATTACCCCCAAAAAATTAGGGAACAGCCTTGGGCTTTCAATACCACGCACACCTATGTGTTAGCATGATAGTGAACTGGTAAATGAGGTGTACTGCCAGAACCTTGAATATCCCAGATAACCCTAGAAACCAGAGTGAAACTGAGAATAAGAATTGAGATCAGCCTTGCCTCATGGGACAGCTATGCAAAAACTAGAACCAGATTGGGAACCTAATGAAGGGGAATAACCATTTCCACAGACTGAGAGCAAAGGTCGGGAGAAACCTTGCAACCATGACTCAGGGGAAGCAACCAGAAAAAACGAGTCTTCCCAGAGGTTACCAACCTCAAATTGCAAAAAATCTCCTTGGGAAAATTTGTTGCCCTGCACTCGGAACTATCGAGAAGATTAAGAGAGATCCCCCTCGAATTGAGAGCTGCACAGCTATGAATTACAAATGCATAGTACACCCTCTAGTGGCCAGATCCCGCTCCTGACTTAGTGAAAGTAAACTGCAGAGAAAGTCCAAGACCGCTCTGATTTCCGATCCATGTATAATAAACGTTAATTCTAGCCTCAGCAAGACAAATTCCCCCTTCTATTGTATATACATAACTGAGTATACTGAAACATGAAACTCTGTGCCCCAAGTAAGCAAACCCTGAGACCCCAAGTGTCTTTGCCCCCAACCGGCGTTGACCCTCTGAGATTAGGGCTTAAGAGACTGCTAGCAGGCATGCCTTGCACTGATTCCCCCAGTCCAAGTAAGACAACAAGAATTTCCAATCCAACTCATTCAGAATATCTCCTCAAAGAAGGAGAACATAACAGTTCTGATCCACAGCTCCAAGCAGCTCTTCATCCCGCGAACAAGGCCCCTCAGGACTCTCGAAACAGGTCTGGTAGCATGGATTTAAGGCTCGACAGGGCAACTGCAGGATCATCATAATTAAACCAGGATCCGTTTATGAAAACTTGTAACCTGGCCGGGTATCCCATCCTGAATTTCAAGCCTACAGCAATAATCTTAGACATGATGGGATGGAACACTTTCCTCTTCAGACGAACCGAACCAGGCAAATCTTGTGAGATTCTCAGCTTCGTATTCTCTCAATGAACCTCTTGTAAAGCTCTCACTTTCTGCAAGAAATACTGTTTCTCTAGGAAATTCAAAAAATGACAGATGATAGGGGGGGGGGGCATCTGGAGAAGGCTTAGGTCGCAGAGACCTGTGAGCTCGCTCTATAATATATACTGGGCTGAAGGGAGAGGGGCCAGCGACCCGCTCCAACAACTTCTGTGTAAATGCCACAGTATTCTGGCCCTCTTCACCCTCTGGTAGCCCAAGTATCACCACATTGTTTCTGTGGCTACGGCCCTCTAAATCTTCGAGCTTGGCCTCGAGATGAGATAACTTCTGACACGTAGACACCAATTCAGGATCAAGATTCTCTAACTTTTTCTCCATCGAGACTATTCGAGCTGTGTTATCAGAAACAGTTAACTAGAGTTCATCCAGTTTTCTAGAGAGAGTTTTCAGGTCAATCACCATTTCTTTCATTTCTTCACTAAAGGGCTTAAACTCTTCTAAGAACCTATTGAGCGTTAAAGGTTCTTGTTCTCCGACTTGGCTCAGAGGATCAGGCCTCTCTGGCCCACCCGAGGCCTGGGATTTCTTGAGGCCTTTTCGGGAGTAGTAGGGGGTGCTTCCGGGGCTTTCTTCATGTAAGCTCCATCTGCAGATCTAGCGCACAAACCAGACTTCCAGAGTATTCAAATAGTACTAAATCTCAAAAGCAGAGAAAACGGAGGTTATTTAAATGTCCAAAAAAGATGATTTAATAATCAGGAGGCAGGAGCTTCTACTCAGCAGTCTGCATCACATGATGCCCCGGGAGTAGTAATTTTTAATTGTTCGCACAGAGTTTGAGACAGGAAAAAAACAGACAGGAGGCTCAGATGGTGCAAACTCATCCTTTACTAGGGTAAGTGAATAGGTAACAGAAACTGCACAGCAGGCTCAGAGTAACACATGACAACTGAAAACAGGCACAGGAGCTACATGTTAAAGCAAGCACCCACATAGTCCAGAACCATACAGGTTTACTCCTGCAACTGAAAATTCAGGGCAATATCTGTCAAGTAGTCCGATACAGTGCACATGTCATACTGCTCCACAATCTCCATAATTTGCTGACTACAGTCTTTGTAGTGCTGCCGGGATGTCCCCATGGTTCTGCCAGACATGAACTGCTGGATTTTAATTTCAGTCATCTGCTTCTGTGATCAGAGGCAATCGATTAATTTCCAGACACTTGGGTGAGCAGCACCAATCAGCGAGTTGAACCACCTGTGCCAGCCCTCCACAGAGTCAATGGTCAGTGGCAGTTCGGACTGTGCTGCAGCATAGCAGTTCCAGAACTCCCATGGAAAGTGGGGTTTCCATTGCGGACCACTCCGTATGGGATGTCCAAGCCACGTGTCTTCAAAATAATCCATAAGGGGGGCTAGCAATTCATCCTGTGCCACGAAAAAGTCCCAATCCTGCATCTCCTCAAAAGTGGACACCACATTCCCCAGCGGCACAAATACCAAGGCTGGCAATAGGCAAATGTTCAAAGCAAGGCCCTCCTCCTCCATATGCAACCACTGTACTTTGGGCAGCTGCTGCACCTTGTGGCACACTGCCTGTCAAAGATGAAAGAAACACCCCCGCAGCTCAACCTGTGGAAATACAATCTGGAAAGCTTTGTATCCAGCAAGCTCAAAATCCACCATTAACAGAACAGGGATTCAAACCTGGATGCAGCTCAACCAGCTTCCTGAGGACAGTCACATACACTGCAGTCATATAGTTAGCCATCAGCACATAAACTATAGAGAATTCCACTCCATGTATGGTGTACAACTGTCTGAATAATGCAGGATAGCACTTAAATGGGCCATTAGTATAGCAGTCCCCACACCTCTCCATGTACTGTAGGTTGCCCTCAGTTGGAAATATAAGAAAGTAGCCCTGCCAACTCCTGGAATCAAATAACAGAAAAGGATCTCTCCTCTGGGTGACATGATAGTCATCGGGCACCATCAGGTCAGCAAGTGAATAAGGCTGACAAGGAGCTCTGCATGCACCTCTTCTGGGATGTTGGACAGAATATTTGAGATAGTCCAGGCAGGGCAATCTACCACCATCTGACGCTGGCAGAGAACTGCAACAGGTGGCCACCACTTGCTGAAAAGACTTTGATGATGACAAAGCCCTTTTCTTTATGTCCACCCACACCTTTCGAATGGAGATTCCGGCATGATCAGGGACATGACTATGCGTTCCTGCCACAGTAACAACATGGTCGCCAGCCATGTGCCCTCACCAGACACCTCCCACTATAATACTTAAGGCACTTCCAGTACATTGTTGCTCCACAAGACCACTCCTTCCTGTACAAAAACCCATTGTGTATGATTAACAAATTGCTCTGGGGATGCTCCACATACTCCAGGGACATGGTGGTAACACCAGGAAATTAATACTGATGAGCAGTACAAAACCTTAGTAACAGAATGACAAACTCCACCAGAAACAGAAACAGAATATAAACCATTAACCAGAACCAAACTACACCAGTCCCAAACCCAAAACACCGGGGCACCATGACTACCAGCACACACCCGACACCGCACCTGATACAACTGAGCACCACCCTGCACCCTAGTCTCTTCATGCCAGAACATCCCACCTCCAGCCAGTTGCCCAAAACTCTAAGTGCTGGAAAACCCAGGTGACAACAATGCCATGTGACAACTCACTGTCACTCTAATGATAGTGGCAATATTAAGTCATTGTCCTAACGGTATACCCTTTGGCAGCCTCCCATATTTATCACTAGACCAATCAGGGGCTGTTTTACACATGTCCTAGATCTGCTTAGTCTGAGGTGCCAGGACAACCCCTTGCATACTCCAGGGAGCCCAGCTTGCCTATTCGGGCTCCTGAAACACATAACACCCATTTTTGTGCCCTTTCCCCCACTATACATTGGAACAGTGGATCCCTTAAGGATTTTGGCTGTGCATGCGCAGACTTGCGGATGGCAGCCATATTATTTTTTTACATTCCTTGAACTGCCACTTCACCACCATCCCATGGACCAAACAACGTTCCCCCAAGTGCATGGAGGCACAATATGGCTCACAGACCTCAGCCCCTATCTCAGCATGGGACGATGACCAAAGGAATATGGCGGTGGCTGCTGCAGAAGTTACAGGTGGAAAATGCCCAAATCCACCCAGAGCCACTGACCTAAGCCCTCCAGTCCTGCTTTTAATTGTCCTGGGACCAGAGGCTACACAAGGGACCACAGGGTCATAGCCCCGAAGGTAAGCCTCCCAGGAGGGTTACACTTCCCCAGGTCCCAAATTCTCATCCTGACAATTGCGTGAGTTTCATCCAGTGCATATCTGAAAAGAAACACAAATAGGCAACAGCAACATTACCAGTTCTATCTAGACAAATGCAGTCTTGCTATGCTAGATTCAAATTCCACATTCACATAATAAACAAAAACAGGTTACAATATTTCCATTAACACTGCTAGATAGACACTTTTTTCCTATCTAACCAACATGCTCAGAATTGCACATTCCCACATCACCCTCAGGATTATTGAAAACAATACGGGGTAGGGAGTGGGGTGTGACATAGATGCCATGGTGTACTACATACAGAGACAGGTCAGTGGGGTACCATGTGAGTCATAACTAAGTTTTAAGAAGGGGTTTGACTGGCCTTTTGGACTGCCTTAAATAATTTTTTTTTGCTTTCATGGGCAACTGAGGATGTAAATTCTTCCTCCCTGGGAGGAGAGAGAGGCTCTGCAGCATGAGTCGGGTTGAGTACCACAGGTGGTTCTTGTTCAGTTGGTTCGGGTATCATGTCTGTCTCTTGTGCAATCTCTACCGGATCTGCTGCAGGTTCCATCTCAGGTGAAGGTTAAAAAAACTCTGCTTCAGGGTTGAGTGGTGTGGTTAGAGTATTTTGCATCCACCACTCATCTGAATTGTTCAACAGTTGGGGAATGTCCACTGTAGAAGAGTACCTCGCAAGGTCATCTTCATTAGAAGAATCTAGGTCATTTGGAGCTGGGTCTGATGCAGACCTTTCTGAAGGCCTGGTTAGACCAGTATCCAGGTCTAATGCAGACCTTTCAGAAGGCCTGGATAGAGCAGTATCCAGTTGAGGGTCAGGATGAGTAGTCTGATTGGTGTGGTTGCAAGAACCCCTGGTTTCCAGTCTCTGGGGTCGCACAGAGCATAGTTCAATGGCCTACGCAGCCAGTATAGTGTTATGCTTGTGCAACTGTGTTAGATTGGTTTTGGCCATTCGCACTCTCTATTCCAGAGGAATTACCACCCTGTAGCAGTACCAAAGGCAAGGAACCCTCAAACAGGGTTCCACCCCTAAAGGTGCTGTGGGATGATTCCAATGGCTAAAGGTACCTTAGGAAGGATACCCAAAAAGGATGAAGTAGTATGAAGCATATAAGCAAGTAGTAGCTGTGACGTAGTAGTAGATAAAGCATCAGGCAGCTTGATAATGTAATGAGATGCCTTGATAACATAACGAGATGCACATATTAGCAATAGCATGAGTTTGGTGGGTAGCTCTAGAGAATAAGGAGACCTCCTAAGGAGAGAGAGAGAGAACAGCAAGTAGGGACACCATCCACCTCCATCCAACAGCAGAACCTACCTAATAGAACTAGGAAACACTAACTACAGCTAACTAACTTTTATGACCTGAGGCAGAGAGGAGGGGAAAGAAACCCTTTGAGGAGGAAATCTCTGGGGATCCAAGGACTAGGTCACCTTCCATCCAGGCTGGGATATTTTATTTAGTGATGGCTCTGCAACTGCGATTTGGAAACCCAATTAAAGGGAGGTGGAAAATATTCCAATTTGGTGGAAATTTCTCACTCAATCCCTTTAGCGGGAATGCTGTGGAAGGTTGCGAGAGTGCTCTGCAACATTGGGGGCAACCAAGGCAGGAGGAGGAGATCAACGACTGCTGAGGCACTCACCTGGCCTACTTGCCCTAAACATAAATCAGGTGAACCAGAGGCAGTCATAGGGAGTATGTGGTGAAGGAGCCTTGCTAGGGTAACTACTAAAGCCAATGGATAACCGTTGTAGTGGAACCACTAGAGCCAAAGGATCAGAGTAACCACCCTTCACAGCTAGTCTTAAATTATACACCAGGAGCTGCTGTCACAACAGCGAACAGCTAAAGCCAAGCCCAGAGTGAGGACATTCTAAGCTATGGGCCAGGTGAGAAGGACTCCGCCCCAATTCGGGCTTACTCAAGATGTGGATCTAAAATGCAGGGCAAGACCGTCGACTGTAGGGAAACCCTGTGCCAGAATGGTATGGCTGGCATGCCCCAGAACTGATAAGGAGCTGAATGAACGTTATGTGCTGAGTCCTTGCAAAGATCAGATGCAGTAGTGAGCACAGCAGACATCCCAGAGGCTGAAGCCAAGAAGATGGGAGGAAGCAAAGATTGCTTAAGCAAAAGTATACCTGCACGTAGGTCAGTAACAGTGTAGCAATAGTAGGACCTGCAAGTAGGTCTGCAAAACATAGTAGCAATGAAGCAGCACTGTGAACAGTGGGGCAAGCCAGCCAGGCATTCAAAAAGCCAATAAAGGTGACACATACTCTCAGGATTTGTTGGCAGCAGAGACAGGATTTAGAACATAAGTAATTATCCACAGAGGGCCATGACTCCCAAATACCTCCAAGTCCCAGCCATAGAAAACAAGAAAGTGATGGAAGGGCAGAGACCACATTCAGGTACTGAAACTAGTTGACAGCATCAGCAGTGACTTAGCTGACCTCAGAGTACAATAGAGTGTACAAACATAGAAGCAGCATCTGTATTGAGTACACTGAGTTGTTAACGCTAATAAATATAGAAAGAAAGGAGACACCATGCTCTGAAGCAGCTATCACCTGTCAGTGCAATGAAACTGCAGCAATGAGGTAAGTAGAACGAGTAGAGAGAGCATAATTGAGATGCATAGCTATGGTTCAGTGTGAGCCTGAATCAGGTGAAAACAATTAAGTACAGCATGGAGAGCAGCTATGGTTGAGCTGAAACACACAGATAATTGTTGCAGTTGCATTGCAAGTAATTTGAGAGTTATGAATGACTGAGAGCAAGTAATATGAGCCCTGGAGTAGCAATATGCTAAGAGCTTAGAAACAAAGCCCCAAAAGATAAAACCAAAACACACAAACACAAAGAACAGGGAACAAGGCCCAAAACAAAGACACATAAACACAGAAAACAAGGAGTAATGACAGAAAGAAGCACACAGCTGGAAGCAAAATAAAAATTAGAAACAGGAAAACAAACTCAGAAGTCCAGCAGAGACTAGCAGAAGCAGTAAGGTGAGGGGGTTGGGGGTGGAGCCCTACAGAGGCCCCGGCCAGCTGCAGAGGACAGAGAGACAAAGCATCTAGCCAGCAAAGAAAAAAGTGCTTCAGCAGGAGGCTGAGAGGAACTATTTATATAGCTCAGGAAAGTGGGAGTGGCTGTCTGCTTGTCCATTGAACTACAGGCCAAGCCTTCCAGTTCTGGTTCAGGAACATCTCATTGGCCAATGGGGAGCAAATTGCTGTGATTCAATGTTTTACTTCTCTGAGGCTCCCCTTCTGGGCAAACTCTGTACACTGGCAAGCCCACAAGTTTTTCAGTGACTACATGGGGGATGTTGCTCCACTGATCTGCAGTTTTATACTTTCCAGGCAACCCCAAATTCTAGACCAAATCTCTGTCTCCATGGAGTAACTCATGAGCTCTGACCCATTTGTCAAAACAGAGCTGGTTTGCTAAGTTTCTTTTGTTAGGCAATTATGTGGCCAACCAGTAAACATCATCCAACTGTTGTTTCAGTCTTTGGACATATTTGGTGTAGGTCTCTAGTTGTCCCCATTGATGTCACTCCAAATGTAAGATATACCGGAAGCCTGGCCTCCCTTCCAAACATCAACAAATATAGAGATTGCCCTGTGGTATCGTTGCAAGTGCAGTTGTAGACATGGATCAGTATACTCACTTGCTGACTCCAGTTTGCTTTTTTACAGTGGTCCAACATGCCCAACATATCTAATAGAGTCTTACTAAATCTTTTGAGTTGAGGGTCACCCGTGGGGGGGTGGGGGGTGGTATAAAGCAATTTGAGACTTCTTCATTCCCCACAACAATAACTCTTTGATCAGTCAACATTCAAAATCCTGACCCTGGTAAGAGTGGATTCTCTTGGAAAGCGCGTAATGAACAACATATTTTTCAACCAGAATCTTGGCTACAGTGATGGCTCTTTGGTCTTTGGCTGGAAAGGTTTGGGTATGATGAGAGAAATAATTGGTCACTACTAGGATGTTAGCTATATTCTTTTTATCTGGTTCCAAACTCAAAAAGTCAATACACACTAAGTCCATGGGAGCACTTGTGGTAATGTTCACTAAAGAAGCGGCTGGAGAGGGCAGCATTTTTATGTTGAATACATCTCATACATGGTTTCCAGTAGTTTTCCACCTCTGTGCTCATTCTGGGCCAGTAGAACCTCCTCCTGATTTGGTCCAGTGCTCTGTCCACCCCCAAAGCCCATCTCATCATGCAAAGCTTTGAGGGCCATCTTTCTGTTTTTTACTGGTAGTAAAAACTGCTTGAGAGTTGAGCAGCCATTGCTCTGGGGTTCTCTGTAAATCACACAAGTATGCTCTTTTAATTTACTCCATTCTCTCTGTAGCAGGGACGTGTTGGAATTATTTGTTTTTACAAGTTCTGGGCCATACCCTCATTGGAGAGGGTTGACAATGTCTCTGATTACAAGATCATCCACTTGCTCTTTCTGCCAGTCCTGTGGGCCCATCTGTGGCAATAAAGATTTACTGAGAGATACAACATTGCAATAGGCTACTGGTATGCAGACTGAGAGGGTGTCCAAATTATCTACCAGGCAAGATGTAGCATTGGAGTCTAGTGCCTCTTCTGGATCATATCTCTTACACAAACCTCTAACAGCAGCCTCAAGAATCTGAACCCATTCTGGTCCTGCCACCTCTGACTAGGGCCTTCTGGACAGTACATTTGCATCAGTGTTGCCCTTCCCAGGATGATACTCCACGCAGTAGTCATATATCAAAAGTGCTGACAACCAGCACTGACATGCAGCATCCAACTTTGCTGTTGTCTGCACGTATGTGAGGGGTTGCTATCAGTGTGGACCATAGTGTGGGCCCCATAAAAATATTACATACGAACATACAAAAAAGGCCAGCAGAAGAAGACCACCTGATCTATCACGTCTGCTCGTAATGATGCAGGGTCTGGTCTTACATTTACACCACTGACCCTCCCCCCCCCAACTTCCCCTCCTTCTCCCCACTTCCCACCCTTCCTTTGTCCCAATGGTTCTTTTTGCATTTGTTCAGGGTGCTTTCCAATTCTTCCACCATCTTTGCTGACACCACATCCTCTGGCAGCTCAATCCAGATGGTCACCACCCTCTCCATATAGAAATGCTTCCCTACATCCTCTCTGAATCCCCCCATCAATTTTAGGCTGTACCCCCTAGTGGTGTTGTTTTCATTCATTTTAAAGAGACCCTCCTTTTGTACTCTGTCAATTCCCTTTGTGTACTTGAAGGTCTCTATCATATCCCCCCTCTGCCTTCTCTCCTCCAGGGAGTACATCCCCAGGGCTCCCAGCGTCTCCTCATAGGACCTATCCTGTAGCCTCTCTATCATCTTGGTTGCTCTCCTCTGGACCCCTTCCATTATGCTGATGTCCATCTTAAGATATGGATGCCAGTGCCTCACCTCATATTCTAAATGTGGTCTCACCAGTGACCTGTACAGTGTTAAAATGACCTCGCTCTGCCTGCTGCTGAATTCTCTTGCAATACACCCCAGCATCCAGTTAGCCTTTACCACTGCCTTCTTACCCTGGGAGGTTTGTTTCAGGTCACTTGTAATCTCCATTCCTCAACTCTTTACTTCTTCAGAAGCATTTACCTGAACCTCTCCTATGTAATACTCCACCAAAGGGTTCTTGGCCCTATGTGCACCACTTTGAACTTTTGGCACTGAAATTAAATTGCCGGATTCTTGACCATCTCTAGTCTGGCAAGGTCCTCCCTCAGGTCCTGTATCCCTCCTTGGTGTCCACCCCCCACAGAGTTTTGTGTCATCTGCAAACAGGCATATTTTGCCTTTAATGCCTTCCTATTGTCACTTATGAAGACATTGAACAACACTGGCCCCAACACCGATCCCTGCTGGACCCTACTAGTGACTTCCCTGGTGCTGGAGAACTTGACCCCAACCTCTGCACTCTGGCTTCTGCCCTCAACTGATTGACAATGGCACATTTATGCAAAATCTCTAGTTTGTGGACTGGGTAATTCCATTCCAAAGGCAATAAACTGTGACTGGCATACGCTATCGGCTATAGGCCTTGTTGGTGTTCTTGATACAACACTGCTCCTAACCCACTAAGACTGGCACCCATATGCAGCATATAAGGCTTACTGGGATCTGTGTAGGCCAACAATGGGTGGGGTGGGTGGGGTGAGGGGTCAGTTGTATAATTATCACTTCAAAGGCCTAGTCACAAGCTTTGGTCCATCTGGGCCCAAACGGTTCATGCACTCTACAGCAAACCTTCCCAGACTGTGATACCCACTTGTTCTGATTGGCAGGAGGATATCCTTAGTTAGGCTCTTGCAAAGGCCTGACAATCATGGTGTAGTCCTTAATAAATCTGGTAATAACTGGCAAATCCCAAGAAACTGCAGTTCTCTCAACCAGGTTGGTTTAAGCAGGATAGTGACTGCCTGGATATTCAGGATTAATTTAGTACTGATGCCATCTTGGGACACAATGTGGCCAGCATACGTAACTTGAGGTCTTGAAGAACCGGCACTTGTCAACAGATAGCTTAAGACCATACTACTTCAGTCTATCAAACACTTTAAACAACTGGGCCTCATGCTCTTCCAGGGTCTTCCTAAACATGATAATATCTTCCAAATACACTAGGCACTCCAAAAAGTTCATTAATATCTTCCAAATACACTAGGCATTCCAAAAAGTTCATGTCACCCACGGTCCTCTCTATTAGCTGTTGAAAAGTGGCGGGCGCCCCTGAAACTCCTTGTGGTATTCGGAGGAACTCACAGAATTCCAGTGGGCAAATGAATGTAGTCTTTTCTCAGTCTTGCTCAGCCATGGGAATCTGATAGTGGCTGGTTCTCAAGTCCATCACACTGAACCATTGACTTCCATTCAAGCAATCTAGGGCATCTTGCACTTGTGGCATGGTGCATTGGTTGGGTACCGTCCTCCAGTAAAACGTTTGATAATCCTCACACATCCTGACAGCCCGCACTCTTTTTTCTGACCACTACAGCACAATAGGGGAGGTATAATGGCTCCTGGATTCTTGAATGATGCCTGTGGCCAGTATCTCCTGCAAGTGCTTGTGGACATCGTCTATGTTAACAGGGGCCAGCCATCTAGATCTTTCCTGAAAATGCCTCTCATCTGTGACCTGAATGTGATGCTCCACATCCTCTACACACCTCACAACACATTCATTCAGTGAGAAAACCTGTTTTCACTGCGTCAACTTATTTTGGATTCTATTCTGCCACTCTATGGGTAGTGAGGGGTCTCAACATCAAACAATGAAGGATCTAGTTGACCAGGGGTCCCGCCCTTTCTCTTGTGCAGCTGTACCACTAAATCAGCACAGCAGACCTGGGCCAGGGTCCGTTCCTTTCAGATGGTCACTGGATGGTCAGTTACCTTCATTACATTTATAGTTACTACGCCTGATGTAAGCATGGGCTTTAATTGGTAGTATACTAGATTTTACTATGAGCCCTTTGACAGACCAGCTTCCTCTGGGCTGTCCAACATTAGCAGCTGATTATGGCAGGGTTCCTGGAGTCACACTACCTCCAGCGACTCGCACAGACTGGCTTTGGGGTGGGTGTAACACAACTTGAAGGTTCTTGATGCCACACAATCCCTACAGCCTCATCCTCAGGTGAGACAGTGGCTTTGTGATTGTAGGCTTGTCTAACAAGACAATGGAGCAGCACTGACGCTTTTTCCTTATCTCACCTCAAACTCTGCACAGCTGACTCAAAAGGTGGTACATATGGGCATTAGTACCCATGATAATCAGAATCTCTTTGTACATGCTTGTTCATGGGCACACGAATGCACACGCCTCCAACACACTGGGAGTTTCAGCAACATTCACCAGAAGGGAGATCCAGATATGAATCAACCCCAAATGAGGGTATGAAGCATCACTGAGGCCCCACACATCCAAACCTTCTAGAGGCTACAACTTTTTATGTGAGAGGTACTTATCATAATAGTCCTTGAACACTGTAATGACTTAGGAGCCACTATCCAGCAGTGCCTATATGGACTGTCCATCCACTCTGGCTTCCACATCTGCGGTAGGGTCCACGATCTCACACCAATCCATTGACACTTGAGCTTTCGAGTTAGAATCTTTAACTTTGATACTGATGGTAGCTTTAGCACTGGTGATTGATGAGCGACTAGTTCCCAGGGCTTTTCTACTGGGTCCCAGTGAAGTTTAACAGTCTACTTGCTTTTGCAGACAGTTTTGGATTAATCTATCTGCTACCTTCTAATAATTGCTTTCGATGTACACTGACATTGGACGTGCCCATCCTCCCTACACCAGCAACAATATACATCAGTTTGACATGCTAGAGATCAAGAGATTCCAGCTGGGAGCTCCATGGGCACCCATCCTCCCTGGCAAGGGGCATTGATGATTACAGGGTGGTATGATGCATGGACTTACTACCATTTTTCTTAACGCCATCAACTGAGGATGGACTTCCTCCAGTGAAATTGTATTGAAGCTCACCCACAAGAGCCTGAGGGTGGTAATGCAACCTTACTAGACACAGGCATTCTGGATACTGAAGGCTCAGGTTCCCTGGAAGTGAGGCTGGTTTATCCACTTGATACGCTGCACTTTTCAGTTCTTGAATCAGTTACTGAAGCTCTGTGGTTTCCATGGGGCCTCCACAGTCTGACACTTGTGCAAAGGCAGCAGCAGTAGATGAGTGCCCCCATTGCTTGTCTTGTTCCTCTGCTTCTCTAACCTCCCTTAGCAGGTCTTGGTGGGAGGTGGGGATCATCCAACCTCTCTTTTAAGAGTAACTTTAACAACAGTAACTGAGAATCAGGCAACATTCAACACTTGTTTTAGACTCACTTTGTTCTAATCTTTAGACTCTATCCCTCCTTTTTGATACACTTTCAGCAAAGCCCTCTCCAGTATATGGGGGAAAGCTGAAAGGGGCTCCCACCTCTGCTATTTAGTTACCTTAAACTTCCAGTACAAATCATCACAGTATTCTGTACTCCTGAATACACTGTCCAGAGCAACGAGGTACTCATCTAATTTGGCCTCTAGATCTGTGGCATGCAAGGACTGGATATCATCCAAAGCGGGCGCTTTCAAACTCTCTACCAGCCTCTTATGTTTCTCAGCATCAGAACCCTGCCATTCTTGTAACATGGGGACAGCATAATCAATCCAAGTTTTGTAATCATCTTCTCCAGCATGCATGAGGTGTGTGCCCAAGAAAACTCTTCGGCATCTGTAATAGTCTGAACTAGCAAGGCAGGCTAGTCCAGGTTCCTCAGAGGTTGTCCCCAGAGCCAACAGAGTTCACACATTCTGCAAAGTCTTTCCCTCAGTAGCCAGCAGGGACTCTAGCTTAGTCTTGAAATCCCCCCCCCCACGTTGGGGTGGAGGGATAAGGGAGGGGAAGAAGGTTTCGGGCTGGCACGACTCCCTTTACTTATCACCACCCAGATCTCTTGAGACCTCTCAAGTGTCACTGTGGTAGGCACATTTACAGTTCTTAAGTCCTCAGTTTCTACAATTAGTTTTCTAAACCAGGTACCTGATTCTCTAGTTGCTCTTCGAATCTTCATGCTCCCACAATCCTGCAGGGCCTCCTCCAGCACTCCCAAAATAAACTCCTTGACTCACTCTTCAGCCACATTCTTTATAAAAAGCACTTTCTCAGGGTCCAATCCCTCAAACATCCACCAGTCCTTTACCTCTTGGAATGCCATTTTTTACTTTTGCACAACTTGGTGGGGGGGGTTCCTCACAATTTTTGGAATTCAAGTTTGTGGGGTGGCCACCAAGGGACAGTAAATCCCAACAGTGCTTCCACTTTGGAACAGCTCCATGACTCACCTTAGCTGTTCCCGTGGGCCCTCAGGATCTTACCTGGTCACCTGGTGACACCTCTGAGGGCACCGGCCTGGGTTCACTAGTGGACAAATTGTGTGTGATAAAAATGGCATGTGCCTCCAACTGGGGTAGTGACATGAGATACCTCTTAGATAAACTGCAGGCTACCACCCATCAGAAAAATACAATAACTGCCCCCACAGGCCCTTCCCCACTCAGTAACAGTACCCTCAATGCAATAAGCAGTAATAACAAATTGTAACATGAACTAAGGTCCTGTTTATTAGAAGGAGGGGAAAAAAGGGAGACTAACAGCAACACAATAACTGGCAACAAACAATATTTTCCCACAGTCCACACCTTCAACCTGCGGGAATTTTTTAGCTTTCCCCAAAGGGCCGTTTGCAACACTGCTTCTGTGCCTGTGGGTACCACACGGGATGTTGAGATTGTGGAGAACTGTGAGGATAACAGACTTTGAATGTGAAGTAATGTACTTTTATTAGCCCAATAACTTTCAAACACAGACAACTTTAATTTTTCTGCCTGAGCTCAACTTGATTATTGATGCAGTCCTACCCAGGACTTAACCCCCTCTGAGGCCAGACTAGCTAGCTAGTGAAATGCAGAAGTGGATCCAAAGAGCCACAGCTCAGAGTTACTTACTGTTCGGAGCTTCAATGGTTGTTTTTCAGAAACTTGTTTTAAATGATGCCATGATGGAATCACACGTTGGTGATGCACCACTGCAGCAGTTTGTAGGAAACCAACAGCTGACTGAAGGAATGAAGACCGCTGGACTTCACCTCTCAGGCCTTTCCAAACTTTGCCTCTAAGGCCTTTATATGCAGTGTTCACTTGACAGTCCTCCCAACCTCTTTTTCTCCAGTGATCTCTCTGTTGGTCTAGGGAACAGGGAAGGCTGAGCATCCCCTTAGGCTTTCGTCTTGCACACAGCTTTTCTGGAGCAACAAATGTGGCTGGGCTTTTGCACAGTCTCTAGCCGCAGTCACACAATTTCTTTGGCTGGAAGCAGTTAAGCAGCCCTAAAACACTTGTCTCTCTGATGGGACATGGTCAGCACAGTCTCTCTAGACTCAGACTGCAACTCTTTCTACCCTGCAGACTGCAAATCACAAGTCGCACATCACAGCAGCAAGTTTGCATCTTGCTTCAGGGACACTGGTCTGCAGTTCACTTTGCCTCTCTGTTACCACTGTTTCTCTCAGGTGCTCTGCCTCTGGTTCCACTCTGGGGGCGGACAGGCCATTGGATAAACAGAACAGGCCTTGGGGCTGGATAGCCCAAACACAGTCTCTCCTGAGATTCTCCTGAGAATCTCTCTTTGGCGGGCTCTCACAGCCTTATATAGTTTGCTTAGAGTCCCCACCTTATTGGTTTCTCCTTTCCCTGGCATTCTAGAGGCCCCTTCACATTTTCCAGCCACCACCTTGTTGCATGGAACTAATGGGGGCCACCATGTTTGTTTATTTAATACTGCCCTGCTTTGGCAGCCTCCCATACTTATCAATAACCCATTCAGGGCTGTTTAACACATGTCCTGGCTATGCTTAGTCTGAGGGCTAGGACAACTCCTTGTATACCCAGGAACTCCACTTGCCAATCAGGGCTCCTAAAACACATAGCACCTATTTTCGTACCCTTTCCCCCTACTATACATTGGAGCAGTGTATCTTTTAAAGATTTTGGCCACGCATGCGCAGAAGGCTCATGGTGGCCATATCCTTTGTTTACATTCCTCAGTCCACCACTTCACAGCCACCCCATGGACTGAGCAATGTCCCCCCCAAGTGTCCAGAGGCACAAAGTAGCTCATGGATCTCAGCCCCTATTTCAGCATGGGCCCAGGATCAAAGGAATACAGCAGTGGATGCTGCAGAAGTCAACAGGCAGTACATTCCTGAATCCCCCAGAGCCACTGACCTTAAGCCCTCCTGTCCTGCTTTCAGTGGTCCTAGGACTGGATGAGAACAAAGGGCCCCATGGGGCCGTAGCCTGAAAAGGTAAGCCCCCTGCCCCTGAGGGGGGTTACACTAGTATGGCTGGCAACAGTAATCTTTCATTTCTCAACAATGTTGTAAGCAGTAAATCACAGTGCCAGGGGGTGGGGGAAAGGTCGGCAATAGATGGCAATGTTTTTGTTGTTCATTTTTTCTTACTCCAGGGGAGGGACAGAAAAATTTTATAAATCCTGCCTTGGATGCAGGATGATAACAGTGTACTGCAGGCCCCTGTGGATTTAGTCACCATCAGGGCCTGGTCCCATCCATGAAGCCTCACCAGGAGGGCACGCCATGGGGGAATCAAAGCAAGGTAAGTCTTGTGGATGTAGGACAGGTTGAGCTGGGGACATTGGTGGAAGAGGGCACAGTCTAGACTTGGGAGCAAAAAGATTAATTAAAAGAATGGGAAACAGTTCCTTTTTGCCTACAGTACATGTAGCCAGCCACTTATTTTTTTCTGAAGACACACTCCTCTGTTTGTGACATCATAATAATTTCCATGGTCACAAACCATCCCAGTCAGAATTTAATGATTTCAGGAAAGGAGTAAGTGGCAGAAGGTGAACTGCAGAAGGCAAGGATCATATTTTCATGTATATTAATCTGTCTATGAACATCAAAGGGAAAAGGTTTAAAGACAATACAGTAAATACACAGCAAGATGCAGTGTGAATAGTGTCACAAACCCACTCCTGGAGATCAAGTCCACTGAGCTCACAGTGCTCACCCTTAAGGGCAATCCATGACGGGGGGAACAGGACTACCCTCCTCATGCCTTTTTAGACTGCCCGCTGAGGTCACGACTGCACCTCTGCCATGAGGACCCAGGGCATCCCTCTAAACTCTGGATAAGGATGCAATACCAGTCTCGAGTCTTGTTGCCAACTATGAACCCCTCCTTGGTATTACACAAAGGGGGATGACCCAGGCATAAAGCTCTCTTCAGGGGTAGCAGTGTAAAACCTGATTTGGTCTTCTCCCTACAGGACATGTAACAGCCTAGTTCAAAATCCCTGCACACTGTGGTATTCTCCTATCCTTCCAGATCCCTTACAGCCCCCTTCTCAATTTTGTTGTTGATGGTGATAATCCCTTAGTAGTGACAGTTTGTCACAGATTATTAATATTGTTCCACAATTTATACACAATAATAGAAATCTCACTCAGCAGATATTCTTTAGAAAAAACAAATGTTTTACTAAACTACTTAAATAATAATCATACAGTTACAACTAAGAAAAATCATTAATTTGGTCACAGAATACAGAAAAAAGGGAAAATATACGAAAATGCACTATGACTGATAGCTGAAGTCTACCTAAAATTCATAGAAACTTCAAGTTCAGTTTAGTCAGTCTTGGCAGACAGTGTTTTTCCTTGTGTGTCAGGTGAAGTCCATTGAAAGTGTGTGTGTGCAGTCACTGAGTCTCAGCAGTTTGGCTTGTGTGTTAGGGGAGTCCAAATAAAAGTATTGCAAAATGTCCTGAGCTGGGGCTTTAAATACTTTCTGTAACTGGACTAATTCCTCAGAACAACTACTCCATTTGGCCAGGAGATGTCACTGTTCTGCTGTTTCCCAGAATCCCAAGAATATCAAGTCCTGAGACATATAATTAACATGGATATGACATTCAGAGTTTAAGCCTTTGAAGTCCCCTGTAGACAGTTAGCACCTGTAAGATAAAATTCACAGTATCCTGTTAGAATAGTCTTTTGCTGCTCAAATCCTGGCTAAAACATCCTGGGCTTTTGAACTGGCTTCCTTCAATTTGTTCCAAGGAAGATTCTGTAAGGTTTATAACTATACAAGCTTATTTTATTATCTTTGTTTCCCTTGGTTAGTTAACTTAGGGGAATACCCTTTGATCAGTTATCCCCAAGCCTTTGACAATAACTTGTCAGATTCCTGGCAAGCAAGCTGGCCTTCAGGTCAAAGGAAGGTCAAACTCCTTTAACAGAGATCTAGTCTCTCTCTCTCCCTAGGTGTCTATGTATTAACACTGGCATTTCTTGTGGAATGTACATATACACAGAATTACATCTATATATATATATATATATATATATATATATATATATATATATATATATATATAAACAGAATTACATCTACAAACAAGGACTGGCAGTTGACTAGCTCATCACATCCATCCCTCCTAGACTGAATTTGTGGGAATATGCCCCAGTGCATGGTAAGGTTTTCACAAATTCAGCTACTGTTCTAACTGGTGAGATAGCCCATCTGCGTTGGCATTGACAAATCTGGCCAGTGGGTAATGGTCATATCATAGATCTGTAGGGCAATACCACCTTAAGAGATGACCACTCATTTTCTCATCTGAGTTAGCCACACCAGGGGGTTATGATCAGTCTGTACCTTGAAGAGCCTCCCATAGAGGTACAGCTCTAATTTCTTCAGGGCTCATAACAGTGCAAGGCATTCCTTTTCAACTGTGGAATATGCCTGCTCCCAGTGAAGTAACTTTTTGGTAAGGTACACTATTGGTGTTCTTTTTCCTGATTAGAGGTCCTACTCAGAACTGCTCCAATCTCCACATCTGAGCCATCTGTCTGGACTACAAATGGCTTACTGTAATCTGGACTGGTCAACACAGGGGCACTGAACAGTGCCTCCTTTAGCCGTAGTGAAGGCTCATTCACAGACTGGCTCCCACTTTACCTTTTTGGGCATTCTTTCTTTAGCAGGCCAGATAGAGAGCTGTCAGTGTATTGTAATTCGGTGCAAACATTTGATAGTACCCAGTAGTCCCTAGAAAACTCCTAACCTGTTTCTGGGTTTCAGGCCTGGGCCATGCCTCTATCACTTCAATCTTTGCTTGATTGGGACAAAGCTGCCCCTGTTCCACTTCATGTCCAAGGTATGCCACCTCCACCATGGCCACCTGGCACTTTTCATCCTTGACAGTGCGCCCTGACCTCTGTATCCTGCTCAACACTTCTATCAGGTGGGACAGGTGTTCCTTCCAACTGGTACTGACAATGGCAATATCATCCAGATAAGCCACTGCATACTCTTCAGTACCATGTAACACCTGGTTGACTAACCTTTGGATGGTGGCAGAGGCCTTCATTCTAAAAGGCATGACCCTGAACTCAAACAATCATATTGGAGTAATGAAGGCTGACCTCCCCCTAGCTCTGACAGTTAACTCCACCTGCCAGTACCCTTTTGTCAAGTCAAGGGTGGTAAGGTATGTTTTATTTATTTATTTATTTTTTACTTTATTTGTTTCATTTGATCATTGGATCCGAGGACCCTTTTTCAACCACACCTGGGGGAAAAGGTAACAGGGATACAGGTACAGTTATAAAAAACAAATAACATACAATCACTAACAATAATTACAGTATCTCAATCTTACTAGTTGTTATATAACACACTTTACAAATCACAGATCACATACAATTCAATAAATAATGTTGATTTCACAATTCATGTTGCCCCTCTCAACTTGTCCAGTAGTTTGTCCATCCATTGCATTTGGGGTGCTTCAGACTGTGTGACTGTGTTGAGTCCACGATAGTCCACACAAAAGCAAGTAGAGCTATCTGGCTTGGGAATGAGCACTATGGGTGAGGCCCAGGGGCTATGGGATTCCTGGATTACCCCTAAATCCAGCATTTCCTCCACCTCCCTCCTAATGTCCTTTAGGACAGCCTCAGACACCCGGTAGGCTTTCTATCAGATGGGTGCTTGCCTTCCAGTGTCTATGTCATGTATCACTAAGAGGATATGTCCCAGCATGGCAATAAGCAAAGGGGCAAAGTCCACTAAAACCTTCCTAACTTTCTGGAACTATTCCGGGGTCAACTGGGGTGATAGTTTGATTGCTCCACAGAGGACTCCTGCTTGCTTTCCTCTAGCAAGTCCAGTAGGGGGTCTTCTTCATCCATCCCCTCCCCAGGACTACACACTGCAAATATCATGTCAGGTATATTTGCATATGGCTTAATCATGTTGACAAGGTACATTCTATGGGTGTGTCTCCTGTCAGGCAGTTCTACAATATAGTTCACATCATTTACCTATCAGACTACCTTGTATGGTCCTACCCACTCTGACTGCAACTTGTCCTTCCAGACCGGGATTAGGACCATGACTTTCTGACCTACACTGTACAAGTGAACTCTGGCTCTGTGGTCGTACCAGACCTTTTGCTTCTCCAGGGCAACTGACAGGTTGCTCTGGGCTGCTCCCATTAGCTTCTTCAGCTTTCCCCTAAACTTTAGGACATATTCCACTATGGGAGTTCCCAGGGTGGTGTGCTTTCCTTCCCAGTCTTCCCAGATCAAGTTTAGGGTCCCACACACCCTACCTCCATAAAACAGTGCAAAGGGGGAGAACCCTGTTGACTCTTGGGGTACCTCCCTGCATGCAAACAACAGGTGGGAAAGATATTTCTCCCAGTCCCTCCCATGCTGTTCAGCAAACAATTGCAGCATCTATTTTAGAGTACCATTAACCCTTTCCAACAGCCCATTGGCTTGTGGGTGATAATGTGTCATGCATCTCTGCACCTCCCCACACTTTTCCCATAAACACTTCATCAGTTCTGACATGAAGGTATCACCTTGATCAATGATTACCTCCTGTAGAAACCCGACATGGGATAAAATCCCTAGCAAGGTGTCTGCCACTTTGTCTGTCCTAAGTGAGCAGAGGGTAACCACCTCTGAGTATCAGGTGGCATAATCTACCACCATCAGGATAAACCTCTTCCCAGAGGAGCTTGGGATACTCAAAGATCCCATATCCATTCTTACCCTCTGGAATGGCTCCTTCACAATGGGCAAGGGAATTAGGGCAGCTTTGGTTCTACTACCTGCCTTCACTATTTGTTGGCACCGGTGACAAGACCTGCAATATTCCTTCACCTGCTGGGTGAAGTTGGACCAATAGAAATTCTGGGCCAATTGTTGCATGGTACACATGATCCCCAGATGTCCGGACATGGAGTTATCATAACCACTTACGGTACCCCTGGGGAACGATAAGCTGCCTGCCCATCACCCCTCCCTCTGTCCTTCTGTCCTGTGTATACAACAGTCCATTGTCCCAAAATACTCTATGTCTCACGTCACCTCCCTGTGTCCCATCAGATTCTGCACAAGCCCTCAGTCTCTCTAAACTAGGATCAGTCCTCTGAGCAGCTGCACATTCTTCACACTTTCCCAATTTCTAGCATCAGGACATTCATGGTCACTGCAGTCCCTAACCTTCCCACCATTGGTTACCCCTCCCTCTTCAGAGTAACCTTCTGTAGCTATTTTGTGAACTGCTACTTGGGGAAGTCCTACCTCCCTTTCACTACTGTCCATTTCAGGAGACACAGGCTGGGGAACCAGACTCCCATTGTTTTCCACAGAGGCTTCTATGTGGTCCAAGGAACTGGAATCAGCCTTTTCTGCCTGACTGCAGGTGACCACACACACCACCCCTTTCTGGAGATTGTTCAATATAATCACATCCAGGGTGAGGTTGTCTGCCACTGCCACCTTTTGCATCCTCTTCCATGTCTTACCCCAGTCCAGGAGAACACTAGCTTGGGGAAGAGTTTTCTCCTTCAAAGTGAATCCCCTCACCATTACAAACTGATTAGGTATAAGCTGTTCAGGCCCAACCAAACCCCCTTATACTAAGATAAGAGATGCCCCGTGTCCCTTAATCCATGGGTCTGCACCCCATTTACAGTAGCCGGGTGCACGTGTGCTCCCTCATGTTTATAGGCATGCTTTCAGGGATACACAGTGCACCCAACTCTGTACGAACACCACTTTGTCCACTCTGTGCCTTTTTAGGACACTGTCTAGCAAGATGCCTTGGCTGTTTGCAAAACCAACAATTATCATTTCATTTATCTGAGAAATCTCTTTTTTGTAACTTGGGACTTCCTCCTTTCTATGCAGGCAGTGAGGGTTTTAACTGCCCTGAAAGTGCGCTTTTCCCTTTCTGTGCTGCCACATCCGCTCAACTTCCTTTCAGAGCAGGCTGCTCCTGGCATAGTGATCTGAGAGCTCAGCAGCCTGCTGTGCTGTTTTGGGGTCTCAGTCCTCTATCCAGATTTTTAGCTCTGCTGGGCAAGCCCAAAAGAACTGCTCTAGCAACATAACTTCCTCAATTTTTTTCCACAGAATTTGCTTCTACTCCCTTCCACCAATGTTTCAAAAACTAATGTTGCTTTGTTGCGAGTTCCTCATAGCTTGTGTCAGGACTTGTCCGGAGCCTACGGAACTTAACCCTGTATGCTTAGGAGTTAGTTCATACTTTTTAAGTAAAGCAGTTTTAACCTTCTCATAATTGCTACTGTCCTGATTGTCCATTTGGCCTAGTGCCTCACGCCCTTTCCCAGTAAGTAGCAGGGATATCTGGAAGCTCCAGGACTTCCTGGATATTTTTGCCTGAATACAGACATTTTGAAATGAATTCAAAAATGCATTAATAGCATTACCCTCTTTAAATTTAGGTATTAATTTTGAATTTAAATTATGCCCCATCGCTGGAGTTTCAGGTTCACCCCTGCTACTTACCGCCTCTGGTGTTGGTCATTAGAGTCGTAGCTTTTCCAGTTCAGACTCCCTCTGCCACTGTTTTTCTCTGTCCTTGGCCTCTCTCTGAAGCTGTCTTTCTCTTTCCTTGGCCTTTCGCTGATGCAGCTTTTCCTGCAAATCCATCTCAAAATTTCTCTGCTCACATGCCAGCTCCAGTTTCCTCAGCTCCAGCTGCAGCCTGATCCTTTCCGGCTCCAGCCCTGTGGTGACCTTCCCCTGCTGCTGTGTCTCTGGTTTCCTTCTGGTCATGCTGTCTACTTCCCTGGGACTAGACTTTGTGATGGACCCTGGCACCCTCACACCCAGGCTCTGGTCCTTTTCAGTCAAAGGCCATGACTTGAGGTTTTAGGCAGCCACTAGCTCATCGGCAGCCACAAGAGCCTCCACGAGGTGCTTTTTGGTTCACCCCTCATATTGAAACCCTTTTTCCTGACATAACTGCCTTAGGTGGTCTACAATGCATTCGTTATAGTAAGAAGCCATCTTCTTTCCTAACTATTACTACACTAGCTTACACTGAAAAAAAAAAGAAAACAGGTAGGGAACTTCATACTGTAACCAAATTATTTTTTTTCCAAATCTCTGCCTTGATTGTGTGTGGATTACTTTCAGTTTATCAATTTGATACTCTGGCCTTGGATCCAACTGTCATGCCTGTACCACCAATGTCTCTCAAAGCGCAACACTGTGCAACCATATCTCTCAGATCCCAATGCTGTGCACCAGATCTGTCATGAACCCACTCCTGGGGTCAGGTCCACTGAGATCACAGTGACCACCCCTAAGTGCAGACCATGATGGGGGGGACAGGGCTACCTTCCTTGTGTCTTTTTAGACTGCTCACTGAGGTCATGACTGCACCTCTGCCACAAGGACCCAGAGCATCCCTCTAAACTCTGGATAAGGGCACAATATCAGTCTCATGTCTTGTAGCCAACTATGAATCCCTACTTGGCTATTACACAAAGGGGGAAGACCCACGTGTCATGTTCTCTTTGGGGGTAGCAGTGTAAAACCCAATTTGGCCTTCTCCCTACAGGACATGCAACAGCCTGGTTCAAATTCCCTGCAGACTCTGGTATTCTCCCTATACTTTCAGATCCCTTACAGACCCCTTTCTTGATTTGGTTGCTGATGGTGACAATCCCTTAGTAATAACAGTTTGCCACAGATTATTCATACTGTCCCACAATTCACACATAATTATAAAAATCTCACTCAGGCAGATTTTCTCTAGAAAAAGACAAATGTTTTTACTAAAATACTTAAATAACAATCATACAGTTACAACAAAAAAATAATAATTTGGCCACAGAATACAGAAAACAAATGGGAAAATATACATGAAAACACACTGTGACTGATAGCTGAAGCCTACCTGAAATTTGTAGAAACTTAAAGTCCAGAACAACAATTGAAAGTTCAGTTTCATCAGTCTTGGCAGAAATTTTGTTCCTTATGTGTCAGGTGAAGTCCAATTGAAAGTCTCTGTGCAGCCACTGAGTCTCAGCAGTTTGGCTTCTTGTGTGTCAATTGTCCCAGTCCCCTGCCAGTGTCAACCTGCTACATTGCTGTGTTTTTTTCCTTCGCACTGACTTCTCCCCAATTCACCAGGAGGTAGCAGTATTGCAGTGGAGAAAGCTGCAGATCTCCCTGGAGAAGGAGAGCAAGCTGCTGGGCACTCGATCCTTCTCCCCATGGCCGACACCCGACGGTCCGGGCTCTTTCCCAAACCCAGGTTGCTGGTGTGGAGTGAAGTGTGGCATCCAGCACCTCAACCCTCAGCACCACTGGGCCGGCAAGAGTTTAAGCCTTTTGAAGTCCCCTGTAGACAGCTGGCACCTGTAAGATAAAATTCACAATATCTTGTCAGAATGGTCTTTTGAAAAAGCCTGCCCATCGGTGCAGTGGTTGGATTTCTGCTTGTGACACCAGTGACCCAGGTTCAGGAGCAGACTCGAGTTGCTGGAGGGCTGGCTGGGGGAGAATGGCTTGAGCATTCCATGATGGCTCACCTTCTCCAGGAGAGGGAGGGGGCCAATGCCCACAACTTGCCTGACCCCGAGCAGAGGCTCAAGGAACAGCAAGCCCTGTTCACAGGGGGGAAGGCCATGATGTGTGGTGGACATCAGCACGTAGTGCCTAGACATCAGGGCACACACCACATGAGGGGAGAAAAAATGGAGGAAAATCAGTCTTCCATCGATGGGAAGATGAGGCACCAGGAGGATGCCCTTGATGTGTCACCAGCAGCCCAGACCACCTTACCCAATGAAATCAAGTAAGTGTATGGGGTGTTCGGGCCCCATCTCGTTCCCCACCTGGGGGGTATAACTGTGGCTACATGGGGTGCAAGGCTGGTGATGGGTTGGCTGGTTGGCAGAGGGATGACTCCCAGGAGCCTCTGAAGGTCAGAGATGGAGGGCTAGTAGGAGGGAAAAATAGAAAGCAAAAAAAAAATGGTCTTTTGCTGTTCAAATCCTGACTAAAACATTCTGGCCTTTTGAACTGGCTTCCTTCAAATAATTACAAGGAAGATCATGTAAGGTCTATGACTATACAAGCTGATTTTATTATCTCTGTTTCCCTTGGTTAGTTAACTTAGGGGAATACCCTTTGATCAACTATCCCAATAACTTTCCAGTCCTGGCAAGCAAGCTGGTCTTCAGGCAAAGAAAGGTCAACCCCCTTTTAGCAGAGATCCAGTCTCTCTCCCTAGGTGCCTATGTATTAACAGTGGCATTTCTTGTGAAATGTACATATACACAGAATTACATCAAAAAAATATATACATACATATATATATATATATATATATATGTATATATATATATATATATATATATATATACACAACAGAATTATAGCTACAAATAAGGACTGTCAGTTGAGTAGTTCGCCACATCTAGAACCCAGGGAATAAAACACAAGTGAAGCTTTAAACTGCTCCTTCTTGCCTGTGCCTTACGTGATTCAACTCACCCCAGTCCCTGCTCCTAAACATACAGTACCATGAATGTTCAGTTATAATTGGTGTGGTCACTCCTTAGAATACCACTTACCATACAAGGGAATATTAATTATGCAACAGGTCTTACCTACTCTAAAAAAGTTGGGAAGTTGGAGAATGAAATCTGGTGGAGACCTACAAGGCAATAAAAAAGGAGGTTTAGAAGGCACAAAGGATCAGAAGTCCAGGAGGAGAGACTAGAGAGTTAGGAACAGATAAAAGGTAATCTTATCTGATTGGGAGACAGCTGACATCTGGGCCAACCTGCACAGAAACAAAGGGAAATGGATAGCTAAAGGGGGAAATAGTAGCAAACGAAGGTGGGGAGAGAGAAAGTTAGTGAGAGAGGAAGGGCAGTGATCTCATTCATACCAATGAGGTGATACAATTGCACCATGGATGTAGAAGGTAATGCATGTCAGTTCCTATTTAGGTCACTCTTGTTTTCTCTTCTACTAGAATTACATCATGTACAGCTATTGCTATGCAACAGTAAAAAATTAAAAGATTTTAACAATTAACAAAAAAATGTAGTCCAGTCTTGGGGACAGAGAGAGAGAGAGAGAGAGAGAGAGAGAGAGTGAGAAAGAAGAAACAGGCAAGGGGAAACAGATTTCTTTTTGTAAAACTATGTAGAAGACTAAGTCCTAGAGCTGGAGTCCTGGTGCAGTGGGGGATGGGATGAGACATAAGTTCAGTTCATTTTACCTGTTGAAAATAGGAATAAATTATTTTAAGCAATGATGCCTGTCTTTTATTTCTAGCTATTTTGTAATTTAGCTGATCATGGTTGGGGGAGTTGTATCTTGTAATATCTGGTATCTGGCTCAGTGGGACTTTAAAAAAGAGTTCCCACATAAATATTACAGCAGCCCAGTAGTAGCCTCTGTCAAGCCACATGACCAGTGTTCGATTGTTCCATTATTTTTATTGTTTTCTGCCTGGCTGCTCTTCCACTATCCCCACTCATAGGCAGCAACAAGGGAGCAATGGAACATGTTGGGAATTTCAACTGTCTTCAGGTTATGCAGAAACAGGCATTTTGGACCCTGGGGACACACTGAATTTGTCATATCTGAATAGCATGGGTAGAGATGAGCAGTGGGCCTTTGTCCTTATAAACATCTCAGTGGCCCAGCAGTAGGCTCTGACAGGCCACATGGCCGTTTGTTATTATTTCCTGCCTGGCTGTCCCTCGATGATCCCTTTTCACTTTTACAGGCAACAGTATGAGGGATTGGTGCCACGTGCTGGGAAAATCAGCTTTGGTTCCCCAGTGCACTGAGTGTTGTTGACTTATGAGGTTCAGGGTGTTTTGACCTGGAACCCCCAAGTGCTAGGGTTCCTAAATGGTGATTGGTAGTGTACCGAGATCAGGACTGGCATTGGAGCAGGATACAGGAGTGATGGAAACCATGGAAAGGTTGACATTTCAGTTAAAGCAGGTTTCATTGGATTCACCTGTGTGCCTCTCCTCCAGTCAGTATCCTCAATCTGCATCGGCTCCCGCTGTGGAGTGGTAGTGTTAGATGGGCTCGGCTTCACCTCTCCAGCCACAACTATGGCAGCAATGCTCAGCAGCAGTAAATCCCCTGCAGCCACGGTGGTGTTTGGTAGCTCCTTTTCCTCCTCCTTATCTTTACCTTTCCAGCCACAACTATGGCAGCAATATTCAGTGACAGTAAATCCCCTGCAGCTACGGTGGTGTTTGGCAGCCCCATTTTCTTCTCCTCATCTGGTGGCTCCAGCTGCAGCACTATTTGTTCTCTCCTACCTCACAATGCACCACCATACTGGCTGATCCCTGACCTGATGAGAGCAGGAGCCTAGCAGCACAGGTGGTGTTCTGGCTGGGGGGGGATGTCGTACTGAAAAAGAAGAAGCAATGATAGATTCTGGGGGGGCTGCTACATGCCAGGGATTTCAGGACTGGGATAGGACCAGAGGAGGGGGGGACTGCTAGGTGCCTGAGACTTTGGCACTGTAAGAGGGAGGGGAGGTGAGGAAAAAATAGTGCCAGGAAAAGCTGGGGAAGGTATCAGACCGATGTGGGAGAAATTCAGTTTTCTTATTTATTTTTATTTTTCAGAAGCAATGATGGATTCAGAGGGATGGAGTGCTGCTACCTGCCAGGGACTTCAAGATCTGGATGGGATCAGGGGGAGGGAGGGGAAACAAGGAAAAAATTATGCCAGGATGTAAAGGGCGCATGTGCAGCCTTACAAAGTCCATGGTGAAGTTGGCGGTAGAAAAAGTCCTTCTGCTATGGAAGGCCACCTCAAGAGCTAGGAGATGACCAAAGTGGCTCATATAACATAGTGACCAGAACACAGAGCAGCATTCCCCAAGAAACGTGATCCTGCCAAAGTCCATCCTACCCCCTCTGACCATAATCTTATAATCAGTATAAACAAAAAATAAGGAAGAGAAGGAACTCTATGTTAGGACTAATTTATACATCTCTGTAGTATCTTGAAAACTGGGGTCCATCTCTGGTGGTAAATTAAATAGTACACATCTGTCCTGATATCCAAAACTCAGGTATAATTAATATAAAGAGTAAAAAGAAAGGAAAAAAAACTGATAATATCTCAGGGAACTATCTGAAATACAGGAAGAAAGTAAAACTGCATGAACAACACAGCTAGTGCAGTGGGTAATAGGTGAAGACATCAAGGCCCCAACTAGCTTTTCCGTTTTCCCAGAACTCCGAATGGAAACTTAAAAATCCTCTCCCTCTGAATCTGCCAGCTTTTTAGTGTATGACTCCTCATCACTAACTAGAGCTACACTTGTGCATGCATCTGGATGACATAGCAAGGTTACTAAAGTTGGAAAAGAAGACTGGAAACATGATGATCCAAAGGAGCAGGAGGAGCCAGAGGTCCCACACACCAATCCAGTTCACCAGATCTCCAAGATCCCGCACGACTCCCACTCCCAGGACACTACCTTCCCCCACCTAGGTGAAAGCTACAGTCCAAGTGTCCATCCCAAATAAAATAGGAGATTAAAGATGAAAAGCATAAAATAAAGCATTAACAACAACTAATTAAAAATATAAGCCCCCTCAAACACATTTACATCAACATCAAGCAGGGACTGTTTACTATTGCCAGAGAAAACTAGTTAAAGCATAACAGTACATGGTAAAGTATCGTGCCATAGAGGCTGAAAACCTAAACTGCTCTTGTTCACAGCCACTCTGAAGCTAGTTATGAAAGATCTTTTAACTTGTTTGTACAAGTAGCAAATAAATCTCTGTGATGGGGAAAAAACATGCTTTGCAACTCTGGCCCTGTGTGGCAGTACTACACCATTAAAATAAGCCAGGCACCAGCCTTGCACTAAAGACTTTCTATAGATACATTAGTGAAAAGAGAAAGTCCAGAGGGGGTATTGCTAAGCTAAATGGAGAAAAGGGAGCATGTGAGGAGGAGGACCCTGTAAAGGCATCTATCCTAAATAGATACTTTTGCTCAGTATTTACTGAAGAGAAGGTAGGGCAGGGCCCACAGCTCAGCATCATGGACACAGGGGGGAAGGAGGTGAGCACTACTCCTTCACAAAAGAAAGGGTCCTACAAGAGCATGCTAAGCTCAGGGTGGATAAGGCAATGGGACCTGATGGCATACATCCCAGGGTACTTAAGGAGCTAAAGGAGGAACTAGCAGAGCCATTAGCAGAATTGTTTAGTGAGTCTCTGAGCACAGGAGAGGTCCCAGAAGACTGGAGAAGGGTTCATGTGATCCCGCTCCACAAGAGTGGTAGCAGGGAGGAGGCGGGAACTACAGACCAGTCAGTCTTACCTCAGTAGTGGGCAAGATTATGGAGGCACTCCTTAAGGAAAGGATAGTGCAACACCTGGAATCCATAGGGCACAGGATCCAAGACAGCATGGGTTTACAAAGGAAGGTCCTGTCAAACTAATCTCATAGATTTCTTTGACTGGGTAACCAGAGTGGTGGACCAAGGGGAGCAGTTGATGTCACCTACCTTGACTTCAGCAAAGCTTTTGACACTGTTCCACATAGAAGATTGATAAATAAGCTAGGTAGGCTCGGGTGGGTCAGAAGTTGGTCAACTGGGTGGCAAACTGGTTGACTGGCAGAAAACAGAGAGTGGTGGTAAATGGTATACAGTCAGAAGAGATGCAAGTCACAAGTGGGGTACCTCAGGGATCAGTCCTGGGGCCAGTCCTATTCAACATCTTCATTAGTGACCTGCAGATGGACTAGAGGTGAGGTTGTCTGTTTGCAGATGACACCAAGATCTGCAACAGAGTAGATGATCCAGATGGGGTGGGCAGAATGAGAAGAGATCTGGATAAACTAGCAAAATGGTCAGAAGAGTGGCAACTGGGATTTAATGCAAAGAAGTGCAAAATCATGCACATAGGGAAGAGAAACCCTGAAGCCACTTATAGGCTGGGAGGAGTTGCTAGCAGTCACAAAGGAAGAAAGAGACTTGGCATCATCATCACTGATGACCTAAAATCATCAAGCAGACCTCTAAAGCAGTAGGTAAGGCTAGGGGGTGTTAGGGTGTATTAGTAGGGTATCACAAGTCGTAAGAGGGAGGTAATAATCCTCTGTACAAGACATTGGTTAGGCCCATCTGGAGTACTGTGCAGTATTGGAGGCCACACCTTCACAAGGACATTAACCAAATTGAGGCAGTCCAGAGAAGGGCAACCAAAATGGTGCAGGGACTGCATCAGAAGACATATGAGGACAGATTACGCAGCTCAATATGTATACCCTTGAGCAAAGGAGGAGAGAGGTGATATGATGAGACATTTAAACACCTTAAGGGCATAAACAAGGTGAAAGAGTCTAACATGTTTAAATATAGAAAAATTGCAGGACAAGAGGACACAGCATGAGATTAGAGGAGGCCGATTAAGGGGATGTGAGGAAATTCTTTTCACAGAAAGGGTGGTAGATGCATGGAATAGCTACCACAAGAAGTGGTGGCTATAAATACAGTGCAGGGCTTCAAACAGGCATGGGATAGGCATAAGGGAGCAATACAAATGACTATGAATAGATAGGTCACTGACAGAGCAAAGGCCGATGGCACATTTATAAGGTAGAAAAAGAAATGGGCAGACTGGATGGGCCTTGCGGTCCTTATCTGCCGTCAACTTCTATGTTTCTTCTATGTAAATATGAACTACTATCTGTTGAGACACTGTTTGTAGGATACATATACAACTGAACAAGTAAAGCAAAAGCTGTGTCAAAATAAAAAACAAACAAAAAGATACATAAATAAGGAGACCAAGTGACCGCTGTACATATATATGCACACAAGTCCCGGACAGTTATTCAGATCCGCACACGCGGCACTGCAGTCATGGATGGTAATTAATTTACAAACCACTCCCCTGCTGCCACTACTGCTATAAAAATAGCAAGAACCATTAAGTCATGTGCTGCCTTTACCTGAGCTCCCAGCCTCCTCACGCACCATGAGCAGCATGGCACAACTCCTTCCCCGGCACAATACTGGGGCCTAGTGCTGATGCAGAGAGCAGGTATAGCATGTTGTGTGGATGAGACAATAGAGTGAGCAAAGCATGCAGTGGTCCCCCTCCTCCCCTTCTTGTCATTCTCCAGCTTTGTAACTCACTCTCCCTGAAGCATATAGCCTGATGGTTATTCACTAGAAGTAGATCTGGAAAGGATAGGGTGCAAGGGAGAGAGACATAAAGAGTGGCTCTGTTGCTGGGGGAGGGGGGTGGACAGATAAAATCTTATCATGACGGGGCACACAGAGAGACAGTGAGAAGAGCGACAGAGAGTGTTTTGCAGGGGAAAGGGGGCACAGAGAGAGAGAGAGAGCACAGTGATTCCTGCATGCATACTAATGTGCTTCAACTCCACTCTATGTGAAGCAAACATCTGTAATGTGTTCAGTATCCAGTCATACCCTTCCAACCTCCCTTTTTCTCTCTCTCTCTCTCCTATGTTAGCAACATATCAGCATACCTCTTGCTATGCGACTGTAGAAACTGTGAGAGGAAGCTGTGTTTACACCAAGAAGAGACAGTCATACCTGACCACACGTTAGCCAGCTCAGCATACAGTACCCCTCAACTACTCACATTAGGAGGAAGAGGGCTGTCCCATCCTGTCCTTATAATACCACTCTGAGCCCCAAAGTCCCACAGGGGGAGAGAGAGAGAGAGAGAGAGAGAGAGAGAGAGAGAGAGAGGTTACCAGCCCATACTGTGCTCTGAGATATTGAAACAAAATGTCATAGTTCTTTATGTTGCTTAATGAGCAACAATCTGTGAACTTAAAAGGTTAATGGGCCACCTGTATTTAGAGTCTATAAGATTGATTATGTGCCCCACATTTTGCCCCTTTTCACATATTTGGAGATGTTACAGCAGTCACCACCTACAGTAGAAATTACAGCTACAAGACATATTGGGACAGCCTCATTTTTGTTGTTGTTTGTTTGTTAATCCATGATGATGATACAGAAAAGAACAGATAATAATGAAATGTGAGCAACACTGGTAGTGGAGAAAGGAAGAGTACCATAGGAGCATTTTGTGAAGAGGAACTTTACTGCCCCATAACCAAATTAGGCAATTGTAACCACTGCCATGTCCCAGAAGAAATCAAGTACATTACCAAATAAGCAGCCCTACCCTATCCAACTGCCCCATTGAAAGTGCATTTTACTTGTTGTATCATCTCTCGACCTCTAGCTGCACTGCCCTCCTTCCATCCTGAGTTACATGCTATCACAGCAGCTGTTGTTTGCTCCCCAGCTGAAGGACCCTGCACATAACTGTGTCAGAAAAAAAGAAGCCTTGAAGGGATAAATTGTTTTGTTAAAACCTGATGGGTCTCTCTCTCAAGCCCTTCCTCTTTTCTTTTTTTCAGCTTGCTTTAAATACCACTGCTTGTTTGTTTAAACCCATCCCCTCCCAGCATTGGAAGGGAAAACCACACTGTGGGTTTAGATATACACTGGCAATGCCTGTGTGAAAGCAAGTAGATGCGTGACAATGCAGTGGGAGAGAGATGGAAAGACTCGGCAGGAGCATGGGGTAGAAGAGAAAGAGAGACAACAAGACAAAGCACACTGATTCATGTCCACCATACGTGCTTCCCTCCTTCCATCCTGAAGGATGGTAGAAGAGAAAGAGAGACAGCAAGACAAAGCACAATGATTCATGCCCATCATATGTGCATCAGTCACACTATGCAAAGGAGCAGCATTATGAGATACACAGTGTGCAATGGGTTCGGTATCTGGTCATGCCCATATCAGACCCGGTCTTCTCCTCTGTTAGCAAGACATCAGCATAGCCCTCATCATGCAGTCATAAAAACTACTCATACTAAAAATGGCAGAACTAGAATGACTTGGCTGAGAAATCCCACTCCATTAATTACTAGTCTAATAAATGCCCCGTATAATAATTCCAGTTAGAAGCCCACACTGTTAATCCAGGGTTAGGTTTCCACAATACTAAAATACCTTCTCCATAACCATAAACTGAACATTACAATCTGAAGGCATGAGAGCAACCTATGTCAGCTGAATATTACAAACAATTTACTTATATTAAGCCAATGAATAAAACTAAAGCTGCATGCAAATGGTAGCACTACAGTTTTGTTTATGAAGCTGAGAGTACAACGGGGGTTGGGGGGCGGACTGCTGTCCAGTGCAGACACGTGGCTGGTGCTATCTTAAAGACAGGATGTACCCATCTATTTCAGAGCTGCTCCACATTAGCTATAAGTGTATCACAAGCATTTAACCAAGTAATGTATAATCAAAGTACCTAACATGAAGGCACCGCTCACTCACCAACTAGCACTCTATCACTCCCCTCTATAACCCTCCTACCTGACTTAAAAACAGCACTTCATACAAAGCTTAGGTCAAAGTGGTCAGTCAGCTGCATTGTAACTTTCTTCCAGAGCGGTGTTCTATCCAAAGTCATTCAGAATTTTTGCCACTAACTTCCCTGCATGAAACATAGAAAAACAGAAGTTGTCAGCAGGTGGGGACTGTATGATCCATCAAGTCCGCCCTTAGCTTCCTACCCCCCTACTTAGCTGCCTGCTTGTGTATCCCACAGTGTCTGTCCCATGCCTGCTTGAATTCCTCCTCTGTCTTGACTCCTGCCAACCCCTCCGGCAGGCTATTCCACGGTTCCACAACACACTCTGTGAAGAAGAATTTCCTTCTATTGCTTCTGAACTTTTCTCCCTTAAGTCGAAGGTTGTGCCCTCTAGTCCTGTTGTAGTTCTTTACCTGAAAGAGGTTCTGCACGTGCACCCTGTTGTTTCCTTTAAGTTATTTGAATGTTTCTGTTATGTCCCTATGATTCCTGCATTGTCCTAGGGGGTATAATTTGAGGTCATCCAGTCTTGCCTCGTACGGTTTCTGATGCATGCCCTGCACCATCTTTGTTGCTCTTTTCTGTACCATCTCCAGCCTATCTATGTCCTTCCTGAGGTGTGGCCTCCAGAACTGGACTCAGTACTCCAGGTGAGGCCTGACCAGGGACCAATACAGGGGCATGATTACTTCATGCCTTCTGCTCATGTTGCCCCTCCCTGTGCATCCCAGGATACCAGTAACCTTTAGTTCTGCCTTTTCACATTGTCTACAGACCTTGAGGTCATCTGATATGATCATCCCTAGGTCTTACTCCTGCCTGGTAGCCACCAGCTGCTCCCCTCCAACTGAGTACAGTTTCCCTGGGCTATGCTTTCCCAGGTGCATGAGCTTGCATTTTTTGGCACTGAATTTCAATTGACAGGTCTTGGACCACTCCTCCAGTTTTTGGAGATCAGCATCCATGCTTTGCTGTCCCTCTGTTGTATCAACCCTTTTGCTGATTTTGGTGTCATCCACAAAGAGGCACACCTTTCCCTTCAGTTCATCCTCAATGTCCCTGATGAATATGTTGAAGAGGATTGGCCCCAGAGCTGAGCCCTGTGGGACCCTGCTAGTCATCCTCCTCTCCACAGACAGAGAGCCATTTATTAATACTCTCTGAGTTCTCCATTGTAACCAGTTTCTGACTCAGTTTGTAACCTCAGGCCCAATTCCCATGTTCTCCAGTTTTTTGACTAGTTTCCTGTGTGGAACGGAGTCAAAAGCTTTGCTGAAGTCCAGGTAAACCACATCCACTGCCCCACCATGATCCACTGTTTTGGTGACCCAATTGAAAAAAATCAACCAGGTTTGTCTGGCAGGACCTCCCTGCCATGAAACTGTGTTGATTTTTGTTGAGCTGACCAGTTTGCTCCAAAAAAGCTATGATTCTTTCCTTCAGCAGGGACTGCATCAATTTTCCCATTACTGATGACTGAACAATAGTTATCTGGCTGTTCCTTGCTTCCACTCTTGTGGAGTGGTACTACTGTTGCACTCTTCCAGTCCTCTGGCACCTCCCCACTCCTTAATGATTTGTTGAAGAACACTGCTAAGGGGGCTGCCAGTTCCCTCCCTAGTTCTTTCAATATTCTTGGGTGTATCCCATTTGGCCCCGTAGCTTTATCTAACTTTCACTTGTCTATTTCCTCCGGGACCCTTTCCTCTGTGAAGGGAACCGCATCTACTCCTTCAATCGGACACTTCTTTATGCCTTTTGTTGGTCCGTTACCATCTGCTTCCTGTGTGAAGACTGAGCAGAAGTACTTCTCCCTGTCTTGCTCTGTGGTTTGTCCATCTTTTTTTGTGATTCTAACAATGCCCCCTTTGGTCTTCATTTTTTCACCTATGTACCTGTAGAATGTTTTTTTTTTACCCTTTTTTACTTCCTGAGCTTTCCTAACCTCTGTTTGAGCCTTTGCATTTCTTATCACTTTCCTTGTCTCTTTTAGTTTCTGTTTCTATTCTGTTTTGTCTGCCTCATTCCCAGACTCCTTGTGCTTTCTGAAAGCTATGCACTTTTCTCTCACCAAGGTTGCCACCTCCTTGGAAAACCATATTGGGTTTTTCCTCCTTTTGTTCTTACCATCCTGATGGGCACACTGTTATGTGACCATGGTTATTGCATCCTTCGACCTTGTCCAACCTTTGTTACACCTTCCTGCTGAAAAAAACAGTTTGTTAAGGTCTGCCACTTAGTAGCACAGCTAGAGACTGGAGGAGAGAAGGTCTCTTTTCCGGTCAGTGAAGATCAGTGAAGCTGAGCAGACAGTAAGGCTAGGGGCTCTTCAGACATGGGATCTTCAGACATGTTCACTTTAATGGCACAAGTAATCTTTAAGAAACAGACACTCATACCCTCTTCTTCTGCCCCACTGTAAATGAATTTTACCCATCACTTCATCTCCAGTCTTCTGGCTGCAGTGCCCTCCTTCCGTCCCAAGTTACATACTATCTCAACAGCTGCTGCCTGCTTCCTGCCTGAAGTACCTTCCACATAACCTTATCAGAAAAAGCAAGCCCCACAGCACTATTTCTTTTAACCTGGCAGGTCTCTCTCAAGCCCCATATCTTTTCTTTTATTCAGCTTGCTATAAATCCCACTGCTTGTTTGTTAAAATCCACCCCTTCCCGGCACTGGAACTGAATGTACACTAGTGATGCCAGTGTGGCAGTGAATGTGTGGAGGGACCACAGTGCATTGGGAAGGAGGATGGAAAAACTTGGCTGTGCTGGGGGTAGGAGAGAAAGAGATGTGTTTCAACTCCACTGTGCAATGGAATAACATTAGGTGATGCATTCGGTATCCAGTCATACCCATTTCAGAGCCCCTCTCCTCTTCTGTTAGCAAGATGTCAGCATAGTAGCTCTCACTTTGCAGCCATAAAACTTAGCTGTTGGGCTACCAATGCGTCTTTTTACTTCCTTACATTTATGGCTAGTTTCATGCCAGCAGATAACAAAGCAGTAAGGCACATACTGTAGCTTAAGGCAGCGTTAATATTAGGAACAAACTGCAACCTGATAATTCAACAGGACAGTTCTTTAATCATTTGTTTCAACCCTGTTGATCTAGCCATTTATGAAATAAATTGTTGCACTGTATCAAACAGCAGAGTCACACAAGCTTTCACATTTCCTATACAGATACCTTTCTTATGCACTTACCGCACATGTTTCGCCCCCCCTGGCAGATGGAGTTAAATGTCTGGTCTTGTGTCAGATCACTTATTCTCATTTATACTTGACAAGACCTACTGGCCACCCATGTACTGAATTTAAACTGTTTTGTTTAACTTCAGCTAACCTATCCTGTCTTATTGGGACAACGCCTTGGTATCTCTGGTGCTAAATTTAAACTGTTATGTTAAACCTGTATTTAACTAGGTATCCTGTGTTAAACTGACAAAGCCTTTGGTAGCTCCTGATTTAGAATCAAACTGTAGTTTTCATTCTATGTCTCTGTATTATTTGTCCTATGTTCATGACGTGGAACCTTTGTAAAACAGCCCTGTGTGCTCAAAGGTGTTTTCTGAAACCTAAATAAATAAAAATAAATAAATAAATATGCAGAGACACAAGTTTAAGAAAATCAGCAATATGCCCTGAATTTGAGCATGGGGATCAGCTGTTCAGGTGTTACTGTAGCATCTTTTTCTGACTTTGTAATCGGTTGTACAACTGGCAAATGACAATACCACTGTCTTGAATCACTCAAATCATCTTGTGTGTACATTTAGCCACAATAGTCCCCTCCTCCAGTAAGTATGTAAGTAAAACTTTATTTTTATGGCACCCAATCCTGGAGACTCTGGGCACCTTGCAGGAGGTGTAAGACATGGCATGATTATTCAAAACAATATATACAGGGTCATCAAACAAACAAATAATTTAAAAGCCATAACAAATAAATAACAGTAAATGGATAACACTAAAATCAGCTGCAATTAATGAGGAAAAGCTTCTTTAAAAAGTGGTCTTTCAGGCCCCTCTTAAAAGCCTCCACTGATGGGGCCTCCCTCAGGGATCTAGGCAGCGAGTTCCAGAAGACTGAACCAGACACCTCAAATGCATGGTCCCCTGAGGTTTTCAGCCTGGTCCTCGGAACTGCCAGGAGGCCATCGGTGGAAGAGCGAAGAGAGCGCACAGGAAGGGCAGGGATCAGGAGGTCACTCAGGTAGCCAGGGCCCGAGCTGCATAGGGCCTTATCAGTGAGCAAGCCCACCAGGAAGATGATCCCCCATCTGACAGGCAGCCAGTACAGATCCTGCAGGACCAGGGTCACATGACAGTACCTAGGCAGGCCCATCCACAACCTGGCTGCTGCATTCTGCACCAGTTGCAGTCGACAGTTGTTTCCTCCACTGACCCCGAAGTATAGAGTGTTGCAGTTGTCCAGCCTTGATGTGACAAAGGCATGTACCAGTGAGGGCAGGTCATCAGGGGGAATTAGAGGTTTAATCTGGGTAACATTCCTTAAGGGTGGAAACCACTTTGAATGACAAACAACATCTCCTTGTTTACCGTCCTTCTGGGCATGGGGAAGTTTTCCTGCAGTAGGTCACTGTCTTTGTCGATGACAAAGTGTTGGAGTCACCCAGATGGTTGATTCTGGGTGACTTCAACACCTAGGTTAACAATGAATCCCCGCATATTAGACATGACTTCCTCCAGTTAATGACATCAGTGGGCATAGCACAAGTGGTTGCTTCTGTGACTCACCACCATGGCCATACCTTGTACTTGGTATTCTTACTGGGGCTCGAGGTTACCAACCTCAGGATTGATTGGGTCGCTGGGTCTGATCATTGCACAGTGCAGTTCTCATTCAGGGCCCCCCCAATAGTACCTCCCCTGTTGAGATGTTCTGCCATTATCCATTAAGGGGATTGTCCCCGGAGGGACTTCTGACAGTGGTAGGTTTTCTGGTGTGAGTGCTACATGTGCGGTTGGCACATGAAAGGTGGGGACAGCCTATAACACCAGTTCATGTATGACCCAGGTCTTCTTGCTTGAGATCCCCATGGTTTGATGGGGCTCTCAAGGAGATAAAGACCAAGGGTTGGATGTTGGAGCATTTCTGGTGGAGGACCTGGTCCAAGAAGAATAAACTGACTTTGAAAGCTCACTACTGTGACTATCAAAGGGTAATCAAACAATAAGAAGGCAGAGTTCCTGTCCAGAGAGATTGCCACAGGGAGGAACAGACCAGCACAGCTCTTTTGGGCTGTTGACAGGCTGCTTCCCCACTCCCAGGAGGATGGTAAACAAGGAGAACCCTGCAACCTGCACCTGGACCCCCACATGCAGCCACACATTCAAATGATGAGGTAGAACCAACTGGGTGCATGGAGAAGTTCAAGGAGTAGGAGACATACCAAGGAGACTAGCTGTATAAATTTTCTCTGAGGAAAGGCTCTATGTTCCCCTCAAAGCATGCCACACTGGATGATGAGTCTGTGAAACAAAATCACATAGTTTTAATTACACTTTATTAGTGTTAAAAATTGAAAGTTAAAAAACATCTTTGTCAAGATGCATTTTACTTCACTGACAGCATGTGACACAAGATTAGTTAGCATATCATAAAGCACCCTTTGCTCTTTGCAGAAATGACTGTCTCTTTATAGATGGCTCAAGCCTTCCAATAAACATGGTCAGCAAACTTGAATGTCAGAGATGCAGCAGACGTCTTGAGGAAATGTCTTCAAACCAGTAGCCATATTTAGGCAAAAAATAGAGCACACAGGATTTGATTAACCCAGACGAAAAGGTATCAAGCATTTGATTTGGGCATATGATCATATTACTTACACCATATTTGGCCACTGAGGTGAATGAAAATGGTAGCTCTGCCAAACATGGCACATTGCACTTGATCTGTAATTCACTAATCCATTTGTTTTCTAATAATTTATGTTTATACAGTGTGTACAGTTACTGTGTCTCTTAAACAATTAGATATGAACAGGGGGTAATGTTAATATTCTAGTTAACTGCACCCAGAGGCAGAATGTGGCATGAGGCACATTCAAATGTCACAAGCCTATAGAGGATGATTAACAAGAATATTAAAATAATTACCCATGAGTACATTGCTGCTATAATATAAAATGTAACAACAAAAATTTTGAACAAATTGTACCTTTTTTATTTACCTCCAAACTAAGATTTGCAATTAAGTAGTTCATTCATTCTCTGTTCAATGTGTCCCAAGCAGTACTGCACATTTCAGATGTGCGTCAGTGTGTGCCCTCATGCATGAGGTTGTAGAGTGCTTCTTCCTGACTCCATAATGACGGGACTTGGTAGCTGTAAACTTGCCTAGTCAGGGCTATGAGAAAGAATAAAGAGGAGGCATTTAGTTGGTTTGCACTCATCCCCCTTTATAAAGCAAGATTTGTTTCATTAAATAATTATGCATGGCATATTTGAAATGGGCATGCGAGCCTGGACATGAAGATTTGCTGAAAAAGCACATGCATTGAAAAAATGAGTGCATCACTATCATTGTACTCTGTAGTGATTCAAGTGGCTGGTTCTATTTTATTTCAAAACAGAGTTTCTTCTGTGGTGGAATTCAACTTCTGGGGCTGTGATTAGATCAACACTGATATGTACACTACTGTCACAGAGCTACTGGTATCTGTGCACACACACACACACACACACACACACACACACACACACACACACATGCATGTCTGTTGTGTGAGTTATGATTGTGTGGTGTATACTTCCTTCAAGATCAAGACCTGGGTTTGAATCCACAGCCCCTACTTGCATACTGTGTGACCCTGAGCAAGTCACTTAACTTCCCTGTGCTCCCAGGTCACACCTGTAAACAAGCATTCAGCTTAGTGTGTGTGAGGGAATTTTTATATATCCTAAAGCTGTATTTGCTATTAAATGCCTTGAAGCTATGCTTGCTTTGAAAGCCATGCTGTAACAAAGTCATAATGAATGTAGTAGAAATTTCTGAGTTCATGTTTTCTTTTTTTAAGGGTTATAGAATTTGTACTAAGGTTACTTGAGGTACATTTGTAAAAACAGAAAAATAGATAAAACTGAGCAGAACTGGTTGTACCAGCCTAAATAATGGGCTTAGACAAAATATAAAGATAGCATGCCTGGGCAAAATATAAAAATAACAGCACCGTAGTGGCATTGAAGGCAAGCTGTATGTTGCTATGGTGTGAGTAAAACTCATTGTCTCTCTCAGGTCAGCTTGACCCAGGCATATGTATCAAGCAGTGTTGGGAAAGAAATGGAATAAGTAGTGGAAAAGTACCTCATACATAAACTTGTTTTTCTTTTTTCTGTTACATTGCTGAAAACTTGTTATGCTGTCTTATGATTGGCTTATACTGAAATGTTGGTATTTTTCAAGATAAGAAGTGCAAAATCTAGCTTATAAAAAGCTGCTGTAAATTGTAATTGGAGAACTTCTCCGTTGTAGAAGTCCCACATGCATGTGTGTTTGATCAAATAACGCGACGTTAAGACAAAACCCAGTGGTGTGGTTTTTGGCCCGTGACAACGGGAGTGGTTGCTCAGGTAATACTTACAGTGAGAGAATTTGCGATCACATGTGTCTCTCCTGGTTAAACAATTGGAAAAAAAAAAAGATCTGTTTGCCTGCTCTTCTGTCTGCCAGTGCTGACCCACACGTACATGCATGGTCACTATATTAATAAGGAGTATAAAAACAGTTCCTGTGTCAATAACAGTCAATCATTAATTGCTCTATCTCCAGTTTTTGGCTGCTCTACTAGTAGAGGTGGGTGAAGTTCCCAAATTTCACTACATGGAGCACTTCACGTATTATCACCAAATTCACGTAGTGCTCCACAATGTGAAGCGTATTACTCTGCTCTCTAATTTTAACGTGGAGTGCATTGACTGCAATGGACTTCTCGTTGCTTTGCTTTGTTTTACTGTCTTTCCCTTAATTTTAACATGAAGTACCATTGATTTGAATGGACTTTGCTATACTTCACCTTTTTATTGCTCTTTGAGGAGAATTTTGTAGTGATTCATGGGATGGCAGGTCACATGGGCTCTAGATTGTCTTGCACAGCCTCAGTTCTGCATAGTGTGTGTAGTGGAAAGCTGGAGACAGTTTGATCTCAGAGCGCTGAGAATAAAATCATTGAAAAAGCTTTAAAAAATCACTTTTGATCCAATTATTTTGGTCAAAATTTAGTACATAGATTGTAGGAAAGCTTCCTGTGCTTATATCATCAAGTGTCAATTGTTTTTCTGTGCATTTTGAATGTTAATTTAAAACATTCAGTCTGTGTACTGACAGACACTGTTGAAGTGTGCTTCGGGGGAGGGGCTTATCTGTGGTGGAGGGAGATTCACAGTGAAAAAGGCAATCTTTCTAACTGTTGGGTAGTAGTAGTGTGTTAGTATTCGTGTGTTCATATACACACAGTAATACTTGTATCAATTTTTGATAATTTTTTGCTGTTGTGGTGCAATGTACATTTTCAGTTGGTTTAAAAGATTTAGTTGTATAGTGTACTGAACTGATAAATTTTCTGCACATTACCTGTAGTAGTGTGTGAATGTGTGTGCATACCATCAAGTCAGACACGTTTCATTGTGCCAGTGCCACACAGTTATCGACGCATTCTGAATCGGTTATCCATCTGCAATATTTTTGACTGCTTCCTTCTATCTAGCTAGTGAACTGCTACTGCAGTGGCCCCCAACCCGTAAAAGGTTTAATTTATTTTTCCAGTTTTGGATTTGTGCGACTACTGGTTAAAGGGGAACTGTCATCAACAGGATTTCTTAATGTCTGAAAGCCCATAAAAAGCTAATTTGATTGTGCCATTGTGTTTATCTATGAGTCTTTGCAGTCCAGAGTTATTCATATGTAAATCACCCTGTAATTAAGGGCTGGTGGCAGCCACATGTTTTCAATCTTGACAGGAAATGATGTCACCGAGGATCTAGGTCCTCCTTTGACTGTATTTAATCCAACAGGTTAACTAGGAAATTGACTGTTTTAGTGTGTTTTAAGGTGTTATTATACAATGGCATAAAAGAATCTTGGACTCTGATTGGTCTGTTTGGGACTGGAGCTGTGATGTTATCCCAACACAACATCACGGCTCTAGCCCCAGCACAGAAACGACTGCATCAAATGTAAAAATTAAAAATAAAATGAGTCACTCCATGGCCACGATTGCTTGATTCTGTGATTCCCATTCAGCACCCGACCTTACTGTCCCCAATTCAAAAAAACAGACCCGAATCAAGCCAACAACCCAGCAGACATCCCCACAAATCCCCAAAGATTCTAACCTATTAAAAAAAGCATAAAACTAAAACCCGTTGTTAGTTCATGAGAACAGCACATGGCTGTCTGTTTGTGTCTGTGCTCGCAGCCTCGAGCACCCACTCCTCAGACTCTCCACCCCTTTGCACATTAAACAAATAAAATTCAGGCCAGTATCACATCCTTTTACCAGCTTCTCCCAGTACACAGCCAACAGTGGGAGAAGTCTGTGTGTACTAAAAGTGTTAAAAGCAGAGCCTGCCCCTCACTGTATACCGTCACTCCCCACTCCACGGTCCGCTCCCTCGCATTCTTGAAATCCCTCAATAAAGTTTGTTCTGCAGCACAGACACAGAGTGGGGACACACTCTACCAGATTTCAAATGTATTTCTTGGTACCAGCCACTTACAATCACTTTCTAAATGCCAAAAGTACCGCTCCTCTCCTCACTCATTCCTAAGGTTTCATGTCACAGAAATCATCCAGTCCCATGGCAGGCATTGGGACAGTTGAATTAACTTTGTGGACTCTGGAGATAGACAGAGACACACACACACACACACACACACACACAAAAAAAAGTGGGAGCCCTGGGACCTCTATAGGTGGCAGCCAAATGAACACACAGACCCACTCATTTACCAGCAGCACTACCTACTGGCCAAAAAAGAACTATTTTTCCCTATGTATGCATCCACAATGATAAATTAACTAAAAAGTAAAAAAAAAAAAAACTTCGTTAATCTTTTTTTCTTTTATGTAAATAAGCCATTGTATAATAGCAATAATGCACAACCAGTGTGGGTTGTGCTGGGATAACCCTCACGCTTGTGTGTGGCCACACTCGGCCTGCGGCCTTGTGCCTAACCACCCCAGGCATGAGGTTATCCCAGCACAACCCACACTCTGTCGTACATTATTGCTTAATTACAACACTTTCTACATCTATAATAATTGTTTTGTACGTGCATTGACACTAGTGTTATCACCTTTACATTTCAAACTGTTAGTAAAAATAATCCATCTTCAGGATTGTTTTAGCCTCTGGGATATACTGCCAGTTGAACATGTCAGTACAGATTCCTGGGGCTGCCACAGTACCACCTTCTGTCTTTTTCCATTCTCTCTCTTACAGCCTTTTCTCTTACAATGTTGTGTGTGAACTCGGGTCTACAAGATGCAGATGTGGCTATGTACCTGCTGGCCTGGCATCATGGCCTCCCTGTGCTCCCACAACACAGCCAGGAATAAGCTGTTGCTCAGTGTGCCCTTCCTGGACAAAGACAGCAAAAACAATCTGAGCATGTGTTATGATTCTAAAAATATGCTCTTTCTATCCTGATTTGACTTGAAAATAAACAAATAGGACACAATTACTATAGATGGACAGCATTATTAAAACATGCATAATCTGATGTGAATTATTAAAAGAGTATTTTACTTCTTTGATGAAGTTAAAAGTATAACAGTTTCTTACTGAAATACTTTGGATGGAATAGGATTTTGTAATTACAACACTTTCTACATTTATATTTGTTTTGTATGTGCAATGAAGTCAGTTACAACTTTTACATTTCAAACTGTTAGTAAAAATAAAGGAAAGAGGAAATTGTTTAACCAGGAAAGGCACACTAAGCTGAAGCTTGTTTCCAGTTGCGACCTAGGGACACAAGGAAGTTAAGTGACTTGGTTAGAGTCACACAGTATGGAAGTGGGGGCTATGGGATTCAAACCCCGGTCGGCAGGTTTGTAGCTCAGTGCCCTTAACCACTGAGCTATACTGCCTCATAATAATCCAATATAATTCTGGCATTGTTATGGTAGAAAATCCCATTCCATCCAAAGTATTTCAGTAAGAGACTGTTATATGTTTAACTTCATCAAAAGAACTAAAATACCCTTTAATTAATGGTGATCATTTTTTACATACAGATAACGACACTTTAATCTCCAGTTACAACCTCCCAGTTGATATTTGTGGTTACAACCAGGAGGTTGTAATCAACACCTGTCAATCAAGTGTTACCACAGAAAGTTAACTAGTGCGTACTTTCACTCTGGGGGATGGGGGCTTAACATCTTGCCCAACATGGTGTCTCCATTACCGAGCACTTGTACCAGCACTCAAATCTTTGCCACACACTGTTAAGACAAATAAGATTTTAAATATATTTAAATAAATATCTAGTTGATCCTGCCTTGGGAATGAAAAAAATCAGTCTGGTTCATCCTGCTGCTCATACTCTTCGAGCACATCTTACACTATGCAGCAATGCTGAAGGACCACAAATTACCAGAATGTCATTACCACTGTAATGTAAAAAAAAAAGAGAAGAAAAAACAAAAGGGAGAGATGGAAAGTGTGCGTCTGTGTGTGTGAGCATGTGCGTCTATCTCTGACAGAACTGCTGCACTAACTGAATTGTGCTGAAAGGGAAAAAATATCACCAGTAATTAAATAAAATAATATATGTGTGTGTGTGTGTGTGTGCGTGTAAAAAAAGACAATTTTACACACACACTCGGTGTGCGATTCGTTTATAAGCCCCTCAGGGTTTATGTTGCATCCCATACCTCCGATGTGTGTAAAATTCTGGTTACACACACCCACTCATATGTTATTTTATATTTTAATAATGCATTTCAGGTTATGCATGTTTTAACAATATTGTCCATCTATGTGTTTTTGCAATTAATAAACAAGTAATTGTCCTGTTTTTTCTTTTGAAGTCAAATCTGGCTAGAAAGAGTATACTAGTTTCAGCATCTTAACACATGCTCAAAACCAATTCTGCAGGATGAATGAAGCTTGTCCACAGCTGTCCTGCCTGCTGATAATCAAAGCTACACATTTCAAGGCTGGCTGTATGATGCCAGGTCAGTAGGTATGTAGCCACATTTGCATCTTGTAGACCTGAGTACATGCCTGAAATTATAAGACAAAAGGCTGCAAGAGAGAGAGAATGGAAAAAGACAGAAGTTGGTGCTGTGGCAGTTCCAGAAATCTGTACTGACACGAACACAGCCAGGGTTTAGAAATCCTGATATGGGGCCCCAATACCTGTTGGCACCACAGAGCCAGCCTTGAGATGTGTAGTTGTTGATGATCAGCTGGCAGTATAGCCTAGGGTTTAAAGCAATCCTGAAGATGGATTATTTTTACTAACAGTTTGAAATGTAAAGGTGATAACTCACTAGTTTCAATGTACATACAAAACAAGTATTATAGATGTAGTAAGTGTTGTAATAACACCTTACAACACACTTAATAAAACAACTGATTTCCTATTTGACCTGTTGGATTAAATACAGTCAAAGGAGGACTTAGACCCTCGTTGACATTATTTCCTGTCAGGAACCCAAAACATATGGCTGCCACCAGTCCTTAATTACAGGGTGATTTACATATGAATAAACCTGGACTGCAAAGACTCACAGATAAACACAATGGTGCAATCAAATTAGCTTTTTATGGGCTTTCAGACATTAAGAAATCCTGTTAATGATAGTTCCCCTTTAAGGTGTTTTTGTGCCTGTGCGGCTTCATCTCTTTACAGTGTGCAGTCTCTGTCTGTGTGTTTGCATCTGTTTAGGGCCCAATCTGCATCTGTTCATCACAGTTGTTGTTTTTTGGCTTCTCACTCACCCCAAAGTTCAGAAATCTCAGTTTTGTTGTGAATTTTCTGTGTAATCCAAAAAAATGTCTACAAAGAGACATGCATGCAAATATGTTTCTGGCTATGGCACTGCTGCCAGTGGCAAGAGTGGCCATGGGCATGGTAGTATGCAGAAGTGCATTGTTGATGCCAGTAAAGGGATTTCTCCGACTATGTTTTTCACAGCACAATCAGTATCTTCAATCATGGTTGGAGATGCTGTTGTCCCCACTGGTAGTAGTGAAGTAGCTGATGGCATGAGTATTGCCCCAAGTTCAACCCATGACAACAAGTTAACCAGCTTCCAAAATATTGTGGAGTCTAAAGCCGTGACTGAGTCAGAATGTAGCAGATGTCACATTCCCCGATGTCCCCATCCCTATCCCCACATTGGTTGAACATGATTCTGATGCTGATGATGACTCGTCGCAATCTCATGTTTCCAGCGCTGTTGATGAGGTCATGCCTGTGCCATCCAGCCCTTCAAATGTTGGAGAAAAAATATTGTATGATCATAATGATGCTTTGGTTGGTACATGTTCTCCACAGGACAGCATCCAAGCTGACACTGTGGATGCAGATGAGGAATAAGATGATGATTTTAGTGACCCCAGTTGGGAACTGGAGAAAAAGAAATTAAAGGTGGTTGTGTGTAAAGTAGAAGTCTGTCAGTGTTAAATCACCCCCTCATCAAAGTTGTGATGTGATGGTTTCTGTTGATGATGATGACCCAGTAGTAGTCATCATAGATAATGATAGACAGGTACAGCTCAAGTGTGGCCAGCAACAGAAATCATGTAGTACACCCCCATGTCATTGTCTAAAAAACTGGAGTCCAATATGCAGCATCAGGGACCTGAGAAAATGTAATGTAGGGGATCAAAATCTCTTGTTTGGTATTTTTTGTACAAGATCCAAGTGATGAAGCAGTGGCAATCTGCCAGCTTTGCCAAGTGCGTGTCAGACATGGTAAAAAGGGTAGTCATCTGGGCACTGGGGGCCAGCATACACATTTGAAGAACAGGCACATGGCACTGTGGACTCAGCACTAGAGGGGAGCTAATGCCATAGTGGGGCGTTCACCCTCATCCACCTTATTAAACATGGTATCCCCTTCCATAACTGTAAGTAGCCCAAGTAGCCATTCTGTAGTAGTGGTGAAATAACAACTGAGGAGTACTACAGGTATGAGGAGGAGGATGATTTTGAATTGTTGTCAAGTGGTGGTCAGAGTAGCAGCAGCGGTGGTGATCTATGCAGCATTATTTCTAGTCCAACATCAACCCCTGTGCTTAAAACAGGGATAATAACATAATTTGTGGGCTTGTCAGTGTCACCTGTGCAACCCCTCTTCATCACACAGCAAAAGCACCCCACCCATGGCCGTTCACAGAGCAGGGCAGAGTCATTTGGCACACCACGTGCAAAACAGGTAACAACTCAGCCCATGTTGCAGAGTCTTTTTGCCCGGAACATGAAATATCCACCCAATCATGCAGTGTCACATGAACTGAATGCTGCTATAGTGGAATTGCTGGCAATCGACCTTTTACCCTTCTTCTTTGTGGAGAATTCTGTATTCTGGCATTTTACAGCACGCACCTGTCCCAAATGGAAAGTCCCACCCAGGACATATTTTTCCACCTGTGCTGTCCCGGAATTATACCAGACTGTGACAGAGTCTGTAAGACATTCCCTTCAACATTTCTCCTCACCATTCATCCACTTTAAGTAAGGATATGTGGACAAGTGGCAAAACGGCAGGCAGTTCATATTTGTGTATTACTGCACATTGGGCGCTGGTACCGGGGGTTGTCTGCCTGGCGGTATTGGTAATCAGTGTAGTAAGGCAGTCTGTCATGGTAGCAACCTTCTGAGAATTCAACAGCATGCAACACTTGCAATGCACAGTGTGGCCAGTTTCCACACTGGTGAAAACATGCTTGACTTGTTACTGACCGAAACTGATGAGTGGCTGAACCCCCTGTCCCTCAAAGCTGGCTTTATAGCCAGTGACAATGGCTCAAACGTGGTGAAATGTATCATTGTTGGTGGCTTTGTTCGGGTTCCATGCATGGTCCACTGTTTAAATCTTGTGGTCCAGGAGCTTCTACTGCACCCTGACATCAAGGAAATGTTGACAGTGGCAAGCCACACCTGTGCACACATGTCATGCTCTGGAAAGGCCTGTGACCAACTTCGGCAACTGCAGATTCAAAACAGCCTCTCTCACTACTGCCTCAAGCTGGAAGTTGTCACACACTAGAACTCAACTCTTTGAATGGTAGAGAGGTTGTATGAACAATACAAAGCCATCTTGGAATAGCTAGTCATGCACACTAGCCATGACACTTCCGAGGCCTCGATGTCTATGACGACTTAACAGTGGTGCCTCATGGACTCAGTGATATCAGTTTTGAGGCCATTTGAACATGCCACACAGGCAATGAATGACTACACTGCCTCCATAAGCCAAGCCATTCCACTGCTGCAGGTGCTGAGGCAGACTTTGTTGAGTCTGGAGCGTAGCCTTGCTGTGTCCAGAGATTGTTCAAGCAGTGTGTTAGTTAAACACATGCTGACAGTATTCGACCGCAATTGCCACATCACAAGTATTCTGGCAAGTGCCAAATTCATAATAGCAACAATGCTGGACCCACGATACAAATGTGGAATTGCATCCTTACTGGAAGGAGGGCCTGAACAGGTTAAAAAATCTCAGTGGACAACTGGTGCAATTGGTTCATGGGGCACAGAAGTCACGTGCCAAGTTCAGCAAACCAGAGCATAACAAGGCTGAAGGTCACTGTGGACTAGTAAGCACATCCAGTAAGGTGGCTGCAGGTCTAGGTGGGGTGTCAGCAAAACTGGTTGCCATTAACCAACTTTGGGGTGCATTGTCTCAAGTGGGAATCTGTGACATCGATGAATCCAGTGAACAGGAGGATGAGTCAACAAGAGAACTGCATGCAGCACAGCGAATGATTGACTCATATTTGGCTGAAAACAGGCATCTGTCAGTAACTGATGATCATCTACTGTACTGGAGTGGAAAGGTGAGTGAATGGCCAGAGCTGACTTCAGTGGCGGTGAAGTACCTAACCAGCCCACCCTCCAGTGTAAGTGTGGAGAGGGTATTCAGTTCTGCAGGGCAATAGTTGTGACTGTCATACCAACCTCTCACCGACAAATGTCAGCATGCTGACATTCATAAAAATGAGTGACAGTCACATACCTACTCGAATTATCGCATCAGTGTTCATACCCCATCATGACGATGGTTGTGCTGATGATGTGGGAGAAGCAGACCATCCTGGTGGCAGTGTCAAATGACCTACCACTGAGGTTGACGATGCAATCATGGACAAAGAATTCTCTAGTGGGCACAATTCCAACCTTGAGGCAGCTTCCTGTTTGATGAGGATGAGGTGGATGTTGCTGGTATTTAAGTTAATGGGTTGAAAGGCTGTCACATTTTATTAATGGTACATTTTTTGGTTTTCATAAAATAAAAGCAGTGTTCTTGACTCAGTCTTATTCCACAATTCAGATTTGCACAAATAATGACCCATCACAATCATTATATTTTACCTTCCCCTTGGTATACTTTCTGATTATACTTAAAGAGTAGGTACCCACTGTAAGGTACCCAGCCCCACACCCACACATATATACTCTAGCTGACCTGCTCCACTATTGAGGTGTATTAAAAATTCCATGCATTTCCCTCCAGTTAAAAAATTATAGCACCCCGAATGTGCACCCCCATAAAAATAGAGCCATGCCTGACATGCCCCCAGGGAGGTACCCCCAGACCCCTTTTGTGATGTCAGAAAATGAAGGCTGTGTGAGTGCTCCATAGACCTGTATTGGCACCATTTTTCAATGACTTTTAGTACTATTTAGAGTTGTCACTTGTAAAAATGAAAGTGACCACTCCAGTAAACTGGGACTGTTACTCCAGTGACTGCTTTGATTTTTCTACATGGCACCTCTAAATAGTACTAAAAGCCATAGAAATATCACATACATACAGGTAATGGAACGCACACTCGGTATTCATTTTCTGACATCATAAAATGGGTCTGGGGTACCTGCCTGGGGGCGTGTCAGACATGGCTCTGTTTTTATGGGGGTGCAAATTTGGAGTGCTATAACTTTTTAACTGGAGGGAAGTGCATGGAATTTTGAATACACCTCAACAGTGAAGCAGGTCCGCTATTATATATGTTAGAGGGGGGCTGGGTACCTGACAATGGGTACCTGCTCTTTATCAGAATGTGTGCTGTCATTGGTAAACACAGTCAGCCTCTTAAACACAACTGTCAATTTGTAGTAGGTAGTAGCCACTTAAATCCTGCCATTTAAAGATATCTTCCTCCTGAGTGACACTGAAAGACTATAACACACTATATCCAGCAACCCAGCCGTCTGTCTGACAGTGAGCGAGAATGTGTTCCTGTGTCCATGACCAGAAGTAACCTACAGCCAGCCAAATCCACCAGTCTGTCTGATAGGGAGAGAGAATGTGTTCCTGTGCCCATGACCAGAAATAACCCGCAGCCAGCCAAAGCCACCAATCTGTATGACAGTGAGAGGTAATGTGTTCCTGTGCCCATGACCAGAAGTAACCTGAAGCCAGCCAAAGCCACCAATCTGTATGACAGTGAGAGGGAATGTGTTCCTGTGCCCATGCCATGCCAGAAGGAATCTGCATCCAGCCACAGCCAACAAGCTTCTTATTATCAGTAGTTTACAGCGCGTATGTACTAATTTGTCATACTATGAAATTTTCTTGAGCTGTGTGAATGCTTTCTTTACCATTTTAGAGATGCACTTGAGAAACATATACAGCAGAGTTCAAATAGGAGCACCAGGAGTCTGCAGTGGTGCTGTAGTAAAGGCACAAAGCAGTAGAGCGGGTAGCTAACACTTAGCAGGTAACAGGTAACACTTAGCACCCGCTGCCGCAAAAGGAAACACAAGGACTACTTTGGACAGTTTAATAGTCCTTTTTTATATAAAGTAGGTACACAATGGTAAAAAAATGTAAAAAAGCTTTCAGCTTAGTGTGCTACTCCTGGTTAAACAACTAAATTAAAAAATTAAAAATTAAAATACAGCTGTGACTGAAAAAACACTGACATTTCACTTAGCTGCCTGCTAAGCTTCTTCAGAGTGATAAAGAGGCTTGAATAACGTGCTCATTAAATACACTTTAATAATGTGCATCACACGACATGTCAACCAATCAGAAGGTCACATAGCAATTCAAAAATGAAGCTTTTCATAAATTCAGTGCCTGGGCCAGTGTTATTTGCTACTGTGGCATTATGCTTTTTCAGGTGTTTTTACCATAGTGGTTTCTATAATCCAGACACTTATGCTTATATTCTAAGGCATTTGATTTTTTTATAAAGTACACCATTTAACATATGTCAACAAAAAACACATAGGGTGGGATATTCAGACTGCGAAAGGCTGTGGCGCAAGCCAACTGGGATGTGCCAGGGCACTGACAAGGTGATATTCAACGGTGCTGCGCCATGGCTCAGCACTGTTGAATATCACTCTGTGGCCACTCGCATTGCACATGGTGCAGTGGCACTGCACCAGTGCAAGTGGCCAGAGAGGGGCAGGGGGATGCGCTAGTGCAAGTGCCATTGAGCTAGGTGCATCAACCATGATATTCAAAGGTGCACATGCAAATGTAGCCATAATGCATGCAAGGCACAAATGGGGCCATTTGCATGTCATTATGGCCCCATTTGCATGCAGGTGCACCCATCCCCGGTGACTTGCACCTGGTGCCCTGCCAGGCTGCAGCCATCGGGGACCGACGCCCCCTGCACAAGCGGAAAAGTGCCCCACTGCTGATCGTGGGCATAAGTATAAAGAAATTACCTCCTATATCCCTGGTGGTCCAGTGGACTGCTCGCAGCCCGATCGCGGGCAGAAGTCTAATAAAAGATTAGATCCCATCCCTGGTGGTCCAGCGGTGCCCCCGTCTCCACCCTCCCACTGAGCCCTGCCACCCCGCTCTGCTCCCCATCAGTGGTGGGCGGCAGCTCCCCACCCGCAAGTCACCTGGCCACCTGCCGACTGACTGCGTACAGTACAGCCGTACGCCCATTGGTCCACAGCATGGGCCAATGGCAGCCTGAATTCCGTACTGTGCTAAACAGTCCAGATAATGAATCAATCCATTCACATATCTGGACTATATATTTATTATGGTCTGCATGCAACAATGCACACACTCAGACCAATGAGCCTCAGCTGTACTGTACGCAGTCAGTTCAGCAGGCGGCTGGAGTGGATGCGCGGGGACTGCCACCCACCACTGACCAGGAAGCAGCAGGGTGGCGAGCTCAGTGGAAGGGTGGGGGGGGTACCGCTGGACCACCAGGGATGGGATCTAATCTTTCATTAGACTTCTGCCCGCGATCGGGCTGCGAGCAGTCCACAGGACCACCAGGGATATAGGAGGTAATTTCTTTATACTTATGCCCATGATTGGGCTACAAGCAGTCCACTGGACCACCAGGGATATAGGAGGTTATCATCTTTATACTTTTGGCCGTGATCGGGAATAGGGGGTGCTACCCAACGGAGGGTGCCGCCGGAGCTCAGGTGGCCACTCACAGCTGGCAGATGCCGTGTTGTGCCCTGCAATATGGCAGCTCACCTGTGGGTGGCCAGCTGTTGCTCCTTTATTTTTTGGAACAACTGTATGCGGCGCATGTAGGGGTTGTGCCTGCATGGGCTCCGCACATCCCGGGCTGAATATCGCGATGTGCGGGGGTATGCATGGGCACATTCCCCCTACTTGTGCTGCATACATTACTGATGTGCCCAGATGCATCAGGATTTGTGCCACGCACTTTCCCCTTTTGAATAGTGTGCCAGGGCACATCAGTGGGTTGCACATGGCGCAACCCTTCTGAATATCCCACCCATAGTCTTTATCTAAATAAATGTAACTTTGTGTGATTATTTATAACAAATGGCCCATGATCAACATTTAACATTTAATATGTGATTTTAGTACATGATTTTTGTATCCATTTTCATACGTGCTTGTATTTTTAAATGTTGCTGGTCTCTTCATTTAAGTGTATGCATTCACCTTTTTGAATTGCTATATAACCTTTTGATTAGTTGACATGTCATGTGATGCACATTGTGAAGGTGTATTTAATGAGCACTTTATTCAAGCTTTCCAAGGTAGTCCTTGTGTTTTCTTTCGAGGCAGTGGGTGCTAAGTGTCCCTCTCTTGTTTAGAAACATATACAGTCAACATTTTTCTTTTTGTACAGGTTTCCAGTTTCAAACAGTGTAATAGGCTCAGAGGACTAGAGTATTACAATACTGTCTACAACCATCTATAGGATATCAGTTTCAGGTAAGTATATTAATCTTATTTCATCACTTCTTTTAGGTATTTCATTTTTTCAAGCCAGTGTAAATCATACAAAGTAGATGACATGTACGGTAGATAATATATTTTTCATGCACATCAGTCACTGGCTTACTTTAGCAGGCCATGGGGTTGAACAAAGTTTTATCTGGGTCATGACAAGATGTCTTGTAATGTAATTTAAGTTAAGACAGTGGGCCAGCGCATGTCACACATACTAGACTTGTTAGTTGGTCTTGGTGTGGCTTACTAATAGCTTGGTATCTGTCAAGCTGGATGTAAGAGACAGTAACAGCCACACTTAGAACAGAATGTGTTAGTGCAATGAAGTATGAATTATTTGTTCTTCATCTGTTTGCAGGTAACATTTTGGTGCTGTGTGCTGCCATCTGTGCTTTCTTCAAATAAGAACACATGCAACTTGTATGAATCCGGAGGATACACAGAAAACCTGTAAAGAAGTCAAAACAAAACCATTAATAAAACTTGCTTCCAAATGATACCCCCCACCCCCCAAAAAAATTCTATCCTGACCTGGCCTTGACAGTTTTCCTATAGCAAAATTCCTCAGCAAGCCAAAATTGTTCAACTCAAGTATGACTGGATGACCTGTAAGAGAAAAAACAGAAATTATTACATGTATACATGTGTGTATATACAGTATATATATACTGTATATATGTATATAAAAATTAAATGTCTGGCTCTCTGAAAAAAACATGAGCATGAAGGGTACAATAACTTACCAATGGTAGTATGAGTACACACACACACACGCACACACATCATGTTACAGCCAGCACAGCAGACTTTCGGTCCACCATAGTATCATCACATCATTGTTCACACAATGGTCATCTGTGGCTATCATCATTTGGCAAGAACTGTGCATCAGCCCAGTCAGCGCAGGTAGCAGAAGACAGAAGTACAAGAGGAGCAAGTGCCATAGTTGTCGTAGGAGTGGGTGCACGCATAAAGCAGTGTGTCAGGAAATAATTGAGGATTTTCAGCACATTTTATCAAGTTATTTATCTTGATCTGGAGTCTGGCATTTTCAGGACACTTTGACAGCAGCCAGACCTCATCTGGAGTACAGCGTGCAGTTCTGGAGAGCATATCTCTGCAAGGACATAGACAGGATGGAGGCTGTACAAAGGAGGGCAACTAAAATGTTGCAGGGTCTGCACCATAAGCCAGATGAAGAGAGACTAAAGGAGCTTAGTATGTATAACTGCAAGGAAAGGGAGGGGGCATGATAGAAACTATCAAGTACCGAAAGGGAATCAACAACGTACAAGAGGGTAGCATCTTTCAGAAAAAGAAATGTGCACAATAAAGGGGCAAAATTTGAAAATAGAGGGGGGACAGATCAGAGCAATGTCAGGAACTATTTTTTTATGGAGAGGGTGGTGGGTGCAAGGACAAACAAAAACTAATGATCGATGTTATGGTGTAAGAGAAGTAGTTGAAGCATGACCATAATTTGGAGTTGGTGCACCTCCATGAGCTTCAATTGCTGCTCCACATTGTCAGTCCAGTGGTTCACATGGTCCAACTCAATCCACATCAGGCCCAAATCGGCATGTGTGGCAAGTATTCAAGCAAGGTTGCCACCATCACCTGTAAGTTGTAGAGCAGCCATTTGCTCCATGGGCCCACCCCCGCTTGACACCACATGCAGGTGGAGGCCGTGCTACCTCCTGTTGTCCAGCAGGGCCAAAAGGTGCATTCCTGCCCTGTTCGGCAAGCTTGGCTTGCCACTCTGCATGGTGGCGATTGTATACCTGGGTGCGCTGACCACCTGTGCCCAGATTACTTCCCTTGGGGCCATGGCACACCACCACACCACACAGATTACACTTCACTACACTGGTGTCTGCAGGCAGTGTAGTGAAGAACTCCCACACTAATGAGCTGTGGGGAGGATTGGGCACAGGTGGGGGGGCCCAGATATTGTTGGCAGCTGTTGCTGGTGCTCAATTGGGGCCGGGGGTGGGGAAACCTGCTGCTGCTGCTGCTGCATCTGTGACTGCTGCGGCTCCTCCCTCAACTTCCTGCTCAGCCACTTTTGCAGGGGCCATTGCAGGTGGTGGCACTGGTAGCTGGGCACTGGTAGGTGCCTCCGGAGGTTGTGTTTGCGTGCCACCACTATCTCCTGCTTCAGGGAGGTGACCACTAGCCTGGAAGGTGCTCCAGTGAAGACACAGGGTGCCACCGCAAATGCATACACCTACACGATCTCCACTCTGTAGACACACACACACACACAATTAACAATTAGCAAATACTAGACTGAAATAGGTGCACAAATACAACTCAAGACAACAAATAGGCTATTTAACTAGGATTTTTTGCAATATCTGTCCCCTGAGTCTCCTCTCAAACACAGCTCTTTCTCCGACACTAGATAAGGTGAAAGTGAAAGTCTTTCACTGTCTGCATGATTAACTTCCTGCCTGAAACATGTGACCTGCAGAGTGTGAGCCATGTGATCTGTGGGCTGCTTCAATGCTCACTCACTCCAGCTTTAAAAGAAAAATAAAGCAGAGTGAAGTGGAGTGAGTAATGCGAAGTCATCATGACATGAAGCGGGTGAAGTAGTGCATTTCAATGGCCACTTCACATAGCCGCACAGTGAGGTGGTGTGGGCTACTCTGCCTCTACTTTACTAGTGGAGTTAAACTTCACTACATCTCTATCTACTAGCTGTAGCACTAATTATGGATAACAATTCTGAAACAGAATACAGTCAAGATAGGGACTTTTATTAACAGTCACTGCACATGTTATGAGCTGCCAAATATATATATATATATATGTCTGTTTTTGTTTTTTTTGTGGTTATTTATGCTTCTCTGCTCCATCGGTCTTCTCATTCTGGAGAAGCCCCAGCCCCATCATCCTGGCGTCCACTGTCTGGTGTTTGCTCCCAGGGCTTACCCCCCCCAGCAAGGTTGGCAGAGGGAACCTTCCCCTGCCTACACCGTTTCAGTGTTTTGTGCGGTGGCTGGACAGGTGTGGGGCTGTAGGCTCCCCCATCATCTGCTGAGAGTTACTTCCTGGTATTTCATCTGCCCCCGCAGTCACGTGACATGTAATGATGCCAGCAATGGGGACACGCGCACGCTCCCACGCACATCCCCCATCAAGGGTCTGCTGCACACCACACCCATGCTGTAGAGGCTCCATGGTGCTGAGCCCCAGACTCCACCAGGGGTCAGGCACGCACCGGCCACTGAACTCCCCCATTTCTGGAGATGGAGAGCAGTCTGTTGGATGCTCAATCCATCTCTATCCCTGCCAACCCCCAGCTGCCCATGCTCGTTCCTGAACACAGGTCGCTGGTGTAGCGCAAGGTAAGGCACCAGCACCTCAGCCCTCAACTCCACTGGGCTAGCCAGCTGCCAGATATTTTAATAGAAAAATGAACACAGGGCTTGTGGAATGCTTAGAGCAAACTGAAAGACTTCGTTTCACTAATTCTTTTTAAAATCATGGTTGTAAGAGTATATTCTCAAGTTCTTTGGGTGAGAGAACTGTGAAGTGAGTGTAACCAGTCTCGTTCCTCAGCTGGCTAGAGATAGGTTACCAGAGAGCACTGGCATGGTTGAAAAAGACCATAAGATCTGTTCTGTGTAGGGAAATTGCCCAGAGACAGGGTCTCAAATTTCAAAGGGGGATGCAGGGCTTGCATCAAGGCCTGAAGCAACCCTTTCATTTGGCACAGCTGTGCAAACCCCTTTGATGCAACTGCTCCCAATTTTAGTACATCGGGTGCAATTCTGATACTTTCCATACTTTACAGTGGATTGCGCTAAATGTGTTGCACAATGCCCCCTGGTAATCCATCTGAACCATCTGATTTGAATAAGTGGGTACAACACCCTCAGGGGCTAGCAGGCAGTATATATGTCAAAATTTGGGATACCCATTCTTCCCAATCAGAGCAGGCAAGATGTAAATGGGAGAATATGTTGCAATCCCATATCTCACCAGAGGCTTGGGACTAGGCCTGGAAGGATACCCATAGTTGGTTCAAAGACACTAGATCCCGACTGATACAAAACAAAATTGCCCATTCCTGGTATCGAACCCCCGCAGTTTTGCATAAAGCAAAGCTTCAAGAATCTGACTGCTGTTGGAGATGTCTGAGATGAGAGGGTGATCTCTCACACATATTATGGTATTGTTCAAAGATTCAACCCCTCTGGCTGGAGATACAGGCTCTGGCCTCTGAGGTCGCACAACAGCAGATTCCCCTTAGTCCTCATTTCTGCCTATTGGGAATAAGAAGTGATCTCCCTCAGATGTCACTGCAAATGTACAGGTGGTTTGCTTTGCTGACCCTGAAAACCAAAAGAACCATTCTCCGTAAATGGAGATCCACTGGGGTCCCTACAATCACAGAGATATTGATGTCTCTTTTGGCATTAGCTAAACTTGACAGAATTTCACATCTTCAGACAGCCCAAATGTTTACATTTAGACTCTGTTGGACACCTTATCTTAATTATGTACAGCCTCAGACAGGGGTAGGATGAAGGTTGCGCTAAACAATGCAGGATATACTATGGTTAGTTGGGGATAGCAATCATAGGGAATGATGTCTCGAAGGGTAAGTCCTGCCTATTTCCCTCTTAGGGTTTGGTATCCCATGACCTACCCTTTTCACTCTCAGATGTACTAGATTGCCAACTTGATCATCCATCTTTCTGCACCCTGAAGTATTTAAGTCAAGAACTCAAGCTTTGGTATGTAACTGTTCATGCTTTAGGTTGGTCGGAATTTTGCAGAACATACACACAGTATTGCCCAACTCTTCTCCAGAGGCCATGAAAAGGGATTTGATTGGCTTGTCCAGGCACATGGTAACATGCATGGTGTGCTTATGTCCTGCAAAGAAGGCCGTCTGTTGGGGAGACTCTGCAGTGGTGAGTGTAACAGTTGGAATTTTACATGAATGTTTTCTTCTTAGACAACTTTGACTATATAAGTTAATAGCTTGACCTGTATATAGTTTTTACCCATCGTAGTGAAAACTCCGGGTCACTTAACGGCCTTTGTGCATCATCAATGTGCCAGTGTAATACTATTCAGATCATTGGGTAGGAATACTTTCTGGTTACAAATTGGTGTCTATACCTATTGTAGACTATGTGATATTAGTATTACTGTTACATAGATAAAGTGTCATTTACTCTAAATCTGCACCCTGTAACCACCGCAGATAATGGTGTGAGTTACTCAGAATGTTAATTTCAGAAAATAATAAAAATTACTAAAAAAAAAATGTATTGCACAAGCTTCATAAAAATGGTCCACAGCATGCCGAAAGTTAGACTGGGGGAAGCTGGTCTAACTTTGGTATTTTGAGCATGGGAGTGAAAATCCCAACTGGTGCAGTGAGAATGCTGCATAATCTGTTCACCGTATGATTAGTGTATCAGGGGCTTGCGGCATTCTCTGGCTTTTGAAAAATTGAGCTCAGGATATCTAGATGTTCATGCTGTGAGTTGCCTGACTTACCTAAGAGTGGCAAACTGGAGCATGAATATGCATGGTTTGGTCTTTCCTCAGATAGTGTATGTAAGGGGAAAGCATCAGGGCAGTCTGGGATTGATTAATTTGAGGCTAGGAAGATAGGGGAGCAGTCCAGACTCTCTGTGACTGATCCTTGGGGACCTGTAGTCCCAGGGATGGTGGCATGGCCCTTATGGTTGGCGCTAGTCCTCTTGTACCTTTTTTCCAGAGAAGAAGAAAATTGGAAGCAGGTGGACAGATGGGGGCTCCAGGGACTCACCTTGAGAGGACTGAAGACGACAGTCCTGAAAAGCACAACTGGTAGAGTGGTAGGACATCCCTCATGAAAGGTTACCAGAACCCTTGTGGGCTCACTCCAGTAGCAGGAGAGAGAAAGAAAGAGAGAGAGAGAAGAGAAGAGAGTGAGAGAGAGAGAGAGATGAAAAAAATATGTGTTCAGAACAAACTATAAGTTCACCTTGCAAAATAGAATGCTCATTGTGAAAATACATAGGCAGTTTGAATTAAAAGCCCTAGCAGTTAGCAAAAATAATGGACATCAGGTAGAAGGGAGCCTGACAAGGGTTGTAGTCGTTAAGACTTGTGTGGTGGGTCAGACATGGGAGTCTGCTTTTTGGTCCACTAGGACTATCAGTGTCAATTGGAAGCATGCACAGCCAGACCAACCATGCTTTATGCACTTAGTAATGATATCATATGCTGATATGCCTTTCTATTTGTTGTACTGGGCACATTGAGACATGTGCCAGCACAGTTTGACCCTTAGATAAGTGTTTTCTCTGCTAGAGGAATATGCCACCACACAACTGGTCTTGGGGGCAGCAGTGTTTCAGGGACCTCACAATGGGTTTTAGGGTTTTGTAGGGTTGAAAGAGACCCACTAATTATGTAATGTGTGATTATACTCCTTCAGCTCAGGGGGTAGACCTGGAGCAAATGTAGTCATTGAGTATGAAAACAGACTCCTCAAGCAGCTGGGTACCATCTGTCCATAGCAATAGCAATAGAATTTGCTGCACACTAGTGGCAGTGGGGAGGATGGAAAGCCCCATGAATACAGTACAGTGATATATCTGCAGGGCATGGCTGAAGTAAAGAGTGTAATATAGTATGTGCAAGTACCATCATGAAATACAAGATTTATCACTAGGGAATGCACAGAGAACTGTGTATCACCTAGGCAGCTATTAATAAATACAACAACCATACTTGATCTCAACACTGGTATGGCCAATCTAGTTTATTTGTGCTCTCATGTTAATGGTGCCCCAGGCTATGGTTTTATAATGCCCTTGATCCTCACTGCTCTGAACCATTATGGCAAGGTGACTGGTGTTAATGCAAAACTGGTGTTTCATGGCATAAGGCAGGGGCTCCCATGGATGAAATGCCATCATATACCTCTGGACACAGGAGGGTTTCCAGCCATTGTATGAAGCTAAGCAGTTCTGGCAGACAGGATGTGAGAAAAAACTCTTATAGCCATAAGAGACACATGAAATGTACATATAAACATATTATAAATAATGTTAAGGACCTCTTCTTTAATTACATGGGTCTAGAGATTCCAACCAAAATGTTTTACTTTGCTGAAAATTTGAAAAACTCCTATGTGGGAAATTATCTATACCAACTGAACTTTCTGTAGACCTTTAGAATTTTGGAAATGTTTTTGTGAGACATCCTCTTACGGTTATTAAAGTACCTGGAATGTTTAGCAGTAAACAATCCTGATTCACTGAATATGAGTTTGAATCCTGGAGAAAGGGAAAAACTCTTGCTGAGGGGAAGTTGCATAAATGGAGGGGTGGTATCTGAAAGACAAGAATGTAGACTCAGTGGAGCATTGGGATAGAAGTCTATCTGGCAAAACAGAGGAAAGCAACTCTCCTTGGAATACAAAATGCCAACTTTTACCTTTGTCATCATCAAAAGTGCTTTTAGTTACCATTCCTTAAAAGCAGTTTGCAGCTGTCCATGTTGTGTGGGTGGACATGTGTGACAGCAAAGAATGCCTCCATCCCATTAGTTCTTCTGCTTTACATAAAATTTGGTAATGCATCATCATCATCATTAGCATTTCTATTTTAAGAAGGCATTTTGGAAAAGCTTCCCTTTTTATAAAAAAAGAGGCTCCATGACAGAACATTAAACACTGCCAATGCCAATCAAACATATTATGTCCATTTGAAACTAAAATGAAGCTGTGATGCACTTAAAAAGATATAATTACACTTACTCAATGTTCACGCTTTGTAATGTTTTTAAAGTAATGGAATGCTGACAGTTTTTATGGGCTAGCAATGAACACTTGGTAGAGCTAGTGAGCACTCCGTATTACCTGAGAGAGTGAGAGAGAAAGCTGCAAAGAAGTACCACAGTGATACTTGTTTTCTTTCTTGCAGCAGAAGATGACCAGTTGGTCTGTCCAGTCTTTCTAAGATAGAAATGAATCAAATATAAGGTTCATGTGGTCCTTCCCCAATAAACTGCCATTTGTGGAACTCCTAGGTTCTAGGTGAGTGTGTGTGTGTGTGTGTATGTGATTATATTTTTGATAATGTCACCAATGAGATTAATGAGGTGAAACCTATTGGTGCTTTGTATCGATACTGCAGTGTAGCTTTTTCGTGCCATACAAAAGACTTGTACATAAAATAAAGAACCTAAGTTTAACCCATCTGACCAAAAAACATTTACGAAGAACAAAAACAGCAAAGTAAGAAAATAATCTAGCCATACAAATATGAGATATCAACAAGAGAAAAGGATGAAAACATAATGATCTTTTAAATAATGTTCTTTTCCAAAACAAATATGTGAAATTTACATTGTAAGTGGTAAATGATAGTACTAATGCTAGTGGAGAGAAAGCAAATAGAATTACTTGAGAAATGTAACATATAGGTCAGTGTATGAGTCACTATGCACAACAAGGCTATTCTCAACCGAGTGGTTAGTATGCCAGCAAGGATGACCTCGAGAGCAAAGTTTGAGAGGTCTCTGGGTCGGCACAGTAACCACGAGGTTGAGAGTAGCCTTGTAAATAGTGACTCATACAATGTTCTATATAGTGTATGGTGTCTCCAAAAACAAATACTGTAAAGGTTTCATTACTTACATTTGATTTAAAAATAATTTAAATGACTGTTTGCTGCTGAAAGTTAACCCTGGTTACTATGACACATTGCATGGTTGTTAGGGACCTGACATCCCTATAGTGCATTTCAATTGTTTGACATTCGGGTTTGGGCAGAGTTTTGGAGTACAAAAAATGGAGCTGTTCGGCTCAATTAGCAAGAGGTCATTCATTAACAGGACAGGAGTTGTAAGTATTTTAAAATATGTAGTTGATTCTGCCTTTTTTCTATCTGGTTTCACCACTGAATGTCAATTGTCACTGCTTCCTTATTAGCATGACTGAAAAAACACATGGGCAGCATTGTCACCTGATGTCACTACTGCAGCAGAATGACAAGTTGTTCTGCTGCAGTAGGGACATCACTAGTGCAGCAGAGCAACTTTTTACAGAGCATAGAAATCAATGTTCAACAATATTCCACCATATACTATTTTCTTATTTTAAATGGTAACTTTAAAGGGAGTATACCAGGAAAAGAGACACATTTTTCAGTAAACAGAAGAAGCACCTTAGACATTATGATGCACTCAATATGGGATAGAGATAAATGTTTATATCTAAGGGTCCACTTAAGACCAGAAAGTAAACACTTTTGACTCTGGCTTACTAAAATAAGGCACTCAAAACCAGAAATTACTTGGCAGACAGAAGAGATATCATAGCCACCTATTGCAATTTTAACTCCATAGAATAAGATGGTATGATAAACTTACTGAAACATATTAGGCCTGATTCCAAAAGGGTTCCACACGGACACAAGGTGCTTGCAACAAACAGCAATGATGCAAGTTTCACCTTCCATAATTTGTTACAGCATTCCCTATTCCAGTATGTGGTCTGCTAACATGAGGGAATCTGCTGTGCCAAAGGGGCACTGCGTCCCCCTTGCAACCTGCATCTGGCTTCACCAGGTTGCATGGGGGCTTGCACCACAGTAGGGCTCACATTTCTGATTCCGAAAGCCGCACCATGGTCGTCACAAGGGTCTCCACATAGACCTGCCAGGAGGTGGTCTAAGCCCCTTATGACTGAGTGAAACACTGTTTTGGGGCGGGCTACCAGTGGGGTCCATGGGCAGGAGGGGTACAGAGGGGCATAGAGAGGGTTGGTTTGGCAGCCGGGATGGAAGGGATTGCTTTGGCACCTGGGGGGTGCATATGCCTGTGTATACTGTATATAAGTCATAGGCATATGTACCCTGCTGGGTGCTGAACCAATACCCGACCTCCCTGCTGGCACACCAACCCATCCTATGTCCCCTCCTGCCCCCTCACCCTCACTGACCATGTGTGTACACCCCTCACCACCACCACCAGTGATACCCACCCTGTGTTGCACCAGCGGGAAAGGTGCCAGATCGTTGTGGCATGTGCCACAGCTGTGCCACTGGTTGGGTGCTGTGCCACACTTGCAGCAGTCCTGGGCAGTTTGGTGCAGGGGCCCTGCTTTTTTTTCAGAATATGGTGCAGGTTTCCTGGTGCACCCGGTATTGCCTTAGCCCTTGGATTGGTGCAACTTGCATCGCTCCAAGAGCACCTTTCAGAATCATGCCCATTAAGTCTACTTTTTAGTGTAGAAGTATAAGGCATTTGGAACAAATTATAGAAAACATATGATGCCAAACAGACAGTAATGCATCTAAACTGCAATATGAAACATTATTTCCACACTCATACTGTAGATCACCAACCAGAACAAACTGTATAAAGGCTGTTTTAATAATACCTGTAAATGGTACAAACAGAATTAACAAATTAGGTTAGCTGGATTAAAAATAACCCATTAAGGGACAATTTCATTTTATTCAGTAATGCTAGGAAGCATTGCAGATATATTTCAAAGAGAAAAAAAAACAAAGAATATCAATTAAGATTTTGACACCAAATGTATGGATCACGATCTTCAAATTATATAAAATCATAGTAGCTTGTGGTAAAGGGGACATATAATTATGCAAATAACTGAAAAAGTCACATTATACCTTGTAACTGTGTGGAGTACTAGAATAAATCATTTCATGATTCTGAAATATAGTATGAGAAAAATCAATATCCTTCATTTCGAATGGTAACTGCCAAGAGGCTAACCACACAGAGGTAGTAATGATGGCTATTAACTCCCTTAAAATTAATAAGGTGCCAGGACTGGGTCACATCATTCCACCCATCTATAAAGAAATTAGTGAATAGTGAGGTACTCTACTCTCACAAAATATAGTGGCAACTTCTATGTCAAACCTGAAATTTTGCACTTTAATACTTTCACAATTGTTTAACCAATTTGCCTGAAAGTTTGCATGCATGGTCTGGTACCATAGATCTCTGGATCTGGCAACTTTCGTTCTGGTTGGATGTGCGGTTGTGAAGCTGCAGAGTGTAAACAAACATGACAAAAACACTTTTTGGCCAATTTCTTTGCTTGGGGCTACAGCCCAAATGGTTTAACTTTCTGGTTTGAAATTGTCAGGGTTATGGGGTCTGGGTCACTGATGTGCCTTTTGAAGGTTTTGTGAAAAAATATTAATCCATTCAAAAGTTATTCAAATTTAAAGTTTCCCATTATAGTCAAAGGGAAACAAATATATGTGACATGCAAAAGTGCTTTTTGCTTTCGTGAAAGCACCTTTTCCTTTCGAAAATGCCCTCAGTACTGTTGTGCCGCTGTCATCTTGTTTTCAGTTAGTGAGGGAGAAAAAAGCAATGTAATTCAAAAAATAATGTCCATTGGTAAACACCAACAGTTGTGTTTACCTAAACGGGGCCCTGAAAACATGATCCTGCCTTTAGATTTTTTAAATTATGGTCGAAAATATGTTTTCTCAGTTTTTTTCATTGGTACTGTCACAATTCGACAGTACAGTGTGACACTTTCGCAAATTTTTTGAAAGTGCCATGTCGTACTTTTGCAAATTATGACATACTTTTGCAGAAGCTTTCACAAAATTTATGAAACTGATGCAATTTGTGACAGTACTGCACAAAAAAAAATCTTTGCCACTTCACTGCATCTGAACAGTTTAGACTTTTGGGCTGAAATTCTCAGGGTAGAAAGGGTGCCCCACAGATGTGCCTTTTTCTGTTTTGGTGGAAAAAGTTACATCAGTTACATAGTTACAGCACTCCTAAGTTTCAAAATTTCCGATAAGATAACATTGTGGCAGCCACGCCACCTATCATCAGATATATCTCGAAAACGGTTCAAGATACGGATTTTTCATGAAGTGCTGCTTAAGCAAGTGTGGAGGATGCCAGGTCATGATTACAACTGTGGTGGAATTTTTTCCAAAGTTCCTATGGTTACTGAGCTGTTCCCATACTTGCACCACAAGGGTAACTTGCAATGGCTCTAGGCCTGCTCTATGTCTCTAAACTTATGGGTAGATGGGAGCACGGGGACTAGAGGGCCATGCGCTCCCACATATGAATACCATTATGCAATAATGACAGTGCAGAGCCCTCCATTACTCAGTGCTGGGAGCGCAGGGCCCAGAGGGCCCTGCGCTCCCAAAAGAAGATGGGGGTTCATTACAATGTCTCTAGACTTATGGATAGATGGGAGTGCAGGGCCCATAGGGCCCTGTACTCCCACAAGTGGATACCATTATGGATAGAGGGCAGTGTCTGGGCCCTTTGCTCCCACAACTGCATGTGGGTAAGATAACACTTTCTCAAAAATAAGGGAAATTCATTGCAAAAAAATCAATTAATGCATCAGTTAGGGTTTCTATTACAGCTATAAAAGTTCAGAAATTTGATGTTAGGGTTACTAACCCTACCACCACACCCCTCCCCTAAAACCTCACACACCAACAGGCATCGGGGTGTGCCTAGGGGTTGTCGGGGCTAACTCTCACCCCATTCTCCTATACTGTACCATCTGAGCTTCCTTATATACTGTATCGAATGGGGTGAGAGTTAGGCCCAATGACCCCAAGGCACACCCTGATGCCTGCTGATGTGTGGAGTTTGGGGGGAGGGGTGGAGTGGTAGGGTTGGTAACCCTAACATCGAATTTCCAGACTTTTGTAGCCATAATAGAAACCCTACCTGATGTATTAACAGAGTTTTTTGCAATGGCTAAACAGTATAATAAACACAGTGGCCAGAGCTATACACCAATAACCTGGAAAGGCAATCAAATTGTGCCAGTCTTCACAAAGAGTAATATTACTGACCCAAGTAAATATAGCCTGATAACCCTGATTGATTGCATTGCAACTATTTTAATTAAGGTCCTTTAGGGATTTGTGGATGATTAAAGAAATGAGAAAAAGAGAATAAGATTTTAAATGATTGTTAAGCAGACAGATTTGGACATTCAACAACTTTGTTTTGCAGTATCTTGTGGAGAAATGTTGCTTGTTAAGAAAAAAGTGTGTGACATTTTTTTATCTTAAAGGGTCTTCTGAAACTCTATTGAGGGAAATGCTTCAAGCATGATTGAGTGTTGTAGGGATGACCAGAAGGATCCTACATATTGTGATACAACCGTATTTACTAACTTGGACACAGATTAGATATGACTTAGATAGAAGATTGATGAACATATTTGAAACCAATAAAAAGGTTAAGAAAGGGTGTGTAATTGTTTTATTTCATTACTTTTTTATTGATTTTTTACAATTTTACATAAAAATCGAGCGATCAACGTAACATTTACATACGCTTCATACAGCTGTTGCGCCATAGAGAGATTTCTGAGAAAAATATCAACTTGTCTATTATATACTATTACTGTAAATAAACAATCTTCATTAAAGAGCTAGTAGAATCAAAAATAGTTGACAGGAAATGTTACAAATTTTAAGAAGTAGTCAATTGTAAGTTTTTATTTCTGAAGCATTGTTTCTTTTTTTGCTTGCTCATTAGAATGTTTTCTATTTGACAGTATAATGCTGGATGTGTGGAACAACACTCTGTCTGGCAGCAGACATTACCTAGTTCTATTCACTATACTACATCATCAGCACTATGACCTCACTGACTATGACATCACAGTGGATTGAGCTGGCAGCTACGAGTGCCTTTTCCTGAGTAGCTGTGATGTCACAGTTAATGACATCACAATGATGATGACGCATGGGGAGGGAGGAATGGAACTAGATGTGTCAGCTGCCAGGCAGAATGCTGTTCCACAGTCCACATCTATTAACATTAGGCAAAACTTCTTCTGACCGCCCAACAGTAAAAGAAAATGCACCTCAGATATAAAAGGTAATATCTGATTGTTTTTCAAAACTAATATTAATTTTCAGAAGTACACTAACTCTTTAATTAAATGAATATTGATTCCTTTTAAAATTTCTACAGTATTTAGGGCAAGATTATTTAGATGTATTAATTACATTTGTTAAATTTCGTAGTTCAGTCTGAAGAAGGCAGGACAGCAAAGCATTCCATTTGATATCACCATTCCATTTGATACCACCTATGAAGCACTTGTGGTAAACATTACCTTGCCTTGTTCCTCCCCTGTCTTCATAGCTGGCATCTACTGTTGACTTGGCTCCAAAGCATCTGATACTTTGGATCTCATTACCTCCATAACCTCCCTCTCACATAAACGTGAGTTATACATCCTGGGTGATATAAACCAAAACTGGCTATCACCAACTGCCAAGACACTTAATGACATTACAGCCCTCAATCTCTCCCAACTCATCCTGGAACCCATCTGCCTAAATCATAAAATCCTTAACCACTCTCTGATAGACTGGGCTTTCACCGTTCACCCCAACTGAGTCATTAAATCAGGCATCCTCCCAGATGCCCTCAGTGATCATCACCCAATCTTTGTAGTCAGGAAAGTCCATACACCAAAACCGCTACACAAAATTCTGCAACTCCACTCCTTCAGCTACTTAAACCTTAATCCCCTTCTTAATAAATTGGCCAGCTCTGATTGGTCCCCTATTGCCTTTGCCCCTTCTGTTGACCAAGCCCTCGCTTATTTTAAAGATAAATTTCTAACTACATGGAACTCCTATGCTCCATTCAAATGCACTAGAGTTTGTGGCAACCATCATCCTTGAGTCTCCCCCAAATTACTGACCTGTCTCAGGGAGCAAGACAAAGCTTGGAGGAAACATAAGGTCTCCCAGCTTTCCCCAGACCACAGGTTAAGAAATGTCTACACAAAAGCTACCAGACTTGCCAAGTTTGAATATTTTAGATCATCTTTTCTCAAAAACATCAATTCCCCGTCCAAATTCTGGAAAGTGATCCATGCCCTATTCTCTCCCCCTTCACATCCGCCTTCCTGTGTTTAAAATAAACAACTTATTGGTCTCCGAACCATGCTCAGTGGCTCAAGAGTTTAACTCCTGTTATATCTCCTGTGCCACAGCACTTCTAAAGTCCCTCCCCTCTAACCTCCCCCCTCCTCATCCTCCCACACCAACACTCAAGTCCTCCATGCCCACCCTTCCTTCTCCTTTTCTGCTGTCTCCACAAAAGAAACACTAACAACCCTTCTCTCTCTTAATCCTTCCAAAGGCTCATCACCAGATGACCATGACCCTAAACTTCTCTACCTTTCAGCTTCTGCTATAACTTACCCTCTCATCGTAATCCTAAATCTTTCCTTCTCATCCTCATCTGTCCCTTCATCCTGGAAACAGCGGTGGTGCTCCTTCTCCCAAAGGGTGGTGACCCCCTTCCCCTCCAAATATTTGCCCAGTCTCCCTCCTCCTTGCCCTTGTTAAACTCCAAGGACACCTGGTCCTCCCTCAACTAACCTCCTTTCTTGATGATGCTTCCTTTTTCACCCTGTTCCAATCTGGTTTTTGGAAGAACCACTCCACTACCACCTTCCTACTCAGGCTCACTGAATCCATCCTTGCTAGGATGGATAATAGCCTCATCACCTCTGCCATCTATGTCGACCTCACCATGGCATTCAACACAGTCTCCCATGCCCTACTTCTTGACTCCCTTACAGCTGCTGGGTTGTCTACTTCTGCCCAAAACTGGTTTAGAGCTTACCTCTCAGGCAGAACACAATCAGTCAAGATCCAAGATACAATCTCTCCCCCCTCCCTATTTCCACAGGAGTCAGACAGTGCTTGGAGCTTGGACCCATTCTCTTCTCCATCTTCCTAAATGACTTGCCCCCAGTATGCTCCCCATCCTCCTCTATCCATATGTATGCTGATGACATGGTCCTGTTCTCCTCTGGCAAATGCCCCGCTGATGTAGCAGCCACCCTTCATCATGACTTCCACCAGGTTCAGCTGTGGCTTGCCTCACATCATCTATTCCTAAATGCCAAAAAGACCTTCTCCATGACCTTTGGCACTAGGCAGAGACTCTTTAGGTTCTACCCTTTACCGTCTTTCCATACCCTTGACGGGACAATCCTTGAGGACACCTCCTCATTCAGATACCTTGGGGTTTGGTTGGACCAGCACTTCAACTTTTCTGGCCACATTGACACCATCCTAAAAAGATTGCACCCCAAGCTTGGTGCCTTATTCAGGAACTGTAATTGCATTCCTCCTATGGCATAGAATGAACTAGTCCAGAAGATGATCCTCCCAATTTTTGACTACTGTGATGTAGTCTATGGTGCCGCACCCAAATCCTCCCTAACCAGACAGGACACTCTCTTTAACTCTTTCTGTCAATTTGCCCTTGATGCTCCATCATGCACTCATCACTGTGACTTCTACCATGTCCTGTCCCTTCCCCCACTTGCTAACAGGCACCTCAATCACTTCTAAATTTTGCTTAGGAGAACGTACCTCCTACCAATCATGCTCACTCTCTTCCCCCCCTCCACCTCCCACTCCCTCAGATCCTCTGACACTCACACTTTGTTGTTCCCCCCCATCGATCCACTCTCATTGACCAGTCAGGCTTTACCCATCGTTTCCCACAAATCTGGACCCCCTCAAATACGGCATTCCTCCTTCTACTCTCTTGCCTCTGCCTTACATAACTTTCTCTCATCTAACTGCTCCTGCTTTAACCCTCCTTATTTGTCCTCCTATGCCTCTGCTCCTCTCCATGACTCAAATCCCCTATTAAAACTTCCTTCCACCTGAGCCTGCTTCTCAGCACGCTCTTCTCTCACTTCACCACTTACCCCCTCACTCCTTCCCCTAACCTTTTTTTTCCATTACCAACTTACCCCTGCTTAGTTTTGACCTCTGGCAGGGTTATCAGCATCCTGGAGGGGTCTAGCTCTGGGCAAGCTTCCTCTTTCCCCTCCCCCCCTCTCCTTTCTACCCAACTTGTCCTCAACTAAATCTGCCTTCTGTTGGGATTGTTGGCACCCTGGCTATGTCTACTTTTAGTAAGTTTCTTTCCTTCCTCCTTTTTTCCTTTACTCTTCTATCCCCTTATTCCCTCTGCCCAACTTGTCCTCACCTAATTCTATCCCCTGGCAGGGTTCTCTGCATCCTGGAGGGGCACAGCACTGGGCAATTACTCTTCCTTCACTCCCCCTTCCACTATATCTTTTCTACCTAACTAGTCCTCACCTGATTCTGTGCTCTGGCAAGGTTCTCAACATCCTGGAATGGCCTAGTCTTAGGCAATCTTCTTCTTTCCCTCCTCTTCCCTCCTTTTCCATTGTCCTCTCTTTTCTCTCTTCCCAACTGGTCCTCACCTAATTCTGCCCTTTGGCAGGGTTTTCAGCATCCTGGAGGGGTCCAGCACTGGAAAATGACTCTTCCTTCCCTCTCCTTTCCCCTCCATCCTCTCTACCTAACTCATCCTCACTTGACTCTGCTCTCTGGCAGGGTTCTCAGCATCCTGAAGAGGCCAAGTTTCTCCCACCCCTCCTCCTCCTCCTCCTTCCCTTTGCCATCCCCTCTACTATCTCTGCCTAACTTATCCTTGCCTACTTCTGCCCCTTATTCTAAGTCCTTGCCTCATTCCACCACTGGCAGCGATTTCCTCACTCTGAAGGGGCCAGTTCCAGGTATGACTAGTCCTTCCTTTCCTTATCCCTTATCCCCACCTCTCTTCTGCCCCCAACCCCCGCACTTAATCAAAGGAATTAGTTCACTTGAGCTAATAAGTTGCACTTTTTGTTCTGTCTGAGGTGCTCCCAGACTGCACTAGCCCTGTGTTACTTTGCCCATCACAACTGATTTTTTTTTATTTGCTTCCTTTCCTTTTCTCCAGTAATGTTCCCTCCACCCTTATCCTCTCCTTCCCTCAGCTGGTTTCCCCTGTCTACCCCTCTACCCTCCTTGATGTCCCCCCACATGACCTCATTCATTCAATTATCACTAAATAATCGGCCTATTAACCATGATCCATTTCTGCAAGGAGTTAGCTCCAGGGCTACATTAAATTTCTGTACTATGTTCCTCAGATATGCCACTTGTAATTAAATGCATATTCCACAGGTATGATATATTTAATTGTATGCTATGTCACAAATGTGACTGCACGATTATCTATGATATTTTTTAACTGTATGGATTGTTACAAATGTAATTGACTGTTTCATTTCTTGGTTATGTTAAGTGTTAAACTGTATGACTAATTCTTCATCCTATTGTACCCCCCGAGATCGCACCGGTAGATGAGCAACTTGTTGTTCAGTGTGCCTTCCTGCTGAAACGTTTTAATAAATAAATAAAAACAGTCTCATCTTACTCATAGACATGATCCAGTAATCCTTTAAAGATTGTTGTGTCCTTCCATATATTTAGCCACTTGCCTGATAAAACTCTACGGATTCAAGAGATTTCTAGTCACGTAAGATCAAACATTAAAATACTGATTCACCTTAGACCTGCCTTCTTCTCTCCTAGGCACCTACCATCACCACAAACTTCTATTATCTTCTGCTTCTATACTCACTCCTCCAAATCAGCTTGGCAACAACCTGCTCATCTCTATACTCACAATGCCCATTCTTGTTACTCCTACCTTCCTCAACCTCCACTCACAGTTCATACATTGGCTTTTGGCCTACTCATCATCCTGTTCATCTGTATGTTAACAGCTGATCTACTTAGGGTTAGCACCCTGCAAATATACTCATTGCTTTTTAGGTTGGTATCAGTTTGTACCCACTGTATGCGCTGTTCAACCTTGGGCTAATGCCCAACATGTATTCTCTATATTTTTAATGCACTTTATCGATCTATAGAATTGACCAAATTGTCAAAATATTGAAATTTTTATGTATCTACTTTATGTATCCTTGCACGCACCTATATATTTTGTTTATAGTTTGTTTGCAACTGTAGGTTCTTGTAAACCTGCTAGGTTCACCTTGTAAATGAGTTTTTCTCAGCGGCGTTTCACTTAGTTAAATAAAGATTGATGATCAATACAGTATATCCATATGTGTATATATATATATATATGTATATATGGTATATAGGCGAGATTTCGTTCCTATATTAAGGGTTGTATGGGCACTTCAAGGTTAAACCCCAAAATCTGCACTATGATAACTTTATAACCGTTCAATGGATTTACACGAAATTACGCATGCACAGTCTTGCAGGATAGATCTCTTGATAAACCAGGTTTCGTTGCAGTCAGATGTGCAGATTTCGAGATTCATGTACAGCAAAAAGTAAAATTTTTCAGGATTTTTTTACCATTAGAATAGGTTTTCTGTCAACTTGGCTAGTGCCCAAATGGTTTGGAATCTTGCTCTGATTTTTTTCTGAGTATAAAAGGGCTGGCCAACAGATGTGCCTTTTGCTTGTTTGGTGAAAAAATATTAATTGGTTCCAGAGTTATTTAATTTTAAAATGTTGAATTCTTGGTTCTGAGCATCTACTCAATACATAGAACAAACATTCCCTGGTGTCCAGTATACCCCCCATCCCTGATCCCATGTATAGGTATTGAAATCCCTTCCCTAGGAGCCTAGTGGACCCAACCCCCCACCAACGCAGGCAGGTAGTGACCCACTACCCCATTCCCCTCTATCCTGAACTCAGCCAGTGACCAGCACAGCCCTCCTCTCTCCACCATGGCTGGCTGCTGACTGAACTGTCACTGAGTGAGTACAGTATACTGTATGTGCTCAGTGACAGCTCAGTCAGTGGATAGCCATGGTGGAGAGGGGAGAATTGTGCAGGTCCCTGGCTTGGTTCTGGGATGGGGAGGCGGGGTGGTGAGTCACTACCTGCCAGGGTGGGGGTGGGGATCCACTAGATCACCAGTGAAGGGACTGCATAAACTATACATGGGATCAAGGATGGGGGGTTTATACTGGACACCAGAGCATATTTGTTCTATGTTTTGGGCAGATGATTGAGCAGGGGGAGGGACCACTGGCCAGGGATATGTGTTGTACTGTTGAACAGTATGGTGATCAGTGATGGGGGAGGGACCATTAGACCACCAGGAATAAATATTGTTGAACGGGACGGCGATCGGTGATGGGGGAGGGATCACTAGACCACTAGGGATATGTTTTTTTAATCATTGGGCTTCCAACTGGTAGGGGGGACAACTAGACACTAGGGACCGTTGTGTTGGGGGTCAGGGGATGCCACACTTCCTCTGCCAACTGCTAGGGTTGCATGGGAGTAATTCAGGGTTTCAATCAGAGGTAAGTGCACTTAGAAACATAGAAACATAGACTTTGACGGCAGATAAGGACCGCTTGACCCATCTAGTCTGCCCATTTCCCTACCTACAGGATAGGCTGCAGGTCCTAGTTAACCAACAGCCTATTTTTTCCTACCCCCCACAAGAATTGCCTTATGTCTGTCCCATGCATTCATGAATTCTCCCACAGTTTTAGACCCCACAACCTCCTCAGGAAGGCTGTTCCATGCATCCACTACCCTCTCTGTGAAATAATACTTCCTCACATTGCACCTGAACCGCCCTCCTTCTATCTCTAAATTGTGTCCCCTTGTTCTTGCACGTCTCTTTTTCTGAAAGATGCTACCATCTTGGACTTTGTTGATTCCACTGAGGTATTTAAAAGTTTCTATCATGTCCCCCCTTCCCCTTCTTTCCTCAAGGGTATACATATTAAGCTCCTGCTGTGCAAGAAGGCTGTTCAAGATGGCCTTGTGTGGATCACATACTCTGAATATTGGACTCTGCCAATATTCAGGTCTCCACCCCCTCATTTACATTGCACCCTCCCCCATCATTTGCCATGGTGCAAGCTGAGTTTGCCTGCACTAACCAGGCTTTTCAATATTGTGTTTCTATGCAAAACCTGGTTTGCATGAGCCAACAAGGTTTTGCATCCAGGCAAAGTTTGGAATATCAGGTCCATGTTGTTTAATCTGTAAATCAATGAAGCTCCTTATCTATTGAATTTTTATTGTATGCATTCACCACTAGTACTGTCCAGAAACTGTCTAATATCCCTACATGCTGATAACCTGGCAATGCCATTGGATTGGTTTTTAAAGACAATTAAACATTTTAAAAAAAATTTTCCGAGAATCAGATTTACAAATTAGTATTGCTAAAAGTAAAATACTGGGGGCAGAGTTTGCCATCCAAAATGGTAGCAGCGTAATTGTACTACTGCAGTGCCAGCTATACCCATCAGGACCCATCCAACATTTTGAATACCACTATCCAAGAATTATTCAATGGATCTGATTTCTTCAAAGCGGGCTGAATGCTGGGATACCTAAATTGTGTAGATCGGACTAAGGATTGCCATTTAAACTTCAAAACTATATCTTGTCTCATTGCAACTGCCTGGCCTGTAAGACATATTCAAACCACTAGGGTCGAGTTGGCACTAGAATGGCAGATCCTAGAGACCTTCAGACTATTACTCCCCAGTCTCTGGAACAACAACTGGGTAATGTAACTTTCTTGCTTAACAAAGTTTTTCTAGACACTGCTGCTCTTACTGAGACTACTGCTAGTACTAAAGCAGATGTAGTGAAATTAACTAAAAGGGTAACTGACAATGAAGTACAGGTTAAGCAGCAAAAGGATGCTCTGCATGACCATCACTGTCAACTGAGAGAGCACCACGAGCAAATTCAATATTTGCTGGCTAAGGTAGACGACTTGAAGAATCGGGGGAGGAGGAAAAACATCAGGATAGTGGGCTTACCAAAGGGGGCTGAGGGAAACAACATGTTAACCTTCCTGCAACATGCCTTCCAGGTAATGTTAAAAGTTGCCAATCAACTCCCTCCCCCAAGCTGGAGAGGGCCCACATATCTCTTGCACCCAGACCACAGCCAGGCCAACATCCTCATCCTATACTGTGCAAGTTTTCCCATTACCCAACTAAGGAGACATTTCTGAGAGTTGCAAGGGACCTGAAAGGTCTGCAATGGGAGGGGACACAGATACAAATTTACCAAGACTACTTGCATGATTTGTCCCGCAGGAGGCGCGCTTATGGTCCAGTGAAACAAGCGCTATACTGGCTAAGCATTCTGGCATCTCTGAGGTACCCTGCCCAACTCAGGATCCTGTTCAGGGGGAAATACATCACTTTTAACAAGCGGGAAGAAGTAGAAATGTTCCTGGATGACATCGTAGGAGGGGAGATCACTCCCCGCCCGCAGCTGCTCATGCCTCGTGATGAGGCCAAGCAACCAATGGACACTACGCAGGGCCCGAACCCAGCTGGGCAAAACACCAGATCCCCAGCCCCAGCAGTGGATAATCTGTCAGAATGGCAGACAACTCAATGGGGGAGACAGAGGAAGAAGGCTGCCCACTAAGCAGCACAAGAGCCCATCGACGCTGAGGAACAACACCAGAAGATCCTGGTCCAGAAGCAAGCAGAGGAAGGTGCAACCCTCCAAAGGCAGCAAATTGTCAACTTACTCAACTCCTGTTAAACTTTCTAACCGCTACCAGCCACTTGGTGATCTCCTTCCTGGGGCTCTGGACTTACCCGAGAGGAGCCCTTCTAATACGGACCGCATGGCGCCGACGCTGGCAGAATTGAGCAGGGATTGGGCTCCAACCTCCAGAGACTGGGCCGTGGACATAGGCAGTCCCAGTCTGAACCAGAAGCTGTCCCTCCATTGGAAACATTTACCGCAGGATGAGGACCACAGTCAACACTGGGAACACACAGATAAGGTGTTGCGACAATTCTCTCCCCTCTTTTCGCTCCTGGACTTCTCGCTCCCGACAGTACACTCCGTCGTCAATTCACACCTATGACATTACACGCCCTGGCAATTCGCTCCCCCACTCGCTCCCTTTTGCAGCTCAAATGCCCCTCCAACAGTCCATGCCTTACCATTTGGTCTTGTACCCTGGTAATCGTTGACAGACAGCCTTGTGTTGTGTTGCAGTGTAGAAAATAAAACCTTTGGGATTACATCGAGCCTTCAATAGAATATCGGCTTCCATTTCTCCCAGTTCCACAGCTAAAAGGACTTCAATATAATTCTTTCTGGTTCCCTCAATTCTTCCAGAGTGGTGTATTTTTACAGGCAGTTACTCCTCTTAAACAGGTAATAGCACAATACAATATAAATACATTGTGATTTTAAACTGTAGCTTTTAAGATAGACACCATAAAATAGCTTAAAATCAGATATAACATCAGACTTTTAAAAGAATCCAAAATAACAGACAATAGAACTACAAACGTTAAGCACAAGTTAAAAGATAGAAACATAGAAACATAGATTTTGATGGCAGATAAGGACCGCTTGGCCCACCCAGTCTGCCAATTTCCCTACCTAATAGATAAGTTGCAGATCCTAGTTAACCAGCAGCCTACTTCTTCCTACCCCCACCCCCTAGAATTGCCTTATGACTGTCCCATGCATGCTTGAATTCCTCCACTGTTTTTGACTCCACAACCTCCTCCAGAAGGCCATTCCATGCATCCACAACCCTCTCTGTGAAAAAATACTTCCTTAAATTACCTCTGAGCTGCCCCCCTTCTATCTTCAAATTGTGCCCCCTTGTTCTTGCACACCTCTTTTTTTGAAAGATCCTACCCTCTTGGACTTTGTTGATTCTTTGAGATACTTGAAAGTTTCTATCATGTCCCCCCTCTCCCTCCTTTCCTCGAGGCTATACATATTCAGCTCCTTAAGTCTCTCTTCATATGTCTTCCGGTGCAGACCCTGCACCATTTTAGATGCACTCCTCTGGACAGCCTCCATCCTGTTTATGTCCTCGCGGAGATTGGGTCTCCAGAACCGCAAGCAGTACTCCAGATGGGGTCTCACCAACTGTCTGTACAGAGGGATAATAACTTCCTGTTTTCTACTGGTGATGCCTCTCCCTATGCATCCCAGTATCCCCCCAGCCCTCCTTGCTGCCCTCTCACATTGCTTGCCCACCTTTAGGTCATCTGATATGACTACCTACAGGTCCCTTTCCATTTTTGTTGTTGTTAGTATCTCACCCCCCTTTGTGTACTCTTCCCCTGGGTTTTTGTTTCCCAGGTGCATTACCTTGCACTTCTTAGCATTGAATCTAAGCTGCCGTACATTTGACCATTCCTCTAATCTTGTCAAGTCCCTTTTCATCCTTTCCACCCCACCTTGTGCATCAACTCTGTTGTAGATCTTTGTGTCATCTGCAAAGAGACATACTGTTCCTTCAGTCCTCTGCAATGTCGCTTATAAAGACATTGAAGAGGACGATCTAATACTGAACCCTCACGAATCCCACTAGTATACCCTTTCTTCAGAGTGGACTCCATTTACTATTACTCTCTGTGTCCTATTCTCCAGCCAATTCTTTACCCAGGCTGTCATCTTGGGACCCACTCCCAGGCTGGCTAACTTGTATATTAATCTTTTGTGTGGGACTGTGTCAAATGCCTTGCTAAAGTCGAGGTAGGTCATATCCACAGCCCCTCCCTGATCTACTGCTTTGGTCACCCAGTCAAAGAAATCTATCAGATTTGTCTGGCATGACCTTCCCGCTGTGAATCCATGCTGCCTTGGGTCCTGAGCCCTCTGGCCTCTAGATACTCAACAATTCTTTCCTTCAAGTGATTCCATCATTTTCCTACCACTGAGGTTAAACTAACAGGTCTGTAGTTTTCTGCTTCTGCCTTGCTCCCACTTTTGTGAAGGAATCACATCTGCCCTTCTCCAGTCCTTGGGTACCACCCTATCCTCCCATGATTTGTTAAAGAGGGTAGTCAGTGGTGTCACTAGTTCTACCCTAGTTATTTTAGAATTCTGGGATGAATCCCATCAGGCCCCTTGCTTTGTCCACCTTCAGTTTTAAGAGTTCTTTCAGAACCCTTTCTTCTGTAAATGGACTGGTATCAACTTCTGTATCCAGAGTGTTTCTACTGTTTGTTTTAGGTACCTCCCCCACTTCCTTTGTAAATACTGAGCAAAAATATTTGTTTAGTATCTCTGCCTTTTCACAGTCACCCTCTGCCCACCCTCCTGTTTTATCCTCCTTCTTAACTGAGTTGGCTATCTTTTCCTCGGTTTGGGCCTTTGCTGTTCTGACTGCCTTCCCAGCTTCCTTTTGCTTTAACTGATACAGTTCTCTGTCCTGCTCCTTCTGTGATTCCTTGTACTTCCTGAATGCTTTCTTTTTCTCTTGAACCTTCACTGCCACTTCCTTTGAGAACCATAGTGGTTTCTTACATTGTTTCATTTTGTTAATTTGCTTCACATAAAGGCTTGTTACCTCTGTGATGTCAGTTTTTATTATTCCCCATTGTTCTTCCACCCCTCCTTCCTACCCATTTGCTAGTGCATTCCTTAGGCTCTCACCCATTTTGGCAAAGTCAGCCCTCCTAAAGTCCAGTACTGCCTTTGTATGGCTTGACTCTATTGCTGTGTTTATTGTGAACCATACTGTTCGATGGTCGCTAGTTCCCAGATAGCTACCCACTTCTACATCTGTGATCCTCTCTTCATTTCCATTTGAGAGAACCAGGTCTAAGATTGCTCCCTCTCGAGTGGGCTCCAATACTAGTTGTCTAAGGCATGCCCCTTGTAGGGCATCTAGAATAACGCCACTCTTTGAAGAGGCTGCTGCAACTGCACTCCAGTTAACATCTGGCATATTCAGATCACCCATCAGCAATATCTCCCCTTTTTCTGCCATTCTAAGTATTCTTTCTATCATTTCCTTCTCCATTTCCTCCCCCTGAGAAGGGGGTCTGTATACAACCCCTGTGCGGATCGTGGTGCCATTGCCGGTCTCCAAATTTACCCACAGTGCTTCTTCTCCTCCTGTTTTCCCTTTTGTTCTGTTGCTTTGATTCCTTCCCTCATGTAAAGAGCTACTCCTCCTCCTCTTTTACCCTCCCTGTCCCTCCTGTAGATAGTGTATCCTGGTATGTTTATGTCCCAGTCATGGTTTTGTGTGTACCATGTTTCTGTGACTGCCATGATATCCAGATGTTCCTCCTCCATCAAGGCCACTAATTCAGGAAGCTTGTTACTCAGACTACGGGCACTACTTGGTACTCATTGCTCTCCATTTTTTTGATGGCTTTACCTTCTTTTGCAGCATCCCCCATTGACCTGTCTACCTCGGTCTTTTTCTCATTTAGTACCCTGTTTTGTAGGGAGAGGATGGGATTTTCCTGTTGCTTATCAGTGCCTCCCCCCTTGACTAGTTTAAAAGCTTGCCAATGAAGCATTAAAACCGATTGCTTAAAAGACTTATTCCCTTCCTGGACAGATGCAGACCATCCTGCCAGTATAGGCTGGTGTCCCTCCAGGTGGAACCCCAGTCCCCAATGAAGCCAAACCCCTGTGCTCCACACCATTGTTTCAAACATTCATTAAACTGCATGGTGCAAAGTACCCTCGCCTCACTCCTGCCATTGACAGGCAGCACCTCAGAGAAGGATATTGTGTGTGCTACTTGTCTTAGGCGTCTCCCCAATTCTACAAAGTCCTTCTGCACTGCTCTAATCTCATGATTAGCCAAGTCATTTGTCCCTAGGTGGACAATGATGTCCAGCTCAGACTCCCGTGCAGCTGTTCTCATGATCCTGAGGATGCGCTTCCTGTCTCTCCAAGCCATGGCACCAGGCAGGCATCTTACTTCAGTTTTCCCTGCTCCCTCCAGTTCTATCCCCCTAATAATTGAGTCCCCACCAGGAGCTGCTTCCTTTCCTTCTGGTGTCCTCTGCCTCCTTCCTGTGGGCCTCCCTTGTGACAGTTGTCCTCAGCCTCCTTAGTCTCCTCTGCGGGTGCATCCATAGGGAGCTATGCTCCCCAGAATGGTGTATGGATTGTGGTGTGGAACAACTGACTGGGTGTGCCTCTGTTCCACCATCCTCACCCTCCCTGAGCCCACTGTGGTCCAACTGCTGTGCTTTCTTCGCAACCTCTGAGGTAGTGGTGGTGGCTCTGGTGCTCCCTGGATGGGGGAGGTTCCCTTCCTACTGTCCAGTGTGGCCTGAAGACGGGCAACTTCCTCCCTCAGGGCAGTTTTCTGCAAATAGGGCAGCATCTCAGCCTCCAGAAAGACTCCCAGAAGACTGCTGCCCCACAGCCATTACATTGCACTACTCCCCACATTTTTTTTTGTGTGTGTGTGTGATTGGTTTGTAATATAGAAATATATATATATATAATACAATGTGTATGCTTATATTGTCAGTGCAGTGTGCTAGAGAGGATATGACAATGATATGCACCTTGCACTCTTGAGGAAATGATGTCAGAACCCCAGGTATAAAGGAACTATTTCTGGGGTGGGTGTGGTGAGGGGTGGGAAGGGGTTGGGCCTAAACTGTGCCCTCACAAAACAATCAGCTGAAAGCTCTGACCCAGCGCTGTGATGAGTGCCTTCCTGTCAGCAAGATGCCCTACACAACAATTTGACAGAGAAAATACCCTGCTAATCAAACAGAGAAAAATCCACACATCCAAGTCAGACACAAATAAACCTCCCCAGCCCCAAAACAGGCCTGGTGGTTTGTGCTCTGAAAGCTGTCAGCCCTAAAATAAGTCAGCTGTGCTTTAAACTCTTTCTGCACTGAAAATGTTAAGAATTGTAACAAACAAACGTAAACCTAGATCCACCTCCCTCTGTTGCTTGAAAGACTGTCTTTTCCTGTTTCACACTGCAGGTTTTTCTATGACAACTCCTTAACCACAGTAACTTATTTAAAAATAGTTTAACTATCACAAAATCCTACGCACCAGTAAATTATTTAAAAATAGTTTCTGTCCCAAAATCCTAGTAGTCAATCCAGCTACCCCCAAGGGACAACCAAAATGCAGTATTCAAACACTTATGAAGTTACTTCCAAGATAAGCAGAGTTTGCAAGCTTCTTTTTCAACTCCTCAGCCACCTGTAATTTATTTAAAAATAGTTAATTCTAATTGATTCATCATGTGAACAAATTGTAATGCTTTTACCAAATCAGCTAAGCTTGCTCAGCAAGTGAATTTAGACTATAAAAGGCAATACCAAAGCCAGTTTTCATTTGAGCACAATTGCCTGGATGATGCAATAGTAATATTAAAGTTAGTTAGCTTCATACTGCTTCACACTCGCAGAGCAGAGCTCAGACTTCAACAGCCTTCTAGACACCAGCCCAGAAGTAAACTGCACAGTTGAACTTGGTCCCAAAGAAAGACCCTGCGGGAGTGATTTGGGTGGGATCGTGTTCACATAGGTGTGAGTTTGCATGGGAGCATACTGTCGGGAGTGAAAAGATGGGGAGTGAAAATTTGGGAGCGAATTGTTATGTACCCTTGCGACTATTCCCCTCCCTCAGTTTTTTCCTAAGAGATGCCCCATCCATGTACTGAAGGATTTTTGCAACTAGGATTAAGGTGCCCTACCTGTTGTATGGCTGAGAGGGTGGGCAACATGTTAGATGAAGGGGATTTAAAAGCGCTGCTTAATCTAGACCTTCTCCTTCTCACCCCCACCCTCTGAGAATAGCCGCAATGCCTGCTTTGTGACGCACTGCATATTGAGGCTTTTCCGATGCAGTAACGAGACTTTTACCAGTCCTTAGTTTACAGCTGAATTATAAGCTCTGGTTTTCAGCTCATACTTGTGGTTTTATTGTTGGAATATGTTTTCTGGTAATTGATGACAAAGTTCTTTATGGGTCAGGACTGTAAGTGGATTTACAGCTGACATGAGGTTCCTACCCATCGCACAAATGCACAGCCAGGCACCCAACAAAGCAGTAAGCCCTAGATAGGCCCAAAAAGCATGGCCTAATTACCCTATTCTTTAGTCAGAGACAGCAGACTGCCTGAAAAGCAGCTATGATAAGAAAAATTTATGTGTCCAAAGAAGTCGTGCCCCATAGCCTGCTGCCTTGTACCAGCAAGGCACCTCAACACATCTGGATAGTTCCCATTTGCACATAATGCTAAAGCCAACTGGTCACTAAACATCGCCTGGTCTGGATGAGATCACACCAAGTATCAGGGCTTGATGATCATACACTGCTACTCTGACAGGACAAGGGGGCAATCTCCTCCTCTGCCCTCATGAGAATAGACTTTGGCCATGTATTGTACTCTAGCCCCTTGTCGGCACCCCAATGAGTGCACAGGGAGCTAGACAGGTGAAGCTTACACTCACACATATGAGTTTATGGCATAAAGCCCATTACCGTAGTACAGGCATATTTTGAGCAGGAGGAGCCACAGTCAACTCTCAGGCGATAGCTGGGCATCTGATGGATGGACCTGGGCTGGGGTGATGCCACAAACTCAGAAAGGGTGGTACATACAATATCATAGCCACTTTAAGTCATAGCCCCTAGTAGGGCTGTATATATGGCAGTTGGGCCTGCACAACCTTGTTGGAGGTGCGGCAGGCACTGCCCTTATTGGACAGCACTTGGAATTTCACAGGACCTAAGATGCATACACTAAATAAAGGATAGTGGGATGAACAGACACGGACCAAATGGTTGGCTGGTACTCCAGATGGCTTGGACCTATTTCTCCCAGACAGCTCCATTTTGATTGACAGGATCAACCAAAGCAACCCCCATGAGGGTGTAGAACTTGACCATTGGGAGGGGGATGTAATCCATGCCTCCCTGGTCAGTGACAGTTCTACACTCTGTACTAATTTCTCACCTCTGAAAGTATAAGAACACCAAGTCTGCTTTTCAGACCTATCTCCTAACTGATTCAGATTCCAGTGTTGTGTGTCTCACAACCCGGGAAGGTACCCTTCCCTGTAGTTCAGTACTGCTCTAATGGGCGACCACTGTTGGGAGGGTAATCGCCTTCCTGGACAAGGAGTAGTTGTTTCCAATGTTAATTAAGATAAAACTGGTGATCTCATTTTGGGAGCAATACCGAAGAGCAGGTATGAATCTAAATCTGACAATAGAGTATCTATCAAAGGGGATTATATGAGGACCTTTGAAATGGGTAGGGGTCCCAAAGCACTCAAGAGGGTGGCTTGTATAATAGTCATCAGTTTGCACACAAAATGGAGACATGCTGAATATGGCTGATCCTAACAATATAACTGCCACTTCTTGGAATGTAAGGGGGTTAAACTCCCCAGTGAAATTGAAAATGGTCTTATCCTGCCTTAAAAAATTAGGAACCCAGGTAGCCTTACTTCAGGAGACTAAACTGAGTTCCAAAGAATCCCCCAAGTTGGTTAGGGATTGGGTTGGTAAAGAAGTCCATAGTGTAGCAAGATCAGCCAAAAGGGGGTTCTCCATTCTGCTGCACAAGAAGCTTCAATGGCAGCCTAGAGGTTCATACAGAAGGAGAAGGAAGGTGGATTATTCTAAAGGTCTCCATACCCACAGGCTCCCTGATACTGGTTAACATGTACGGCCCAAATGAAGACTCCCCAGAATTTTTCCATACCATTTCCCAAAAAATTATGGATGTCTCTTATGACAGTCCAGACATACTAGTGGGAAGGGATTTTAATCTGGCAATGGACCACCTGTTGGACAGATCAGATGCCAAATTGGAACCCCACCAGAGATCCCTCCATGCACTCCGTCAGCTTATGACACTGCACCAGATGTCGGATAAGTGGGGGGTACTAAATCCTACAGTCAAGGATTTTACCTTTTTCTCAGCCCTGAGACCTATGACCAGCATGTTAAATTTCTTGCTCACATCTCCTAACCTGTCATCAGCCACCACTGAGGTTCAGATCTCACCCACATACATTTCAGATGATACTGAAATCCCTTAAGTAAGTATCCCTTACTTCACCCCCACACACAAACCCCCAAATCACTAATGTGGCAACTAGACCCCCTTTTAATACACAATAAGGAATTTGTTCCATGGTTGCACAAGGAGACAGAGGGCTTCTTCAATGATAACCCAGCTGGTTCAGTATCAGCCGCCAATATACGGGAACCTTATAAGGCCACCATAAGGGGCAAAATAATTGGTTTTGCATCCTATAGACAGAAGCAGTGAGACAGGGAACAAAAGCAACTCAAATTGGATCTTGGTATATTGGAGGCCAAGTATAAATCACACCCTTCTATGTTGCAGTTGCCCTCAGTGATAGCAAAACTCACAGCCCTCAGACTATAACTTAACGAACTGGCAACTAGAAAAGCCGAATTATATATACACAGGGTGCAACATAGGTACTGGGCGGAGGGAGAAAAGCAAGTAAACTGCTGGCCTATAGGTTAAAACAAAAGCAGGTGGAGAAATTGATCCTTAAGATGAGAGATGGGGCAGGGAAGTTAACCCTTGATCCCAAGGCCATTAATGCCATTATGACTAATTTCTACAAAACCTTATACACATCCCAAGTGAAGTGGGACAAGGATAAGTTCATCTAGTTTACAGAACCCCTATCTCTCCCTAAACTAACAGAAACCCAGAAGGAAGCATTTGATCAGAAGATAACCAATAAAGAAATAGCCATGGCCATAGCTAGTATGGCCCTACATAAGGCCCCTGGTGGGGATGGTTTCCCTGCAGACTTTTACAAAGTGGTCCAGCCCCTGATAACCACTCTGATGTCCAATATGCTGCAGGAGGCCCAGTAGAACCGAATGCTTCCCCCACCCTGTCAGAGGCCATAATAACAGTTCTTCCCAAGGAAGGAAAAGATCATACCCTACCAGCGAGTTACAGGCCCATTTTGCTCATTAATGCAGATGCCACAATCTTGGCCAAAATCTTGGCCTCCCAGCTGGAGAAACTTTTACCAGACCTGATGCATCCCTCCCAAGTAGGATTTGTCCAGGGTGGAATACGTTCTGACCATATAAGGGCCCTGATTTCCCTAATGCAAGTAGCAAATTCCCTACTGACACCAGCCGCAGCAATCACCATTTACTTCGAAAAGGCCTTTGATTCAGTGTATTGGGAATACCTGCATGCTGTGTTGGAAAGATCTAACATAGGCTCCTACTTTGCCTCTTGGATTAAAATGTTATACACTGGCCCAGTAGCACGGGTACTCACCAATGTAAACTTGTCAGACCCCTTTCTACTACATAAAGGGAAAAGACAAGGTTGCCCCTTGTCCACCCTGTTGTTTGTTCTGGCCTTCGAGCCATTTTCTGCTGCTTTGAGAACCCACCCAGGGATCCAGGGAATACTTATCGGGGACAAACAATATACCACCAAACTATATGTAGATGTTTGTCTGATATTAACTAGAAACATACCTTTGAGCCTCCCCAGCAATCTGTCTACATTAAAAACGTTTGGGGGTTCCTTCGGGTTTGAAAATTAACATCTCAAAATCCAAAATTCTGCCCCTAAACGAGTTTAGTTCCCCAACCAGGTTAGGTGATCTGGGTCTTGCCTGGGCTCACAAAACCATTAAATACCTGGGGATTGGAATTTCCCCTCAATACAGTCCTTGGTAGAAGTCAATTTCAAATCGCTGCCGGATGCTCTTTGGAAAGACACGGCTAGTGGGAATACCTACACCTGTCACTAGCAGGAAAATCTCAGCGATCAGGATGATGTTAGCCCCAAAGGTCTTTCATTTACTATCTCACATCTTAGCACTGCTTGCCATATGGGCCAAGCAGTTATTTATTTATTTATTGAATTGATTCACCAGGAAAGGCACACTGAGCAAAACGATGCTCATCTCCCGGTGCGACCTGGGGAGAAGGGAACAGGGGAGGATAACACGCAGGTTATCAAAACATTTTAGCGACATACATATAATTATCACAATAATATAATGACAATGCATATATTTGTATAATTTTACAATATGGCAGTTGCACAGGAGTAGTATTTGGCAGCTAAAGATAAAGCACTAAAACTAACATGTACAGCTAAACAAATTTAATACAATTCACATATGCGTAAATGAAGTACAAAATTGGTGCCATAGATTTGTTTTAAGTTTGAGCTGGGCTGGCCAGAGAGAGAGAGAGTCAGGGCATGTGCGGGTTAAGTGTACGCGCCGCCGGATGAGTGAGAGTCGCTGGTTGAGCAAGAAAACTGTGAAATGGGGAGATTAGTTGTGTGAGCAGGCACAGTTAGCAACGAAGTAGTTTGACAGCACAGTTGCTAGGGAACCGGTAGAGGAAGAATGACAAATTCGAGGTGGGAGAGCATTCCAGAGTTTCAGGAGTTGGTGCGAGAAGGCAGTTTGTCCAGCGGACGTCTTATGATTTGGAATATTTAGTAGGCGAGAGTCGGTGGACCTGAGGGTATGTGGGGGAGTGGTGGCCATCATCAGTAGTGAGTAGAGGTAGGACAGGAGAGTGCCAAGCCATAATTTTGAGGCAAACTTGGCACAGTGCAGTTTGCTATGATTCTCTAGGGAAGGGACAGCGAGGCAGCGGTAAAGGTTGAAGTGGTGAGAACAGGGGGTGGTCACCTAGAGCAAAATGGCAGAATGCGTTGAAAATAGAGTCCAGTTTAGACAGGATGGATAAAGGTGCCGCACTATAGATGATGTTGCAGTAATTGAGGGAAGGGAGGATAAGTTTCTGTAGTAGTTCCCATCTAGTCAAGAAGGGGAGGCTGGTGCGGTTCTGGTAGAGGACTCCAAGCTTGGGGTGTAGTTTTTTGATAATTGCGTCAATATGGTCAGAGAAGTTAAGATGACGGTTGAGCCATACCCGTAGATACCGGAAGGAGGCGACATCCTCCAGGGTTGTCCCATCCAGCATGCAGAAGGAGGGGAGGGTGGGGAGTCGGGCTAACTGCTGTCTTGTGCTGAAAGACATGGTGAATGTTTTTTTAGTATTGAGAGAGAGCTGATGAGAGATGAACCAGAGCTGGACCTTATCGAAGTCCAACTGGAGGTTGGATGTTACTTCTGCTGGGGTGGAGCTGGTGGAGAATAGGACAGTGTCATCCATGTACATGTGTATAGAAGAATTTGTGCAAACTTTTGGTAGATTGTTGAGAAAAATAGAGAACAAGATGGGACCGAGCACTGAACCTTGGGGGACGCCGGTAGTCATAGGGAGGGGGAGGATGTGACATCAGCGATTTTCACAGATTGTGTTCTTCAAGCAAGGTAGGCACTGAACCAATTTGAGGCTGAGATAGAGAGGCCTGCTTCCAAGAGGCTTGTTAACAACAGTGGTTGGGAGACTGTTTCTAAAGCTTTGGCGAGGTCAGCAAATATAGCCGAAGAGAACATCCCTCTATCTATACCGGAGAGGATGGAGTCAGTGAGTCTTAGCAGGTAGGTTGCTGTGGAGTGGCCCATCCTGAAGCCAGACTGAAATGGCGTGAAGAAATTTGTGTCAGAGAGAAAGGAGGTAAGTTGGGTGAGTACCAGGTGCTCTCGAAGCTTTGCAAGTGCAGGGAGGAGGGAGATAGGGCAGTAGTTTGAGGTAGAAGAGTGGGTACCCCATTTTGGGATAGGAATAACAATGCTGTGTTTCCAGGCCTGAGGGACAGCAGCATTGAAAAAGGAGAAGTTTAGGAGACTAGCCATGGGAGTGGCTATAACCAGTGCAAAGAGATGGAGGAGTTTGGGGTCCAGCCCATCTGGGGAATAACCTTTAGCTGGATTTAGTGACATTAAGGATTCAAAAGCTGCAGATTGTGTGATAGGTCGGAAGGAGAAGGTGCAGGAGCCGGATGCGTTAGAGACTCCTATGGTAGGACTGGGTGGGTCAGCAGGCAGCAGGGAGGAGAGGAGTGCTGAGGCTCAGGAAGTAAAGTATGATTTGAACTCAGTTGCCACAGCTCCTGGGTCTGATAGTAGTGAGTTGTTTACTTTTAGGAGGGGAGTTGGATTTGCAGCTTGGGGGGAGAAGAGGGAGTGAATGACCTTCCCAAACGTGGATGGGTTGTTTAGATTGGACTGGAGGGTGGAGTTGAGATATTCCATTTTTGTGAGTCTGGTCACTCTGGTACACTTATTTTCGCAGTGTGCGGTGATTGTTGAAGTCTTGAGGGAGGTGTGAGGCCTTATGTGCTCGCCATGCTGTATTGCATGCATTGTGGCAGACTATCAATTCTTGGGTGGTCCATGGTAAGTGGTTGCCACGTACCCTAGAGCGACGCAGTGGAGCATGTGAATTCCAGACAGTTAGGAACGTGTCTTGGAACTGTTCGAGGGCATCATCAATAGAGCTGCAAGAAGCAGGTGTGGTCCAGCTAGTGAGGGCTTGATCTTCAAGAACGGCTGCAAGGTTGAGGGATTTAAAGGACCGTTGGATTATAAACCTAGGTGGTGAAGTGGGGCAGAGAATTTTCCTGATCAGGTAAGTTATATGGTGGTCGCTCAGTGAGTCAGGGAGCAGGCCAGATTGAATAACCCAGTGTGGGTGATAGGTGAGAGCCCAGTCTATTAGAGAGTGGTTCCCAGATTTAAGGTTTAGGCGGGTGGGCTCGGTGATAGTTTGCGTCAGGTTTAGGGCCGAGATAGCAGTGCGGGTTCTGTTGAGAGACAGAGATAGCCAATTGTGATTAAAGTCCCCATAACATATAATTCCCCTTTAGGGGTTAGGGAGGAGAGTTGCGAGAGTAAGTTGGTGACTGAAGAAGATGGCATGCCCAGTTGACAGAATACACCAGTTATGTACTGTAGATAGGGAGAGATAAAGGTAGATCCAGTTGAATCAGTAAGAGTTCATGGGCCTGTGGTTCAGACTTGGTTGGAACAATGGAGAAGTGTAGTTCTGCCTTTAGGTAGATAGCCACACCGCCGCCTCTGCTAGCCTTGTTCTGGTGGATCATAATGTAACCAGGTATTGATACTGTGGGCACAGCAATATTTTTGTTTAGCCAAGTTTCAGACAAGATGAGGATGTCAGGGGCATAGTGGGAGGCAAGAACCTATAGGGAGTTGAGTTTAAGGGCTAGGCTACTTATATTTAGGTGTAAGAGATGCAGTCCATGTGGAGGGGGGGTGCAGTTTCTGGAGTATGTGGGTGAGTTTTGAGAGGGACCAGGTGCATTTTGCAGAGTGTGGGTGAAAAGGGGGCCAGGGTTTGGATGACTGTCCCCCGCTGCAAGGAGTAGAAGGGCAATGGAGAGGTAGTGACCAACAAGCTTTAGCCACCTGCAAGTGGAGGAGCGTCATTTTGTAAGCGGACACGGGTGGCTGTTGGAAGTATAGTGAGAGCTAATTAGATTCAGGATCAACCAGTTTTTTGAGGAAGGGAAGAGGAAGGAGAGGTGCATGTTTGAGTATGCCCACAAGTGGCTATAGGGCATGGAGGTGGCAAAGTTCAGGAAAAAGGGGGCCAGATATGGGCAGGCAACCAGGGGGATTGAGGTAAAGGACAAATCTGTGGCATGTTAGAGAGGAGTTGGGGGTGACAGAAGATTAGCATTGCAAGTAGTGGCATGTAATGTAGCAGCAGAGACATGATTAGACATGTGCTGCGAGCAGTAGGTCTAGTAGAAACCAGATTAACCTGTAGTTGGGGGAGCTGGTGAGGGGAATAATAGAGAGGGAGAGCAATGAAATGACTTAGTAGAGGAGTAGGAGAGAAAAACAGCCAGCACTGAGTTAGATGCCAGGGCTAGAGGCCCTCTAGTGGTTATATTATATAAGGAGCAGATGGGGATCTAGGGAGATAGTTTTTTTTTATCTTTCTCACAAGAGCAGCCACTATAAATGTAACACCAGCTAAGGAAGGGAGGGTATTGGGGGCGGGGTGGGAGCATTCGCCAGCGACTGCAGGAAAATGTACTCCCTGCGTTACAAGGAGCCTCGTGGAGTAAACGCAGCAGATAGCCATACCTTCAGTGATTTTTTTTTGGGGGGGGGGCAGTTCCAGCACGGCCCTTATGACCCTCGGAGACCCTCGGAGGAGTGGAGCTGTGGAGACAGAAGGGAAAGGTAAGCTGCAATTTATACAGCCCAAGGCAAAATGGAGGGGCCCTTTGGATAAGGTCTTTAAGGACAGAATTTGGAGCAACAACTTAAACAGCAGCTGTTTAAACATGTGAAACTTGCATCAGTACTACTTAAAACATTTAGTTCTTTTTCATTTAAATCATTTACTTTATTTAAGGCAGAGGTTTGGCTGGTGGTGAATCTTAAAGTAGTTTTGCATGTTTTGAATTTAATGCAGCTATTGACTGGGGCAGTACACTAAAAGCACAGCTTTACTTAAGGCACCTGCATAAATAACAGCAATTTAAAGCACAGCTTTCTCTTAAGGCTCCTGCCAGAAGTCACAAATATTATAATAAGTCCTTCAGCAAAGTTAAGGTAAGAAAACTATCTGTATTGCTCTGGTGGCCTAAATTTGAATATAGAAAGGCACCAAAATGTACTCCTACATCAGATAGCCATACCTTCAGTGATTTAAGGGGAGAGCAGTTCCAGCGTCCCTCATGACCCTCGGAGGAATGGAGCTTTAGTGATTTTCGGGGGGGGGGCAGGCAGTTCCAGCACGGCCCTCATGACCCTTGGAGACCCTCGAAGGAATGGAGCTTCAGTGATTTTTTTTGGGGGGAGGGCGGTTCCAGCGCGGCCCTCGTGACCCTCAGAGACCGTCGAAGGAGGTTAAACAGTTTATTCAGTAGATTTTTATGGGGTGCCTCCAGGCCCCGGTATAGTATGGCTAAACCATGAGCCCAGAAGCTATGAGGAGGATGGAACATGCTGGATTTCACCCAGTATTCTGTAGCATTCATAGTAGCCAAATCCTTAAATGGGCTAAACCCCCTCGCCTTAATCACCCTCCCCGGCCTGGATAATAATAGAGAGAGACTTATTAAACTGCCCCCTTCCTTTGGTCATTATGCCCTTTCCTTTCTCCAAAAAAATACAGTGATGGCCCACTCTATACAACTCTCTCTTGGCTTGGCAAAAATTGGGGCTTCAAACCAAACACTCCTCTTTGGCTTCACCCTCACCTTTGTATTGAAAATATACCTTTAAGGTGGCTTAACTGGCAATCCAAAAGCATAGAAAACTGGGGGGCCCTCACTACGGAGGGATATGATTACGGACTCATTTCATGGGCTGAGAGCCAGATATGGCCTGCCACAAAAGAAATTCTGGAGATATCTTCAAATAAGAAACTTCTTCTCCACCTGGGTCAAACAAAAGTGTAGGTGTGTGGTGTATCTTAAACATAAGAATAGTATGTGTGCCCCACTTCCACTAAAGCCTTGGCTCCAGCACCCAAAAGGGAGAGCGGGCACCATTCAAAAGTTTATGAGGGACTCCGTCCCAACCCCTCCCTTTCAGCCAAACTCAAATGGGAAAAAAGTTTGGGCTTCCCTATTACAGAACAACTATGGCAACAGGGCTGGCTGAGAACACATCAAGCTTGCTGGGTAACCTGTGAAGTGGGCACATGAGGAAGGGTGCCGTCCATTACGGTGACACCTTCCCGGTGCAATCCACTCATGGCGACGGACAAGTAAGGTGACCGGATGAGGGGGTGGGCAAACTAGGCATCAGGATGTCGCTATACATACGCACGCAGGGGGGGGTGAGCAAGCACAGGGAGCGTAGGCTGGGAGGGGATGGAGAGGCTGTAGGGAGTCAGGCTCTGGTTGCCAGTTGAGCTGCGTCATAGTGTCTGGTATTGGCTAGTGGTTGGGGTGGCTGAGGTACAGGGTTAGGGTACGGGCGCTGGAGCGATTTTTATTGCACCTGACCCAAACCTTTTTATTTTTACTGTTTTCACCCCCCCGGCATGCCCCCCTGGAGTTGAGAATCCTTAAGTAGGGGTGTGGGGAGAAGTCCCCTAGGGGTTGAGGGGCAAAGCCCCCAAAAGCAGTAAAATATGTCCTGGCACCATTGTGCTGGTGCGCCGGGGTTGTCAGAATGCCGAAAATGTGTTCGGCACTCTGACGGATCATTAATGGTGCTCACCTTTAGGCGTTCGCCGTTATCACATAGACCCAGCTTGCTGCGACCAGAGAAGCTTACTCATCCAGAACAAAATTATGCACCTCTGGTACCGCATTCCCTCCCAGCTCAAAAAGATGGGACTGCTCGCAGCCGACACATGCTGGAAGTGTTGCACCCCTTGGGTGGATCTCTTACATATACTCTGGGAATGTTCACCTCTGTTATCATTATGGACTGCAGTAATTAACCACTGCTCTCAAGTTCTTGGGGTACCACTCCCATTCTGGGGATATCTCACTCCATGCAGGAATTGTTCAAATCCCAATTGTTATGGATCATACAAGCATCTGTGGAAGTGAAGAGACTAATCATGAAAAGGTGGAGAACGACACTGGTCCCTACATTTATGGAGTGGCATAAGGCCATAGAAGGGGCTGCACATCCGGCCAGACTGTCCTGTTATAAATCTGGAAACCTACCTAAATCTGAAAAGCGTATGGGCCCTCTACCTCTCTTACTATAACCATAAGCAAAATGGGAAACTCATTATGTACATGAAAGATCTACTTCATCCCCCTTGAAGTTCTTTGTAAAGTTGGTGGAATTTGTATGTTTATGGATGTTTAATATCTCTCTCCTGACAGGCCTCTTGAGTGCTAATGGGTGGATAGCCACTCGGTCTCCCCTACTATCCCCTCTTCTCTTCACAGTACACTATAGAAGCAAAAACATAACCTCTTCTACAGCCTCTTCTCCCCATAAGAACCACTGAACATAGGCTCCACAGTGCTATGTCCCAAGCGGAAATCGGGGAAGTCCATCCCATTGAGATTTTCTTTAACCCTGCATCCTGTAGATAGCCACAGTTAAATCTTTTTCTTTACATACTATATATGCTCTACTTATGTTGACATTATTGCTGTACTATGTGGATATATGGTGGTGATGTTGTAAACCACTTTGTCATGTATGTGTAGAAAGTTCCAGTACTATAATAACTCTGAAATCACTCAATAAAAAGATTAACAGCAAAAAAAAAAAAAAGTAAAATACTGAAATACAGATCTAGGAAATTTAATTAAGTGTGGAAAATAAATGACAAGAAGTTTGATATTTTAAATTCTTATAAATTACTTGCGCTTAACCTATAGTAATAGCTGTAAAGGCGCAAAACATATATGAACATACAAACTTGCCAGCAGACCTTTTGGTCCATCAAGTCTACTTGATTGTACAGCTAGCAGCCCTTATACTGCAGCTGCCCCTTCCCCCTCCAGTGACCCTCCCCTTTACCCTGTCCCATCCCCTTTTAAAGCAGCCAACTGTATTACAGGATCCCACTTCCTCTGGCAATGCGTTCCAACCTGTCACCACTCTCTCCATAAAAAAGTGTCTCCTCATCTCCCTCCTGAACACCCCCCCTCCAATCTCAGATTGTGTCCTTGGATGTCCCTCCTCCTTCATGATAGGAAAAGTCCCTCTGTGTTCATCTTATTTATTCCCTTCAGGTACTTGAAGGTTTCAGTCATGTCCCCCCTATCCCACCTCTCCTCCAGGGAGTACATGTTCTTCTCCTTCAGCCTACTCTCATATGGCAACTCCCATAGCCCAAGGATCATTATTTTGCCCTGTGCTGGCATGGTCTCCAGTAACCTAATGTCCTTCTTCAGGTACAGCCTTCAGAACTGCACGCAGTACTCCAGGTGTGGTCTAACCAGTGACCTATACAGCAGCAGGATCACCTCCCCCCTCCTGGAGTCTATCCCTCTGGCAATATAAACCAGCATCCTGTTAGCCTTTGCAGCTGCCTTTCTACATTGTGCGGAGTTGTTCATTGTGCCCATTATATTCACCCCCAGATCCTTCTCCTCCTACGTCTTGGCTAGTTGAATCCCCCAACTGGTAGCTCCTCCTTGGGTTCCTTGCTTCGAAATGCAGTACCTTGCATTTTTTGGCATTGAACCCCAGCTGCCAAGTGTCTGACCAAGCCTCCAGTTTTGCCAGATCATCTGGCAACCCCTGCCACCCCTCTAAGTCATCCACTACTGCTGGTATCCTGTGATGATCGCGACCTTATAATAGCGACTTACAAAACCGTGACTACAAAATAGCGAGCACATGAAGGGCCACTTGAAACAACAGCAGATAAGCCATAAAAGTGAATAAAACTGCCATTCCGATTACAAGTATCATGACTGCCAAATTAGTGATCAGTCACAGCACCAGTCACAGACCTCCAAATATTTAACAAGCTATATTACTGACTTTCCTTGGTTTTTTCTTCCTTGCAAATAACTAAGCACAGCAAACTAATGCAGCTATTTTAGAGGAACTTCAGTATTTCTGAACAGAAATTCAGACCATTGATTTAAAATCTTTGGTTTGGATACTGTTGAGGTAAAAGAAATGCCAGAGTAGCAGAATGTTCCCCCAAATGTAGAGGAAGAGAAAATGGAAGAGTTTCAAGCTGTGCAGACAACAGTAAAGGACGCATCAGGCTTACCTTTGCTTCTGATTCCTGACATGACTAGGGTGCCGCAAGACGCTGAAACTAGCCCTCAAGCTGATGAAAGAGTCACATCTGTGAGCTTTGAGGAAGCTTCCTATTCAGGTGCTGTCTCTTTAGATATTACTAAGTCAGCTCCAAATTCAAATGTTTTGAGCCAGGAAACACCAGCGAACTTACTCAAGAGCAGGACATGAATGTTACAGGGCTGCCTGATCTAAGTATACAGTTTGGGTATACAGTGGGGTATCTGCAAAGCAGGAATCTCAGTGTAAAAAGGGGCCCTGATTTAACAGTTCCAGACTGGGTAACGGCTGCTGGAAAATTTAAAATATTGAGGTCAAAATTGAGAAAATGGCAGGTATTGAGCAAAAAATAGACCACTTTGAGCCGGTTACTCAACAGTTACTAAAAGAAAATCATGATTTAAAAACAGACCTAATGCAATCTCAACAACGCATATCAGACTTGGAAGACTGCATTATGCCTTTAAAGCAACAGGTGGTCTCATTGCAACAGGCACAAAAGATTTCAAATAGATGAATAGAGCAAGCCTTGAATGAAATCAGTTGGCGCTATTTTGACACTTTAACGATATATACTGTGCTATAATGCTGGGTAGCTAACTTTCTAGTCGCCATTTTGAATTCACTATTGTTTCAGGTGCTATTATGCAGTCGTGATTTTGACATGGAACCCTACTGCTCCCATCTTGGTGACATCTGCAAACAAACTGATCTTATTCTTGATGCCTATTGAGCTGTCTGCCATGAAGTTCCCAAACAACACCGGCCCCAGTACAGAGCACTGTGACACCCCACTTATCACTGCCCTGGTTGATGAGTGCTCCCCTTCCACCACCACCACCTTCTGCTGTTTCCCTTGCAGCCAGTTCACTACCCATTCCACCATCCTCCCCCCACCCCTTTGTCTTCTAGCTTGCTACCTAATCTCCCATGCGGCACCGAATCAAATAACTTACTGAAGTCCAGGTACAGGACATCTACTGTATGACCCTGTCTAACTGCCTGGTTACCCAGTCATAGTACTCCACCAGGTTAGTCTGACAGGATCTGCCAGAGCAAACCCATGCTGCCTTCTGTCCTGCAGCCTATTAGCCTCTAGGAGGGAGACTAGCCTCTCCTTCAGGATTGTTTACATTAGTTTCCCCACAATGGACATGAGGCTTACTGGTCTGTAGTTCCCCAGCTCATCCTTGAGTCCGCTCTTGTGGAGGGGCACCACGTGGGCCATCCTTCAGTCAGCGGTACACTCCCTGAGTCCAGGAAGACATTGAATAGGTCTCCAAGGGGTTCTGCCAGGACTTCTGCTAGCTCCCTTATCACCCTGGGATGTATGCCATCTAGACCCGGCACCTTGTCCATCCTCAGTGCCTCCAAGCCCTCCAGTACCCTGCCCACTGGGATTTCACTGTCTTTCTCCTCCTCCCCACCCATGCCCCCCAACCCCCTTGGGTACTGCTCAACCCTTCTTCTTAGTAAATACTGAGCAGCAGTACTCTTTTAATACATCTGCCTGTTCTGCCCCGTATCCACCCACCCCCTGTCCCTTTTAATCCTTACTATTTGGTCTTTGCAGTTCCTTTTCTCCTTGATGTACCTGAAGATTTCCTTCTCCCCAGCTTTAATGCCCTGTGCTAGCCTGAGTTTCTGGGACACCTTGGCTGCTCTGACTGCCCTTGTCACCTCCCTTGACTCCTTTAGATATTCTGCTCTGTCCTCCCCTCTCCCTGTTCTTCTGTACCTTCTAAAGGCAGCTATTTCCTTTCTTACTTTTCCATGACCCCCCGGCTCATCCAGCTAGACTTCTTGGCCCTAACCCTCTTACTCTGAACCCTTGTACATGTTGTGGTTGCTCCCTCGATGCCCTGCTTAATGACCTCCCACCTCTGATTAGTGTTCATATCTGGACAGATCCTGGCCAGATATCCCTGTATTACTTCCCTCATCCTTCGAGTTCACCCTTCTGAAGTCAAACACCCTTATGTGCCCAATCCCACTAATTCTTTACCCATGTTTATCTTGAACCACTTGAGTGGTGGTCACTCCCCACTGGGGTTCCTCCACCTCAGCTCCTCACAAACTCACCATTTGCCAGCATGAGGTCAAGGGTGTTCCCTAACCTGGTTGGCTCATTGACTATCTGTAATAGGAAGCTGTCCTGGAAGGTATCCAGAAGCACCAGTTCCCTCCTATTTGTGGTGGCTGGGGTACCCCAATCTACTCCTCGCAGGTTGAAGTCTCCCACAATCACTGTACTTCCCCTTCTGCAGGTTCTCTTGATATGACCCGCTAGATCCCTGTCTAACTCCTCAGTCTGAGTTGGTGGCTTGTACACCACTCCGATTCTGAGGGACCTATTTTTGCAGTTCTGGAGCTGCACCCATAAAGACACTGTGTTGCCTTCCTCCCCTTCCTTCCTGACACATTTCAGACCTTCCCTCACATACAGTGCCACCCCCTCCTTTCTCTTTTACCATGTCCCCCTGAAATGGCCAGTATCCTGATACCTCTAGGTCAAAGTCATGGTAATGGGTGGCCCATATCTCAGTTATGGCTGCCATTTCCACCTCCCCATCCACCATGAGAGCCTGTAACTCTGCTGTTTTGATCCCTAGACTCCTAGCATTCTAGGTCACCACCCTCCACCTTGCTTCCTTTGCCCCCCTCCCTACTAGCTCTCCCTTTATTGACACCCCTCCTGACATGCTGACAAACTCAACTGAGTGGAAATAGGCCTACTACTCTTTCATAAGAATATGGTGGACAAGAATAGAGCCAGCATTACTAGGGTGGAAGATAAAATAATTTCCTTAGCATTACATACTGTATAGACTTGGTGATATTGTTAAACTGACCATATGGAGAAAGAATATAATTCTTTTTATAGATCCTTATTGGATCTGCAACAAATGACTCCTGTTGTACTAACCATGGTAAACTAAGAATTCAGACCCTTACCACAAACCGAATTCTATTGGAATTGGGATTATGGGAATGAATGCAAATTGGTTACCTACAGTAATCTGTGCCGAATGGAAAAATATTCTATACAACTTTGAGGAGGTATACTACCCTCATTGTCCTTTAAAAAAATAACTATGATGTATGGGATGTTATTCTCTTTGGTATTTTTTTCACAAAAGTCATTCTCAATAACACTAGACATAATTATAATACACTAAGAATAATGGTATCTGTGACCTTTGGCACTAGCCAAAACCTGGCCAGACTCACATCTGTGCCTATTTTTTCTACCTTCAATGGCTTCCCACTTGAAGTGGTTCCTACCTTCAAGTACCTTAGTATGTGGCTTGACAGCAAGCTTGACTTCTCTGCCCACATCAACACCATCCATGTCAAGCTATATCCTAAACTTGGTGCCCTGTACCAACAAAAAGCTTGTCTTTCCCTACAGGTTTGCTGAGAGCTTGTCACCAAAATGGTGCTCCCTGTCTTAGACTATGCAGATATGGTCTATGGTCCACCCTCACTACCTTCTGGCCAGACTTGATACCCTCTGTAACTCCTTCTGTCACTCTGCAACCAATTCATCCTGTTGAACCCATCATTGCTCACTCTAATCATCACTATCCAATCATCCCCTACCATCCCATCCCCAGATGCACTTTCCTTCCTTACATCTGAATACTGGTTTGGGTCTTTTCCTTCCTACCTCTCTTCACTGCTCTCCATTGTTCCTTTGCATCCTGCTCCCTCCACTTCAGGGATAAGTGCACCTTTGCTTGGCCACATCCCCATACTTTGAGTAGCCAATCAGCTTCACTGCCTCCCCAGCCTCCCTCAGTTATTAACTAAGACTACTTTCCCTTCCCCCTTGCTCTTATTTCCCCTCCCCTTAACTGTCCCCCATACACCTGGTGTAATGTTCACCTGCCAATTTTCACTTGTTTGCTCTTTATGCACCTTCTATGACCTTTGCGTGCTATGACTTTGCACTTTTTTTGTAATGCTGTATTTGTCTAAACTATTTATTGTTTTCTATCCTTTGTTTCCTTCCCCTGGGTTGCACCTAGAAATGAGCCTCAGATGAGTCTGCCTTTCCTGGTCACTAATTTTCAAATACATGCATAAGTAAGTAAATAAATAACCTATGGTGATGTGTATTTTCAGCTGGCACAGCTGTGGGGAATGTTACACTCAGTCCAACCAGGTGTAACTTTTCCCCGCAGTTGCACAGCAAAAATGGCTGCAGGAAATTCAAGGGCCTTGAAAATCTAGTCAATGGAGTCTGCTAAGGTCTCAATTTTAAGTCCATGGCTGGCTTCATTTAAATCATTTCATCAGTTAAAGCCATACATTACATTTCTTAAAACACATGAAGATAGGTGAATTTTTACTTAATTTCACCTTGGAACATTTGCACTAAAGAGCACCCGTTTCAGTGCTTTCCCAAAGTCCACCACTGGTAGCTTATCTGCAATGGAGTTTACCTTGTCATATTTAAAAAAAAAATTGTTATATATATTTTGTGATGTGGAAGGGATCATAAATGAAAGCTGTTCCTCTGATCTGCTCCCCTTCCTGGTCCCGATCTAGTCCAGATCCACCCCATGCCACCACTGAGCTTTGAATAGAGCTGCGCAGAATTTTCAAATTCTGGCAGAATGAAATTTCACCAAATTTTTGAAATTCTGCCTAAATTCTACTGAATTTCATCAGAAACAGAATGGAGGAATTCCACAGAAGAAAATGATTTCGGAATGATTTTCAGCAGAAAAGTTACTGTACCACAGAATATTATTTTGTACATCTCAATATTTTCTAGGGAAATGGTTGCAGAATATTTTTTACAAAAAAAAATGCTTTTCCGAAGAATATTATTCTGCAGATCACAGAAGGTAGAATTTCACAGAAGAACCAGTGAAGTTCCAGCAGAAATTCTGCTGACAGAATAGTTATTTCACTCTAATTTCACCATAGAATTCTGCATTCTGCACAGCACTAACTCTGAAGTTTTGTAACATTTGAGTTCATACAGCATGGGGTATGCTCCGTTGCTATGAATGGAAGCATTTTTACAATATATTTTATTTTATATTTTAGAGGATCACTGGGGTCATATCAGTGCCACTTATCAACTAAGAATGCTCTATTAAACCACACTACCTTGGATATCACATTCTGGTGAAAATAATCTTTGTTAAAAAAAATCTTCAAAAGGTATGGCATATCAGGATTTAAATCCAGGTCTTTTCATGAAAACACAAAACATCTAAGGTTTTTGGCAGGCACAAACAGCTGGTGCACCCTTTTTGCTTGCTATTAGTACAGTTACCAACTTTTACAGCATGCAACTGAGCTGTTCTGAAGTGACTGACAGCTCCTATGTAATAGAAGTTATCATATATCCAAGGAGCAGACATCTCTGTCTATTTGAGATCAAATTCATTCAGGCAGCTCTTTTAAGTGAAACTACAGTATCAAATGAGTGGCCAAGGGATTGCTAGAAACTATAGATTTGTATCACAAGATAAGATGCATGTTTTTTAATAATATAATGTACATTTTGCCTTTTGTGGGCATTGAACTCATAACTACCTACCCCAATGCACAGCAACCTAGCCACTAAACCAAAGAAGGCTGATCAAAACATCCCTGAATATTAAGGGTTACAAAACGTGACACATTACACTCTGTATTAAAATAGATATGCACAAAATCTGCAAAAAAAAAAGTTTTTATATTGTTTATTAAAAGCTTCAGAGTTCAAACATAATGTGTTCCCTTGTTCATGTTAAGTGCCACCACCATGCAAATCTTTGTGAAAATTGGACTTTGTCTATTGCAGGATGTGTTTTCAACTTTAAGAAGAAGGAGATGTTCCCACTTTACAGCTATATTGATCTTAGTAGAATGGCTATAGTATTAAATTATTTTCTTTGTTTGATGTTAGAATGACTAAATCTGTACAAAACACTAAACAAGCTAGGTTTTATCACTCAGATTTGTTTTGGAAGTGCCTATGCTTCTCAACAAGTTCAGCCCTGTGTAAATAGTCAATGTGGTATTGCCTCTAACATATTTTTGTAACTTGGCTGGAGTCACTTGAAAAGACATGCTATATCTCTTCATAGGCTTCATCTCTTTGCTCATGCTCCTGAGTTCCTCATCTAACCATAGGGGTCTGGGTTACATAAATGATTTAGAGTTGGTCACCTGTAACTGGGTTAACAAGCTGGCTTATGACACCACAATGGTAAGGATAATTGCATATCAGGAGGAAGAGGTAATTAAAGAGAATACTGACCTGGACAGGCTCAGAAAATAGGCAGAGAAATGGGAGATGAATTTCAAAGTTAGAAAATGACAAGTGATGCTTCCAGATAATAAAAATATGAAAGCAAAAAACACCTTAAACAACAGCGACATTACTGAAAATCAGCAGGCAAAGGATCTGGAGGAAATGTCAGCAACAAAAGGTCAGGGAAGAATCTAATAATTGAACTGAGTATTTCTGTCATGATTTTGAGGTTCACACAAACCTCTTCTTATACACTGTCTTCATACATTACACTGTGTATCCCAACACCTCAGTTTAGTGGGGCTTAACTTTTCACTACCTAGAGCCACCTTGTCTCATCTTTTGACTACACACCACCACACAAATTTTGCTACTGTTTGTTGCTGGTTCCTTCTCCATCAGACTGTTTGCAGTGGAGAAGGAACAAATAAAGGAGGCATACCCGTGTTCTACTCAGTGTGGCTGCCAATCCATTGATGGTCACAATCATGATGTGGAACTGAAGTGGTGATGGTGGTGGTACCCAGCACAGGCAGAGCTGTCACTGATGTTGTTTTAAGTGGAAGGAAAACAAACAAACTCTGGTCAGAGTCGATAGGGCTGCTCAGAGTGGCGAGAGTGTGTCGGGAGTGAGTAAAAGAATACTTGGAGCTCTCGTCACACTGGAGTCTACATTGTGATGTATCTCCCACTTACAGATCTAATTATGTAACTCACAGGGCAACAATAATGAGATGCATTAAATTAAAATAACATGTTATAAATAAATAATATGCTCTGGGCTATAAAATACTTCTGTTTTCTTCCATCTACTTAACATATTACTACATTCATGTTCTTACTCATTTCTAACATGTCTATCAGATAAACATCTATAGCAGTTAACAAATATAAATAAGTGGGAAAATGAAATCTTGGAAGAAAATTATTTTAAAATTATCTGCATTCTAGTGAAATCGGAATTCAAGTTTACAGATGTATTTATAGCACTACTAAATCAAATATTCATTGATGATATTCTGTTGCAGAATGGTGGCTATATTATCTGAAAATTAAAACAGCAGTGCAATGAACATTTTTGTAAAGATTTACCTTGGAGGCAGCAAGTGGTGGGTGGTCCAAATGTTAAAAAAAATAATTTATTTTCCCAACCATTTTTTTTTTTTATCCTTAATGCAGTTTAGTCACCTCTTGTCCTGCATGGACCCTCGCCAGACTCGCCATGTTTAATCACACTTCAGTATGGGTATTGTGGGATGCCACACATGTTCTATGAGGCATTTCTAATAATCCATAATGCAGTGCAGTTTTTCTGTGCCATGCACATTCACAGCAGAGCTTGTCATTCATTTAGAGGCACAACTACATGTTGGGTGGACAAATTTCAGACAGAACATGAAGAAATATGAAATTAGTCTGCCCCCGTGGATGATCAGCTCCTTTATTTTGAACAGAATTATAATATTAGGCACTGGCATCAAAGCTTGACACAAACTAAGTTAGCAAAGAAGCACATAATTGTACCTGAAGTTTCAGAGTTTACTGCAGATATGACTCATTATATAACCAGTACATGCACACAGCAACAAGAACATGGCTGATGCAATACCCACAAAATGTAACTATGTAAGAAAATGCAAAGACAAACTTATAACCATGTACTTAAATGCAATGATTTTGTGCCGTAATTAAAGTACCTGTTTAACTGCTGTGGATCTAGCAGACTTATCGCCTAGATGCCCACTCAAAATAATGCACGGTGCACGCCTACCTGTTTTTTTGCCCAGGAATAAATACAAAACACCAAACTCTGTACAAGCCAGTAAATGTCAGTGAGTTTTCATAGTCAAACATGGCAATTCAGATTAATTTCCTGCCTTCTTCACATGAACGAGCACTTCCCATGTATGGCTGAGTGAGAACACTGAATCATGGGATATTTAATAAGAAAAAGAACATGGCACTCAGTTAATTTACGTGAAATAATTAGAAATTTTACAAAAGCAGTACATCAATCAAGTTTACAAAGACTAAAACACCAAAATCATGAACGGAACATTCATTTTATTGGTTAATAAGGTGAAGTCATAATCATTATTTAAAAATACAGTTTGTTGCATTGCTGCTTTAAGCAGGGTCACTAGAAACAGCAGTAAGAGTTTGTGACAGAAGTTGTGTTAAGATTATGTCATACACTTTGGGACTAAGTTTAGTTACAATGTAGCAAGTGCTGGCTCCATTGCAGAATTCATTAAGTCTCTATCAGGTTTTGTGTACTGTTTCACTTTTGCTGTTATGTTGCATTGCAGGCAGATCATCCATGGAGTCTGAGCTGGACCCATTTCTGCGCTCCCTACTTCTGTTCTGTGATCTGTCTTTAGACCCATTTGGTTTATTTTGTAGAGAATGATGCTGCCATCTCAGGAAATAGGACTTAACTTTTCTTAAACTTGGGGCAGCAAGATCTTTACCTTGTGAAGCAGTTGTAACCGAATGTGACATTGGGGAACTTCCTTGAGATTTCACTTTCTCTCTATCCCTTTGCAAACCTCAAGGTGTTGTTGAGTAAGAACTCTAGTTTGTCATGGCATTTGAGTGATTGGCAGCACTGAAGTTCTGCTGTGTGGAGTGCACTGGAGCTGAACATTCAGTGCGATGAACGTTTGAATGTAGCTGTTGTTTTCCTGAGGTGAAATTATTCCTCTGCTCAGACAACAAATTCTATGCATGTTCAGGAGATTTGCAAGACAGTTTTGAACCACTTTCAGAGGGCAAGAGTGTGGTGTGAGCAAGTAAAAGAATAATCAGAGCTCTCACCGCACTCTCACTGCACTGGAATCTGCCATTTACAAGGTGGTGGCACTGACAGAACTTACATGCACGATACTTGCACATGCGTTTGAGTCAATGCTCCCATCCTGGGCATAATGGCTGTCACTTCCGAGTTGTAGAAGAAAAGTAGAGCCCTGGTGAAGAGGGTGTGTTTATGTGGCCCACAGTGGGGAAGGGCCATAAACAGCACCAGTGAATATTCGCCTGAGCACTGGGGAAGCACACCAGACAGCAGTCCAGTCACATGCTTCCACAGTTCTCTAATAAACTATGATGATGACATAAAGTCTGCGGAGCTCTGCCCATGCAACAATAAAATTCAGGATAGACACCACTTGAGGAAACTGAGGCACTCACACTGACACATGCACTTGAGGATACATGTGCATTCTTTATTTCATATTGTGCAAAATTGTACAGAGGTACTGTAAAATAATAAATATATGTGGCTACATGTGCAGAACTAGGACAATTCAATAAACCACCAATGTGCTAGTGCAAGTGAAATACTGAAAAGGCTACTGAGATAGTTAAAATCATCTGCATGAATACACAAAAATTTTAAAAACAATGAATAATTGAAAAAAAAAAAGATTAGCACTTGCTATCAACTTGATGCAGTCTGGCTATAGAGCTTTATTCCATTCTGTATTCCTGATATAAATTCAAAAAACAGAGTCACATAAGTTTTAATAAACAGTTTTTGATCTTCTTTCACAAATGGCATTGAAGACATGAGACTAAGTCGAAACCACTATTCAGACCCAATGACTTCCTGCCCCCCCTTATGTGTGTGTGACTGCTTGGCAGAGGTTTAGTAGGTCTGTATGGGTCACTGGTTTGTGTTTACCATTGATTTACTGCATTATTGCCATATTGTTTGCTCAGTTTTGCCTTGGAGGCCATTTTGAAGCAAGGTTAAGCAACGGAAAGCTTGGACTTCTAAAACCACTACAGGTAGGTAGAAGTTACCCTTTCTTTCCCAGATCCTGCTTTTCTCCAATAAAACATAATCCCTGTCTGATTACTTTTTATGACCTCAGTTGAATTTTTGCATACTGTGTTTTCCTGTTATTCTATTATTACATATTGCCTGTGTGGTAATATGGGGTGGGTTTGATGGGGGCCAGTTAGCATTTTGCTTGATGGATTTCATCCTAACTGCTGTTCTGATAGGTAAAGGGGCTTCCCAGGTAGAAGCACCACCAGTTTGTATATCTGGAGAAACCCAAGCTATTTCCAGTGACCAAGGGTCTATTGCTCAGAGACTGAGAGGGCTAAAGCCGGAGGCTCAATGTGGGTGAAATAGCTCCTCCCACATTCCAATAAAGGCAAGTCCCCCACAGCAGCTCTCCCTTAGAGCAGTTTGAAAGAGGAGCTCTGTGTGTCCGCAGCTCCTCTGTGCTGTTTACTCCTCTTTCAGACCTATGGCTCCACATTGAGCCTTCCATTCCAAACTCCTTCCATACAGCAGTGAAATCCTATAAGGCTGTCACTGACTTACCAGCACAATGTAGCAGGCTCTGTACTGAATGGTCCCGAAGAGGTCCAGGATCACAACGCTGATGCACAGAACATTGGTCACAATCGCCTGTTTGCCTTGTTTGGCAAGATTTGGTAATCACTCTGTTCCTTTCTCTGGTGCTTGTTTTTCTGCATTGCTCTGATGGAGTCCTAGTTTGTGTGTTTTTTCCTGCTGCATGTGGGCATGTCGGGTACAATCTGAGCTAAAGCTCCTTGGCTATCTGGGTCAGGCTCTTCTCTATTATCCCCCCTCTCCTGGTGTCACCCACCCCAGCTTCTCCCATTTCCTTGTTTTATTTTGGTATCGACTCCTTCCCTGGTTTGGTTTTCCTTTGGGCCCTTCCTTCCCAGCCACCACTGCCACTCTGTTTTCCTCACATTGGATGTTTAGACTGCATATGGGGCTCTGTGGAGTGCAGTGGGAGTGGGCCTTCATGCTATGGATGGATCTGTTAGCCCGTTTTTCAGTAAACAGAACATGGGCTTCTTTGACTGACATAGCTTCTGATTGATTAGTGCTGCAGTTCAATTCCTGCTGATGTCTTTCACTCCAGCTTGGGTTTTGCTGGTGGAACTGCTGTAAGCCTTACTCATGGCCCCTTATCAGAAAGGTGCTTGGGATCTCTCATTCTACAGCAGCTGTACTCGTTACTTTGTGGTTCTCTGTGTATGTCCTTGTGGACTGTTCACTGCAGCACTTTCCAGGTGTGATGTCATCTGCCTCACTTTCCATCCCGTTCTGTTGCACTGCCATTCCAGGGACTACAAGGCTGTATTCCACCAGGCGATTGCTCTTCTCCAGCAGGCACCAGCCTCATTGTTACTTGTTCACACCTGTTCACAATCCTTTGTCTATCAGAGATCCTCTTATTGGTTTCTTCATTGTCCTGGGACACAGTCTGCCATGCAACCCTTCCATTTGCTTCATCATTGCCATGGAGGCAATATCCTGACCTGCATTTTTTGCCTGTATTGCCTACTGTGTAATGCTCGAGTGGATTTGGAGCTCTATTTCCTACCCCTCTGGCCAGGGGGCCAAGACAATAGTCCATCTAGGACAGTTCAGTGAGGATAGTGACTGAATATGGGTGACTGTCAAAATAGCAACTCATATTCAACACTATCCCCATGGGCAACCATGCAAGGGTAGCAACCCTATGTGAAAGTGAGTGTAGGGAAGGGCAACTGGAAGGGGGGGATAGCAAGGGGGAAGGGGAAGGGGAGGGACAAGGAAGGGGTTTTAGGGGACTGGTGTGCCTGCTGCCGCTGAGGTAGCCATGTGGTGTAGTGATGTGGGTGGCTAGCTCTGGCTCAGCAGATATTGGGTTCTGGGCTGGGATTGGGAAGATAGAAATTTTGTTGCTGCCTATAGCTGAGGGACTTATTTTTTTTAAAATCCAGACTCTGCCCTCTCCCTGACATGCACCCTCCTGGAGTTGAGAATCTAAATTTGGGGGGTGTAGCGGGCAAAGTCCCCTATGAGGGGGGGTGAAGCCCCCCCTGCAAAAACACTTTTTGGTTTTCTGGATGTTGGCTCGCCAGCAAGTATATATATCACCAATTTGCTATTCGGTGATATATACTCACCATAGTACCGATCACTGTTTTGCAATCGATATTATGACATGGAATCAACTGTTCCTCCTATTCAATCCAGCCATTGTTACATCATTCTGCAGTCTGCATTTCTAGCTTTGCCTTGTGGGGTATCGAGCATAAGCTGGTTTTACCTACCTACTAGGGAGGGGATCCTGTTCCTTATCTCCATTTCCTCCATCATTCCATCATTTCATGCTCGCTGTCCCTAGCTCTGACTGGAGGGTTATTAAGCGAAGGTGGGTTTCCTCTTCTGCCAGGGATAGGAGTCCTCCTTTCCATTGATACCATCATTCCTTCTTTGTACCAATAGTCTGCATCCCTAGCTCTGCCTTTGGGGTATTGAGCAAGGTGGGCTTGCCCTGTCTGCTGGGAATGGGAGTCTGTTTTCCAATTAATTTCCATCTTCATCCATCTTACTCCTTTGCCAGACTACCGTTATGCCATTCAGGCAATTGGACAACTTCCCTCCCTGCCACTTCCTGGGGCAACTTCAAGCATCAACCTGCTTGCCCCTCAGCCTGGCCTGGGATTCCTTTCCTCTGTCTTAAAGTACTATTCTTCCTGCAACCACAGCACTCCCAACTGTACCTCATTGATTCATTTATACCTCCAGGCACTGAGCCATTCTGGCATCATGACCTCCGTACTGGTTCACCTCTCTTTTATGTCACCATTACTTTGGCTCATTCCTGGAGTTGGGCAGCTTGCTTTCACTAGCTTTGTTCATACCGCTCCATGATATTGCAGCATTCTTATCCATTTGTCTCATCAGTTAATGGTATTGGTCCATAGTATCAGTTCCTCATATCACTCAATCATCTCAGCCATTCTTTTTGTCTGGCACACCACTGTCTACTCACTGGTTGCTGGCTTCACCTGGCCTCCTCATATTTCATTTTTGCAAAAACCCTTCCTTTCAATATCCAGTATTTGGACTTGCCACCTGTGCTTTCACTCTCTGAGGACTGTGCTGCTGGATCTGATCTGCCATTTTTACTTCTCTGGCTGCGGATCTGGTTCTGTTTTCCCTCACTCATGGGCATGATGGCATTCCATTTGTATGTGACCTCTTCTGTGGATTCTGTTTGGGCATCTCATTGCTCATGCATGAGACTCTGATGGATTTATTTGCCTCATTCTGACCCATTCTCTGGATTCCTCCTGGATCCTGTTCTGCATCTCCAGTTTTTGTCATTGGATCGGCCATCTCTGGAATGTTCTTCAGACATCCCAACTGCTGCTTGCTTCACCTTACTTCCTCCTCTGGCACTTCCTGATGAACATTGACATCGCACTTCCCAGTGTAAACACTTCCTCTCCTGTCTGCCCTTCCCTCTGATTGACAGTTCTCTACCCAATGTGGTCTCAGCCTTGCCTCACTGCTCCTGTGCACTTTGGCTCTGTCCCATGGATCCCTCCATTTGGATCTTTGGTTGCCTTAATGACTCCAGTGAGACTCTGTCATTTTGGAAGGATTGTTGTTCTATTGTGTAGCCCATTTACTCCACTCTGGAACTTGGGGCATGGGCTCATTTGTTTCTGTGTCTTCTTTTTGGCATTCTCCTTGTCCAACACCATCCCACACTCACTCATTATTTCCTGACACTTTATGTTGGACCTGCCTCACATCCTTACATGGTTGACATTTACTGTATCTGCTTGATGTTGTAATGAATGGCAGTCCTCTTGTCAAAGGGACAAAACCAATCTAACAACATCCCTTGATCTGCACCATATATTGCACCTAGACATTATGGAAGTACCCTCACCTCCCATCAATCTCATCTCAATCAATCCTCAGTATTCCACTGGATCAAATGGCACACAAGCTATTACTGTTTGTCAACCTGCGCAGGACTACTCCACAGAGAGCATCAATTTCAAATAGTATGGATGTCATTACCTTCCAGTTTACTTTGCAGGTCCCATCTATAATGGAGCTCTTTTCAAACCAGTCCTCTTCCAATGGAAATATGATTCCACATTCCTACCAGGATACTTCACCCATTTCTAAACCATATATCAGCAATTTTGATTTGTGATCAAACTTCAAAATTCATGCAGTCCATTTCCAATACAATCCCTGTCTTTCAGCTTACCTCATCATCGCCTTTGCAGCTTATTTAATCAATTTTCATCATCCAGATATTCATCCAAATTAAATCTGTTTCTTCATCCTTAAGAATTTCATTTTCCTGCACAGATTTTCAGTGACTTGGAAGATAGACATCATCATGCAGTTACCACATCTCCAGTTTCATTCCTCAACTAGATGCTCAAAAACTTCATTTGTCTGAACTTTTTGCCATCTCTTCATACACACCTCTATATTAAAACATCAAGAATATACCATACTTCAAACTATTCAACTATATTTCAAACATCATCGTACATTAAATTAATCATCTAGCCTTCTATGGAATTCCATGTTCTAAGAGTCTTCCATCTATCTTCCTTAAGCAGTTCTAAGACCTGTTCTGATGTCTACAAGATCACCAACCTACAAAAAGAACCAATCATGTACGTTGCCTTCTCCCTCTGCAAACATCTGACTCATTACAATAAGAAATTCTTATAACTTATTTTCCATCATCTAATTACCATACCATGCAACTGCCCATCTAGTCAATGTTATCCATTCTTCAAATTCCTACCTACATTTTCTTTATGTACTTTAATAAAATTAACACCAATACCAAACCAAATCATGGATCTCATTCAAGCCTCCTTTAACAGCCCTACTTGATCCATTTTTATCACATGGCTATTTATCCAAATCAGATTTACTCTTGACCTCAAGAAAACTTGACACCTGCAAAAAACATTAAGACTTGGAAGTCTGAACTAAATTTGCTTCTGACTGCAAGAAAACTGAACATATGCACCAACATCAAGATCCAGAAGAAAGACTTCATCAAACCATAACCTCTACATCCTGATCCAAAACCAGATCTTAGTATTTGACTATATCCTCTTAGAGTGCCTGGAGGAAAGTCAGGTCAGTAGCCATGGGTCCTCAGAGAATTCCTCCACTGGAGATTTTTCCTCTCCAGTGTGCTACTGGTCACACTCTCCATGAGTTGGAGGAAGTAATCTATCATATTGTTAAAACTTACTCTTTTTGGGACCTCCATTCACTACTTGACTTACCTACCAAGGGTGGGAATGGAGAAAGGCCAAAGTTCAAGTTCATAAGTATACGCAAGCACTGCACTATGTACTACACATTAAATGGTAGGGCTAAAGCCCAAGGTTCAATGTGGAGAAAATAGCTCCTCCCACATTCCAATAAAGGTGAGTCTCCCACAGCAACTCTCCCTTAGTGCATTTTGAAACACCCACCATCCACCCCTGTTTACTCCTCCTCAGGCATTCTGCTCACCCTTGGTGCTGGGCCCTCCATTTGCTACTCGGCTTACCCACCAAGGGTGATAATGGAGAAAGGCCAAAGTTCAAGTTCATAAACATACACAAGCACCACGCTACGTACTATACATTGAACTAAAGGTCATAAACTGGCTAACACAGCTGAACTGAGTCACATGCCTGATGGTTTGGAGGTGATGACATCTGTATATAGTTAATAGGATTACACTGTAGAGCTGGTGCTAAAAGACCAAATCTACCCCAACCAATCTGTAGGACAGGCAGGAACACTAGGAGGAGATGGCAGCAGATATAGGATAAGCAGCCATTGCAACATAGACAGTGATTGGACTGGAAACAAGGCCAAGTTGCAGAATGAAAAAGTAAGGATGAAGAAAAATAACAAGGACACAAGGAGGAGAGACTGGTGCTCTAGAGGGCAGTGTACATGAACAACTGGAGCCTGGAGAAAATAGTTTGTGATCTACAGGCACTGGTAGCTGAGTTCCAGTTAGACTTGGTGGCTATGATGGAGACATCAACTATACAGCAACAGAAGTGGAAACTATCCATGCTAGGATACTTATTTTTCAGGATGGAGGGTGCAGGGAAAGGGTAAGGAGTGGACTTATGTGAAGGATGGCATCAAGGCCACTAAAGATAAAAACATGGGGAGCACTGACATGGAAGCATTGTGGGTACAGGTAGTAATGGAGAGGGTTGGATTATCAGTATTTTAGTGGTATATAGACCACCTCAAAAAGGAAGAGGCTGACAAGGAGCTGAGAGAGGCTAATAAAGTTGGCAGCAATGCAATGTGAGGTGCTCCAAAGGGGAATTCAACATGCTTGACATGGACAGTGTCCCAGTAGCAGTAGGTGCAAGAAACCAGAAATGGGTAGATGTCCCAAAGGATGTATTCCTGGTACAGTAGGTAAAGGAGACCAGGTCACTCTCTATTTGTTCCTCAGAAACAGTGGTGGTATTGAAGAGATCGGAGTAAGGGAACCCCTGGGGACAAATGAGCACCTTAACATGTGGTTTGATAAAACACTAGAGACAGAAAGAAATCACTCAAAAGCTAAGTTTTTAGACTTTAGAAAGGCAGATTTTTTTAAGACTAAGGAAACTGGTTAGGGAGCAGCTTATAGGAGAGATCGTATCAGCAGGGTAGATAGTAAAGGGGTGATCAAAAAAAGGTTGCTAGAAACAATAAGTCTCTGTATCAAGGCAGAAGAAAAAAATATTTATTTATTTATTTATTGCAAGAGTTTCACCAGGAAGGACCTACTGAACTATGACAGCTTGTTTCCAGAGATGTCCTTGAGGAAGGGTATTCATTTTTATTTATATATTTATTAACTTATTAACTGGGTAGAGACACTGGATCAGAGGATCCTTTTTCAGGCCCAACCTAGAAATATAATACAACATACTAAAAAAACAAAACAGAACAACAACATATAAGAAACAATACCATAATTAATTAAAACAATTACAAACCTCCTGATCAAGCAGAAAGTGTTTAAAATTAGTTTTACAAGTTTGAAAAGAACCTGCAGATCAAAGTAGTCCAGGTAACCCATTCCAATAAGAAGGTGCTGCTATGGAAAATGCATGAGAACCAGCATTAGACTTGTAAACAACAGACTTCAGTACCACACCATTTGTTTATCTTAGGTTACACTAAATAGATCTTATGAATACCAGATCAGACAAAATAAATGAAACGATGAAAACAACAGACTTAAAATCACACCCCAAAAATATTCAATACAGGCATTTGGTGACAACCATCTCAATTGAGAATAAAAGTCACAAAGATGGGTTTAAGCGGGGGCAGATAAAACAACAAATATTACTATGTCTAACGGAAAGAATGTTATGCTCCTTAAACTGACATAATGAATGAGCTACTGAATTTATTTATGTCAACTATTTTATTTGTTTTTATGACTGTTTTAAAAATGTATCTTTGTATGTTTCTCCACTCTCTATTTGCTTTTTATGTGAGGTGCCCAGAGCCTCTGGGAATGGGTGCCATAAAAATAAACTTTGCCTTGCCTTACAAGTCAGGTTGAAAAACAGATTCAACACATAGTCAAACTGCAGGAGGAGGGAACACATGGCAATAAACATACAAGTCTCTATAGAAAAAAAATGAATTTATAATGAACACCTTATTATGATTAATGGTCCAGTTTTCTAATCTTATCTGGGTAGGAAAAGCAAGCCCAGGATCAAGTAACACCCCAAGATATTTAAATAGACACGCTTTTTCAATAGGAGCACCAAGATTATCTTGTAGCTTTATTCAAGGATTGTCATTCAACATGTAGTTACAAAATGTCATAGACGTTGCCTTTTAGAGTACAACACAAGAGAATTATTGAAAAAACAGTTACAAACATCAACAAAGTCTTGTTCATGATTAGCTGTTTACTCAGGTCGAAACCTGGCATGGAAAAAAAATTATCAAATCATCTGCATAGAGAGGAGAATAACAAGATTTACATAATGAAGGCAACTGGTTAACAAAAAGAGAAAACATCAATGGGCCCAAGATGGACCTCTGATACACCCCCTACCCATGGTATACATATTTGACTTGGCTAGGCAGTTTATATGGGATACAATGGGCTGACTCAAAATATGCAATTTATCTTCAAGTGTGGGGCGCAGGACCATAACTCACAAGTGGCAGAGCCATGAGTGAGTTATGATAGTCCTGCCCACTAACAAGTGATGATAAATTGCATATTTTGAGTCAGGATTTTGTATATATATTTTTTTCCAATTGTTTTACCAGGAGTAACACGCTAAGCTGAAAGCTTGTTTACAGGTGCGACCTGGGAGTAGAGGGAAGTTAAGTGACTTGCTCAAGGTCACACAGTATGCAAGTGGGGGCTGTGGAATTCAAACCCAGGTCTCCAGATTTGTAGCTCAGAGCCTTAAACCACTGCACTATACTGCCTTTTGATATATACAACAGTGCTTTACAAGTTAGAGCTTTTAAATCTGCATTTTGTTTAAAAATGTTGCTGCTTTTCTTTGATTTTAACCGTTTGCTTCAGTGCTGCACTAGGCATTGTGATGTCATCAGCATTGTAGGAGCTGTTCTTTGATTGGTTCAGTATTCCACTGTGATGACAGTAACTTAAAAAATATATATTGTGAACACACTAACAATGATATATTTTGATATCTTGTTGTTACTGATGTCACTGAGATATATTTTTTATCTTGTCATTTTCACCCCCACTCCTGTTTTATATTAACACATTGAGAATGATCAGTCAAATAGTCTTTAACCTAGGAAATGAGATTAGCCGAAAAAATTAGGAAACTAAGTTTAGAACGAAGTAAATAATGCCTTATGAGTTCACAAAGCGTACATAAGGAAAAAACAGGACAGGAGGGAAACTGATCTGGTACACAAAAGAGGTGGAGCAGGCAAGAAGGGGGAAAAGAAAGGCCTTCAAAAAATAGAAGAACAGCTAGACAAAGGATTGTAGGAAAATGTAACAGACCAAGATGAGAGGTGCCAGTGGGATGGTTAGAAGGGCAATGCCAGAAGCAGAGGTCAGGATAGTGGAGGGAGTGAGAAAGTGGGATAAGGCTATCTTCTGCCACATTCGGTAGATGTACCAGTTGAAGGGGTGGGTAATTAGCCTGAAGAAAGGAGAAGGGTAAGTGGAGGTTTATCTGCCACATTTGGTAGATGTACCAGTTGAAGGGGTGGGTAATTAGCCTGAAGAAAGGAGAAGGTTAAGTGGAGGTTTATCTGCTACATTCGGTAGATGTACCAGTTGAAGGGGTAGGTAATTAGCCTGAAGAAAGGAGAAGGGCAAGTGGAGGTTTATCTGCTACATTCGGTAGATGTACCAGTTGAAGGGGTGGGTAATTAGCCTGAAGAAAGGAGAAGGGTAAGTGGAGGTTTATCTGCTACATTCGGTAGATGTACCAGTTGAAGGGGTGCGTAATTAGCCTGAAGAAAGGAGAAGGGCAAGTGGAGGTTTATCTGCTACATTCGGTTGACGTACCAGTTGAAGGGGTGGGTAATTAGTCTGAAGAAAGGAGAAGGGTAAGTGGAGGTTTATCAGCCACATTCAGTAGATGTACCAGTTGAAGGGGTGGGTAATTAGCCTGAAGAAAGGAGAAGGGTAAGTGGAGGTTTATCTGCCACATTCGGTAGATGTACCAGTTGAAGGGGTGGGTAATTAGCCTGAAGAAAGGAGAAGGGTAAGTGGCGGTTTATCTGCTACATTCAGTAGATGTACCAGTTGAAGTTGTGGGTAATTAGCCTGAAGAAAGGAGAAGGGTATGTGGAGGTTTATCTGTTGCATTCAGTAGATGTACCAGTGGAAGGCGTGGGTAATTAACCTGAACTAAGGAGAAGAGTAAGTGGAGGTTTATGTGCTACATGTGGTAGATGTACCAGTTGAAAAGCTGGGTAATTAGCTAGTATGGCCCTACATAAGGCCCCTGGTTGGGATGGTTTTCCTACGGACTTTTACAAAGTGGTCCAGCCCCTGATAACCACTCTGATGTCTAATATGCTGCAGGAGGCCCAGTAGAACCGAATGCTTCCCCCACCCTGTCAGAGGCCATAATAACAGTTCTTCCCAAGGAAGGAAAAGATCATACCCTACCAGCGAGTTACAGGCCCATTTTGCTCATTAATACAGATGCCACAATCTTGGCCAAAATCTTGGCCTCCCAGCTGGAGAAACTTTTACCAGACCTGATGCATCCCTCCCAAGTGGGATTTGTCCAGGGTGGAATATGTTCTGACCATATAAGGGCCCTGATTTCCCTAATGCAAGTAGCAAATTCCCTACCGACACCAGCCGCAGCAATCACCATTTACTTCGAAAAGGCCTTTGATTCGGTGTATTGGGAATACCTGCATGCTGTGTTGGAAAGATTTAACATAGGCTCCTACTTTGCCTCTTGGATTAAAATGTTATACGCTGGCCCAGTAGCACAGGTACTCACCAATGTAAACTTGTCAGACCCCTTTCTACTACATAAAGGGACAAGACAAGGTTGCCCCTTGTCCACCCTGTTGTTTGTTCTGGCCTTCGAGCCATTTTCTGCTGCTTTGAGAACCCACTCAGGGATCCAGGGAATACTTATCGGGGACAAACAATATACCACCAAACTATATGCAGATGTTTGTCTGATATTAACTAGAAACATACCTTTGAGCCTCCCCAGCAATCTGTCTACATTAAAAACGTTTGGGGGATCCTTCGGGTTTGAAAATTAACATCTCAAAATCCAAAATTCTGCCCCTAAACGAGTTTAGTTCCCCAACCAGGTTAGGCGATCTGGGTCTTGCCTGGGCTCACATAACCATTAAATACCTGGGGATCGGAATTTCCCCTCAATACAGTCCTTGGTAGATGTCAATTTCAAATCGCTGCTGGATGCTCTTTGGAAAGACACGGCTAGGTGGGAATACCTACACCTGTCACTAGCAGGAAAAATCTCAGCGATCAGGATGATGTTAGCCCCCAAAGGTCTTTCATTTACTATCTCACATCCCTATCTTACTGCTTGCCATATGGGCCAAGCAGTTATTTATTTATTTATTGAATTGATTCACCAGGAAAGGCACACTGAGCAAAACGATGCTCATCTCCCGGTGCGACCTGGGGATAAGGGAACAGGGGAGGATAACACGCAGGTTATCAAAACATTTTAGCGACATACATATAATTATCACAATAATATAATGACAATGCATATATTTGTATAATTTTAAAATATGGCAGTTGCACAGGAATAGTATTTGGCAGCTAAAGTTAAAGCACTAAAACTAACATGTACAGCTAAACAAATTTAATACAATTCGCGTATGCGTAAATAAAGTACAAAATTGGTGCCATAGATTTGTTATAAGTTTGAGCTGGGCTGGCCAGAGAGAGTCCAGGGCATGTGCGGGTTAAGTTTATACGCCCGCAGTCATGGATAGAGTGGGATCGCTGGTTGAGCAAGGAAACTGTGAAATGGGGTAGATTAGTTGTGTGAGCAGGCACAGTTAGCAACGAAGTAGTTTGACAGCACAGTTGCTAGGGAACCGGTAGAGGAAGAATGACAAATTCAAGGTGGGAGAGCATTCCAGAGTTTCAGGAGTTGGTGCGAGAAGGCAGTTTGTCCAGTGGACGTCTTATGACTTGGAATATTTAGTAGGCGAGAGTCGGTGGACCTGAGGGTATGTGGGGGAGTGGTAGCCATCATCAGTAGTGAGTAGAGGTAGGACAGGAGAGTACCAAGCCATAATTTTGAGGCAAACTTAGCACAGTGCAGTTTGCTATGATTCTCTAGGGAAGGGACAGCGGGAGCGGTAAAGGTTGAAGTGGTGGGAATGGGGGCACCTAGAGCAAAATGGCAGAATCGTTGAAAATAGAGTCCAGTTTAGACAGGATGGATAAAGGTGCCGCACTATAGATGATGTTGCAGTAATTGAGGGAAGGAGGATAAGTTTCTGTAGTAGTTCCCATCTAGTCAAGAAGGGAGGCTGGTGCGGTTCTGGTAGAGGACTCCAAGCTTGGGGTGTAGTTTTTGATAATTGCATCAATATGGTCAGAGAAGTTAAGATGACGGTTGAGCCATACCCGTAGATACCGGAAGGAGGACATCCTCCAGGGTTGTCCCATCCAGCATGCAGAAGGAGGAGGGAGGGTGGGGAGTCGGGCTAACTGCTGTCTTGTGCTGAAAGACATGGTGAATGTTTTTTTAGTATTGAGAGAGAGCTGATGAGAGATGAACCAGAGTTGGACCTTATCGAAGTCCAGCTGGAGGTTGGAAGTTACTTCTGCGGGGGTGGATCTGGTGGAGAATAGGACAGTGTCATCCATGTACATGTGTATAGAAGAATTTGTGCAAACATTTGGTAGATTGTTGAGAAAAATAGAGAACAAGATGGGACTGAGCACTGAACCTTGGGGGACGCCAGTAGTCATAGGGAGGGGGGAGGATGTGACATCAGCGATTTTCACAGATTGTGTTCTTCAAGCAAGGTAGGCACTGAACCAATTTGAGGCTGAGATAGAGAGGCCTGCTTCCAAGAGGCTTGTTAACAACAGTGGGTGGGAGACTGTTTCGAAAGCTTTGGTGAGGTCGGCAAATATAGCCGAAGAGAACATCCCTCTATCTATACCGGAGAGGATGGAGTCAGTGAGTCTTAGCAGGTAGGTTGCTGTGGAGTGGCCCATCCTGAAGCCAGACTGAAACAGTGAAAGAAATTTGTGTCAGAGAAAGGAGGTAAGTTGGGTGAGTACCAGGTGCTCTCGAGCTTTGCAGAAGTGCAGGGAGGCGGGAGATAGGGCAGTGATTGAGGTAGAAGAGTGGGACCCCTTTTGGGAGAGGAATAACAATGCTGTGTTTCCAGGCCTGAGGGACAGAAGCATTGAAAAAGGAGTAGTTTAGGAGACTAGCCAGGGGAGTGGCTATAACCAGTGCAAAGAGATGGAGGAGTTTGGGGTCCAGCCCATCTGGGGAATAACCTTTAGCTGGATTTAGTGACATTAAGGCTTTGAAAGCTGCAGATTGTGTGATAGGTCGGAAGGAGAAGGTGCAGGAGCCGGATGCATTAGAGACTCCTATGGTAGGACTGGGTGGGTCAGCAGGCGGCAGGGAGGAGAGGAGTGCTGAGGCTCAGGAAGTAAAGTATGTTTTGAACTCAGTTGCCACAGCTCCTGGGTCTGATAGTAGTGAGTTGTTTACTTTTAGGAGGGGAGTTGGATTTGCAGCTTGGGGGGAGAAGAGGGAGTGAATGACCTTCCCAAACGTGGATGGGTTGTTTAGATTGGACTGGAGGGTGGAGTTGAGATATTCCATTTTTGTGAGTCTGGTCACTCTGGTACACTTATTTTCGCAGTGCGCGGTGATTGTTGAAGTCTTGAGGGAGGTGTGAGGCCTTATGTGCTCGCCATGCTGTATTGCATGCATTGTGGCAAACTATCAATTCTTGGGTGATCCATGGTAAGTGGTTGCCACGTACCCTAGAGCGACGCAGTGGAGCATGTGAATTCCAGACAGTTAGGAATGTGTCTTGGAACTGTTCGAGGGCATCATCAATAGAGCTGCAAGAAGCAGGTGTGGTCCAGCTAGTGAGGGCTAGATCTTCAAGAACGGCTACAAGGTTGAGGGATTTAAAGGACCGTTGGATTATAAACCTAGGTGGCGAAGTGGGGAAGAGAATTTTCCTGATCAGGTAAGTTATATGGTGGTCACTCAGTGAGTCAGGGAGCAGGCCAGATTGAATAACCCAGTGTGGGTGAGAGGTGAGAGCCCAGTCTATTAAAGAGTGGTTCCCAGATTTAAGGTTTAGGCGGGTGGGCTCAGTGATAGTTTGCGTCAAGTTTAGTGCCGAGATAGCAGTGCGGGTTCTGTTGAGAGACAGAGATAGCCAATTGTGATTAAAGTTCCCCATAACATATAATTCCCCTTTAGGGGTTAGGGAGGAGAGTTGCGAGAGTAAGTTGGTGACTGAAGAAGATGGCATGCCCAGTTGACAGTATACACCAGTTATGTACTGTAGATAGGGAGAGATAAAGGTAGATCCAGTTGAATCAGTAAGAGTTCATGGGCCTGTGGTTCAGACTTGGTTGGAACAATGGAGAAGTGTAGTTCTGCCTTTAGGTAGATAGCCACACCGCCGCCTCTGCTGTTTGCTGGTGGATCATAATGTAACCAGGTATTGATACTGTGGGCACAGCAATATTTTTGTTTAGCCAAGTTTCAGACAAGATGAGGATGTCAGGGGCATAGTGGGATGCAAGAACCTATAGGGAGTTGAGTTTAAGGGCTAGGCTACTTATATTTAGGTGTAAGAGATGCAGTCCATGTGGAGGGGGGGTGCAGTTTCTCGGGTATGTGGGTGAGTTTTGAGAGGGACCAGGTGCATTTTGCAGAGTGTGGGTGAAAAGGGGGTCAGGGTTTGGATGACTGATCCCCGCTGCAAGGAGTAGAAGGGCAATGGAGAGGTAGTGACCAACAAGCTTTAGCCACCTGCAAGTGGTGGAGCGTCATTTTGTAAGCGGACACGGGTGGCTGTTGGAAGTATAGTGAGAGCTAATTAGATTCAGGATCAACCAGTTTTTTGAGGGAAGGAAGAGGAAGGGGAGGTGCACATTTGAGTATGCCCATAAGTGGCTATAGGGCATGGAGGTGGCAAAGTTCAGGAAAAAGGGGGCCAGATACGGGCAGGCAACCAGGGGGATTGAGGTAAAGGACAAATCTGTGGCATGTTAGAGAAGAGTGGGGGGTGACAGAAGATTAGCATTGCAAGTAGTGGCAGGTAATGTAGCAGCAGAGACATGATTAGACATATGCTGCGAGCAGTAGGTCTAGTAGAAACCAGATTAACCTGTAGTTGGGGGAGCTGGTGAGGGGAATAATAGAGAGGGAGAGCGATGAAATGACTTAGTAGAGGAGTAGTAGAGAAAAACAGCCAGCACTGAGTTGGATGCCAGGGCTAGAGGCCCTCTAGTGTTTATATTATATAAGGAGCAGATGGGGATCTAGGAAGATAGTTTTTTTATCTTTCTCACAAGAGCAGCCGCTATAAATGTAACACCAGCTAAGGAAGGGAGGGTATTGGGGGGCCGGGTGGGAGCATTCGCAAAGCGACTGCAGGGAAAATGTACTCCTGCGTTACAAGGAGCCTCGTGGAGTAAACGCAGCAGATAGCTGTACCTTCAGTGATTTTTTTTTGGGGGGGGCAGTTCCAGCACGGCTCTCATGACCCTCGGAGACCCTCGGAGGAGTGGAGCTGTGGAGACAGAAGGGAAAGGTAAGCTGCAATTTATACAGCCCAAGGCAAAATGGAGGGGCCCTTCGGATAAGATCTTTAAGGACAGAATTCGGAGCAACAACTTAAACAGCAGCTGTTTAAACATGTGAAACTTGCATCAGTACTACTTAAAACATTTAGTTCTTTTTCATTTAAATCATTTACTTCATTTAAGGCAGAGGTTTGGCTGGTGGTGAATCTTAAAGTAGTTTTGCATGTTTTGAATTGAATGCAGCTATTGACTGGGGTAGTACACTAAAAGCACAGCTTTTCTTAAGGCACGTGCATAAATAACAGCAATTTAAAGCACAGCTTTCTCTTAAGGCTCCTGCCAGAAGTCACAAATATTATAATAATTCCTTCAGCAAAGTTAAGGTAAGAAAACTATCTGTATTGCTCTGGTGGCCTAAATTTGAATATAGAAAGGCACCAAAATGTACTCCTGCATCAGATAGCCATACCTTCAGTGATTTAAGGGGGGGAGGGCAGTTCCGGCACGTCCCTCATGACCCTCGGAGGAATGGAGCTTCAGTGATTTTTTTAAGGGGCAGGGCAGTTCCAGCGCGGCCCTCGTGACCCTCAGAGACCGTCGAAGGAGGTTAAACAGTTTATTCAGTAGATTTTTATGGGGTGCCTCCAGTCCCCGGTATTGTACGGCTAAACCATGAGCCCAGAAGCTATGAGGAGGATGGAACATGCTGGATTTCACCCAGTATTCTGTAGCATTCATAGTAGCCAAATCCTTAAATGGGCTAAACCCCTCGCCCTAATCACCCTCCCCGGCCTGGATAATAATAGAGAGAGCTTATTAAACTGCCCCTTCCTTTGGTCATTATGCCTTTCCTTTCTCCAAAAATATACAGTGATGGCCCTCTATACAACTCTCTCTTGGCTTGGCAAAACTGGGGCTTCAAACCAAACACTCCTCTTTGGCTTCACCCTCACCTTTGTATTGAAAATATACCTTTAAGGTGGCTTAACTGGCAATCCAAAAGCATAGAAACTGGGGCCCTCACTACGGAGGGATATGATTACGGACTCATTTCATGGGCTGAGAGCCAGATATGGCCTGCCACAAAGAAATTCTGGAGATATCTTCAAATAAGAAACCTCTTCTCCACCTGGGTCAAACAAAAGTGTAGGTGTGTGGTGTATCTTAAACATAAGAATAGTATGTGTGCCCCACTTCCGCTAGAGCCTTGGCTCCAGCACCCAAAAGGGAGAGCGGGCACCATTCAAAAGTTTATGAGGGACTCCGTCCCAACCCCTTCCTTCCAGCCAAACTCAAATGGGAAAAAAGTTTGGGCTTCCCTATTACAGAACAACTATAGCAACAGGGCTGGCTGAGAACACACCAAGCTTGCTGGGTAACCTGTGAAGTGGGCACATGAGGAAGGGTGCCGTCCATTATGGTGACACCTTCCCGGTGCAATCCACTCATGGCGACGGACAAGTAAGGTGACCGGATGAGGGGGTGGGCGATCTAGGCATCAGGATGTCGCTATACATACACGCGCAGGTGGGTGTGAGCAAGCACAGGGAGCGTAGGCTGGGAGGGGATGGAGAGGCTGTAGGGAGTCACGCTGTGGTTGCCAGTTGAGCTGCGTCATAGTGTCTGGTATTGGCTAGTGGTTGGGGTGGCTGAGGTACTGGGTTCGGGTCCGGGCGCTGGAGCGATTTTTATTGCACCTGACCCAAACCTTTTTAATTTTACTGTTTTCACCCCGGCATGCACCCCCTGGAGTTGAGAATCCTTAAGTAGGGGGCATGGGGTGAAGTCCCCTATGAAGGGGCAAAGCCCCAGAAAGCAGTAAAAATATGTCCTGGCACCATTGTGTTGGTGCGTTGTTGTCAGGAATGCCGAAATGTACCGCACTGGATCGATCAATAATGGTGCTCGCTTAGGTGTTCGCCGTTATCACATAGACCCAGCTTGCTGCGACCAGAGAAGCTTACTCATCCAGAACAAAATTATGCACCTCTGGTACCGCATTCCCTCCCAGCTCAAAAAGATGGGACTGCTCGCAGCCGACACATGCTGGAAGTGTGGCACCCCTGGGGTGGATCTCTTACATGTACTCTGGGAATGTTCACCTCTGTTATCATTATATACTGCAGTAATTAACCACTGCTCTCAAGTTCTTGGGGTACCCCTCCCATTCTGGGGATATCTCACTCCATGCAGGGATTGTTCAAATCCCAATTGTTATGGATCATACAAGCATCTGTGGAAGTGAAGAGACTAATCATGAAAAGGTGGAGAACGACACTGGTCCCTACATTTATGGAGTGGCATAAGGCCATAGAAGGGGCTGCACATCCGGCCAGACTGTCCTGTTATAAATCTGGAAACCTACCTAAATCTGAAAGTGTATGGGCCTTCTACCTCTCTTACTATAACCATAAGCAAAATGGGAAACTCATTATGTACATGAAAGATCTACTTCATCCCCCTTGAAGTTCTTTGTAAAGTTGGTGGAATTTGTATGTTTATGGATGTTTAATATCTCTCTCCTGACAGGCCTCTTGAGTGCTAATGGGTGGATAGCCACTCGGTCTCCCCTACTATCCCCTCATCTCTTCACAGTACACTATAGAAGCAGAAATGTAACCTCTTCTACAGCCTCTTCTCCCCATAAGAACCACTGAACATAGGCTCCACAGTGCTATGTCCCAAGGGGAAATCGGGGAAGTCCATCCCATTGAGATTTTCTTTAACCCTGCATCCTGTAGATAGCCACAGTTAAATATTTTTCTTTACGTACTATATATGCTCTACTTATGTTGACATTATTGCTGTACTATGTGGATATATGGTGGTGATGTTGTAAACCACTTTGTCATGTATGTGTAGAAAGTTCCAGTACTATAATAACTCTGAAATCACTCAATAAAAAGATTAACAGCAAAAAAAAAAATAAATAAATACTGAAATACAGATCTAGGAAATTTAATTAAGTGTGGAAAATAAATGACAAGAAGTTTGACATTTTAAATTCTTATAAATTACTTGCGCTTAACCTATAGTAATAGCTGTAAAGGGGCAAAACATATATGAACATACAAACTTGCCAGCAGACCTTTTGGTCCATCAAGTCTGCTTGATTGTACAGCTAGCAGCCCTTATACTGCAGCTGCCCCTCCCCCCTCCAGTGACCCTCCCCTTTACCCTGTCCCATCCCCTTTTAAAGCAGCCAACTGTATTACAGGATACCACTTCCTCTGGCAATGCGTTCCAACCTGTCACCACCCTCTCCATAAAAAAGTGTCTCCTCATCTCCCTCCTGAACACCCCCCCTCCAATTTCAGATTGTGTCCTTGGATGTCCCTCCTCCTTCGTGACAGGAAAAGTCCCTCTGTGTTCATCTTATTTATTCCCTTCAGGTACTTGAAGGTTTCAGTCATGTCCCCCCTATCCCACCTCTCCTCCAGGGAGTACATGTTCATCTCCTTCAGCCTACTCTCATATGGCAACTCCCCCTAGCCCAAGGATCATTATTTTTGCCCTGTGCTGCATGGTCTCCAGTAACCTAATGTCCTTCTTCAGGTACAGCCTTCAGAACTGCACGCAGTACTCCAGGTGTGGTCTAACCAGTGACCTATACAGCAGCAGGATCACCTCCTCCCTCCTGGAGTCTATCCCTCTGGCAATATAAACCAGCATCCTGTTAGCCTTTGCAGCTGCCTTTCTACACTGTGCGGAGTTGTTCATTGTGCCCATTATATTCACCCCCAGATCCTTCTCCTCCTACGTCTTGGCTAGTTGAATCCCCCCAACTGGTAGCTCCTCCTTGGGTTCCTTGCTGAAATGCAGCACCTTGCATTTTTTGGCATTGAACCCCGGCTGCTAAGTGTCTGACCAAGCCTCCAGTTTTGCCAGATCATCTTGCAACCCCTGCCACCCCTCTAAGTCATCCACTACTGCTGGTATCCTGTGATGATCGCGACCTTATAATAGCCACTTGAAACAACAGCAGATAAGCCATAATAGTGAATAAAACTGCCATTCCGATTACAAGTATCGTGACTGCCAAATTAGTGATCAGTCACAGCACCAGTCACAGACCTCCAAATATTTAACAAGCTATATTACTGACTTTCCTTGGTTTTTTCTTCCTTGCAAATAACTAAGCACAGCAAACTAATGCAGCTATTTTAGAGGAACTTCAGTATTTCTGAAAAGAAATTCAGACCATTGATTTAAAATCTTTGGTTTGGGTACTGTTGAGGTAAAAGAAATGCCAGAGTAGCAGAATGTTCCCCCAAATGTAGAGGAAGAGAAAATGGAAGAGTTTCAAGCTGTGCAGACAACAGTAAAGGACGCATCAGGCTTACCTTTGCTTCTGATTCCTGACATGACTAGGGTGCAGCAAGAAGCTGAAACTAGCCCTCAAGCTGATGAAAGAGTCACATCTGTGAGCTTTGAGGAAGCTTCCTATTCAGGTGCTGTCTCTTTAAATATTACTAAGTCAGCTCCAAATTCAAATGTTTTGAGCCGGGAAACACCAGCGGAACTTACTCAAGAGCAGGACATGAATGTTACAGGGCTGCCTGATCTAAGTATACAGTTTGGGTATACAGTGGGGGTATCTGCAAAGCAGGAATCTCAGTGTAAAAAAGGGGGCCTTGATTTAACAGTTCCAGACTGGGTAACGCGGCTGCTGGAAAATTTAAAATATTGAGGTCAAAATTGAGAAAATGGCAGGTATTGAGCAAAAAATAGACCACTTTGAGTCGGTTACTCAACAGTTACTAAAAGAAAATCATGATTTAAAAACAGACCTAATGCAATCTCAACAACGCATATCAGACTTGGAAGACTGCATTATGCCTTTAAAGCAACAGGTGGTCTCATTGCAACAGGCACAAAAGATTTCAAATAGATGAATAGAGCAAGCCTTGAATGAAATCAGTTGGCACTATTTTGACACTTTAGCGATATATACTGTGCTATAATGCTGGGTAGCTAACTTGCTAGTCACCATTTTGAATTCACTATTGTTTCAGGTGATATTATGCAGTCGTGATTTTGACATGGAACCCTATTGCTCCCATCTTGGTGACATCTGCAAACAAACTGATCTTATTCTTGATGCCTATTGAGCTGTCTGCCATGAAGTTCCCAAACAACACCGGCCCCAGTACAGAGCACTGTGACACCCCACTTATCACTGCCCTGGTTGATGAGTGCTCCCCTCCCACCACCACCACCTTCTGCTGTTTCCCTTGCAGCCAGTTCACTACCCATCCCACCATCCTCCCCCCACCCCTTTGTCTTCTAGCTTGCCACCTAGTCTCCCATGCGGCACTGAATCAAATAACTTACTGAAGTCTAGGTACAGGGCATCCACTGTATGGCCCCTGTCTAACTGCCTGGTTACCCAGTCATAGTACTCCACCAGGTTAGTCTGACAGGATCTGCCAGAGCAAACCCATGCTGCCTTCTGTCCTGCAGCCTATTAGCCTCTAGGAGGGAGACTAGCTTATCCTTCAGGATTGTTTACATTAGTTTCCCCACAATGGACATGAGGCTTACTGGTCTGTAGTTGCCCAGCTCATCTTTGAGTCAGCTCTTGTGGAGGGGCACCACGTGGGCCATCCTCCAGTCCAGCGGTACACTCCCTAAGTCCAGGAAGACATTGAATAGGTCTCCCAGGGGTTCTGCCAGGACTTCTGCTAGCTCCCTTATCACCCTGGGATGTATGCCATCTAGACCCGGCACCTTGTCCATCCTCAGTGCCTCCAAGCCCTCCAGTACCCTGCCCACTGGGATTTCACTGTCTTTCTCCTCCTCCCCACCCATGCCCCCCAACCCCATTGGGTACTGATCAACCCTTCTTCTTAGTAAATACTGAGCAGCAGTACTCTTTTAATACATCTGCCTGTTCTGCCCCGTATCCACCCACCCCCTGTCCCTTTTAATCCTTACTATTTGGTCTTTGCAGTTCCTTTTCTCCTTGATGTACCTGAAGATTTCCTTCTCCCCAGCTTTAATGCCCTGTGCTAGCCTGAGTATCTGGGACACCTTGGCTGCTCTGACTGCCCTTGTCACCTCCTTTGACTCCTTTAGATATTCTGCTCTGTCCTCCCCTCTCCCTGTTCTTCTGTACCTTCTAAAGGCAGCTATTTCCTTTCTTACTTTTCCATGACCCCCCTGCTCATCCAGCTAGACTTCTTGCTCCTAGCCCTCTTACTCTGGACCCTTGTACATGTTGTGGTTGCTCCCTCGATGCCCTGCTTTATGACCTCCCACCTCTGATTAGTGTTCATATCTGGACAGATCCTGGCCAGATATCCCTGTATTACTTCCCTCATCCTTCCGAAGTTCACCCTTCTGAAGTCAAACACCCTTGTGCCCAATCCCACTAATTCTTTACCCATGTTTATCTTGAACCACTTCGAGTGGTGGTCACTCCCCACTAGGGGTTCCTCCACCCCCAGCTCCCTCACAAACTCACCATTTGCCAGCATGAGGTCAAGGGTGTTCCCTAACCTGGTTGGCTCATTGACTATCTGCAATAGGAAGCTGTCCTGGAAGGTATCCAGAAGCACCTGTTCCCTCCTATTTATGGTGGCTGGGGTACCCCAATCTACTCCTGGCAGGTTGAAGTCCCCCACAATCACTGTACTGCCCCTTCTGCAGGTTCTCTTGATCTGACCCGCTAGATCCCTGTCTAACTCCTCAGTCTGAGTTGGTGGCTTGTACACCACTCCGATTCTGAGGGACCTATTTTTGCAGTTCTGGAGCTGCACCCATAAAGACACTGTGTTGCCTTCCTCCCCTTCCTTCCTGACACATTTAAGACCTTCCCTCACATACAGTGCCACCCCCTCCTTTCTCTTTTACCATGTCCCCCTGAAATGGCCAGTATCCTGATACCTCTAGGTCAAAGTCATGGTAATGGGTGGCCCATGTCTCAGTTATGGCTGCCATTTCCACCTCCCCATCACCATGAGCCTGTAACTCTGCTGTTTTGATCCCTAGACTCCTAGCATTCAAGGTCACCACCCTCCACCTTGCTTCCTTTTCCCCCCTCCCTACTAGCTCTCCCTTTTTTGACACCCCTCCTGACATGCTGACAAACTCAACTGAGTGGAAATAGGCCTACTACTCTTTCATAAGAATATGGTGGTCAAGAATAGAGCCAGCATTTCTAAGGTGGAAGATAAAATAATTTCCATAGCATTATATACTGTAGAGACTTGGTGATATTGTTAAACTGACCATATGGAGAAAGAATATAATTCTTTTTATAGATCCTTATTGGATCTGCAACAAATGACTCCTGTTGTACTAACCATGGTAAACTAAGAATTCAGACCCTTACCACAAACCGAATTCTATTGGAATTGGGATTATGGGAATGAATGCAAATTGGTTACCTACAGTAATCTGTGCTGAATGGAAAAATATTCTATACAACTTTGAGGAGGTATACTACCCTCATTGTCCTTTAAATAAAATAACTATAATTTATGGGATGTTATTCTCTGTGCTATTTTTTTCACAAAAGTCATTCTCAATAACACTAGACATAATTATAATACACTAAGAATAATGGTATCTGTGACCTTTGGCACTAGCCAAAACCTGGCCAGACTCACATCTGTGCCTATTTTCTCTACCTTCCATGGCTTCCCACTTGAAGTGGTTCCTACCTTCAGGTACCTTAGTATGTGGTTTGACAGCAAGCTTGACTTCTCTGCCCACATCAACACCATCCATGTCAAGCTATATCCTAAACTTGGTGCCCTGTACCAACAAAAAGCTTGTCTTTCCCTACAGGTTTGCTGAGAGCTTGTCACCAAAATGGTGCTCCCTGTCTTAGACTATGCAGAAATGGTCTATGGTCCACCCTCACTACCTCCTGGCCAGACTGGATACCCTCTGTAACTCCTTCTGTCACTCTGCAACCAACTCATCCTGTTGAACCCATCATTGCTCACTCTAATCATCACTATCCAATCATCCCCTACCATCCCATCCCCAGATGCACTTTCCTTCCTTTACATCTGAATACTGGTTTGGGTCTTTTCCTTCCTACCTCTCTTCACTGCTCTCCATTGTTCCCTTTGCATCCTGCTCCCTCCACTTCAGGGATAAGTGCACCTTTGCTTGGCCACATCCCCATACTTTGAGTAGCCAATCAGCTTCACTGCCTCCCCAGCCTCCCTCAGTTATTAACTAAGACTACTTTGCCTTCCCCCTTGTTCTTATTTCCCCTTCCCTTAACTGTCCCCCATACACCTGGTGTAATGTTCACCTGCCAATTTTCACTTGTTTGCTCTTTATGCACCTTCTATGACCTTTGTGTGCTATGACTTTGCACTTTTTTTGTAATGCTGTATTTGTCTAAACTATTTATTGTTTTCAATTCTTTGTTTCCTTCCCCTGGGTTTCACCTAGAAATGAGCCTCAGATGAGTCTGCCTTTCCTGGTCACTAATTTTCAAATACATGCATAAGTAAGTAAATAAATAACCTATGGTGATGTGTATTTTCAGCTGGCACAGCAGTGGGGAATGTTACACTCAGTCCAACCAGGTGTAACTTTTCCCCGCAGTTGCACAGCAAAAATGGCTGCAGGATATTCAAGGGCCTTGAAAATCTAGTCAATGGAGACTGCTAAGGTCTCAATTTTAAGTCCATGGCTGGCTTCATTTAAATCTTTTCATCAGTTAAAGCCATACATTACATTTCTTAAAACACATGAAGATAGGTGAATTTTTACTTAATTTCACCTTGGAACATTTGCACTAAAAAGCACCAGTTTCAGTGCTTTCCCAAAGTCCACTACTGGTAGCTTATGTGCAATGGAGTTTACCTTGTCATATTTAAAAAAAAAAATGTTATATATATTTTGTAATGTGGAAGGGATCATAAATGAAAGCTGTTCCTCTGATCTGTTCCCCTTCCTGGTCTCGATCTAGTCCAGATCCACCCCATGCCACCACTGAGCTTTGAATAGAGCTGTGAAGAATTTTCAAATTCTGGCAGAATGAAATTTCACCAAATTTTTGAAATTCTGCCTAAATTCTACTGAATTTCATCAGAAACAGAATGGAGGAATTCCACAGAAGAAAATGATTTCAGAATGATTTTCAGAAGAAAAGTTGCTGTACCACAGAATATTATTTTGTACATCTCAGTATTTTCTAGGGAAATGGTTGCAGAATAATTTTTACAAAGAAAAATGCTTTTCCGAAGAATATTATTCTGCAGATCACAGAAGGTAGAATTTCACAGAAGAACCAGTGAAGTTCCAGCAGAAATTCTGCTGACAGAATAGTTATTTCACTCTAATTTCACCATCAGAATTCTGCATTCTGCACAGCACTAACTCTGAAATTTTGTAACATTTGAGTTCAGTACAGCATGGGGGTATGCTCCGTTGCTATGAATGGAAGCATTTTTTACAATATATTTTATTTTATATTTTAGAGGATCACTGGGGTCATATCAGTGCCACTTATCAACTAAGAAGGCTCTATTAAACCACACTACCTTGGATATCACATTCTGATGAAAATAATCTTTGTTAAAAAAAATCTTCAAAAGGTATGGCATATCAGGATTTAAATCCAGGTCTTTTCATGAAAACACAAAACATCTAAGGTTTTTGGCAGGCACAAACAGCTGGTGCACCCTTTTTGCTTGCTATTAGTACAGTTACCAACTTTTACAGCATGCAACTGAGCTGTCCTGAAGTGACTGACAGCTCCTATGTAATAGAAGTTATCATATATCCAAGGAGCAGACATCTCTGTCTATTTGAGATCAAATTCATTCAGGCAGCTCTTTTAAGTGAAACTACAGTATCAAATGAGTCACCAAGGGATTGCTAGAAACTATAGATTTGTATCACAAGATAAGATGCATGTTTTTTAATAATATAATGTACATTTTGCCTGTTGTGGGCATTGAACTCATAACTATCTACCCCAATGCACAGCAACTTAGCCACTACACCAATGAAGGCTGATCAAAACATCCCTGAATATTAAGGGTTACAAAACGTGACACATAACACTCTGTATTAAAATAGATATGCACAAAATCTGCAAAAAAAAAAAAGTTTTTACATTGTTTATTAAAAGCTTCAGAGTTCAAACATAATGTGTTCCCTTGTTCATGTTAAGTGCCACCACCATGCAAATCTTTGTGAAAATTGGACTTTGTCTATTGCAGTATATGTTTTCAACTTTAAGAAGAAGGAGATGTTCCCACTTTGCAGCTGTATTGATCTTAGTAGAATGGCTATAGTATTAAATTATTTTCTTTGTTTGATGTTAGAATGACTAAATCTGTACAAAACACTAAACAAGCTAGGTTTTATCACTCAGATTTGTTTTGGAAGTGCCTATGCTTCTCAACAAGTTCAGCCCTGTGTAAATAGTCAATGTGGTATTGCCTCTAACATATTTTTGTAACTTGGCTGGAGTCACTTGAAAATACATGCTATATCTCTTCATAGGCTTCATCTCTTTGCTCATGCTCCTGAGTTCCTCATCTAACCATAGGGGTCTGGGTTACATAAATGATTTAGAGTTGGTCACCTGTAACTGGGTTAACAAGCTGGCTTATGACACCACAATGGTAAGGATAATTGCATATCAGGAGAAAGAGGTAATTAAAGAGAAAACTGACCTGGACAGGCTCAGAAAATAGGCAGAGAAATGGGAGATGAATTTTAGTGTTAGAAAATGACAAGTGATGCTTCCAGATAATAAAAATATGAAAGCAAAAAACAGCTTAAACAACAGCGACATTGCTGAAAATCAGCAGGCAAAGGATCTGGAGGAAATGTCAGCAACAAAAGGTCAGGGAAGAATCTATTTATTGAACTGAGTATTTCTGTCATGATTTTGAGGTTCGCACAAACCTCTTCTTATACACTGTCTTCATACATTATACTGTGTAACCCAACACCTCAGTTTAGTGGGGCTTAACTTTTCACTACCTAGAGCCACCTTGTCTCATCTTTTGGCTACACACCACCACACAAATTTTGCTACTGTTTGTTGCTGGTTCCTTCTCCATCAGACTGTTTGCAGTGGAGAAGGGACAAATAAAGGAGGCATACCCGTGTTCTACTCAGTGTGGCTGCCAATCCATTGATGGTCACAATCATGATGTGGAACTGAAGTGGTGATGGTGGTGGAACCCAGCACAGGCAGAGGGGTCAATGATGTTGTTTTAAGTGGAAGGAAAACAAACAAACTCTGGTCAGAGTCGATATGGCTGCTCAGAGTGGCGAGAGTGTGTTGGGAGTGAGTAAAAGAATACTCTGAGCTCTCGTCACACTGGAGTCTACATTGTGATGTATCTCCCACTTTCAGATCTAATTATGTAACTCACAGGGCAACAATAATGAGATGTATTAAATTAAAATAACGTTATAAATAAATAATATGCTCTGGGCTATAAAATACTTCTGTTTTCTTCCATCTACTTAACATATTACTACATTCATGTTCTTACTCATTTCTAACATGTCTATTAGATAAACATCTATAGCAGTTAACAAATATAAATAAGTGGGAAAATGAAATCTTGGAAGAAAATTATTTTAAAATTATCTGCATTCTAGTGAAATCGGAATTCAAGTTTACAGATGCATTTATAGCACTACTAAATCAAATATTCATTGATGATATTCTGTTGCAGAATGGTGGCTATATTATCTGTAAATTAAAGCAGCAGTGCAATGAATATTTTTGTAAAGATTTACCTTGGAGGCAGCAAGTGGTGGGTGGTCCAAATGTTAAAAAAGATAATTTATTTTCCCAACCATTTTTTTTCATCCTTAATGCAGTTTAGTCACCTCTTGTCCTGCATGGACCCTCGACAGACTCGCCATGTTTAATCACACTTCAGTATGGGTATTGTGGGATGCCACACATGTTCTATGAGGCATTTCTAATAATCCATAATGCAGTGCAGTTTTTTTTCTGTGCCATGCACATTCACAGCAGAGCTTGTCATTCATTTAGAGGCACAACTACATGTTGGGTGGACAAATTTCAGACAGAACATGAAGAAATATGAAATTAGTCTGCCCCCCGGTGGATGATCAGCTCCTTTTATTTTGAACAGAATTATAATATTAGGCACTCGGCATCAAAGCTTGACACAAACCAAGGTTTGGCAAAGAAGCACATAATTGTACCTGTGCTTCTCAGAGTTTACTGCAGATATGACTCATTATATAACCAGTACATGCACACAGCAACAAGAACATGGCTGATGCAATACCCACAAAAATGTAACTATGTAAGAAAAATGCAAAGACAAACTTATAACCATGTACTTAAATGCAATGATTTTGTGCCATAATTAAAGTACCTGTTTAACTGCTGTGGATCTAGCAGACTTATCGCCTAGATGCCTACTCAAAATAATGCACGGTGCACGCCTACCTGTTTTTTTGCCCAGGAATAAATGCAAAACACCAAACTCTGTACAAGCCAATAAATGTCAGTGAGCTTTCATAGTCAAACATGGCAATTCAGATTAATTTCCTGCCTTCTTCACATGAACGAGCACTTCCCATGTATGGCTGAGTGAGAACACTGAATCATGGGATATTTAATAAGAAAAAGAACATGGCACTCAGTTAATTTACGTGAAATAATTAGAAATTTTTACAAAAAGCAGTACATCAATCAAGTTTACAAAGACTAAAAACACCAAAATCGTGAACCGGAACATTCATTTTATTGGTTAATAAGGTGAAGTCATAATCATTATCTTAAAATACAGTTTGTTGCATTGCTGCTTTAAGCAGGGTCACTTTAAGAAACAGCAGTAAGAGTGTGTGACAGAAGTTGTGTTAAGATTGTAATACGTACACTTTGGGACTAAGTTTAGTTACAATGTAGCAAGTGCTGGCTCCATTGCAGAATTCATTAAGTCTCTATCAGGTATTGTGTACTGTTTCACTTTTGCTGTTATGTTGCATTGCAGGGAGATCATCCATGGAGTCTGAGCTGGACCCATATCTGCGCTCCCTACTTCTGTTCTGTGATCTGTCTTTAGACCCATTTGGTTTATTTTGTAGAGAATGATGCTGCCATCTCAGGAAATAGGACTTAACTTTTCTTAAACTTGGGGCAGCAAGATCTTTACCTTGTGAAGCAGTTGTAACTGAATGTGACATTGAGGGAACTTCATGAGATTTCACTTTCTCTCCATCCCTTTGCAAACCTCAGGTGTTGTTGAGTAAGAACTCTAGTTTGTCATGGCACTTGAGTGATTGGCAGCACTGAAGTTCTGCTGTGTGGGTGCACTGGAGCTGAACATTCAGCGATGAATGTTTGAATGTAGCTGTTGTTTTCCTGAGGTGAAATTATTCCTCTGCTCAGACAACAAATTCTATGCATGTTCAGGAGATTTGCAAGACAGTTTTGAACCACTTTCAGAGGGCAAGAGTGTGGTGTGAGCAAGTAAAAGAATAATCAGAGCTCTCACCGCACTCTCACTGCACTGGAATCTGCCATTTACAAGGTGGTGGCACTGACAGAACTGTACATGCACGATACTTGCACATGCGCAGTTTGAGTTAATGCTCCCATCCTGGGCATAATGGCTGTCACTTCCGCAGTTGTAGAAGAAAAAGTAGAGCCCTGGTGAAGAGGGTGTGTTTATGTGGCCCACAGTGGGGAAGGGCCACATAAACAGCACCAGTGAATATTCGCCTGAGCACTGGGGAAGCACACCAGACAGCAGTCCAGTCACATGCTTCCACAGTTCTCTAATAAACTATGATGATGACATAAAGTCTGCGGAGCTCTGCCCATGCAACCATAAAAATCAGGATAGACACCACTTGAGGAAACTGAGGCACTCACACTGACACATGCACTTGAGGATACATGTGCATTCTTTATTTCATATTGTGCAAAATTGTACAGAGGTACTGTAAAATAATAAATACATGTCGCTACATGTGCAGAACTAGGACAATTAAATAAACCACCAATGTGCTGGTGCAAGTGAAATACTGAAAAGGCTACTGAGATAGTTAAAATCATCTGCATGAATACACAAAAATTTTAAAAACAATGAATAATTAAAAAAAAAAAGATTAGCACTTGCTATCTACTTGATGCAGTCTGGCTATAGAGCTTCATTCCATTCTGTATTCCTGATATAAATTCAAAAAACAGAGTCACATAAGTTTTAATAAACAGTTTTTGATCTTATTTCACAAATGGCATTGAAGACATGAGACTAAGTCGAAACCACTATTCAGACCCAATGACTCCCTGCCCCCCCTTATGTGTGTGTGACTGCTTGGCAGAGGTATAGTAGGTCTGTATGGGTCACTGGTTTGTGTTTACCATTGATTTACTGCGTTATTGAAATATTGTTTGCTCAGTTTTGCCTTGGAGGCCATTTTGAAGCAAGGTTAAGCAACGGAAAGCTTGGACTTCTAAAACCACTACAGGTAGGTAGAAGTTACCCTTTCTTTCAAAGATCCTGCTTTTCTCCAATAAAACATAATTCCTGTCTGATTACTTTTTATGACCTCAGTTGAATTTTTGCATACTGTGTTTCCTGTTATTCTATTATTACATATTGCCTGTGTGGTAATATGGGGTGGGTTTGATGGGGGCCAGTTAGCATTTTGCTTGATGGATTTCATCCTAACTGCTGTCCTGATAGGTAAAGGGGCTTCCCAGGTAGAAGCACCACCAGTTTGTATATCTGGAGAAACCCAAGCTATTTCCAGTGACCAAGGGTCTATTGCTCAGAGACTGAGAGGGCTAAAGCCGGAGGCTCAATGTGGGTGAAATAGCTCCTCCCACATTCCAATAAAGGCAAGTCCCCCACAGCAGCTCTCCCTTAGAGCAGTTTGAAACAGGAGCTCTGTGTGTCCACAGCTCCTCTATGCTGTTTACTCCTCTTTCAGACCTATGGCTCACATTGAGCCTTCCATTCCAAACTCCTTCCATACAGCAGTGAAATCCTATAAGGCTGTCACTGACTTACCAGCACAGTGTAGCAGGGTCTGTACTGGATGGTCCTAAAGAGGTCCAGGATCACAACGCTGATGCACAGAACATTGGTCACAATCGCCTGTTTGCCTTGTTTGGCAAGATTTGGTAATCACTCTGTTCCTTTCTCTGGTGCTTGTTTTTCTGCATTGCTCTGATGGAGTCCTAGTTTGTGTGTTTTTTCCTGCTGCATGTGGGCATGTCAGGTACAATCTGAGCTAAAGCTCCTTGGCTATCTGGGTCAGGCTCTTCTCTTTTATCCCCCTCTCCTGGTGTCACCCACCCCAGCTTCTCCCATTTCCTTGTTTTATTTTGGTATCGACTCCTTCCCCTGGTTTGGTTTTTCCTTTGGGCCCTTCCTTCCCAGCCACCACTGCCACTCTGTTTTCCTCACATTGGATGTTTAGACTGCATATGGGGCTCTGTGGAGTGCAGTGGGAGTGGGCCTTCATGCTATGGATGGATTTGTTAGCCCGTTTTTCAGTAAACAGAACATGGGCTTCTTTGACTGACATAGCTTCTGATTGATTAGTGCTGCAGTTCAATTCCTGCTGATGTCTTTCACTCCAGCTTGGGTTTTGCTGGTGGAACTGCTGTAAGCCTTACTCATGGCCCCTTATCAGAAAGGTGCTTGGGATCTCTCATTCTACAGCAGCTGTACTCGTTACTTTGTGTTCTCTGTGTATGTCCTTGTGGACTGTTCACTGCAGCACTTTCCAGGTGTGATGTCATCTGCCTCACTTTCCATCCCGTTCTGTTGCACTGCCATTCCAGGGACTACAAGGCTGTATTCCACCAGGCGATTGCTCTTCTCAGCAGGCACCAGCCTCATTGTTACTTGTTCACACCTGTTCACAATCCTTTGTCTATCAGAGATCCTCTTATTGGTTTCTTCATTGTCCTGGGACACAGTCTGCCATGCAACCCTTCCATTTGCTTCATCATTGCCATGGTGGCAATATCCTGACCTGCATTTTTTGCCTGTATTGCCTACTGTGTAATGCTCGAGTGGATTTGGAGCTCTATTTCCTACCCCTCTGGCCAGGGGGAAAAGACAATAGTCCATCTAGGACAGTTCAGTGAGGATAGTGACTGAATATGGGTGACTGTCAAAATAGCAACTCATATTCAACACTATCCCCATGGGCTACCATGCAAGGGTAGCAACCCTATGTGAAAGTGAGTGTAGGGAAGAGCAACTGAAAGGGGGGATAGCAAGGGGGAAGGGGAAGGGAGGGACAAGAAAGGGGTTTTAGGGGACTGGTGTGCCTGCTGCCACTGAGGTAGCCATGTGGTGTAGTGATGTGGGTGGCTAGCTCTGGCTCAGCAGATATTGGGTTCTGGGCTGGGATTGGGAAGGTAGAAATTTTGCTGCTGCCTATAGCTGAGGGACTTATTTTTTTTTAAATCCAGACTCTGCCCCCTTCCTGACATGCACCCTCCTGGAGTTGAGAATCTAAATTTGGGGGGTGTAGGGGGCAAAGTCCCCTATGAGGGGGGGTGAAGCCCCCCTGCAAAACCACTTTTTGTTTTTCTGGATGTTGGCTCGCCAGCAAGTATATATATCACCAATTTGCTATTCAGTGATATATACTCGCCTTACTACCGATCACTGTTTTGCAATCGATATTATGACATGGAACCAACTGTTCCTCCTATTCAATCCAGCCATTGTTACATCATTCTGCAGTCTGCATTTCTAGCTTTGCCTTGTGGGGTATCGAGCATAAGCTGGCTTTACCCACCTACTAGGGAGGGGAGCCTGTTCCTTATCTCCATTTCCTCCATCATTCCATCATTCCATGCTCGCTGTCCCTAGCTCTGACTGGAGGGTTATTGAGCGAAGGTGGGTTTCCTCTTCTGCCAGGGATAGGAGCCCTCCTTTCCATTGATACCATCATTCCTTCTTTGTACCAATAGTCTGCATCCCTAGCTCTGCCTTTGGGGTATTGAGTGAAGGTGGGCTTGCCCTGTCTGCTGGGAATGGGAGTCTGTTTTCCAATTAATTTCCATCTTCATCCATCTTACTCCTTTGCCAGACTACCGTTATGCCATTCAGGCAATTGGACAACTTCCCTCCCTGCCACTTCCTGGGGCAACTTCAAGCATCAACCTGCTTGCCCCTCAGCCTGGCCTGGGATTCCTTTCCTCTGTCTTAAAGTACTATTCTTCCTGCAACCACAGCACTCCCAACTGTACCTCATTGATTCATTTATACCTCCAGGCACTGAGCCATTCTGGCATCATGACCTCCGTACTCGTTCACCTCTCTTTTATGTCACCATTACTTTGGCTCATTCCTGGAGTTGGGCAGCTTGCTTTCACTAGCTTTGTTCATACCATCCATGATATTGCAGCATTCTTATCCATTTGTCTCATCAGTTAATGGTATTGGTCCATAGTATCAGTTCCTCATCTCACTCAATCATCTCAGCCATTCTTTTGTCTGGCACCACTGTCTACTCACTGGTCGCTGGCTTCACCTGGCCTCCTCATATTTCATTTTGCAAAACCCTTCCTTTCAATATCCAGTATTTGGACTTGCCACCTGTGCTTTCACTCTCTGAGGACTGTGCTGCTGGATCTGATCTGCCATTTTTACTTCTCTGGCTGCGGATCTGGTTCTGTTTTCCCTCACTCATGGGCATGATGGCATTCCATTTGTATGTGACCTCTTCTGTGGATTCTGTTTGGACATCTCATTGCTCATGCATGAGACTCTGATGGATTTATTTGCCTCATTCTGACCCATTCTCTGGATTCCTCCTGGATCCTGTTCTGCATCTCCAGTTTTTGTCATTGGATCGGCCATCTCTGGAATGTTCTTCAGACATCCCAACTGCTGCTGGCTTCACCTCACTTCCTCCTCTGGCACTTCCTGATGAACATTGACATCGCACTTCCCAGTGTAAACACTTCCTCTCCTGTCTGCCCTTCCCACTGATTGACAGTTCTCTACCCAATGCAGTCTCAGCCTTGCCTACTGCTCCTGTGCACTTTGGCTCTGTCTCATGGATCCCTCCATTTGGCTCTTTGGTTGTCTTAATGACTCCGGTGAGACTCTGTCATTTTGGAAGGATTGTTGTTCTATTGTGTAGCCCATTTACTCCACTCTGGAGCTTGGGGCATGGGCTCATTTGTTTCTGTGTCTTCTTTTTGGCATTCTCCTTGTCCAACACCATCCCGGCACTCACTCATTATTTCCTGACACTTTATGTTGGACCTGCCTCACATCCTTACATGGTTGACATTTACTATATCTGCTTGATGTTGTAATGAATGGCAGTCCTCTTGTCAAAGGGACAAAACCAATCTAACAACATCCCTTGATCTGCACCATATATTGCATCCAGACATTATGGAAGTACCCTCACCTCCCATCAATCTCATCTCAATTAATCCTCAGTATTCCACTGGATCAAATGGCATACAAGCTATTACCGTTTGTCAACCTGCGCAGGACTACTCCACAGAGAGCATCAATTTCAAATAGTATGGATGTCATTACCTTCAAGTTTACTTTGCAGGTCTCTTCTATAATGGAGCTCTTTTCAAACCAGTCCTCTTCCAATGGAAATATGATTCCACATTCCTACCAGGATACTTCACCCATTTCTAAAGAAGGTCTACATTCCTTACGTATAGACATTGGCACTAGCAGTTCCTTGAATTACTTCATCATATTCAATCATTGGCAATAGTTACTCAGACTCTACCACATCATTACAGTCCTATTGTCTTCTCATAGCCTCTGATGCTCTTAAATAATTTTACTCCTAATCATCTCAAAATACGCATCACAATATCTCCATTGAATAGCCACTGCACTACTTTGCAGAATCTGAATCCTGTCTCTCAGCACTGGAAAAGCATAATGCTTCACTGTGTTTCTAACATCTCCTTTCCAGGGTTAACCAATTGAACCAGCCACCTTCCAAACTTCTTGTTATTTAGTCAGACAAAATGGAGCCTTCCTTCCATTCATTCCAGTGACCATTTCAACTAGAGTAGTCCTTGCTTCATCCTAGCATGCCATCATATGCAACAGACTGGTTTATTTTTATCTCAGTTCTGCAGTGTAACTGTTCCTTATCAATACAATCCAAGACATTGCAATTAACTCACTTCATATGTTACACCATTCCTGATTGCAGCCTTCATAGCCCATCAATTAATCAGGACTTAGTTAAGACTCATCTCTTTATTTTGCATCCCCATACATACTCTGCCCAGTTGCCAGCTGGTTCTTTACTGCATGAGATTCCTAACTCCTGCCGCTGAGCTCTCTATACCTCTGCAGAAATCATATCTGCCATCTTGCCCATCGCAGTCCTTCTGCAATGTGCTCTTCTCTACCATATATCAGCAATTTTGATTTGTGATCGAACTTCAAAATTCATGCAGTCCATTTCCAATACAATCCCTGTCTTTCAGCTTACCTCATCATCGCCTTTGCAGCTTATTTAATCAATTTTCATCATTCAGATATTCATCCAAATTAAATCTGGTTCTTCATCCTTAAGAATTTCATTTTCCTGCACTGATTTTCAGTGACTTGGAAGATAGACATCATCATGCAGTTACCACATCTCCAGTTTTATTCCTCAACTAGATGCTCAAAAACTTCATTTGTCTGAACTTTTTGCCATCTCTTCATACACACCTCTATATTAAAACATCAAGAATATACCATACTTCAAACTATTCAACTCTATTTCAAACATCATCGTACATTAAATTAATCATCTAGCCTTCTATGGAATTCCATGTTCTAAGGGTTTTCCATCTATCTTCCTTAAGCAGTTCTAAGACCAGTTCCGATGTCTACAAGATCACCAACCTACAAAAAGAACCAATCATGTACGTTGCCTTCTCCCTCTGCAAACATCTGACTCATTACAATAAGAAATTCTTATAACTTATTTTCCATCATCTAATTACCATACCATGCAACTGCCCATCTAGGCAATTTTATCCATTCCTCACATTCCTACCTACATTTTCTTTATGTACTTTAATAAAATTAACACCAATACCAAACCAAATCATGGATCTCATTCAAGCCTCCTTTAACAGCCCTACTTGATCCATATTTATCACATGGCTATTTATCCAAATCAGATTTACTCTTGACCTCAAGAAAACTTGACACCTGCAAAAAACATTAAGACTTGGAAGTCTGAACTAAATTTGCTTCTGACCGCAAGAAAACTGAACATATGCACCAACATCAAGATCCAGAAGAAAGACTTCATCAAACCATAACCTCTACATCCTGATCCAAAACCAGATGTTAGTATTTGACTATATCCTCTTAGAGTGCCTGGAGGACAGTCAGGTCAGTAGCCATGGGTCCTCAGAGAATTCCTCCACTGGAGATTTTTCCTCTCCAGTGTGCTACTGGTCACACTCTCCATGAGTTGGAGGATGTAATCTATCATATTGTTAAAACTTACTCTTTTTGGGACCTCCATTCACTACTTAACTTACCTACCAAGGGTGGGAATGGAGAAAGGCCAAAGTTCAAGTTCATAAGTATACGCAAGCACTGCACTATGTACTACACATTAAATGGTAGGGCTAAAGCCCAAGGTTCAATGTGGAGAAAATAGCTCCTCCCACATTCCAATAAAGGTGAGTCTCCCACAGCAACTCTCCCTTAGTGCATTTTGAAACACCCACCATCCACCCCTGTTTACTCCTCCTCAGGCATTCTGCTCACCCTTGGTGCTGGGCCCTCCATTTGTTACTTGGCTTACCCACCAAGGGTGATAATGGAGAAAGGCCAAAGTTCAAGTTCATAAACATACACAAGCACCACGCTACTTACTACACATTGAACTAAAGGTCATAAACTGGCTAACACAACTGAACTGAGTCACATGCCTGATGGTTTAGAGGTGATGACATCTGTATATAGTTAATAGGATTACACTGTAGAGCTGGTGCTAAAAGACCAAATCTACCCCAACCAATCTGTAGGACAGGCAGGAACACTAGGAGGAGATGGCAGCACATAGAGGATAAACAGCCATTGCAACATAGACAGTGATTGGACTGGAAACAAGGCCAAGTGGCAGGATGAAAAAGTGAGGATGAAGTAAAATAACAAGGACATAAGGTGGAGAGACTGGTGCTCTAGAGGGCAGTGTACATGAACACCTGGAGCCTGGAGAAAATAGTTTGTGATCTACAGGCACTGGTAGCTGAGTTCCAGTTAGACTTGGTGGCTATGATGGAGACATCAACTATACAGCAACAGAAGTGGAAACTATCCATGCTAGGATACTTATTTTTCAGGATGGAGGGTGCAGGGAAAGGGTAAGGAGTGGACTTATGTGTGAAGGATGGCATCAAGGCCACTAAAGATAAAAACATGGGGAGCACTGACATGGAAGCATTGTGGGTACAGGTAGTAATGGAGAGGGTTGGATTATCAGTATTTTAGTGGTATATAGACAACCAAATCAAAAGGAAGAGGCTGACAAGGAGCTGAGAGAGACTAATAAAGTTGGCAGCAATGCAATGTGAGGTGCTCCAAAGGGGGGATTTCAACATGCTAGACATGGACAGGAGTGTCCCAGTAGCAGTAGGTGCAAGAAACCAGAAATGGGTAGATGTCCCAAAGGATGTATTCCTGGTACAGTAGGTAAAGGAGACCAGGTCACTCTCTATTTGTTCCTCAGAAATAGTGGTGGTATTGAAGAGATCGGAGTAAGGGAACCCCTGGGGACAAATGAGCACCTTAACATGTGGTTTGATAAAACACTAGAGACAGAAAGAAATCACTCAAAAGCTAAGTTTTTAGACTTTAGAAAGGCAGATTTTTTTAAGACTAAGGAAACTGGTTAGGGAGCAGCTGATAGGAGAGATCGTATCAGCAGGGTTGATAGTAAAGGGGTGATCAAAAAAAGGTTGCTAGAAACAATAAGTCTCTGTATCAAGGCAGAAGAAAAAATTATTTATGTATTTATTTATTGCAAGAGTTTCACCAGGAAGGACCTACTGAACTATGACAGCTTGTTTCCAGAGATGTCCTTGAGGAAGGGTATTCATTTTTATTTATATATTTATTAATTTATTAACTGGGTAGAGACACTGGATCAGAGGATCCTTTTTCAGGCCCAACCTAGAAATATAATACAACATACTAACAAAACAAAACAGAACAACAACATACAAGAAACAATACCATAATTAATTAAAACAATTACAAACCTCCTGATCAAGCAGAAAGTGTTTAAAATTAGTTTTACAAGTTTGAAAAGAACCTGCAGATCAAAGTAGTCCAGGTAACCCATTCCAATAAGAAGGTGCTGCTATGGAAAATGCATGAGAACCAGCCTTAGACTTGTAAACAACAGACTTCAGTACCACACCATTTGTTTATCTTAGGTTACACTAAATAGATCTTATGAATACCAGATCAGACAAAATAAATGAAACGCTAGAAAAAACAGACTTAAAAATCACACCCCAAAAATATTCAATACAGGCATTTGGTGACAACCATCTCAATTGAGAATAAAAGTCACAAAGATGGGTTTAAGCGGGGGCAGATAAAACAACAAATATTACTATGTCTAACGGAAAGAATGTTATGCTCCTTAAACTGACATAATGAATGAGCTACTGAATTTATTTATGTCAACTATTTTATTTGTTTTTATGACTGTTTTAAAAATGTATCTTTGTATGTTTCTCCACTCCCTATTTGCTTTTTATGTGAGGTGCCCAGAGCCTCTGGGAATGGGTGCCATAAAAATAAACTTTGCCTTGCCTTACAAGTCAGGTTGAAAAACAGATTCAACACATAGTCAAACTGCAGGAGGAGGGAACACATAGCAATAAACATACAAGTCTCTATAGAAAAAAAATGAATTTATAATGAACACCTTATTATGATTAATGGTCCAGTTTTCTAATCTTATCTGGGTAGGAAAAGCAAGCCCAGGATCAAGTAACACCCCAAGATATTTAAATAGACACGCTTTTTCAATAGGAGCACCAAGATTATCTTGTAGCTTTATTCTAGGATTGTCATTCAACATGTAGTTACAAAATGTCATAGATGTTGCCTTTTAGAGTACAACACAAGAGAATTATTGAAAAAACAGTTACAAACATCAACAAAGTCTTGTTCATGATTAGCTGTTTACTCAGGTCGAAACCTGGCATGGAAAAAAAATTATCAAATCATCTGCATAGAGAGGAGAATAACAAGATTTACATAATGAAGGCAACTGGTTAACAAAAAGAGAAAACATCAATGGGCCCAAGATGGACCTCTGATACACCCCCTACCCATGGTATACATATTTGACTTGGCTAGGCAGTTTATATGGATATTGATGATTGAAATATGCAATTTATCTTCGTGGGCGAGGACCATAACTCACAAGTGGCAGAGCCATGGAGTGAGTTATGATAGTCCTGCCCACTAACAAGTGATGATAAATTGCATATTTTGAGTCAGGATTTTGTATATATATTTTTTTCCAATTGTTTTACCAGGAGTAACACGCTAAGCTGAAAGCTTGTTTACAGGTGCGACCTGGGAGTAGAGGGAAGTTAAGTGACTTGCTCAAGGTCACACAGTATGCAAGTGGGGGCTGTGGAATTCAAACCCAGGTCTCCAGATTTGTAGCTCAGAGCCTTAAACCACTGCACTATACTGCCTTTTGATATATACAACAGTGCTTTACAAGTTAGAGCTTTTAAATCTGCATTTTGTTTAAAAAAGTTGCTGCTTTTCTTTGATTTTAACCGTTTGCTTCAGTGCTGCACTAGGCATTGTGATGTCATCAGCATTGTAGGAGCTGTTCTTTGATTGGTTCAGTATTCCACTGTGATGAGAGTAACTTAAAAAATATCCATTGTGAACACACTAACAATGATATATTTTGATATCTTGTTGTTACTGATGTCACTGAGATATATTTTTTATCTTGTCATTTTCACCCCCACTCCTGTTTTATATTAACACATTGAGAATGATCAGTCAAATAGTCTTTAACCTAGGAAATGACATTAGCCTAAAAAATTAGGAAATTAAGTTTAGAACAAAGTAAATAATGCCTTATGAGTTCACATAGCGTACATAAGGAAAAAACAGGACAGGAGGGAAACTGATCTGGTACACAAAAGAGGTGGAGCAGGCAAGAAGGGGGAAAAGAAAGGCCTTCAAAAAATAGAAGAACAGATAGACAAAGGATTGTAGGAAAATGTAACAGACCATGATGAGAGGTGCCAGTGGGATGGTTAGAAGGGCAATGCCAGAAGCAGAGGTCAGGATAGTGGAGGGAGTGAGAAAGTGGGATAAGGCAATCTTCTGCCACATTCGGTAGACGTACCAATTGAAGGGGTGGATAATTACTCTGAAGAAAGGAGAAGGGTAAGTGGACGTTTATCTGCTACTTTCGGTAGATGTACCAGTTGAAGGGTGGTAATTAGCCTGAAGAAAGGAGAAGGTTAAGTGGAGGTTTATCTGCTACATTCGGGTAGATGTACCAGTTGAAGGGGTGGGTAATTAGCCTGAAGAAAGGAGAAGGGTAAGTGGAGGTTTATCTGCTACATTCGGTAGATGTACCAGTTGAAGGGGTGGGTAATTAGCCTGAAGAAAGGAGAAGGGTAAGTGGAGGTTTATCTGCTACGTTCGGTAGATGTACCAGTTGAAGGGGTGCGTAATTAGCCTGAAGAAAGGAGAAGGGCAAGTGGAGGTTTATCTGCTACGTTCGGTTGACGTACCAGTTGAAGTTGTGGGTAATTAGCCTGAAGAAAGGAGAAAGGTATGTGGAGGTTTATCTGTTGCATTCAGTAGATGTACCAGTGGAAGGCGTGGGTAATTACCCTGAAGAAAGGAGAAGAGAAAGTGGAGGTTTATGTGCTACATGCGGTAGATGTACCAGTTGAAAAGGTGGGTAATTAGCCTGAAGAACAGAGACGGGTAAGTGGAGGTTTATCTGCTACATTCCGTAGATGTACCAGTTGAAGGGGTGGGTAATTAACCTGAAGAAAGGGGAAAGGTAAGTGGAGGAGGACAATGGGAAAGAAGAACTAGTAAGTAAATATTTCTGCTTGATATTCATTGGCAGGTCAAGTACTACCTGAATGTAGTCTCAGCACGAAAAGGGTGTGGGGAGTTTGTGTGCGTGTGTGTGTGTGTGTGTGTGTGTGTGTGTGTGTGTGTGTGTGTGTGTGTGTGTGTGTGTGTAAAATTAACATGGAACTGATTATTGAGGAAAGGATTCTGAAAGGTCTAAATGCTCTGAAGACTGACAAATCAATGGCTCAGGATGGGTTTCACACTAGAGTGCTAAATGAAATGCATCACGAGGTGGCCACACCTATGGCAGGTTTCTGCAGATGATCAGTTTGTACTGAATATTATCCAATTTAAGCTCTCAAAATGAACTGCTTTACATGAAAAGGCACTCTTAACAGATATCAATATAATTTCAATAGTAATATTTCCGAGAAAGACTTTCAAAATCTTTATTTGCAACATTGGGGAAGAAATTGTTCTAATCTGGAATATAAGCTGGAGAGATCTGGTGATATCAGTGACCCCCCACAATGATACCCAAATTGTGATCTGCAAAGGGTTGGGTCCCAAGCCCTGAAATTCAGTCAAATCAGGGGTTGAGGTGTACCTAAAGACTTGCAGCCTGCCCTTCCACCAGGGTACTAAGCCTATGTCCTTGAATGCTCTAAACCTATACCTTGAGCTTTAGTTTACTAACAACAGTGGCTTGACAAAGTTTCTGAGCTTACAGTCACTGTTTTGCTGCTCAGAAATGTAGTGATGTGGGGAAGATAAAAATGAAAGCCATGTTGTTGCACTGGCACTGACAGAGCCATGTTTCTTGCCTATGGAAGAAGCCATAAGGAGGTGATGTCACGATGACATGTGGGTCTTGCCCAGTCATGGCAGAATGAAGGAATCTGAGTAAAGCTAGTAAGACAATTTTTTCGAGGGGTTGGGCCTGGCCCCTTATTCCTCCTTCGGAAGTCTGCCTGTGCCCTGTCTGCATCCCCCCACATACCCAGGCTTACCCCCCCTGGTCAGGGCCACAGGGTTGTTCCCTTCCCAACAGTAATTATAGGCTAGCCCCAGCTTACCCCCCCAGGTCGGGATCATGGGAGAGGGACCCCCTGGTGGACATGTAAGGCTGTTGAGGATGGCGGTAGGGCAGTGGCATCATACCAGGGGCTGGCAATTTTTTTTTTTTTGCATGCTGATCCCCCGAGGACCGGGACATGCAATGACAACCAGCATCCATCCTGCTCCCCCCTACATTCTGGTGCCAGCCATGTGGCACCCCAATCCTCCACTAGGGAGCAATGAAGTACTGTACACTCTTTTCCCCCTCCCCCCAGAGAATGAGAACAGTCCCATGGATGCTCGATCCTTCTCCCCCCGACCGGACCTCCGACTCCCAGGTCCAATCCCAAACCCAGGTCATCGGCACTGTGAGCAGAATTCCAACTGCTGCGCTGGTAGGCCAGCATAAAACTAGGAAGACTAAGGGAATTATCCACTGGAGAATGGAAAGGGAGATGGGATACATCTGGCCCTATGTCACCAAGGCCCAATGGGATGATATGGAAGCCCAGAGGCAAGACTGGTTGAAGATTGCAGCACTACTGAAAAAGTTAAAAGGTCAAGGCATTACTTCCCTGGATCTATGCCACATGGATGAAGTGGAGAATATTATCCCAGCAATGGTAGTGGAGTGGGATGTGGGATGTACTTTATTCCAACATGCAGTGGTTATTATAACTAAAGGATTTTCCCTGGTCATGTTCATATCTTATAATGGCATCTAACTGCTTGAGGTTTCGGAAGCTGGAATAACATCAATATCTGTGCAGTCTACACCATCCTCAATGGCCTGGCGAGCTAAGCCCTGTATCTCCAGCAGTATCACCTGGTAAAAAGAGCTACAGAAACTAGACAACTGCTCACATTGGACCCTAATTTGCAAACTATTCTGCACAAATCCACTGTGATTGCTTGTCAGAGGAAAAAGTGGGACAACACTTTCCTACAGGCATACTAGAGGTAAACCAAAGGACAAGCACAGCTTACCACCAGACTAGGGAAGTAAACCTTTGGACATCAGATCTCATTGACAAGTGTCTATTCCTCAAAGGGGGTATCTTCTGTTTATATTTTCCAGTTTTGTTCCAGTTACAGCAGTTCAGAAGCTCACAGTTAGACATTGGTCCAAACGATGGAAGACTCCAGTAAGACTAGCAGCTCCAGTCAGCAGAGAAGAAGCCAGCTGATACCAAGTGACAGAAGGCTGAAGATGTCAACTGGTGAAGTCTTGATATGAAAGCAGTATTTTTTAAGTTAATATTGCACCACACTGAACAATGAACACGAGACACATGGGGTAAATAAAATATTATTGATCATACTGGTGAACCAGGATTAAATACATTTAACTACGTCCTTACAGTAGATGGACTAGTAGGGTTCTCTTTCACCATCTGTGTCACATTTAATTTAGGAGACAAACATTTAGAGTCAAGAAGAATGTACCTGCAGCTTTCCTTTACAGGTTCAGCTGTTAAAGAAGAATGGATGACAAGTAGAATTACTTGTTTTATTGCCTGTGCTGGTTTTTGGTTTTTCCTTGTGGGAAATCCCAAAGTCATGTATTGAATTAAAGGGTATTATTAAATCTATTATCAAATTGTTAGCTGTTTCCCTTCTAGGTGCCATGGGCCCCAGAAAGGCCCTGTACCCCAAAAGGAAGTGTGTAATGGCCTACAGTCTTAGTATACCAACATATAGCACACTGCTGCAGTGTTTTGTGGGTGAGGAAATGTAGTACATGTGAAGGTACAGTCTCTCAACAGACTCCAGGTGCATGATGCATGACTGAAGTCACTTGCTATCCACTGAAGGCCTGAAACATAGAAACATAGACTTTGACGGCAGATGAGGACCACTTGGCCCATCTAGTCTGCCCATTTCCCTACCTATAGGATAGGCTGCAGATCCTAGTTAACCAACAGCCTATTTCTTCCTACCCTCCACAAGAATTGCCTTATGTCTGTCCCATGCATTCTTGAATTCTCCCACAGTTTTAAACCCCACAACCTCCTCAGGAAGGCTGTTCCATGCATCCACTACCCTCTCTGTGAAAAAATACTTCTTCACATTGCCCCTGAACTGCCCCCCCATCTTTAAATTGTGTCCTCTTGTTCTTGCATGTCTCTTTTTCTGAAAGATGCTACCCTCTTGGAATTCGTTGATTCCACTGAGGTACTTAAAAGTTTCTATCATGTCCCCCCTCTCCCTTCTTTCCTCAAGGGTATACATATTAAGCTCCTTTAGCCTCTCCTTGTATGGCTTCTCTTGCAGACCCTGCACCATTTTAGTTGCCCTCCTCTGGACTGCCTCTATCCTATCTATGTCCTTGCAGAGATGGGGTCTCCAGAACTGGACGCAGTACTCCAGATGGGGTCTCACCAACTGTCTGTACAGAGGGATAACAACTTCCTGTTTTCTGCTGGTGATGCCTCTCCCTATGCATCCCAGTATACCCCCAGTCCTCCCTACTGCCTTCTCACATTGCTTGATAACCTTAAGGTCATCTGATATGATTACCCCCAGGTCCCTTTCCTTTTTTGTTGTTGTTACTACCTCCCCCATTGTGTAATCTTCCCCTGGGTTCTTGTTTCCCAGGTGCATTATTTTGCACTTCTTTGCATGGCAGTTACCAGTATCCTCTTACAGTTGTTCTTTGGGGATTCCCTAGTTTTCCTACTAACTGCTGTGGGCTGGCCCAAAAGTAACTACATGCAGTATGCCCCTCAGGTGTTCCTGCCTGTGCTCACCACCAGCCTATAGCCTAGACTCTAAGCAACAGGACAAAGTCCTCACAGAGACTACCTCAGAAAACATCAGCAGCAGTCACTAGTGCAGATAATGCCTGAAATTGGACAGATATTTCATGTTCATTGCAGATTGGGGGTTCAGGGGCAAACCAGCAGACAAGTGGCTGGTGGCTTATTGTTTAAGAGCCCATGTTGCCCATGTGGCATTCACACAAATGGTACTCACATGAGTGGCTAATGCAGGAGTGGTGTGAGTCACCCAGCATGAGTCCACCAGTGGGAAGCTGTCTGGGAGGCCATAGTTTTATTTGTTTTTTTACTTGTTACTTCTGTATTTATTTCTCTGATTCACTGATTCATCAGCACAAACCCCACAGTCAGTATTGCTATATTAAGTGATATCAGAATTTCTATCTTGCTTATTAAATCATATATTGGAATGCTAAGATACAGTGTAACTAACAGTGTTGGTTTACAGTAGGTCACTCAGATTTATTCTCCATCCTGTTGAGTTATTTGCCTCTTTGAGTTAGTGCAAGTTTGCATTGAAGCCACACATCCTTGGGAATTATATTGGAACATTCTCCACTTGTACTGGGCTTCCTTGTGCTGCCCGAGAGACAAGTAATTATATCTGGAGAGTACTTGAAATATTCTGTTGTGCTGCAATTGGTTATTTATCTGTACAGTGAACGCTGCAATAGAAGGTCATGTTGACTCCTTTTTATGGCAAGCCGTTAGGGACATAATTCATAATCTCTGGCTGTATAGTAAAACACACACTATATGGTGAAATACATACATCATATAGTGAAATATATACATTATATAGTGAAATACATACACAATGTAGTGAACCACATACAGTATCTACTGAAATATATACATCATATAGTGAAATACATATACTGTATACTGAAGTACATATGTTATATAGTGAAACACATACACTATATAGTGAAATGCTTACATTGCATAGTGAAATACATACACTATCTACTGAAAATCCACATACACTATATACTGAAAAAAATGTACTATGTACTGAAACATATAAACTACCTATTGAGATACATACACTACAGACTGAAACATCCATATAAACTATCTACTGAAACAAATACTCTATAGAGTGTAACACATACACTATATATTGAGAAAAAACTGCATTCACTATATACTGAAACAAATACACTATATATTGAAATGCATACACTACACACTGAACAAAGCATATAAACTATATACTGAAACAAATACACTATATATTGAAACATCTACACTTTATATTGAAATACATACACTATCTATTGAAATAAATACACTATGCACTGAAAAATCTGCATACACTATATATTGAAACAAATACACTGTATATAGAAACAAATACACTGTATATTGAAATACATACACTATCTATTGAAATGCATATACTACGCACTGAAAAAAGCACATACACTATAAACTGAAACAAATACATTATATATTGAAACATCTCCGCTTTATATTGAAATACATACACTATTGAAATAAATACATTATGCACTGAAAAATCTGCATACACTATATACTGAAACAAATACACTACATGGTGAAACACATACAGTATGTATTGAAACACATACACTGTAGACTGAAAATTTCACATACTCTATATACTGAAACAAATAAACTATATACTGAAATGGACTATGTTCTGAAACTAGCCATCCCCCTGCCCCTCCCCCAGGAATGTCCTACAGCTGAACTCATTGCCTGTTGCATTCAGTTAGCTGCTTGCTTGATGAGAGGACGTCTAAAACTGCAGAGCTGAGGTAAACAAAACAGGGCTATCTCTTATTCTACTTCTTTATGGGGGTTTTCCTTTTGTTTTGTTTGCACACCTTTAGTCAAATTTCAGACCATTGTAATGAGACAAGAAACTTTTAAAACTAATTTAAATGCTGTATCTTATTCTTTTAAATAAGTGCTGCCTTCATTTGCTGTCAGATAACACAATTGTATAGGAAGCTAATACAGGATATTCCTAACATACCTGTATACATAGGGAGCTGCATGCATTTTTCCAAGTTGAAGTGTTGATTTGTTTTATGTATAATTAATTACTGTGTAAGTCCTGCAACTTATCTAAGTTGAGTGCTTGGGAAGCACTTCAGGAGCTGTGGAAGTGTAAACCAAAATCATTGCTAGTTTGTACTCTATGGACTATGTTTTGATTAAGTTTTTATTTTAATGTTTTGTTCAATAATCGTTTCTTGGTTAAGAAACAAAAATATATATTTTTGCTGCAATCCCTCAGTATTCAATTTTCATCAGGAGTTTAGCTGGCATATGCATATAATTTGCATTGTTTTACTAAATAACTTTACTGTGAATCCTCACTGGAGGCATGCACAGTCTGTTTTGGGGGTTGAGCTTCTCAAACTGTGTTTTATTTCTTTTTTTTTCCCATAGAGATTTTTATCTCCTTAGTCACCCTGCTACCCCTTTGCCCACTGACATCTCCAGCCCAATCACTTACCATCCACATGACATATTTGCTCTGAGATCCCCCCCACTCACATCCCCCATGTTGGGGCCAGGAGGGTGAGGGCCTTTGACAAGGAGACACATATTCCGATATGAGCAGAGCCTGGTTAGCAGTGCAAAATCTGCAGCTGGTTGTTGGATCATTTTGCCATTTGGGGGTTTCTACCTTTGGTTTCATCCCCTGGGCAGCTAAGCATGGAATGATGCAATTGCATATAAAGACACATGCTTGCTTTGTGCCTGCCTGAGCCCTCCCCCTTATGCAACTCCACTGCCCTGCCAGCCCTCCTCAGCTAGGTGGATGTTGAAGAGCAGGGTGGTCAGACTTCCCCTCACTGAGAGGAGAGCATTCCCCGAGATGCTCAATCATATCTCCCCCCCCAGCTAACCCCTGTGCAACTCAGGTCCACCACCAAAACTGGGCCACTGGCATGAGATGCAGTGCAATCACCAAGCTGCTAGGCCAGCCCACCAGACTGTGTTTTTATAAGTAAATAAAGACAGCATATAGGTAAAAGAAGAAAACAAACTGTATTTTAACTAGTCTGTTATAAACATTTTAAGTCACATCACAATGTTTTGAAATCGGATAAAGGTTTTGCAAGCAAAATACGATAAAACAATACATAAAGAGACAGATAAGATAAACCTTTTATGTTTACCTTCTGCATCTTAGGAGGCATCGGCCAGGATTTTTAGTCAGTTAGGGCCCCATTTTCAGAAGGTTAGCGTGCAGAGCTAAACATTACACTGTGGGAACAGCATGGTTGGATCGGTGTCGTATTCAGCATCACTTGATGCTACCCTGATCATGTGCATGTGCATATATACTATTACAGCCATGTTAATGAGTAATCCTCTCCTGCATACAGAGCACAGTGCTGTATAAAAGGTTTCCTTAGTGACCATAAGTACCTCCTTCTACATTTTATACTCAGCCTCTAGGCTTCTAGTACCTAGATGCTTGATTTTGCACTTTTTGGCTTTGAACCCGAACTGCCATGTCCCATAGCACTCTTTAAGTTTTCTAAAGTCCCCACTCATTCTCTCCATCTGCACCTATCAATGCTATTACAGATTGTGGTGTCATCTGCAAAAAAGCATATCTCCCCTTCCAGTTCTTCTTTTATGCCACTTATAAAGACACTGAAGAGGATGTGTCCCATTACTGAACCCTCCGGCACCCTACTGGTCACTCTCTCCTCACTGGAGGGAGTGCCATTTCCACCACCTTCTGTGGCTGTGCGCTATCTCAGGTGCAGCACTTAGGAGTGCACAACACTACTCTGAAAATGGGGGCCCACATACCACTGTAACAGGACTAGCACTGTATTGTGATAAGCATGGTTGGTACTATTTTAAAAAGCATTCTTCTGTGCAGTGCTAACCTGTTAATGTGGCACTATTTTTTTTTGCACAGGATTACTAATTGCAACCAGGTGCTCATACAACTGGGGGTTATTCTAATGCATATAAGGTGTACAGGTATATTACATGCTTTCTTGAAGTGTTAACACACTGCGTGGTTAGTGCTAGTTAATGATTCTGGGAATCATGTTTTAACTGCACACATGCAGCCTGCCAGCAACCCCCCACACACATACACACACAGTCAGTTCTGGACACAATAAAAAAACAAGCATTTGTCAATGCTGAATGTTGATTGCATTGGTCCGTTGAGCTCGCTCACTGGCCCTCTGTCACTCGCTCGTTCTGTTTCTCCCGGTGCTGCAGGCTGCTGTTTTGTACTGAGCTCCTTCCTGCGTTGGCACCCTTTTCTGTCCACAAAGAAATCTGCAGATGGCCTGACAGAGCTCCGTTGAGGTGGGTCACTCCCCCCTCTGACTCCCTCATTCTGTTTCTCCTTGCGCTGCAGGCTGGCCTTTTGTACTGGGCTTCTGCCTCTGTTGGTGGCTTTTTCTGCCAACTAAGAAATCTGCAGTAGTCCCAACACAGGTCCGTTGAGGTTGCTCACTACCCCTCTGTTACTCACTCGTTCCGTGTCTGCCGATGCTGCAGGCTGGCCTCTTGTATTGGGCTCCTGCCTGCATTGCCACCTTTTTCTGCCCACAAAGGAATCCGCAGTAGTCACGATAGAGCTCTGTTAAGCTCACTCACTCCCCCCTCTCTCACTGACTCGTTCTGTTTCTACCACCGCTGCAGGCTGTCCTTTTGTACTGGGCCCCTGGGTGCATTGCTGCCTTTTTCTGCCCACAAAGAAATCTGCAGCAGTCCCAACAGAGCTCTGTTGAGCTCACTCACTCCACTTCCCTCACTCTCTCACTGGTTCTGTGTCTCCTGCGGGTGCAGGCTGTCCTTTTGTACAGGGTCCCTACCTGCGTTGGTGGCTTATTCTGCCCACAAATAAATCTGCAGCAGTCCTGACGCAGGTCCGTTGAGCTTGCTAACTCTCCCTCTCTCAGTCACTCATTCCATTTCTGCCTGCGCTGCAGGCTGGCCTTTAGTACTGGGCTCCTGCCTACATTGCTGCTTTTTTCTGCCCACAAAGAAATCCGCAGCTGTCCTGACAGAGCTCCACTGAGGTCACTCATTCCCCTTGTCTCACTTGCTCATTCTTTTTCTCCTGGCGCTGCCGGCTGCCCTTTTGTACTAGGCTCCTGCCTCTGTTGGCCCCATTTTCTGGCCACAAAACAATCTGCAGCAGTCCCGACAGAGCTCCGTTGAGCTAGCTCACTCTCCCTCTCTCACTCTCTCATTCCATTTCTGCCAGCACTGCAGGCTGCCCTTTTGTACTAGGCTCCTGCCAGCATTGCCGCCTTCTTCTGCCCACAAAGTCATCTGCAGCAGTCACGATAGAGCTCTGTTGAGCTCGCTCAGTCCCTCCTCTCACTCGCTCATTCTGTTTCTCACACTAATGCATGCTGCCCTTTTGTACTGGGCCCTGCGTGCATTGCTGCCTTTTCCTACCCACAAAGAAATCTGCAGCAGTCCCAACAGAGCTCCGTTGAGCTCACTTACTCCCCATCCTTCACTCACTCATTCTGTGTCTCTCGCTGCTGCAGGCTGTCCTTTTGTACTGGGCTTCTGCCTGTGTTGGCACCTTTTTTTGCCCACAAAGAAATTCGCAGCTGTCCTGACAGAGCTCTGTTGAGGTCGCTCACTCTGCCTGTCTCATTTGCTCGTTCTGATTCTCCTGGCATTGCAGGCTGCCATTTTGTAGTTGGCTTCTGCCTCCATTGACATATTTTTCTGCCCACAAAGAAATCTGCAGCAGTCCCGACAGAGCTTCATGGAGCTTGCTCACTCCCCCCTCACTCGCTCATTCCGTTTCTGCCAGTGCTGCAGGCTGCCCTTTTGTACTGGGCTCCTGCCTGCGTTGCCTCCTTCTTCTGCCCACAAAGAGATCTGCAAAAGTCATGATAGAGCTCCGTTGAGCTTGCTCAGTCCCCCTCTCTCACTCGCTCATTCTGTTTCTCACGCTAATGCAGGCTGCCCTTTTGTACTGGGCCCTTGCGTGCATTGCTGCCTTTTTCTGCCCACAAAGAAATCCGCAGCAGTCCCAACAGAGCTCCGTTGAGCTCACTCACTCCCCATCCCTCACTCACTCGTTCTGTGTCTCACGCTGTTGCAGGCTGTCCTTTTGTACTGGGCTTCTGCCTGCATTGGCACCTTATTTTGCCCACAAAGAAATCCGCAGCTGTCCCGACAGAACTCTGTTGAGGTCGCTCACTCCTCCTGTCTCATTCGCTCATTCTGTTTCTCCTCGCGTTGCAGGCTACCATTTTGTAGTTGGCTTCTACCTCGGTTGGCGCCTTTTTCTGCCCACAAAGAAATCTGCAGCAGTCCCAGCAAAGCTTTGGTGAGATCACTCACTCCCCCTCCCTCACTCGCTCATTCTGTGTCTCCCGCTGCTGCAAGCTGCACTTTTGTACTGGGTTCCTGCCTGCATTGGCAGCTTTTTCAGCCCACAAAGAGATCTGCAGCAATCCTTACACAGTTCCGTTGAGGTCGCTCACTCCCCCTCTGTCACTCATTCATTCCTTTTCTTCAGGCGCTGCAGACTGGCCTTTTGTACTGGGCTCCTGTGTGCATTGCTGCCTTTTTCTGCCCACAAAGAAATCTGCAGCAGTCCCAACACAGCTCCATTCAGCTTGCTCTCATTCCCCCTCTCTCACTCGCTCATTCCGTTTCTGCCAGCGCTGCAGGCTGCCCTTTTGTACTGGGCTCCTGCCTGTGTTGCCGGCTTTTCATGCCCACAAAGAAATGTGCAGCAGTCATGATAGAGCTCCATTGAGCTTGCTCACTCCCCCTCTCTCACTCGCTCATTTGGGTTTTCCTGCCACTGCAGACTGCCCTTTTGTACTGGGCCCCAGTGTGCATTGCTGTCTTTTTCTGCCCACAAACAAATCTGCAGCAGTCCCAACAGAGCTCCGTTGTGCTCACTCACTTTCCCTCCCTCACTCACTCGTTCTGTGTCTCCTGCCGCTGCAGGCTGCCCTTTTACTGGGATCCTGCCTGCATTTGGTGGCTTGTTCTGGCCAAGAAATAGAAATCACAAAACCAATCCCCGACACAGCTCCATTGAGCTCGCTCACTCCCCCTCTCTCACTCACTCATTCCATTTCTCCCGGTGCTGCAAGCTGACCTTTTGTACTGGGCTCCTGCCTGCATTGCCACATTTTCTGTCCACGAAGAAATCTGCAGCAGTCACAATACAGCTCTGTTGAGCTCGCTCACTACCGCTCTGTCACTCACTCATTCTGTTTCTCTTGGTGCTGCAGGCTGCGCTTGTGTACGGGGCTCCTGGCTGCGTTGGCACCTTTGTCTGTCCACAAAGAAATCCGCAGCTGTCCCGACAGAGCTCCATTGAGGTCACTCAGTCTCCCTCTGTCACGCACTCATTCTGTTTGTCCTGGAGCTGCAAGCGCCCTTCTGTACGGTGCTCCTGCCTGAATTGGCACCTTTTTCTGCCCACAAAGAAATCCACAGCAGTCCTGCTAGAGCTCTATAGAGTTCACTCAGTCCCCCGTCTCACTCACTCATACTATTTCTCCCACTGCTGCAGGCTGGCCTTTTCTACTGGGCCCCTGCCTGCTTTTACACCTTTTTCTGCCCACGAAGAAATCTGCAGCAGTCCTGACAGAGCTCCGTTGAGTTCACTCACTCACCCTCCCTCACTCGCTCTCTCGTTCTGTTTCTTCCAGTGCTACAGGCTGCCCTTTTGTACTGGGCTCTTGCGCTGGGGCCTTTTTCTGCCCACAAACAAATCCGCAGCAGTCCCGACAGAGCTCAGTTGAGCTTGGTCACTCCTCCCTCTCTCTTGTTCGATCTTAATCTGTCCCAAACACTGATTTCCCACAGCGACCGTGCTATTCTCCGGCAGGAGTGCAAAAACATATTTAGACCAGATGGGAAAAATGACAGCTGTACCGTTCATAAGGAGGTGTGAAGAAAGTGCCAATGTTGAAAATGTGGTGTGAAAATATTACAAATGTGCAAAGTTACAAGGGTGCGTGGAAACAGTTCGACGCACGCTTGTAACACAGTCACGTTATGGAGTTTCGTCACCAAATTTTCAACATAGGGCTTTTAGGACCACTGCTCATGGACAGTGCCGCAGTCATTTTCTTAATCTGTCCCGAACACTGATTTCCCACAGTGACCGCATTATTGTGTGCCGCAACTGTGAAACCACATTTCAGTCAGGATGTGAAAAATGACAGCTGTACTGCTCATAAGGAGGAGTGAAAAAAATGCCACTGTTGAAAATCTGGCATGACAATATTGCAGATCTGTGAAGTTACAAGGGTGTGTGGAAAGAGTGCAATGCACACTTGTAATACAGTCATTTGATGGGCTATCATCATCAAATTTTCAACATAGGCATTTTAGGACCTCTGCTCATGAACAGTATCACTGTCATTTTCTTAATCTGTCCCGGACAGTGATTTCTCACAGTGACTGCTCTATTCCTCGCCAGAAGAGCGAAAATACATTTCGGCCAGGATGGGAAAAATTACAGATGCACTGTTCATATGTTGGTGTGGGAAAATGGCAATGTTGAAAATCTGGAGTGAAAATAAATTCAACGCGTGTTACGAACAGATGTGCAACCGCGCAACACATGCTCGCAGAATATTAGTCATTTTATGGAGTATCATTAGCAAATTTTCAACTCAGTCATTTCAGAACCTCTATTCATGAACAGTGTCACTGTCATTTTCTTAATCTGTCCCAAACACCGATTTCCCACAGCGACCGTGCTATTCGGTGCCAGAATTGCGAAAACACATTTCCGATAGGATGTGAACAATGACAGCTATACTGTTCACAAGGAGGTGTGAAAAATGCCAACGTTGAAAATCTGGCATGAAAATATTGCAAATTCACGGTTATGGCGTGTGTAGCAACTGTGCAGGCCTTGCGCTTCAGTAAAACAGTCATTTTGGATTTTTTTCCACCAAATTTGCAACATAGAGCTTTTGAGACCCACCTCATGAACATTGGCACTGTCGTTTCATGTAACCGTGAAGGTGATTCAGCAGTCCCGCGAAATCACCTTTCAGGGCCGATTACTATAATAACAGTTCAAGAATTCATGAGGAGGGTCCTAAAGCCTATGTTGAAAATTTGGTGAAAAAATCCCAAAATACCCTGAGATATGTACTAAAGTTGAAAAACCTATTTATCAAGTTATACAGCTTACGGCATTTCCTCAGTTCACGTCGGCTGGAAGAGTGCAGACATGTTCCCAGTCCACTGAAGACTGCTGAGCCAAGCTCCAGAGGTAAGTATGGGGTGATGGGGTGTGTTGGGAGGCAGGGGTGCGCGGTGGGTTGAGTGCGGGTTGCAGGTGGGGCCAAGGGACCCCAGGAAACTGTTCCTTTTTGCAGGTAAAAAAAAAACATCGGCGGGACCATTTTTCCCTTTACGGGGGCATGTAGCGCTGGGATGGGCACAGTGTGCCACCAATGGCTTTCTTTTGGGGGGCAGCAGTGACTGGCCAGGATTGAACACCCCCATCAGCAGGAATAAAGCGGTTACCTTGGGAATGCGATGGGAGTGGGCTCTCGTCGGCACCAGAAACAATGGGGCACCGAGGGGCGGCAGGGTTTGTGGACCCCATTGCTTATAAACACGGTGGGGGGGTTATATTGTTTGTGAACATGGTGGCAACCAGCGCCCGTGTTCCACAAACAATATCAAGGGTTTACATCCTACCCTGCAAAGATGGGTCCCTCATTACGCGGCAGATGGCACTAGCAGCAATGGCGAAGCGGCCAATGATTGCAGCGATGAGAGTGTCAGTAGTTGGTGCAAATGTTCCAGAACTACTGTCACCAACGGCCTGCAATGGCATTGGGAGAAGCAGGACAAGCCTTTCTGCAGGCTCTGGGGGCATTATCCACAACAGTTGCCTTGCCTCACGGCTTGCTACTGGAAGCTGCCGCAATATGTTATTTGCACTGTGCGCAATCAACATAAAAATGGTGCATCCTGTCTGCCCCATTTCCCATATTAAACCTCAGAAAACTACTGTCCATGCAGGGTAATAGGCTTCACTATCCACTCCCTTGTTCCCCTCCCTACTACTATCAGCCTGAGTAACCATTATACCCTTCACTTTGTCACAGCCATGCTTGAAACCATTTATGGTTTTGGTGCCTGCCATCTCAGTTGGCAAATTATTCCACATTTCCACCACCATTTCTGGAAAATAAAACTTTCCAATATCCCTGTGAACCTCCCTCCCATCAGTCTGTACTTGCCCCATAACCTAGAACTGTTACTCATGCTAAGTAGTTCTCTCATTCAGCTTGTTTATTCCTTACAGGAACTGAAGGTCTCTATCATATCATTTCCTCTCTTGTCTGGTCTCAGTGAAGACATATTCAGTGCTTTGAGCAGATCCTCATCGATCTGTCCTGCTCGGCTCTGAATCATCACTGATCTTCCCTTTGTCCTTATCTTTACTGAGGTGAGGTCTTCAGAGTTCAGAACTCTGAACAATATACCCAGTGCAGCCTCACCAACGATCAATAAAGAGGCAGTAAACCTCTTTTCTTCTACTATCAGAACCCTTCTAGCACATCCTAGTCAGTAACAGTGCAGTTGCTCCATCGGGAGTAGTGAAGGTAGGGGCAGAAGAACACTTGACAGCTTCTGACATGTTCCAAAAGTCATGGACACAGTTTTCTTGGTGTTTAGGAAGAGTTGGTGAGATTGAAACCAGCTCTGAACATTAGTGGAAATCACGGTGGAGCCTGGAGGTGACATCAGGGTGAGGCAGGAGAATGAGAACAGTATCATCAGCATCGTATGTATAGAAGATGAGGTACAGCTGGATGGAATCATTCAGAAGATGGAGAAGAGAATCGAGACTAGTGGCGGACCCATGGGGAACTCTAGAGTATATGGGTAGAAGGAGGAGATGTATTCGGATATTTTACAGACTGTGTGGTCAATGGTATGTGCTGAACCATTTAATGGCATGATTCAGACAGCCCCATTGATGAGGAGTGGAGCAGGAGGGTGGAAACTGTGTCAAAAGCTTTAGTAAGGTCAATAAAAATAGCAGTGGTTATGTGACCGCAGTCCATGCATATAAGGATCACATCAGTGATTCAAAGTAGTGAGGGTAGTAGTAGAGTGATGTTTACAGAACCCAGATTGATATTGGGTGAAGAAATTTCTGTCCAGAGATAAGGGATAGTTGGTCAAGGACTAGATGTTCTTGTAGTTTGGATAACGTCAGGAGGAGAGATATAATTGGTAGTTCTCAGGGGAGGAGGTTGCCACACTAGGGAGAGGAGGACAATAGCATGTTTCCACTCACGAAATTTCGGCCAAGTGAAATGAGAGATTGAAAAGAGCAGTGGTGGGGAGCAATGGCAGAGAGGCAGACAAGTTTAGTAACTTTGGGTCCAGTCCATCAAAGAGCTACCTTTGCTCGGGTTTGGAGCTTCAAGCCCACCAGCATGTCAGTTCTCAGAATTTTAGAAGGAAAAAGCTATGAGGTGAAGATGGAGGACTTCTAATGATGCGGAGATTAACTCTAGTTAATGAGTTGGGTGGGAGTCTAGCAGAGTAGAAGCACATGAGGTAAAGTGTGAGTTGAAAGCAACAGCAATGCTAGGGTGGTGAGCAATGACAGTATTGTTTATTTGGAGGAGGGCCTGTGGGGAGAAGAGAGTGAGTGGAGTTGATTTTCCCAGAATTTGGATGTGAGTTATTAGTATTAGAGTTAAAAGTAGAGGCTGAAGTAATCAGCCCAGGCCAAATAAGTGACTTTTTGACCATTTGTTTCTATGAGGACCAGTAGGCCTCATAGTCTTCAAGAAGCTTTTGCTTTTATGGAGCTTCAGGCTATATCACATGCCACTTAGAAAGCTTAATGAGTTCTGGGGAGAAGTCAGGAGGTGGTTTAAATGGACACGTACCGAGCGTGATGGTGCATGTTGATTTCCGGGACTTCAGGGTGGTTTCTGAAGTGAGTTAGCTGCGACATCTAGGTTACTGGCAACAGATATAAGATTGCCCAATTAGTGTTGGTCAAGTCATAAAGAGTGGGTCAATGTTCAGGAGTTGTATGATCGGTTGTAGAAGTTTTATAGGGGACTTTTACTTTGTGAATTTCGCACCAGGAGAAGTCGTACAATGATCACTGAAGGCATCTGCTGAGTACCATAATTAATGACCTATGGGTGTGAGTTATAAGAGCCCAGTCGATGAGAGAATGGTTTCCTGTCTTGTGATTTAGCCTAGTCAGATCTTGGATAATTTGGAGTTGGGTTGGGAGCATGTAGCATTGTACTGCTTCATTGTATGGTAGTCAGTTTATATTTGAACTCTCCATAATATATAATTTGCCAGCGGAAGGTACGGCTAACCTAAGGTGGTTAAGGTTCAGTAGCAATATTGGTTTGTGAGCCAGGATGGCAGTAGATGCCTGCTACAAAGATAGGTTTAGAGGCCGGGAGAGAGATTTGCAGCAGCAGAGCCTTATAGCTTTTGATAGAGCACTAAGAAAAAAGACGGAAGTGAAATGGATGGAAGAGGAGACATAGATGGCTACCCCTACCTCCTCTCCTAGATTAGTCCTGTCTTGATATTGTAGAAACCAGGGAGGTAAGAGATGAGTTGAATTTTTAGTGGCGAGATTAGGAAATTATTATTATATCAGGGTTGGCGTAGCCGCCAGTGGCTGTAGCAAGTCCACTTTAGGGGCGAGACTACGTATATTGATATGTAGTATTTTATGGCCATTTGGAAGAGCTGAGAGATGTGGCTCAGTGCTGGCTGCAGGAGGAGGTTGAGCTGGGCCAGGGTTGGGGTTTATGTCACTAGCTGATATGCATCCTGGGGAAGAGGAACTTGTACAAGTGGGTCTTAGGTAGCACAATAGTTCAAAATACATAACATACATGGAGCAGAGTGGTACACAACCACAAATTACATTGGGAATAATACATGCAAGATGTGAGAACTTGGTGACAAAGCTAAACAATCTCGAGCAATACGCGTGCAGCACAGTCAGGAGCCTGAAGCCTATGCTGGCGATCAAATACAGAGCAGTTTTATTTATTTATTTATTTAGCTTTTGTTAACCGGGTAGGTACACTAGACAAGTTATATGCCTATTTTCAGGAACTTCCCGGGAGAGTACAACAGGTGATACAGATACATCAGAACATAACAGCTTGTAAAGCAAGTACATAGAGTAACAAAATGCATTGAGTCACAAAATGGTAAGGCATAGAGTGAACTGCTATGACAGAAATTGATAAAGTACATATAATCAACAATATATAGTCTAGAGCATACATAGCATAGTCAGATGCCTAGGAAAGCAATTGGATCATGAGAAATGACCAAAAGATCATTGGCAGGTCCTCAGAACAGTTGGGCTCGAAGTACAATTAGGCTAGGGAGGCTTGGGACATTCACACGCTGGGGCCAGCTTCAGATGCCACCCCAGGGACTTCCGGAAGCAGTGATGGGAGGAGGCGGAACAAACATGGTCAGGAAAGGAGTTGCAGAGCCTAGGAGCACATGCAACAAAGTCTCTGTCCCCCATAAGGGTTCGGGTGAGGGGTACTTTTAGCATCCCAGGACCCTGGGACCTGAGTGGGTAAGAGGAAGGGTCAGAAGGTGAGAGAAGCTATACCAGCCCGGTGGGGCGAGCCAGTTCTGATCTACTTTTGCCCACAGGGCATCCAAACCCAAGTTCAGGTGATTGGTCAGGAAAGCTGGCCTAGTTTATCATAAAGCTCACAATGGTGGAGCAGGGCGGGGGCGGCCAGTGCTAGCGACAGATGTTGTTGTCGTCGTGTGCCACCGAGTAAGAAGAGCTTTGGAGTACAGGCAAATTGGTGGACACCATAGCTAAGGAGAGAGTAGTACACCTCTAGCAAGTGCCCAGCAGGTCAGCAGGTGTCAGGAGTGACCTTGGCCCCTCGGCCAGACCCAATTACAGTTCCACAGATCTATAGACATTTTAGGATATGACTCCCTAGGTCCAATTGAGGTCCAAGTGTCTTTAAGGTATTTGATGGAGTTCACAGTTGGGAGGGCTCCATCTGCACAGACAAATATACTGGAAATGGGCTGGAGGCTTTTACTTCAACATTAGCTATATAACATTTGTGCATAATGCCTAGAGTAGAAACATAGGTGCCAAATTTTAGGCTGTACCTAAACTGGAAACAAGTAATAGGAGGCAAGAGGAAAGCTAGAGCAAGTGCAGGGAGGAGAGGTGAGACCCGCTGAGTGGTTTGAAAGAATCACATGGGAGGAGATTGGTGAATGACCAGGGTGAAGGAGTTCCAGATTCAAGGCAGTGGTAGCTGAAGCATTGACTTTGCCGATGGCTGTGGAAACTGAAAGGGACTGCTAGGGTTTGAATATTTCAGCTTCTGATGGTATGGCTATAAGGGGGCCATTGGAGAGATAGAAGGGTAGGGAAACAAACCAGATTTGCCTACAAAGCTGGCACAGTGGGCATGGTGTCTGTCCACAAGAAAAGAAAAGGAGAGAGATTTATATATAGAACAATGGTGAGTCCAGAAGGATAGTCGAGAATGTAATGGCAGGGAAATTGTTGAAGAGTGTGTCCAGTCTGGCAAGGAGTAGTGAAGTGGAGCTACAGCTGTGAGACCACATCACCATAATCAGAGATTTGGAGGATCATTCTCTGGATAACAGCATGGTATGCTGGGGGTGGGATACAGTCACAGTTCCTGTAAAGTACTGGAATTGTGGTGCAGCTTTTGACTATAGCATCCACTTGTTCAGAAACATTTAGGTGCTGGTCAGCCGGATACCAAGATAACTAGAAGGTGGTAACATCCTCCACAGGGAGCCATTAAGGGTATGGAAAGTAGGAATGGGAGGGAGCCTACAGAGTCTGGTTCCTTGTGCCAAAGGACATGGAGACAGCCTTCTTGGCATTGGGGAAAAGCTGATTTGTGTGAGGTCGAGGATGAACATGATCAGAAGTCAGCTGGAGTCTGTGGGCCTGCTGTAAAGAGGACCGTGTGTCATCTGTGTACATGTAACAGATGGATGCAGACAAGCACATGGAGGGGAGATCATTAAGGAAAATGGAGAAAAGTAGTGGGCTTAACAGAGATCCTTGTGGGACCCAAGTGGATACAGGCAGGGAGGAGAGAGGGGGTCACCACTTTTGACTGCTTGGGACCTACCCCTGTGGTAGGAGTGGAACAGCTGATGACTAAGTCAGAGAGGCCTGCAGCCTGGAGTTTGGCTAATAATTGGGTGGTAGACAGGGTTGAATGCTTTGGCTAGATCGATGAACATAGCAGAAGTGAATAGGCTGTGATCCATACCATTATGGATGGTTGGTGAGCCTGAGCAAGTGGTGGAGTGATTTTGCGAAGTCAGACTTGAATTGGCTGAAAATGGAAGGAAGTCCAGAAAGGGAGAGAGTTGTGACAAGATAATTTGTTCCTGTATTTTGAGGAGAGAGAAATGAGTGAGATAGCTATTCCGTTCCTGACGGGTCACCATCTTTTGGAGGAGGAGGGTAACAGTGGCAGCCTTCCAGTCAACGAGGATGGAGGAACACCAGAAAGAGAGGTTGAGGAGGTCATCCAATGGGAGGAACTGCAGAGCAGTCAGATGGAGGAGCTTGCTATCCCAGCCATCTGGGCTCTACCCTTGGAAGGATTAAGGCAGGAAGTGTGTGGGGATAAGGATGGAGTTACTGGAGAGAAAAAACAATGAGGGGAAGGAAGGAGATGACAATCATGCAGGCTGGCAGGGGTGAGAGGGAGGTGAGGAAGGGGAGAGGAGGAGGAGGAGGGAGAGGAGGTAAAGGTGATGAAAGAATTACATCTATGGTGATGAAGGAGGGGTTAGAGACAGGTGTCACTGACTCTGAGGACAGGCAAAGGAGTGGGAGGGAGAAGAGATTGTGGCAGCCTTTCAAAATTAAGACAGGTAACCAATGCTGGTACTGAAGTTAGATGTAAAATTCTCACCTTTGGCAAGCTTATTGCCACTTCATTACAGATGCTGCTGAGAAAGATGATGATACCTCTGGAAGCCATGTGGGGTGAATTCGTTTATTTTTGAGCCAGGCCAAATCATGCCTTGCAAGTAAGCTATGGTCAGCCATGATCTAGGAAGGTGGTGTACCTTTTCTCATGTCCTGCTCTAGAGACATGGCAGTCCCATAAAAGGGAGTCAGTATAGCGCAGTGGTTTAAGGATCTGAGCTACAAATCTGGTGACGTCCAGCAGACCAAACCTGGGTTTGAATCCCATAGCTTCCACTTGCATACTGTGTGACTCTGAGCAAGTCACTTAACTTCCTTGTGCTCCCAGGTCGCTCCTGTAAAAAAGCTTTCAGCTTATTGTGCTACTCCTGGTTAAACAACTAAAAAAAAAATATATTTAGAGGAATTTTGTTTTGAAATATGTTAGCATGGAATCAAGTGAAGCAGACCAATGAGATAGGGGACCAATCAGAGTGACTTAGGTCACGGCGCAAGAGTGAGATCAGGAATTTGAAGGAAAATATAAGCAGTGTTTTTTGGTAGGGGTGAGGGGCTTTAGTTGAATGGCAGGCATCATAGGGTTGTGATTATGGTGTCAAATCAGAAAAGAGGGAAGTCAAGAGTGGAATGCCATAGGGATCCATCCTGACTCTTGTTCTCTTCAATATGCTCATTGACAACGTTTGAGAATGAATCTGGGGCTGTGTCTCTTTGAAGATGACACCAAGCTCATGGGAGAGTAGATAGTGATGGGGAAGTAGGAAACTGCAGACTAACATGTAAAGATTAGAAAGGTGGCCTTAGGTTTGGCAGTTGAAATTCAATGCCAAAAAGTGCAAGGTGATTCACTCAGGGGACAAGAACCCCAGGACAGAGTACTGGATAGGAGGGGTAGAGCTGAGCACTACAGCTGAGGAAAGGGACCTAGTATTCGTCATTAGTGACTCCCTTAAACAATCAAGCTAGTACAGTGAGGCATCTAGTAAGGCAGATAGGATACTAGGATGTGCCAGAAGGAGTTCTGATAGTAGAAGAAAAAGGTTTACTGCCTCTTTATTGATCATTGGTGAGGCTACACTGGGTGTACTGTTCAGATTCTGAACTACAAGAGACCCTCACCTCAGGAAGAGTAAGGACTGAGGGTGATCAGGATGATTTAGAGACTGACAGGACAGATCATGTGAGGATCTGCTCAAGGCACTGAACATGTCTTCATTGGAGACCAGACAAGAGGAATGATATGATAGAGACCTTCAAGTTCCTGTAAAGGAATAAACAAGCTGAATGGAGAACTACTTAGCATGAGTAACAGTTCAAGGTTATGAGGGCACAAGTACAGACTGATGGGAGGAGGTTCAAGAGGGATATGTGGAAAGTTTATTTTCCAGAAATGGTGGTGGAAATGTGGAATAGTTTGCCAACTGAGATGGCAGGCACCAAAACCATAAATGGTTTCATCCATGGCTGTGACAAAGTGAAGGGTATAATGGTTACTCAGGCTGATAGTAGTAGAGGAGAACAAGGGAGTGGATAGTGAAGGCTATTACCCTGCATGGACAGTAGTTTTCTGATGTTTTATATGGGAAATGGGGCAGACAGGATGTACCATTTTTATGTTGATTGCGCACAGCGCAAATAACATATTGTGGCAGCTTTCTCAGTAGCAAGCTGTGGAGGCCCGGCACTGTTGTGGACAATGCCCCCAGAGCCTGCAAAGGCTTGTCCCACTTTCCCCAATGCCATTGCAGACTGCTGGTGACAGTAGTTTGGAATATTTACACCAACTACTGACATGTCACCGCTGCAATCAGGGGCCGCCTCATCATTGCAGCGTCGGCCATCTGCTGCAATGAGGGAGCGACCCATCATTGCAGGGTGGGATGTAAAAACTCTGATATTGTTTGTGAACATGGTGGTGGGTTGCCACTGTGTTCACAAACAATATAACCCCCCACCGTGTTTATGTGCCAGTGGGGTCCCCAAACCTCATCGGCCTCGGTGCCCCATTGTTTCTGGTACCGACGGAGGCCACTCCCGTCGGCATTCTATCAAACCCACTTTTATTCCTGCCGGCGGGGTGCCCAATCCCTGTCGGCTACTACGCTTTCCCAAAGAAAGCCATTAGTTTGCAGCTGGGTGCCATCCCAGCATGCCATGCTATAGAAAAAATGATCGCGATGTATTTTTCTTTTACCTGCATAAAAGGAAATGGTTTCATGTGTCTGGCCCCCACCTGCAACCCGCACCAATTACACGCACCTGCCTCCCACACAACCCCGTCATTCCATACTTACCTCCGAACCTAATGCTGACCATCTTGATGGACCCGGGAACATGTCTGCACTCTTCAAAAGCCGGGCGTGAACACAGGAAATGCGGTAAGCTGTATAACATAATAAATAGGGTTTTTCAACTTTAGTACATATCTCAGGCATTTGGGGACTTTTTCACCGAATTTTTCAACAGTAGGGTTTTGGGACCCTCCTCGCGAATTCTTGAACTGTCATTGCGTTAATCGGCCCCGAGGTGATTTCACAGTCACTGCGGAATCACCTTTCGGTGTAATAACTTCATTTCTTCAGTGCCAGTGTTCATGGTGGAGTCTCAAAACTATATTCGGGGTAGTGGAGCATCAAAAATGACTGTTTTGTGACGTACGCTGCGCCGGGTTGCACTGCGCTCGTAACTTCATAAGTTGCAATATTTTCATGCCAGATTTTCAACATTGGCATTTTTTTACACCTCCTTGTGAACAGTATAGCTGTCATTGTTTACATCTTGGCGGAAATGTGTTTTCGCACTTCTGGCGCAGAATAGCACGGTCGCTGTGGGAAATCGGTCTTCGAGACAGATTAAGAAAATGACAGTGACACTGTTCATGAGTAGAGGTCCTGAAATGGCTGAGTTGAAAATCTAGCTGTAATCTCATAAAATGACTGTGTTACGAGCGTGTGTTGCGCAGTTTGCACCACACTTGTAACTTCGTGAATTTATATTTTCACTCCAGATTTTCAACATTGCCATTTTCCCACACCAACTTATGAACAGTGCATCCATCATTTTTCCCATCCTGGCCGAAATGTGTTTTCACACTTCCGGCGCAGAATAGAACAGTCGCTGTGGGAAATCACTGTCCGGGACAGATTAAGAAAATGACAGTGATACTGTTCATGAGCAGAGGTCCTAAAATGCCTATGTTGAAAATTTGGTGATGATAGCCCATCTAATGAATGTATTACTAGTGAGCGTTGCACACTTTCCACACACCCTTGTAACTTCGCAAATTTGTAATATTGTCATGCCAGAGTTTCAACAGTGGCATTTTTTCACACCTCCTTATGAGCAGTACAGCTGTCATTTTCACATCCTGACTGAAATGTGGTTTCACAGTTGCGGCACACAATAATGCGGTCGTTGTGGGAAATCAGTGTTCGAGACAGATTAAGAAAATGACAGTGGCACCTGTTCATGAGCAGAGGTCCTAAAAGCCCTATGTTGAAAATTTGGTGACGAAACTCTATAACATGACTGTGCTACAATCATGCGTTGAACTTTTCCCATGCACCCTTGTAACTTCACACATTTGTAATATTTTTACACCACATTTTCAACAGTGGCACTTTTTTCACACCTCCTTATGAACAGTACAGCTGACATTTTTCACATCTGGTCTAAATATGTTTTTGCACTCCTGCCGGAGAATAGCACGGTCGCTGTGGGAAATCAGTGTTTGGGACAGATTAAGATCAAACAAGTGAGGGGGGGGAGTGACCGAGCTCAATTGAGCTCTGTTGGGACTGCTGCAGATTTGTTTGTCGGCAGAAAAAGGCCCCAGCGCAAGAGCTCAGTACAAAAGGGCAGTCTGCAGCACTGGGAGAAACAGAACGAGAGAGCGAGTGAGGGAGAGTGAGTGAGTGAACTCACCGGGGTGCTGTCAGGACTGCTGCAGATTTCTTTGTGGGCAGAAAAAGGCATCAAAGTAGGCAGGGGCCCAGTAGAAAAGGCCAGCCTGCAGCGGTGGGAGAAACAGTACTAGTAAGTGTGACAGGGGACTGAGTAAACTCAACAGAGCTCTAGTAGGACTGCTGCGGATTTCTTTGTGGGCAGAAAAAGGTGCCAATGGAGGCAGGAGCACCATACAAAAGGGTGCTTGCAGCGCCAGAACAAACAGAATGAGCGTGTGACAGAGGGAGACTGAGCAACCTCAACAGAGCTCTGTCAGGACAGCTGCGGATTTCCTTGTGGACAGAAAAAGGCAGCAATGCACCCAGGGGCCCAGTACAAAAGGACAGCCTGCAGCAGTGGCAGAAACAGAACGAGTCAGTGAGAGAGAGGGGAGTGAGTGAGCTCAAGAGAGCTCTAGCGTGACTGCTGCAGATTCCTTTGTGGGCAGAAAAAGGTGGCAAAGCAGGCAGGAGCCCAATACAAGAGGCCGGCCTGCAACGCCGGCAGACACGGAACGAGTGAGTGACACAGGGGGAGTGAGCAACCTCAACGGAACTGTGTTTCGACTACTGCAGATTTCTTTGTTGGCAGAAAAAGTCACCAACAGAGGCAGGAGCCCAGTACAAAAGGCCAGCCTGCAGTGCAAGGAGAAACAGAATGAGGGAGTCAGAGGGGTGACTCACCTCAGCAGACTCTGTCAGGCCATCTCAGTTTCTTTGTGGACAGAAAAGGGTGCCAACGCAGGAAGGAGCTCAGTACAAAACAGTAGCCTGCAGCACCGGGAGAAACAGAACGAGTGAGTGACAGAGGGCCAGTGAGCAAGCTCAACGGACCAACGCAATCAACAATCAGCATTGACAAATGCTTGTTTTTTTACTGTGTCCAGAACTGACTGTGTGTGTATGTGTGTGGGGGGTTGCTGGCAGGCTGCGTGTGTGCAGTTAAAACACGATTCCCAGAATCATTAACTAGCACTAACCACGCAGTGTGTTAACACTTCAAGAAAGCCTTTAATATACCTGTACACCTTATATGCATTAGAATAACCCCCAGTTGTAAGAGCACCTGGTTGCAATTAGTAATCCTGTGCAAAAAAAAATAGTGCCACATTAACAGGTTAGCACTGCACAGAAGAATGCTTTTTAAAAAAGTACCAACCATGCTTATCACAATGCAGTGCTAGTCCTGTTACAGTGGTATGTGGGCCCCCATTTTCAGATTAGTGTTGTGCACTCCTAAGTGCTGCACCTGAGATTGCGCACAGCCACAGAAGGTGGTGGTAAATGGCACTCCCTCCAGTGAGGAGAGAGTGACCAGTAGGGTGCCGGAGGGCTCAGTAATGGGACACATCCTCTTCAGTGTCTTTATAAGTGGCATAAAAGAAGAACTGGAAGGGGAGATATGCCTTTCTGCAGATGACACCACAGTCTGTAATAGCGTTGATAGGTGCAGATGGAGAGAATGAGTGGGGACCTTAGAAAACTTAAAGAGTGCTATGGGACATGGCAGTTTGGGTTCAAAGCCAAAAAGTGCAAAATCAAGCATCTAGGTACTAGAAGCCTAGAGACTGAGTATAAAATGTAGAGGGAGGTACTTATGGTCACTAAGGAAACCTTTTATACAGCACTGTGCTCTGTATGCAGGAGAGGATTACTCATTTACATGGTCATAGTAGTATATATGCACATGATCAGGGTAGCATCAGGTGATGCTGAATGCGACACCGATCCAACCATGCTGTTCCCACAGTGTAATGTTTAGCTCTGCATGCTAACCTTCTCAAAATGGGGCCCTAATTGACTAAAAATCCTGGCCGATGCCTCCTAAGATGCAGAAGGTAAACATAAAAGGTTTATCTTATCTATCTCTTTATGTATTGTTTTATCGTATTTTGCTTGCAAAACCTTTATCTGATTTCAAAACATTGTGATGTGACTTAAAATGTTTATAACAGACTAGTTAAAATACAGTTTGTTTTCTTCTTTTACCTATATGCTGTCTTTATTTACTTATAAAAACACAGTCTGGTGGGCTGGCCTAGCAGCTTAGTGGTGATTGCACTGCCTCCCATGCTAGCGTCCCAGTTTTGGGGGTGGACCTGAGTTGCACAGGGGTTAGTTGGGGGGGGGAGATATGATTGAGCATCTCGGGGAATGCTCTCCTCTCAGTGAGGAGAAGTCTGACCACCCTGCTCTTCAACATCCACCTAGCTGAGGAGGGCTGGCAGGGCAGTGGAATTGCATAAGAGGGAGGGCTCAGGCAGGCACAAAGCAAGCATGTGTCTTTGTATGCAATTGCATCATTCCATGCTTGGCTGCCCAGGGGATGAAACCAAAGGTAGAAACCCCCTAATGGCAAAATGATCCAACAACCTGCCGCAGATTTTGCACTGCTAACCAGGCTCTGCTCGTATCGGAATATGTGTCTCCTTGTCAATGGCTCTCCCCCTCCTGGCCCCAACATGGGGGATGTGAGTGGGGGGGATCTCAGAGCAAATATGTCCTGTGGATGGTAAGTGACTGGGCTGGAGATGTCAGTGGGGAAAGGGGTAGCAGGGTGACTAAGGAGATAAAAATCTCTATGGGAAAAAAAAAGAAATAAAACACAGTTTGAGAAGCTCAAACCCCAAAACAGACTGTGCATGCCTCCAGTGAGGATTCACAGTAAAGTTATTTAGTAAAACAATGCAAATTATATGCATATGCCAGCTAAACTCCTGATGAGAATTGAATACTGAGGGATTGTAGCAAAAATATATATTTTTGGTTTTTAACCAAGAAACGTTTATTAAACAAAACATTAAAATAAAAACTTCATCAAAACATAGTCCATAGAGTACAAACTAGCAATGATTTTGGCTTGTACTTCCACAGCTCCTGAAGTGCTTCCCAAGCATTCAACTCAGATAAGTTGCCGGACTTACACAGTAATTAATTACACATAAAACAAATCAACACTTTAACTTGGAAAAATGCATGCAGCTCCCTATGTATACAGGTATGTTAGGAATATCCTGTATTAGCTTCCTATACAAATGTGTTGTCTGACAGTAAATGAAGGCAACACTTATTTAAAAGAATAAACTACAGCATTTAAATTAGTTTTAAAAGGTTCTTGTCACATCACAATGGTCTGAAATTTGACTAAAGGTGTGCAAGCAAAACAAAAGGAAAACCACCATAAAGAAGTAGAATAAGAGATAGCCCTGTTTTGTTTACCTCAGCTCTGCAGTTTTAGACGTCCTCTCATCAAGCTAGTAGCTAACTGAATGCAACAGGCAGAGTTCAGCTGTAGGACATTCATGGGGGAGGGGCAGGGGGCTGTGTAGTTTCAGAACATAGTCCATTTCAGTATATAGTTCATTTGTTTCAGTATATAGAGTATGTGAATTTTTCAGTCTACAGTGTATGTGTTTCAATACATAGTGTATGTGTTTCACCATGTAGTGTATTTGTTTCAGTATATAGTGTATGCAGATTTTTCAGTGCACAGTGTATTTATTTCAACAGACAGTGTATGTATTTCAATATAAAGTGAAGATGTTTCAATATATAGTGTATTTGTTTCAGTATATAGTGTAGGTGCTTTTTTCAGTGTGTAGTATATGCATTTCAATAGATAGTGTATGTATTTCAATATACAGTGTATTTGTTTCAATATATAGTGTATGCAGATTTTTCAGTGCATAGTGTATTTATTTCAATAGATAGTGTATGTATTTCAATATAAAGTGTAGATGTTTCAATATATAATGTATTTGTTTCAGTATATAGTGTATGCAGTTTTTTCTCAATATATAGTGTATGTGTTACAATCTATAAAGTATTTGTTTCAGTAGATAGTTTATGTGGATGTTTCAGTCTGTAGTGTATGTATCTCAATAGGTAGTGTATATGTTTCAGTACATAGTACATTTGTTTCAGTATATAGCGTATGTGGATTTTCAGTACTCAGTATGTGGATTTCAGTAGATAGTGTATGGATTTCACTATGCAATGTAAGCATTTCACTATATAGTGTATGTGTTTCACTATATAATACATGTATTTCAGTATACAGTATATGTATTTCACTATACGATGTATATATTTCAGTAGATACTGTATGTGGTTCACTACTTTGTGTATGTATTTCACTGTATAATGTAATATTTCACTATATGATGTATGTATTTCACCATATAGTGTGTGTTTTACTATACAACCAGAAATTATGAATTATGTCCCTAACGGCTTGCCATACCTTTTGCTTCTTATTAAGTTGCTTGCCTCCCTGAGTTAGCTGGAGTCCACCTGAAGCATGATTCTCCTGGGAATTAATATGTTTTCTGCCTGCATTGGGCTCCCTCATGTTGACTGGGAGACAATTATAGTCAGGAGAATACTTGAATTATTTGGTGTGTACTTACGGTTTATACGTTAAAACAGATATTTGTGGTCTGCACTAAGACTCATTTAACTCATACTGAGTTCATATATGTTTAATACTTAATTGGCAATAATTTTATGGTGCCTTAAGCTTACCGTAATTCACCACGTAGAGCAGATTGAATTGTATTGTTCACTCCTAGTTTTTAAAAAATGTGTTGTAAAATGCATTTTCTAAGCACTATTTTCACACTTCTTTTTGCTAACCATTCTGGAGGTTATTAGCTTGCTGCAGCTGATCCCACAAAGGCATTATAATTGTAGCTTACAGAGGACTATCTGGACTTCAGCAAGGCCTTTGACACTGTGCCACATAGAAGGCTATTAAACAAACTAGGGAATATAGGAGCGGGCAGGACAGTAGTGCAGTGGGTGAGTAATTTGCTGGGCAGCAGGACACAGAGGGTGGTGGTAAATGGCTGTCACTCCACAGAGGGAAGAGCAACCAGTGGGGTACCATGGGGATCAGTGCTTGGACCGGTCCTATTGAACGTCTTCATCAGTGACATTGTACAGGACCTAGAAGGCAGAATTTCCCTGTTTGCTGATGACATGAAGCTCTGTAACAGAGTGGACACGCCAGAGGGTGTAAACAAAATGAGGAGGGACCAGCAGAAGCTTGAAGAATGGTAAAGGGTTTGGCAGCTGAAATTCAATGCAAAGAAGGCATGATTATGCATATGGGGCACAAAAAACCCTGGAACAACATATCAGTTGGGGGGTGAGGATATGCATGCATCAAGCAGGAAAGGGATCTTGGGGTTATCATCTCTGATGACTTCAAGGTAGGGAAACAGTGTGACAAGGCAGCAGTTAAAGCAACTAGGATGCTGGCATGCATAGGCAGGAGCATCACCAGCAGGAAAAGGGATGTCATAATTCCACTGTACATGACACTAGTGAAGCCCCACCTGGGAGTACAGCATACAGTTCTAGAGACTTCCCTACTTAAGGTTCAGAGGAGGGCAACAAAGATGGAACAGCAATTGCATCACAAGTCCTATGATGATAGGCTGAAGGACTTGAATATGTACTCCATGGAGAAGAGGAGGGAGAGAGGGAATATGGTAGAGACATACAAGTGCCTTACAGGGAGAAACAGGGTGCAGGAATACACTATTTACCAGTGAAAAAGATGTTCCAGGACTGGAGGGCATGGGATAAAGTTGGAGGGAGGGTGATTCAGAGGAAACGTGAGGAAGAATTTCTTCATAGAAAGAGTGGTGGATAAGTGGAACACCCTGCCAGAGGAAGTGGTGCGGGCTGAAACAATCACAGGATTTAAGAATGCATGGGATAGACATAAAATAATTCTGGAGGTCAGGGTTAAGGGGCAACAGACTTCTAGAAAAACATAAAGGGAACTTACAAGCTCAAATGGGCAGACTGAGTGGGCCATAGGCCTTTATCTGCTGACCGTGTCTATGTATCTATGTATCTATGATACAGGCCACTGAGGGGCCACTGTAGAAATGAGAGTACGGCACCTAGGGGATGAATGCAATCTCAACAAGCATTTGTCAATGCTGAATGTTGTCTTGCTGGCATTGTCATTGGTAGTGCAGGAGTCAGAGAGATGCATAATAGGAATGGCAATGAAGTATTGAACTGATGACAACCCCAACCCCAACCTGCAGAGACTGACAGGCATTGGGGTGTGCCTTTGGGTCATTGACCATAACACTCACACCAATTCACCTCACCCTACCCTGCAGACACCAACAAGTGTTACGGTGTGCCTTGGGGTGTTCGGGCCTTATGCTCACCCCATTCCATATGGAAATACACTGATATGGGTGCAGTATAGGAGAAAGGGTTGAACTTTGGAGCCAAAGACTCCAAGGCACACCTCGATGCCTGTCAGTGGCTGCAGGGAGGAGTGGGGGTGGAATGGCATGAGCATTACAGTTGACGATCCCAAGTCACACCCCTGACACCTGTCAATCTCTACAGGGTGGGGCATTATGGTTAAAAACTCCTAACACCCCAGGTGTTTGTTGGTATTTTCACTCCAAATTTTCAACATTGGCTTTTTGTGATCCCACCTCATGAACAGTGGCACTATCAGTTCATTAGTTGAAATGTGATTTTGCACAGCGACTGCGTCATTTGGTGCCACAGGTGTGAAAGCACATTTCAGGCAGGATGTGAAAAATGACAGCTGTACTGTTTATGAGGAGGTGTAAAAAAATGGAAAAGCTGAAAATCTGGAGTAAAAATATGAAAAATTGGTGAAGTCACGAGCATTCATAGAAACTGCGCAACACACACCTGTAACACAATTATTTGGGGGATTTTTTTAACCAGATTTTCAACATAGGCATTTTGGGACCTCTGATCATGAACGGTGGCTCTGTGATTTTGTTAATCTGTCCAGAAAGTTGATTTCCCACAGCGACCGTGCCATTGTGCGCCAGATGTGCAAAAACACATTTCAGGGAGGATGTGAAAAATGACAGCTGTATTGTTCATAAGGAAGAGTAAAAAAATGGCAATGCTGAAAATCTGGAGAGAAAATATTAAAAATTGTCGAAGTTACAAGTGTGTGTGGAAATTGCTCAACATATGCTCATAATGCAGTAATTTTTTGGAATTTCTTTACCAAATTTGCAACATATACTTTTTGGGACCCCACCTCATGAACATTGGCACTGTTGTTTCATTAACTTGTCCTGAAAGGTGATTCCATGCAGTGACCAAGAAATCACCTTTTGGGACCAAGTAACATGATGACAGAGCATGTGTTCATGAGATGGGGTCCCAAAAACCTCATGTACAAAATTTGGAGCCAAAATTCAAAAAAATGGCTGAGATATCCACCTAAGTTGAAGCCCCCCCATTGATGCCATTATATAGCTTACCGGCATTTCTTCATTTTGCAGTTCAGCTTTGAAGAGTCCAGATGTATCCGGCTCCACAGACAATCACAGTGCCAGACCTCCGGAGGTATGTATGGGGTAAGGGGTTGGATCAGAGAGGTGGGTGCACAGAGGGTGGGTGCGGGTTGGAGGAGGGGGCTCCAGGGACTACGAGGGACAGTTTTCTTTTTTACAGAGAAAAACAAAAATTAGACATTGAAGGATGGTTTTCTTTCTTTACAGGTGAACTAAAAAAAATGTTGGGCACACTGGGGTGGGCTCCCAGTAAGCTCCATGAGTTTTTTTTTTGGGGGGGAATGTTGGACACACTGGGGTGGGCTCCCATTGTGCCCCATGAGCTTCAGGGGGGATGTTGGGCACACTGGGGTGGGTTCCCAGTATGTCCCATGAGTTTGGTGTGGGAGCTGATGCCGACAGGGATTGGGCCCCATCAGCAAAGAAAGTGCGTGTGGGGGGGGGCTGATGCCAACTGGGATTGGGCCCCATCAGCAAAAAAGGTGTTTGGGATGGGGGAACATGCCGACACAGGGGACTGGCCACCCCCAGTGTTGGTATGGGGATTGTGTGTAGCGGACAGCAGGAGCTTCCATGTTTATTGAAGGTTTCACCAGGAAAGGCACATTGGGGAGGCATGCTAAAGTGTTAAAGAAGGTGTGTGGTGGAGGAACATGTCAACATGGGGGATTGCCCATCCCCCTTATTTGGTATGGGGATTGTGTGTGGTGGATGGCAGGAGCCACTATGTTTATTGAAAAGTTTCACCAGAAAAGGCACATAGTGGAGGCGTGTCATCTGCCGCTGCAGTAGCAGATTTCTTTCAGCTTGGTGGCATTTTCCATAATTTCAGCATCAGCACTAGCATGCTCACTAATTGGGGGATGAGGAACGCACCTACTGTACTAAAGCATGCCCTGCATTCGCCAACACTGACACACCTCTCGATGTGGTACTACCGCAAGATGTTGCTTGCACCTGCACGAAAGACAATATAACAAGCATTTGTCAATGCCAAATGTTGCTTGCTTCTATGTGCTGTTTAGGTATTTGGAAGTCATTGGAGTGTAAATATTGAAAATTTTTGTGAACTTACGAGCGTGCGTAGGAACTGCGCAACGTACGCTCGTAAAACAGTCATTTTTAGGATTTTTTTCACCAAATTTTCAACATAGCCATTTTAAGACCTCTGGTCATGAACAGTGTCACTGTGATTTTGTTAATGTGTCCCATACATTGAGTTTGTACAATCGACTGCGCCATTGTGCGCTACATGGCAGAAACAAATTTTGGGCAGGATGTGAAAATGACAGCTGTACTACTCATAAGAAGGTGTGGTAAAATGGCAATGTTGAAAATCTGGAGTGGAAATATTGAAAATTCGCAAACCCACGAGCGCAGTGCGGGGAACTGTGCAACGCACACCTCGTGAAACAGGGTCATTTTTAGGAATTCTTTCACCAAATTTTCAACATTGCCATTTTAAGATCTCTGCTCATGAACAGTGACATTGTGATTTTCTTAATGTGTCCCATACACTGAGTTCGCACAACGACTGCGCCATTGTGCACTACATGGGAGGAAACACATTTTGGGTGAGATGTGAAAATGACAGCTGTACTACTCATAAGAAGGTGTGGAAAATGGCATGTTGAAAATCTGGAGTGGAAATATTGAAAATTTGTAAACTCTAACAGCGTATGTGAGAACTGCACAACGCACGCCCGAAACAGTCATTTTAGGAATTTTTCACCAAATTTTCAACATAGCCATTTTAAGACCTCTGCTCATGAACAGTGTCACTGTGATTTTCTTAATTTGTCCCGTACATTGATTTTGCACACCGACTGCGCCATTGTGCGCTACATCAGCGGAAACACATTTTGGGTGAGATGTGAAAAATGACAGCTATGCTACTCATAAGAAGGTGTGGTAAAATGGCAATGTTGAAAATCTGGAGTGAAAATATTGAAATTTCGCGAACTTACGAGCCTGCGTAGGAACTGCACAATGCACGTCAGAAACAGTCATTTTTTGGAATTTTGGCCCCAAATTTCAACATGGGGGTTTTTGGCCCCCTTCTCATGAATGATGTCACTGTCATGGTGGTATTCAGGCCTGAAGGTTGATTTTGCAGTCACTGTGCAGTCACTGGGCAAAATCACCCTTCGGGCCCGAATAACGCCATGACAGTGACATCATTCATGAGAAGGGGTCCCAAAAATGCCATGTTGAAAATTTGGCACAAAAATTCCCAAAAATGGCTGAGATATGCAATAAAATTGAAACCCCCCATCTAGCCCATTATACAGCTTACCGGCATTTCCTCAGTTCGCTGTCGGCTTTGAAGAGTGCAGACATGTTCCCCGGTCCATCAAGATCATCACGCCAGAGTCCGGAGGTAAGTATGGGGTGAGGGAGGGTGTGGGGAGGCTGGGTGCGCAGTGGGTGGGTGCGGTTGTGGGGGTCGGGAGACACACTGCGGGACCGTTTTTGTCTTACAGGTTAAAAAAAAAAAAAAGACATTGTGGGACCGTTTGCCACACTGGGGTGGGCTCCCAGCGTGGCACAAGGATGTTGGGGGGGGTGTTCAGCCGACGGGGGATTGGGCACCCCCGTCGGCAAAAGGACTGATTGCCACGCTGGGGTGGGCTCCCAGCGTGGCACCAACTACTTGGGGAGCGACACAGCTCAGCCGCATCGGGATTGGGCACCCATTGGCTACAGGCATGCGGGCGCGCACGCCACGGGTGGAGGGGAGCTGCACGTGAGCAACTTCTTATCGCTGCTCACTCAAGCGTAGCTCCCCCTTTCAACTGTATGCCACTGCATTTTGGAGCGTGTCATAGACAGCTCCAAAATGCATTGGCTTACAGGGGCCACACCTGCCAGCACACTGCCTGAATTGGAGGAGGAGGTGACACACCTCCGAAATCTCCGATGATGGCACTATGTTTCTTGCACATGCCTACAAGCAACATAAAAATGAGACAGTGCATAGGAAGACCAAATAATTTACTGCTTGCTTGAAACTGCAATGTAAATACTAGTGGGTATGCACTGTTAACCTTAATCTTACATGGGGATGTTGACTCAAACCCAGGACCCACAAGGATCAGCAGGAGTATGATACAGGATAATGCAAAAAGCTTTTTCAAATAATTAAATCTCCTTAAAATCATGGGTAGAAATGGAGAGTTCCCCAAGATGATAGCTCTGACAGAAAGCTGGGTAAATAAAAAGGTAGAAAATGAGGCATGGGATGACTTTAACTGCTATTATTTCAAATGGGCTAATCATAAATGGGGCAGGGTTAGAGTTCCACAAAAATGCATTTTGCTGGTTCAGTAGCAGGCAAAGATTGTTTGCTAATGTATGTGCAGACATTAGATATTATAGTTGAAAATGTTTACTCCCCCCTCCCCGGTTGAAGTTACTGAGTGTGAGGAATCTGCCCATGTGTTAATGCAACATACCTTAAATAAAGAGCTAACTGTGGCAGGGGATTTCAGCGCTGCCTGGGGGTGCCTAAGAGGGAAAAGTCTTGAAAACAGCTTAAAGCAAACAAGCATAAATCAAATGATTCAAACTCCAGCCAGAATGGACAGCCTGTGTAGCACAGGACATACCCTGGACTTACTATTTATTTCACCCCAAATAAATCAAGTTTCTAGAGAGACTGTGTAGCACAGGACATATCCTGGACTTACTATTTATTTCACCCAAAAGTAAAAACCTCAGATTTAGGAGAGTGTAACACACTATGCTATGAGCTAAATGTAGGAGAAACTTGTTGAGTTCAAGCAGAGGAAGATAAAGTTGAGTGGAGGTACTTTAAAGAATATAATAAAACAACATTCACACATACCCTTAGCAAAAAAAAACTTAAACAGAATACTACGATTATGGACTTATAAAGTGCAGTGGGGGAATTCACACTTTTGTTTTGTGAAAGTCTGTGATGATCTAGCCCTATTCAGGAAAATAAAACAATTAAAAAAAAGCATTTGTCATGGTTTATATAAAAATAAACATAAGAATTAAGAACAGACCCTGGAACAAGGCAAATAAAATCCAAAGACCAGAAGACTGGTCCAAGTTTAAAACTGCATAAAATAAAATAAATCACGAAGTAAAGAAAGCTAAACATACCTATTACCAAAATAAGATCTGTCAAAACACAGAGCCTAAAAAATATTGGTCATTGATAAAAACATAAAAAAATGTAAGAAATTCCATAAAAATTCTAATTCAAGAAAACTGTGTGCTTCAATGATCTGCTAACATAATAAACTATACTATTGATTTGCTGATGTTTCTGTTCCCTAAGGTAAAAAACTGATGGAAGATAGAGCATTTTTGAATGGGACAGCTAGCAGAGACAGAGGTATAGTAAGTGTACTACCATTTAGGTTTAAAATAATAGGATGAATTGAAGTCTATAAAACCACTGAAAAACTATACTCTAAAAAAAGCTCATGGATTAGATTGAGTTAAAAAATGATTTTTGAAAGATTCCAGAGACATAATCACACTAATATTAACCAAAATATTCAACTGGAGTTTAAGGGAAGGGAATTTTCTATACATGTTGAAGTCTGCAGAAGTGGTTCCAACTGCAGTTGGAGGCAAAGCAACATCTTTAACAAACTATTGCCCTTTTGCTATGCTGCCTATCCTATTGAGCACTTTATAGAGACTAGTGCAGAGCCAAATTTTCTCTCATTTAGAAAAATACACCTTGATACTAAATTTCAGTCAGGATTTAAGAAAAAGTCACGCCATGAAAGCTGCACTTTGTGACTTATTAGAGCTTGTCCTTTGGATAATGGAGGGGCTATGGGCACAGTGTTCCTTGACCTATCAAAGGCCTTTGGCCTAGTCGACCATGGCTTACTTACAAATAGATTACTGGATGTATTTATTTGTGATGAAGTGCACAGTTGGTTTGGGTCATACCTAAGTGAAAGAATGCAAATGGACACTATAGATGGAGCCATTTTAGAACAGTTAAGGGTAACTTGATGGATACTATGAGGCTCAATACTAGATCAATTACTGTCTTTAATTGACAGACTTGCTACCAGAACAAATTTTAACTTCCAACATTTGTCCCTATGCTGACAGCACTGTTTTAGTGGCCTCAAGTAATGACATTAGTGAGGTACAGAACATGTTGCAAGTGGATTTTACATCCATGCAACAATGCTTCTGTAATTGCAGATTGGTAACGAACCAGAAAAAAATCTCAGACGATGGCCTGTTTTGCCCCTCATAGAATAAGAAAAATAAGGGCTGAAACTACAGATCAAAGCCAGCAATGGAGAATACATTACACAAATAACAGAAAACATGTAGTTAGTTTATTGTTGATCGGTTGGAGAACCAGTACAACACTGAACATTAAAATACATTTAAAATTACATAATTCACTCATTGCTCAATTCACAGAACATTCGAAATCCATCAGAATCAACTGTAGATATCCTTACAGATTACAAAACTCCATAAGAACATCGTAAATGAGTCATAAAGAGAATTTTTAACTCAGTTTCTATAAATCTACTGATTACATATAATTTTCTCTCTTTAACCTATTCCTTAAATTTATTTTCTTTGAATAAATTAGACAGAGGCCCAAGGACCCCAGCCAGTAAATGCAAAGCTTCATAAGAGACTTGACCTGGCTCTCTCAATAAAAGTACACAGCACTTTGACTAAGATATTCCTCTTTCAGGAGTCCATCAGGCAACCTAGCCAGAGACAGATACGAGCTATGAAAGTATGGCCCTGTACTAAATATTATTGATCAGAGCAAAATACCTACTCTGTCCCAATTATGTATTAACAGACTATTGTCTCATTATCTGAAATTGATCCCACCTATACCACCAGCTGGCCCCCATCTCTGGGCCCCAATGGAGATACCCTGCAACAAATGCTGCCCCGTATCCCACCTATATGGGTCCCTGAGTCAGGTACCTTTAGCTGGCCAGTATTCTGGGTTACAAAGGCAGGTCGAGGAATTTAACCTGTAGTCACATGCTGGGTCATTTTGCTTTTCTGCACCAATACAAAATTCAGTCCTAGGCTTTATAACACAGCCAAACTATGCCTCCTCACTATTAGGCTAATGGAAACCACATTACTGAAAAATAAATAGCCATCCTGATATATGTTCCCCAGGGCATTCCAGATATCTTGCTCAAATCTAGCTTAGCTCTACCAGCCTGAATCTCCATGAGGGTCTCCTGAATAATAATTCAGCATATTGATTTATAATACTAATCCCTTCATTGATAATAAAAATGTAAATGCAAAATGTGACCCATATGTTCTACTTCCTACATGAAATATGTCAGTACTTCAGACTCTGACAATAACATATAAAACACATACATTGCAATAGGTTAAACACTAATCGCTTGTGAACACAAAATATTATACTTCACAGATATCACAGATGAAACAGGTCCAAAGGCAACATGTTAAAACATGATTACTATATTATTTTGTGTATACAGAAAAAAGTCGGCACCTCTTTAAAATAGAGGGAATCAATAGTAAACAAGGGATAAAAAAATAAAACAGAAACATTTAACAAAACTTTGAGCCATTTCACCACCAATATACAGGCTCCTCACATGAATAATCTAATTTAGTTCCATGAAAGGAGTCCTATAAAAATACTGTTAGAAACCATACGTTTTAGGCTCAAAGAAATTACCTAATCAGTTACAGTAAAAAACATTAAGCTCCATTATTGAAATCCCAGCAATCAATGAAGAGAGTATCTTCCAGCAAGCTGTAAAACTTTATATTCAGTTCAGGCTCCACAAAATAGCAAAATCCAGACAAGGAGAACAAAGCCAGAATGATAAATTCAAACAGCGTGGAGCCATAGAATTAGAATGCAGCCTGGCAACATTAACACACCTGCTTTATGCTCTTTTAATAAGCTCTAGTAAAGTTCTTATAATGGGCTAGTTCAGCTTTCCTTACAGGTTTTAAAGTACCGTAAGGCATAATTTGTAAAAAACTGTATTTCGGCATCTCAAATGTTAAATTTAAGAAAGCAGCATGCTAATCATCCAAAGTGTTTTTACCAGGTAACAACCACAAGAAAAGCAAACAGATTTTACTTTTTCAGTCTCTTTATCATTTTTATGTTTTTTATGTGAACAAAATAAAAGCTTATCTCCAGCTTCATAGCTTTTGTAAGAAAAACCTTTATCATTCACCAGGGGCACCTCTAGTCTGCTGCAGCTCAATTCATTCCATCTTTTTCCAACCTTGCATTATGCCAGAGCATTTTTCCAGGGTGACCTATAGGCTTTTCCGCACCTGCACCTGTAGGTACACAAAAAAGAAGCACTCCTCTAAGCACAATAACTCAGGTGCAGCAAAATATAGAAGTAGGCCAGATCCCCCGCCCTAGGCAACAAATAGCATACCTGTAGAAAACAAATATAAAGCCTTACTGCTCCCTTAGCGCTTCACCCATTCTTTATAACATCAGCTTTGGTGTGTCATCAGGTCACTTTGCCCTCCATTCAGAAATATGGCTATCCTCAAACAGTTTGAGTTACAATTCAAAGAAAAGCAACAGGGCTGCACAATCCAGAAACTATGGCAGATTGAGTTTTTCAAAAGAAGCAGCAGTTTATATCAACAAACTAAAGTTTGCATTTCGAACCGACTGCTGCTATTTCAACACTCTGCAGAAATAAATATCCAGCTCACCCATTCAAGGGCTCAGTATATGGCTGGGTGCAATTTTAAGAACTTAACACCAAAGCCAGCAGAGTTCCTTTTTACATAAACGTCAGTCTGGCCGGCGAAAACTTCTTCAAGCAACACTGTCGAGAACACTATTAGGCATTACTTACAAACGATATGCCATCGCCGAGTTCTTGCTCCTAAAGCCAGTGCTGGAATAATACATGTTTCATTCACAAAATAACAAAAAGAAACACTGAAAAAGGCTAAAAGGAAACTTTACACAAAAACACTCTCCTAGCGTGTTGAGGAGTGGAGCAGCAGCGTGGCCATCTTGCCGCTCCACCCCCTTAGCCCAGAAAACATGTACTTAGGGATTTGAATAGATCAGTAGTTTGGAATTCAATTTTGATATAAATTATATGTCAAAAAAAGCTAAATAACCACTTGTGAGCATTATGATGTGCTGCATTTTGCATTCCTAAAGATATGAATAAAACAACAGCAAATCAAATACTTTGTCAGACATTGACTGTTGCTGTCAGATTTATATCCATGCAAACAAAACTGTACTAAACAGAATACACTTTAGCTCAGATAGTCAAAGGGGTTGCACCTGGCACAACTGAGTTGCGCCAGCGCAACCCCAGAAATGTGCCCTGGGGCAATATTCGAAAGAGGGACTTGCACAGCTCAAGTCCCGATGCGTTGGGGTGCAAAGATAGCATATGCAGCACATCTCCAGGGGGCATGCCCATGCCTATGCAGCACATCCCGATATTCAGCCTGGGATGTGCGACGCATATGCTGGCACAGCCCTGAGATGTGCCGCATACTGGGGCACAAAGTTGAGCTGAAAAAAGAAGGCTCAAACAGGAGCCACCCATAGGTGGGCCACTGTAGTGCAGAGTGCAACACAGCAGCCACCAGCCATGGGTAGCTCCTCCCCAGAACACCGCCCACAAGCACCCACATAACATCCTGGTGGTCTAGTGGCACCCCCTCCCTCCCTGTAGCTGCAGTCACCAAATATAACTGAATTAAAATCCCTGGCAGTCCAGTGGTACCCCCCCCCCCATAGCCATGATCACTGTTTATAAATGTATTAAATATGCCTGGCAGTCCAGTGGCACCCACCTCCCTCCTGATACTGCAATCACCATTAAATAAATATTTAAATCCTCCCTGGTAGTCTAGTGGCACCCCACCTCCCCACTTATAGTTGCGATGCCCGTAAAATAATATTTACTATTCCATGGTAGTCTAGTGGTAACCCCCACCCCAACCATATCCCCAATTGCCAGTATGAGCAATGTAAATATTTCCCTGGTGGTAGAGTGGCACCCCCCACCCACACAGGACCCCCCGGCCACCCAGCAGCTGCAACCCACCCGCTTACAGCCCAGCTGCATGCCATCTGACAGCTTACAGTAGCAGCTGTAAGCCCATTGAATCCACACTGTGGATGAGTGGGCTTGCAGTTCATACTGTAATAGTCATTCACAAATATGTGAATGAAGTCATTTATTCACATATTTGTGAATGACTATTACAGTATGAACTGCAAGCCCATTCATCCACAGTGTGGACCAATGGGCTTACAGCTGCTACTATAAGCTGTCATTTGGTGGGCAGCCGGGTGGTAAGTGGGCAGGATTGCAGCTGCCCGCTGATGACAGTGGGGGCTATGTGGGCAGGGGGTCCTGTACAGGTGGAGGGGTCCACTGGACCACCAGGGAAATATTTACATTGCTCATACTGGTGATCAGGGATACAGCAGGGTGGTGGGTTACCACTAGACTACCAGGGAATAATAATTATTATTTTACGGGCATTACAGCTACAGGTGGGGAGGGGGTGTCACTAGAATACCAGGGAGAGTTTAAATATTTATTTCATGGTGATCAGAACATCAGGAGGGAGGGGGGTGGTGTCACTATACTACCAGGGAGGGTTTACATATTTATTTAATGGTGATCGGAGCATCGGGGGGAAGGGGTGCCACTGGACTGCCAGGGATATTTAATACATTTATATTTGACAATCATGGCTACAGGGAAGGGGGAGTTACCACTAGAAGTCCTCTGGGGGCATGGCATGCAGTGCAGGGTGCCAGGAGCATGTCTCTGGCCTGCCCTGCACAACGCATGCAAATGGGGCCATAATGACATGCAAATGGCCCCATTTGCACCTTGCATACATTATGGCCCCATTTGCATTCTTCTGGCTGAATATTGGGAATCTGCGAACAGCATAAATCTGTTGCACTGGCACAGTTCCCATTCCTGGTATTCAGCCCTGTCTGGGGGGGATCCGCCAGCACATCATATTTGCGCAGTGTGCATTGCCTGATATATTCAAAGGAGATGTGCCATTGCTTACTTCTTTTGACTATAATATCCCTGAGTTGCACCAGCACAACTCAGTTGTGCTGCACCACCACATGCGCCATTGCCAGGCACAGCTCTGAATATTGAGGCCTTTGTCTGTAATAGGATAGCAAGACTCACCCTACTATGTATGCACACCATTGTAAGCTGTACAAAAACATGGACTGGCTTCCTCGGGTTAATCAGGTTTATAGTTTATCAAAACAAAACAGTCCACACATCTTGTAAACAAATTTGTTAGAAATTACAATAAATATACACTTTGGAAACAATCAGGTGAGAGGTTTTCTATTACTAGAGACAGACATTGTGTGTTGAATTTACAGTTCCCTATGCTGCTTCAAACACTAGGAATTATGCAGGCAGACTCCTAAAATTGTCCTCCATGCCTTGTATTTCTCCCACTACCTTTAGTACTGCAGTAAAGCACAAATTAGTACATAGATACACTAATTTCAAATGAATGTTTGGTTTTGAAAAGAGATCATCCTGAATGAATGGGGCTTGTAATGTATACCTGATGAACTATTATACTAGTTTCTCCTGTGTAGCATCTACTCACTTGTAACATTTATGTAAATTTAATGCCAAATTTTAAAGTATTAGGTAACCTATGTGGGCCTGCAGGAGTGCCTTGTAAATAAGGCTCATCACCCTTATGGCGTAATTCCTGTTGAAATATAAAGATTTTACTGCTACAGAAGAGGGTAGTGCAACCACCTTCATTTGGACACTAGTAGGACTACCAAGTTTAATTTAAAGCCACTGCTGAGGACAGTAAGGATTTTAAGGGAAGAGTATAAGCAGTATGACACAACAGGGTGTGAGTTTCTGTTTTCTGAAACACACACCCAGGTGCACTGTGAGGCATGAGTTGCTTGCTTGGAATGCCTTCAACCACATGGAAGTGTGGTTCAGGTACAGTAAAGAGTGCTTTATTGTGCTTATTAAATGGGTACCTTGCCAGAGCCAATAGGGCTGCAAAACGCTACCAAGTGACGCAAGTTACACATGTGCATAGAAATTATTCAATGCCCAGGTGTAACTTGGTCATACTATCTTCCACCTCCTTTGTCTTGATGCAGCCCAGCCCCTGCCTAGTCAATTTGCAATTATTTTGTCTCTCGCCTTCACCTCTACCACCCACCCACTGTCAGTCTGCCACCAGTCTCCCACCCTTTCCATTTTTAATACACTTCTGGTAACCTTTATTTACTATACCCTCTCCTTCCTTCCCTAGATTGCAGTGCGCCCTGAGTGGCGCTTCTAATCAGAGAGGCGGCACCTCCTCGGCCACCGCCTGGATTCACCAGCTCCTGAAGCCCTCATGGAACCCACTCCGGACCAACTCTTCAGGTACTACTGCTGCTTCAAGCTTGCTGTGGCGGTGCTCAGATTGGCTGCAGCTCCTCACAACCAGCACCTGATTGGACAGCCGGTCAACGCGGCTCACCCGATTGGTGTGCCTTTTCTAATCTATTTCTACGAGCTCTTGCTATAGCCTGAAACACTTGTAATCTTGTACTGATGGTTTTTCTCCCCTCCCAGGCCTCCTTTAAATACATTGTTGCCCCTCCTTCCTCATCCTGCCCCTACTTCATTGGCTCTCTCAGACCCTGCTGCTTAAACCGTCTTTGTGTGACAGGACAGTGAAGAAATTCTGATTAGCCATTTCTTCTTTGCCCATTACTGTCCTCCCACAAAATTGCCCTCTCTGCCCCACAGCACTCCTGTGCTCTCAGGATTATTCTGTTGGCCCAATCTCACACAAACCTGCTACTCAGGTTTACTTTTGGGGCTTGAAATTTCTGAAACAATTTCTGAAACCAAAAAAAATAAAATAAAAAAATGATGTCTTCCACTAAACCTCGTCCTTCTGGTTTTCTCAGCGCTTGCTCTCCCCCCTCCGTCCCCTAATCCCTCACTTCCACCACAGAGCCATAATGCCATCCCTCTTCCTGTTTTCAATCAGGTTAACTCCCCCTCTCCCACTCCTATATCCTGGTCTCACTCTCCCATTCTCCCCTGCATCTCTCTTGTCCAGATGCCGATGTACTTTACTCTAATACATTTGATTAGCTCCTGGATCCACTCAGTGTTAGTAAAAGCCACAGCTCCCGACTGTTAGGCATCCACCCTTGGTTCAAGAGTGCTAAGCTGCATTATATTATTATTGCCCTCCTACTCTTATCGGCTGGAGACATAAACCCTAACCCTGGCCCAGCTCAACACCTCCAGCTGCTAGCCCTGAGTCATGACTCACAGCTCTTCCCAATGGCCTAAAAATCCTACATATCAATATACATAGTCTCCTCCCTAAAGTGGACTTGCTCCAGCCCCTGGTGGCTACGCTCAGCCCTGATATAATTATACTATCCGAATCTTGGCTAAATAAAAAAATCTGCAACTCGTCTATTACTCTCCATGGCTTCACAATGTTGTGTCAGGACTGTCTAGGCAGAGGTGGAGGTTTAGCTGTCTATGTCTCCTCATCCATCCAATTCACCTACATCTTTTCCAGCTCTGTACCAAAAGCTTATGAGGCCCTGATATTGCAAATCTCTCGCCCCTTCTCCAAACCCATCTTTGTAGCAGGTGCCTACTGCCGCCCTGGCTTACAACCCAAAATTGCTACTGACCTCATAGCCACCCTAGCTAGCCACTCCTCAGCTGATGAATTATATATCATGGGTGATTTCAACATAAATTGGATGACCATACCCAACAAAGTGCAAAATACTATACATGCGCTCAACTTAGCTCAACTTATCCAAGACCCGACTCGGCTAAACCACAAGATGGGTAACCACTCCCTCATTGACTGGACCCACACCTCTCACACCCATAGGGTCATTAAATCCGGTACTCTAGCAGACGCCTTCAGTGACCATTGCATGACCTTCCTGGTGTGTAGAGTTCACAAAGTAAAAGCCCCCTATAAAACACTACAAATCCTATCATACAAATCCCTGAACATTGCCTCTCTTCTATATGATTTGACCAACACTAACTGGGCACCCATATCCAAAGCCAGCAACATTGATGTTGCAGCTAACTACTTCAGAGACTGATTTCTTGAAGTCTGGAATCAACATGCACCGTTACGCCATGCTCAAGTCCGAGGTAACTACCTCCCCTGGATCTCTTCAGAACTTATTGCTTTCCAAAGAGCGCGTAATGCAACCTGGAAGCTCCATAAAGGTACAAAGCTTCTTAAAGATTATGAGGCCTACCAGACCCTCAGAAACAAATGCACAAAAGCCGCAGGTTTGGCTAAGGCTGAGTACTTCAGCTGTACCTTTAACTCCAATATAAATAACTCATCCAAATTCTGGACAGTAATTCACTCACTTTTCTCCAGGCAGGCTCCCCCTCCTCAAAATAAACAATACTGTCATCACTGACCACCCAAGTGTTGCGGCAGCTTTTAACTCGCACTTCACCTCATGCGCTTCTGCACTACTAGGCTCTCTTCCAACCATAAATCAGTCCACTACCACCTCTACTAGAAGTCCACCTGCCCCACCATACAGTTTTTCCTTCTCTAAAATCCTGACACCTGATATGCTGGTGGCCTTGGAAGCCCTTAACCCGAGCAGAGGTAGCTCCCCTGATGGTCTGGACCCAAAGCTACTAAACCTGTCTGCCTCTGCCATTGCTCCCCCACTGACTGCTCTTCTCAATCTCTCATTTCAATTGGCCTGAAATTCCCCAATGGTGGAAACATGCAATCGTCCTCCCACTCCCAAAGAGTGGCAACACCTCCTCCCCTGGGAACTACCACCCTATCTCACTCCTCCCAATGTTAGCCAAACTGCAAGAACACCTAGTCCTAGCCCAACTGTCCTTGTACCTCTCCAACATTAACTTCTTCACCCAATATCAATCTGGATTCCGAAAACACCACTCTACTACTACCTCACTACTCCGGATCACTGATGTGTTCCTGTCGGGTATGGATTGAGGACACATCACTACTGCCATTTTTATTGATCTTGCTAAAGCATTTGACACCATTTCCCACTCCCTCCTACTCTGCTCTCTCTCATCCGCTGGTCTGTCTGAACACGCCATAAAATGGTTCAGTGCATACTTAAACAGCAGCTCACAATCGGTAAAAATATCTGACTCCATCTCCCCTCCCCTACCCATATGCACTGGTGTCCCCCAGGAGTCCATACTAGGTCCGCTCCTCTTCTCCATTTTCCTGAATGATCTTCCATCTGTCTGTACTTCATCTTCTATACATATGTATGCTGGTGATATGGTTCTTTTCTCCTCAGGGCCATCGCCATTGGATGTTGCCTCCAGGCTTCAAGGTGATTTCAGTAATGTCCAGTTTTGGTTTCAGTCTCACCAACTCTTCCTAAATGCCAAGAAAACAGTGGCCATGACATTCAACATGAGACAGAAACTGTAAAGGCTCCCATCTTTCTCCGACTTCACTACTCTCGATGGGGCAACTATAGATGCCACGGCATCCTTCAGGTGTCTGGGCATTTGGCTGGATCAACATCTCACTTTCCCAGACCAAATAGATGCCATAATGAAAAAGCTTCACCCTAAACTCGGTGCCTTATATAGAAACCACTCCTGCCTCCTGCCCCAGGCAAGGTGTGAACTGGTCAAAAAGATGATTCTCCCGATCATCGTTTACTGCGATGTCATCTACTGCTCTGCTCCTGCCACCTCCTTAGCTAACTTTGATACACTTTTCAACTCCTTCTGTTGGTTTGCCCTTGATGCATCTCCCCAAACCCATCACTGTCACCTGTACTGCGCTTTAGCCTTTCCATCCCTAGCAAATAGGTGGCTGCATCACTGCACAAATTTCATCTCTAAGTACTGGCTTGACACACTCCCTCCTTATCTTACTTCCTCCATCTCCAGCCCACCCACACCATCTCGCCTTCTAAGATCCCATGACCACAGAACTCTGTCAGTTCCCCGGAGATCTATCTCAATTGGCCAGTCCTCCTTCTCCTACCATCTCCCTAAACTGTGGAATGTTCTTCCTACTCAAATCCGATTCTCCTTCTCGCCTGGCTCATTAAATAAAGTACTATATAATTTTCTCTGTTAATTGCTCCTGCCCCAGCTCCCCCCTCCTAGTCCGACACCCTGACTGCTGCCCCATATGTCTAAGCATAACCTAATCAGTGCACTTATAGATTTAGAACATAGTTTTGCTCCTAGTTGTTTCTCTTGTTGCAATCTGTTCTCTCTAATGTCTATCTCCTCGAAGCCTGTGGGACTCATCATGGCCTCTAGCTCAATCTCTGTTACATTGATATTTTTCCTCACTTGATGCTTTTTACTATTTAGTCCTTGTATGTAGGCCATTGAGCACACTTGTAATACTTTAGCCACTATTTGTTCACCCAAAAGTCACCTTATATGTTTAAACTATGCTACTTTGTAATCTATGCCTGATACGCTTTGTGTAACTTGCTTGTACTTAATAATACAATGTAACTCCCATTACCCACTCCACCAGGTCGTACTGGGAGATGAGCAACTTGTTGTTCAGTGTACCTTACCTGGTGAAACTTTTCAATAAATAAATAATATATTGGAGGTGTTGCACCAAATTTTCAGCATGGCCTTTTTTGGACCCCTCCTCGTGAATAGTGCCAGTGTCATTTTGTTCAATTGTCCAGAAAGGTGATTGCACAGCCCAAATGTGCTATTCTTCACCATAGGGGCGAAAACATGTTTTGGGTATGTTGTGGAAAATGACGGCTATGCTATTGTGAAGGAGGTGTACAAAAATGGCAATGTTAAAAATGTGAAGTGAAAATATTAAAAAATTAGCGACGTTAGGAGTGTGCGTAGAAAGTGCACAATGCATGCTCGTAACACAGTCATTGTTTGGAATTTTTTGACCAAATTTTCAACATGGTCTTTTTTGGACCCCTCATTATGAACAGTGCCAGGGTCAATTTTTTCAATTGTCCTGAAAGGTGATTGTGGACAGCAAACAAGCTATTCTGCGCCACAGCTGCAAAAATGTATTTGGGGCAGGTTATGGAAAATGACAACTATATTGTTGTGAAGGAGGTGTGCAAAAATGGTAATGTTACAAATGTGGAATGAAGATATTAAAAATTAGCAGCGTTATGAGCGTGCATAGAAACTGCACAGCGCATGCTCATAACAGTCAATTTTTGGAATTTTTTCACCAAATTTGCAACATGGGCTTTTTGGGACCCCGCCTCATGTACAGTGGCACTGTCATTTCATGAATTGGTCCCAAAAGGTGATTCCACGCAATGACCACAAAATCACCTTTCAAGACTGAGTAACAAAATAAAAGTGACAGTTTTCATGAAGTGGTATTCCAAGAACCTCATGTTGAAAATTTGGGGCAAAATTAAAAAAAAATGGCTGAGATATGAGCATAAGTTGAAAATCCCATTGAATAGCTATCTAGCACACTTACTGTACCTTTAATTCTTCAGTTTGCGGTTGGGCTTTGAAGAGTGCAGACACAACCCGGTCAACAGCAGATGGCAGCACTGGCCTCTGGAGGTAAGTATGGGGTATGGGGAGGTGTGAGGAGGTGGGTGCTCAGTGGGAGGGTAGGGAGGGGCGAGGGGGACTGCAGCGACGATGATGGACCATTTTTATTTTCACGGGGAAAACAAACGGACAACCAGGACCATTTTCTAATTTTCAGCAAAAAAAAATCTGAAAAAACATTTCATTACACTGGGGTGGGCTCCCAGTGTGCCACATAGAATGCCAACATGGGCACCCCATGTTGGGCATGAGTTGGACAGGGGGGCACCAGGGGAAACAAATGCGAAGAGGGAGCATTTTCTAATTTTCAGAAGGAAAACAAAATCTGCCCACTGGGGTGGGCTCCCAGTGTGCTACAAGGTGTGGGACATGACTTGGGGAGGTGGGCACAGCAAATAGTAAATGGCACTTTGCCATTCAGAACATGGCTCCACCAGCGGAAATGCGCATGTGCGCGAGTGGTACTCATGCGCAGTTCGCGCTTCGGAATGTGGAAGTAACAGCCAAAATAGTGCAGTTGTCATTCCATAGGCTGATCATGGCAGAGGGCTTTCAGCTCCATTGGGCTTAGATAAGGATATTTCCAAAAGTCCAATGGAAGAGGTTGTGAGATTGGCTGTTTTCAGAGCTAAAAAAGTCTTGAAAAATGGCTGTAGGCTCCGCCCACAGCCCTAAAAATGACAATAAACAAATAATTGAAAAGAGGGAACAAAATGTAGAACTGGCATTCCTTTGAGTTGTGATCAAGCTGCGGTGGTTCACGCTGGTGGGACTGCGAGCAGAAGCAGGTTGTTAAGAGCTCAGAGAAGACAATATTTGGAAAGGGAGATCTAACTTTAGAAGTAAGTGTAATGTACAGTACAGCTGGATTGGAAATGGAGCTCTTTGTCTTAACAGGCCCCTATAGTTACCCTTTCCTGGATAAGTCACCACACACAAACACACACACACACACACACACACACATATCTTGAACACAATGGTCTCAGCCATATTTTACTGAACAATAAAATGTAAAACAGATTGGAGTGATGTTGACTACTTAGGTGTGTCATCAAGTTATCCTCAGACTTCCACAAACCCTTCTCCCATAAAGGGCTTCATCTTGAGGGCTAAGGGATTAATGTACTTTCCGAAGGCGAACTCTTCTGACAGCAAGGGGGTCATGTGTACTGGTGCTACTGTAAGTGCCTTACCCCATCTGGTGAAATGGCAACTGCAGGCAAGTCCAATGAGGTTACCCTGTGACCTGCCACATTATGCACCTGGTCGTCTGGCCTCCACCTCATGCCAAACACGGAGGGGCCTCTCCAGATGGAAGCAGCTCCATCCCTCCTTCTCCCCTTGTACTATCGGTTGTGTGAGACTCCAAAGCAAGACCCACTTACAATAGCTGCAACAAAGAAAAAGGAAAATGGCTCCTCTCTTTCCCCTTTGGAGGAGATGGAAAAATCATGGAAAACCCTGTGAGGAAAATATACAGGAAACTACCTCCCTGACCCCTAAGATAATCCCCTAAGGGGGAAGGGTCCCCTAGGTCACACTGGCCTGCATGAAACGACCCTGCTTTGATGAAGGTGGATAAGTGGAAAATCTTTGCTGGAGGAGAACTTTGGGAGAGCCCTAATGCATCCCTCTTTCTTGTCTCCCAACCAAATTCCCCAACCTCCATGGGCTGCCTTCCTGGCTCATATGTACAGGAGGTGCATGTGCACCTCTCTCCACTTCATGGGATGAGTCCTACCTCGTGTACAGGTAATTATGGGAGGGTGTCCATCTGCACGCATCTCTCTGGGTTAAGGGATGAGGTCACTAGATTCCAGTTCTAGTAAGCTAGGATTCGGGGGACCTCTGTTCCCACCCAAGGGGCACCAAATTTGCCACCATTGCCTCACATGATACAAGGATGGAGGAACAGTCAGACTATGTTGGGCTCTGGAAGGGTTAGGGGTTGTGGGATACAGGTACATTCCCCAACCAGTACCACTACATAATTCTAATGCCACTCTGGTGGGGCAGGACTGCCAGAAGGAGGTACCTGCAGTAGTGACCAAGGGTGAATGTGGGGGCCCTCCATAGTGGAGATCCCAAGGAGGGCAGTAGAGGACACCATAGGAGGAGAAAGCCACTGCTGCTATGGGACTCAATTGTGAGGGGGATAGATTTGGGAATAGGAAATGGAGGAAAGGCAGGTTAATAGCCTACCCAGCACAGCAACCCAGAGGGATTAGAAGTGGATTCTGAGAATCGCTAGGGCAGCAGGACAGGAGAGAGAGAACTGCATGTCATTGTCCACCTGGGGACTAAAGGCCTGAATAGGGATAGGACTGTGATAGTGCAGAGGGAGTTTAGGGAGCTTGGGGGAGGTCTTAGACAAGTAGCTAACTCAGTGGCTTTTGCTGAGGTGCTGCCTGTTTATAACAGGGGACAGGAAAGGGGTCTCCTCACCAGGAACCTCAATTCATGGCTGAAGAAATGGTGCAGAGAGGAAGGGTTGAGCTACATTGGAGACTGGGGACCTACCTGGGAGGATGATGGCATATACAGGGGTGATGGCTTGCATCTATCTGGGAGGAGGACCACAGTCCACAATGGGTAATTTAAATGATACTTCGATGAACATTTAAACTAGCCAAGGTGGTGGCAGAAGGAATTGGGGAGTCAGAAACTGTCCCCCTCAGGCTGAAGTAGTGAGTAAAGAGAAATCAAGGGGAGAGAAATTCCCCAGGGTGCAAATTCATAAAGGAAGAAGGGTGGTACAGATAAATGGGGAAAGGAATGGGAGCATTAAAAAGAGAAGCAGGAAGGAGGGAGGGCAAAAGGGAAAAAAGGGAGCAGCAAGCAGAGTGGAAACAAAATTTGGAAGGCCATGTGTGTGAATGCTGGAAGTCTAGTAAATAAGGTTCTGGACCAAGAAGCCATCATGGCAGAGGCCGACCTGGATATTGAGGCCATTACCAAGTCATGGTGCACTGAAAGCCATGACTGGGACATGGCCATATCAGGCTATACTCTGATCAGGAAAGACTGGGTAGGAGGGAAAGGAAGGGTTGTGGTGCTCAATGTGAGGGAAAGCATAAACACAATAGAGATACAGGGAATACAGGGAAAGGCAGAGGTACTGTGGGTCACCATGGAGACAGAGAATGGAGGCGCTATTTGAACTGGTGTGATCTACAGACTTCCAGCATAAGGGGAGGAACTAGATGAGATACTGGTGGAAGCCACTGGCAACATGGCAGCAAAGGGGGAGTTGCTGCTGCTGCTGGAGGACTTCAACCTGCCAGATGTAGATTGTAGCCTCCCAGCAGGGACTTCAGCTAGAAGCAGGGACAGACTGGACTTTCCATAGAAGGTGTTCCACAGGCAACTAGTCAGTGAACCCACTCTTGATGGGGCAGTACTGGACATGACACTCCCTAACAGGGACAGTGTTGTAGACCTCGAAGTGGGAGGCCACTTGGGGACAAGTGATTGCCATACTGTGTGGTTCAATACAAGTAAAGTTGTGGAATTGAACTGCCCCACCAGAGTGGAGTTAGAATTATGTAGTGGTACTGGTTGACAAGTGTGCCTCTATCCCACAACCCTCACCCTTCCAGAGCCCAGCATAGTCCAGCTGTTCCTCCATCTTCATATCCTGTGAGGTAACTGTGGCAAATTTGGTGCCCCTTGGGAGGGGACAGTGGTTCCCTGAATCCTAGCTTACTAGAACTGGAATCTAGTGACCTCATCCATTAACCCAGAGAGGTGTGTGCAGATGGGCACCCTCCTCCAATTACTTGGACACCAGGTAGGACTTCTCCCCTGGAGAAGAGAGGTACACGTGGTCTACCTTGCCTGCTATACTCCATCTGCTCCAGGCAACACCATGGGTCTTGGAGTGCCCAACTGACTGAAGCCCTGCAACAAGGCAATGGGAAAATCCTCAGTACCCACCACATCTGGTTTGCTCCGGACATGGAGCCACTTTTGTATTTCGGGATGTGGGACCACTTTACCATCCACTGATGGGGTGGGTGTGGGATCAGCCAAAACACCATCCATGATGCAGCTTCTTCTGCTGCTCCCCTAAGTTACATGGATATAGGGCCAGGAATGTCCACCATTTCTAGGCACACATTACATGATCCTTGGAGAGGGACTTGCAAACACTGCAATCCTGTGGCTGCTGCTGAATCCTTAGAGGCCCCACAAACTAGCTGCCACTCAGCTGATAGGATCTGCCTAAACCACAGAGCTCCTGATGAACATGAATTAAACAATGTCTGATCTGGCACTTGAAATTCATCTTGAAACAGGGACCACTGGAAATGATCAAACAATTAACTAACCAAACCAGTGACATACAGCATGTTCCTAAACCAGAGGAAAGACTCATGACTGTGCATAAAGTACAGTAGCTCCATTTTCCAATTTGCTCTGCCATAACATTTTTCCAAATCCATTGCCAGGAATAAAAGAGAAAAGGGGGACAGAACCTAACTATACAACAAAATTGTAAATCATCCAAGTCAGCTCAGAGCTCAAACTTATCAAGTTATTTAACTGAATGGCAGGGTACTGTATGTTGTCCTGCTTCCACTTGAAACCACTAGAATATTCTGGAAATTCCCTGAAAATTCACTGGAGAGCATGCTAGCAGGAAGGAGGATCTGTGAGTCCATAAATATCAGCCTTAGAGCAGCAGGAGAACCCTCAGGTGCAGACCCTGATAAACCCCTCTTTCTCCTGCCCCAGCCAGATGCCCCCATCCATTGGGTAGCTTCCCTGACTCCACCCTGGGGGCAGGGCTTTTGCACCTCTCCATTCAAGGGGAGGAGCCTTACCTGGTGTCCAGATAATTAGAGGGGAGGACACTGACAAAGCTTTGTTTGCTTCAATCCTTGGGCAGATTGCTTAAAAATAAGGATTTTTAAATGGCAGTAAGTGTTCTCAAACAATTGTGTGTTTAGGAGGTAGCATGGGCATGCATGATACTGGGGAAAAATGGCTGTCAGAATTATTCTGAAAACTTTCTGTATTGAAATGTCCTAATGTACATCCTGATTGTCAGAAGTAAGCAAATGCATGTGTTTCTGTTCCTGAACAGCATGACTTTGTAATTTACTCCACCAATCAGGATGCAGGATTTTCCTAACCAGTTTGACAATTATTCAATAAGTGCATCATCTAGTAATAAACAAATTAAAGCATGGGTGCCCGGAACATGGGGGAATAATGGGGGAGAGGGCTGAAGTAGTTACAAAAGAGACCATGATTGTTTCACTTCCAATCTTGCATGCATTAAAGGGGCACTTTGAATGCTCATGGGCAAAAGTGGTGGGGCTGCCACCACCCCTCACCCACAGATTCTGGCACCTGTGAATAAAAGAGACAGGATATTTATTTCAGAAATTTGTTTTATTTTGCTTTATAAAATAGGAAGGGAAAATACTGCATTCTGATTGGTCGTTAGTCATGCATGAGAGGTGTCTAATGCACAGCTAAAAACTAGTACTCAGAACCAGGATGTAGTACAAGAAAAATCAATGCACCACGTAGAATGTTCAAATTCTTAAAAGCCACCATTTTTTTCCTCTGCTTTAGCGAGGAAAGCTACAGTCTCCATAACTAGAGAAATGGACCATCTCACCACACAAGTATCTAACCAATAGTCAAATCACTTAAGAAAACAAACTTGAACAACAGAAACTGTACATATAAAGCCTTAATTTAAACTTAACAGCATCGCTCATTTCATCACTCTAAATCTCTGCCAGACCAGAAGCTCACATTGCAGTCATCTCTCCTGGAGCCCAACCATCAGATGAACACAATACTCAATTGCAGCATCACCCCCAGTAATGTGAATCTGTTCAAACTTGTGATACTATTGTACTGTCCAAGCTTGATCTTTTTCTCTCGCTCAAGTTTTGTCTTTTGATTGCCATGCTCCCTGCTCCCACTTGAAATACCTGGCATTATTGATCTTCTCCAATCATTCATGGTGTTGGCAGTTTTTTTTGAAAACACTAAAGAAAAAAAACTTTAAGTCCCAGAAAAGAAAGAAAACATACTAAACTGCCTACAGTACTATGCTCACGTCTTTCCTCTGGGCTGGCACACCGCTCCCCCCCCCCAGCTGCTGCTCACTTGATCAGTTAGTTGTTCTTTAAATGTATGAAACCCACTCAAATCATGCTGAAAGCAAATAATTATTTCAGGTTTATTACATTGCTGACTTTGATCCCACTGAGGCGCATACAAACATACGAACATACACAATTAACATAGAAACATAGAAACATAGACTTTGACTGCAGATAAGGACCGCTTGGCCCATCTAGTCTGCCCATTTCCCTACCTACAGGATAGACCGCAGATCCTAGTTAACCAACAGCCTATTTCTACCTACCCCCCACAAGAATTGCCTTATGACTGTTGCATGCATTCTTGAATTCTCCCACAGTTTTAGACCCCACAACCTCCTCAGGAAGGCTGTTCCATGCATCCACCACCCTCTCTGTGAAAAAATACTTCCTCACATTGCCCCGGAACTGCTCCCCCTCTATCTTTAAATTGTGTCCCCTTGTTCTTGCACGTCTCTTTTTCTGAAAGATGATACCCTCTTGGACTTTATTGATTCCACTGAGTTACTTAAAAGTTTCTATCATGTCCCCCCTCTCCTTCTTTCCTCAAGGGTATACATATTAAGCTCCTTTAGTCTCTCCTCAGACGGGCATCTCTTGCAGACCCTGCACCATTTTAGTTGCCCTCCTCTGACTGCCTCTATCCTGTCTATGTCCTTGTGGAGATGGGGTCTCCAGAACTGGACGCAGTACTCCAGATGGGGTCTCACCAACTGTCTGTACAGAGGGATAACAACTTTCTGTTTTCTGCTGGTGATGCCTCTCCCTATGCAACCCAGTATACCCCCAGCCCTCCCTACTGCCTTCTCACATTGCTTGTTAACCTTAAGGTCATCTGATATGATTACCCCCAGGTCCCTTTCCTTTTTTGTTGTTGTTACTACCTCCCCCATTGTGTAATCTTCCCCTGGGTTCTTGTTTCCCAGGTGCATTATTTTGCACTTCTTTGCATTAAATCCTAGCTGCCATACTTCTGACCATTCCTCCAACCTTGCCAAGTCCCTTCTCATCCTTTCCACGCCTCCTTGTGTATCAACCCTGTTGCAGATCTTTGTGTAATCTGCAAAGAGGCATACTTTTCCTTCCAGTCCCTCTGCAATGTCACTTATAAAGACATTAAAAAGGACTGGACCCAGTACTGAACACTGCGGTACCACACTAGTAACCCCTCTTTCTTCAGAGTGGACTCCATTTACAGTTACCTTCTGTGTCCTGTTGTCCAGCAAATGTTTTACCCAGGCTACCACCCTGGGACCCACTCTCAGGCTGGTTAATTTGACTATTAATCTTTTGTGTGGGACTGTGTCAAATGCCTTGCTAAAGTCTAGGTAGGCCATGTCCACAGCCCCTCCCTGGTCTACTACTTTGGTCATCCAGTCAAAGAAATCTATTAGATTTGTCTGACATGGCCTTTCCGCTGTGAACCCATGCTGCCTTGGGTCCTGTGCCCCACTGGCCTCTAGGTACGGAACAATTCTTTCCTTCAGAAGTGACTCCATCACTTTCCCTACCACAGAGGTCAAAGTGACAGTTCTGTAGTTTCCTGCCTCTGTCTTGGTCCTACTTTTGTGAAGGTGAATCACATCCGCCTTCCTCCAGTCCTCGGGTACCACACCATCCTCCCATGATTTATTAAAAAGAGTAGCCAGTGGTTTCACTAGTTCCCCCCCTAATTCTTTTAGAATCCTGGGTGAATTCCATCAGGCCCCATTGCTTTGTCCACCTTCAGTTTTAGGAGTTCTTGCAGAACCTTTTCTTCTGTCAAAGGACTGGGATCGACCCCCCTATCAAGAGTACTTCTGTTAATTAGATTAGGCACTTCTCCCTCCTCTTTTGTGAATACTAAGCAGAAATATTCATTCAGTATCCCTGCTTTTTCACTGTCCCCCTCTGCCAGCAGATACAGGCTTATTGGTCTATCTAGTCTGCTCAAGTGTGCAACACTTCAGACTTTTAGACTGCAGCTGCCCCCCCCATATCCTTGCCTCCTGCCCCATTGACTTTGCCCGTGTATCTTTCGCTCCCACCCCCTGCCCCTATGGTTTGAACCCTCCCTCTGAATCTGTCCCACCCCCTTTTGAAGCTGCCCACCTTCTGCAGTGATATCACCTCTTCCTGCAGCGCGTTCCACCCTGCCACCCCCCTTTCAGTAAGATAGTGCCTCCTCATTTCCCTCCTGAATCTGCCTCTTTCCAACTTCAGACTGTGCCCCCTAATTTCCATTCCACATTTTAATTTGAAAATACTTCTGGTGCTTACTCTGTTCATACCCTTCAGGTACTTAAAGATCTCAGTCATATCCCCTCTGCCCCTTCTATTCTCCAGGGAATACATATTGAGCTTTCTCAGTCTCTCCTCATAAGGTTTTTCTCCCAACTCCAGGATCATTTTTGTTGCCCAGCACTGTACCCTCTCTAATAGCGTGGTATCCTTTTTCAAGTGGGGTGCTAGTACTGCATGCAGTACTCTAAGTGCTGCCTCACCAGGGACCTGTACAGGGGAAGGATGACTTCCCCTCTCCTAGATGTAATTCCCCTTGTGATGCACACCAGCATTCTGTTGGTCTTTGCTGCTGCCATCTTGCACTGGGCTGTGTGGTTCATTTCCCTGTCACTAGTACACCCAGATCCTTCTCCTCCTTTGACTTGGATAACTGCACTCCCCTCAACCAGTAACTATTTCTGGGGTTCCTGGCTCCCAAGTGCATGACTTTGCACTTCTTGGCATTGAACCCAAGTTACCCTCTGTTAGACCATTCCTCCAGTTTTGCCAAATCACCTTGGAGTACTGTACCGCCTTCCATCTGACTCCATCAACCTCTTGGTGTCATCGTCGAAGAGACCGATCCTACTCTTTATCCCTTCTGCGATGTCTGCAATGAAAATGTTAAACATCACTAGTCCCAACAATGAGCCCTAAGGGACCCCACTTGTTACCGCCCTGGGCTCATATACTTTACCCCCCACAACTACCTTCTGCTGTCTATCCTGCAACCAGCTTCTGACCATCTAACTAGTTTCCTCTCCATTCCCAGATTGCTCAGTTTGTTAGTCAGCCTACCATGCAGCACTGAATCAGAGGCCTTGCTGAAGTCCAGGTATAGGACATCCACTGCATGACCCTTGTCCAGTGCCCGCATCACCAAAACAAAAAAGCCCAAAAGGTTCATCTGGCAGGCTCTGCCAGAGACAAACCGTGCTGTCTGCTGTCCTGGAGATCATTATCCTACAGAAATTTTACCAGCCATTCCTTGAGGATAGTCTCCATTAGCTTTCCCACAATTGAGGTTAGGTCTATTATTCTCTGGTTTGTCCTAGGGCCCACTCTTATGGAGGGGCACCACATGTGCCTCCCTTCCATCCCTGGGTGTGCATCCTGTTTCCAGAGAGGTGTTGAACAGGTGTGCCAATGGCACCGCCAGGACTACTGCCAACCCTCTCAGTACTCTAGGATGAATTCCATCTGGCCCAGGTGCCTTATTAACCCTCAGGGACTTAAGGCTCTCCAACACCCTTCCCTCTGTGATTTTCCCATTTGTGACCTCCTCCCCCCACCCCCACTCTGCCCTTTCCCTTAAGTACAGACCCATCCCTCTCCTTGGTGAATACCAAACAAAAGTATTCATTCAGTACTTCTGCCTGCTCTGTCCCCTTTTCTACCCACCCACTGCCATTCTTGATACTAACAGTCTGATCCTTACTCTTTCTCTTCTCCCTTATATACCTGAAGAAATAATTTTCACCTTCTTTGATCCCCTGGACCAGCCTCAGTTCTCTTTTGATGCCTTGGCTGCCCTTACTGTTCTACTCACTTTCCTGGATTTCCTCATGTATTCCCCCCTATCCTCTTCCCTGTTGGATCTTTTGTAGGGTTTAAATGCAGCTCTCTTTTCCCTCACCCTCTCTCCCACCTCCTTGTTCATTCAGCTCAGTATCTTGGTCCTGGATTTCTTGCTCTGGCTCTTGGCACATGTGCTAGTGGCCTCAGCCAGGCCCCTCTTGATGATTGTCCATTTTTGCTTGGTGTCCATGTTTGGGTAGATGATAGCTATGAGCCCTTCCAATATACTACCCATCCTTCCACTGTCTACCCTTTTGAAATCCAGGACCTTAGTCCTTGTAGTGGCTACATCCTTACCTATATTGATTGAGAACCACACTGTGCGATGGTCACTTCCCTCCAAGGGTTCCTCTACTCCAACATCCCTGACTTGCTCCCCATCATCCAGCACCAGCTCCAGGATGTTCCCCTTCCTAGTTGATTCTGCTACCCTCTGTGTCAGGAAGTTGTCCTGGAAAGCTTTCAGGAGGATCTGCTTCATGGCACATGAGGTAGCCGGGATGCTCCAGTCCACCATTGGTAGATTAAAGTCCCCCACCACCACCATACTCCCTTTGTCACTAAGCCTCTTTAGCTGCTCACCCAGCTCCCTATCAATCTCCTCATTCTGTGTCAGAGGCCTGTAAACTACCCCCAGTCTAACCTTGCTACCCCTCGGCTTGTATAGTTGCACCCATATGGCCTCTGCCCTACCTTCCTCCCCTCCTCCCTATTACACCTTATCCCTCCCCTAAAATAGATGGCCACCCCACCCCCTTTCCTCTTTTCCCTAGCCATCCAGTATAGTTTAAAACCTGGGATGACTAGATCCCAGTCATGGTATTGTGTTTCCTGTGTCTCGGTGAAGGTGGCTATATCCACCTCCCCTTCCGCCATCAATGCCTGCAACCCTGTCATCTTGTTCCCCAGGCTCCTAGCATTCAGTGATACCACAGTCCATTTTGATCTACTGTGCTCTGTGCCTTTACCCTCCCCTCCATTTTCCCTCCTATTTGAATCTGGATCCTGCCTTGCTGTGGTTGATGGTCCAAAGGACCCCTTCTCTTGCTGAATTCCCACCCTTTTGCCCCCCTTACCTAGTTTAAATTATCATTTTCTTTCATAAACTCCCCCAACTCATGCTTCAGTACCTGTGAGCCCTCCTTACTAAGGTGTAACCTATCCTCTGCATACAGGTCTGTATTCTCCCTCTTGTTGCCCCACCCCCCACCAATCCATACCCCATGGACCCACTCCATTCCTTTATTTCAGTTATTCTCTGCTTCCTGGCTGTACATGCTCTTGGCACTGGTAGGATTTCTGAGAAAGCCACCAACCTTTCCACTATACTGCATAGTTTCCCCAGTTCCCTGAAACTGTCCTGCACCTCTTCAATCCTTCTCCCCTCCAGGTCATTTGTGCCAAGGTGTATCACAATGTGTGTTTTTTTCCCCTACCTTCCTCACACATCTGCTAATATGCTGTCCCACTCTACCCGCTGTCATGACTGGCATGCACTCCACCCAAATGCTGCTTTTCCTGGTGCCCCTTCCCCCCATCTTTCATCTTTAAGTATCGAGTCCCCCAGAATAATGACCTTCACTCTTTTATCCTTTTCACCCTGCTGCTGCCTGCTTATCCTCTGCTCCGTCTTGATCTCCCCCTCCCCCCCCCACCTCTGTACCCATGTCTTCCCTGAGCCATGTTATGTCCCCTGTTCTTTGCCCCATCCTTTCCCCTTTATCACTTGTGTCCAGACTATCTGATTCCACCCTCGTACCCTTCCTGTTCTGCTCTACCTCCCTGCCTGCCTTCCCACCCCCGACTTGCCACTGGCTCCCTGTGTTCCTACTGACCTGTTCTCTTCCTCATCCCTGTTTCCCACTGCCCCCTGTGCTGTCCTTTCCAGGGCTGCCTGCTGCCCCCTGTCTGTTCCCCACCTGCCCTCCCTCCCTCCCTCCATCCCTATCTGCCCCTCCCTCCATCCCTCCCTCCACTTGTACCTGCTGCTTTGCCACCTTTCTTCTGCTCTGCATTGCACCTGCTGCTGCCTCAGCTATCTCTTTTGGCTTCCGCCTCACTGTTGTATCCCTTATCCTTCCATAGTGTCCTCCACCCTTCCCTTCTCTGCAATTTCCCTCCCCATCCCTTCCTACTCCTCCAGGCTAGGCAAAATGGAGGATCTATTCCTATTATCATTCTCCCTCTTCTGAGTGACTCCAGTCACCCCTCTTTGTGACTTATACCCTTGCCCTGCCCCTATTCTTAGCTTCCTTTGGTGCTTGGCTACCTTCAAGTGGTTGGTGCCTGCCCTCAGCGGTTCCTGATTGAATTCCCCTCTTGTTCCCCCATCTTAGCTATCCTTTATTTTGCCTGCTTAAATCTCTGATGATTGCCTCCTCAGGTCCCCTTTTTCTTGGTGTTCTCCCCACCCTGTCCCTCCATGTTCAAAGCTCCCTTGACAGCCATCCAAACTCCTTCCTACGTTGTATCAACTGAATACACCGTACACCCCCCTGCTCTCCATGCACCCCCCAAGAATATGGCTGCCTCGCATCCATTACAACTTACCACCCATCCCTCTTGACTGCTCACAAACACCCTCCTTGCCCATGCCTGCTTACTGGCCCACTCCCTAGGACCTCCCATCCTCCTTGGGCTCCCTGCCATATGGTATATTTCTGAGCTATACCTGGTCAGCACTCCCTTTAGAGACTCCTCTCCCTTGTGTCCTCCTCTCCTCTCCCCAGCATGGCTGCTGCCTGCTGTCCTCCCTGCTGATGCCCTGCAGATGCTACTCAAGATGATACACTCCTGCTTTGCGGCACTCAAGCTTCGGATTATTCATGCTTCGGGGTCACCTGGTCCCCCTTGCAATATAAGTGGATCCCAGCCCCACTACTGGCTGGTCCTAGCCACATGACCACCCGTCCTCCTCCTGTGTAGTCCCACCCTCTCCCTCCCTCAGTCAGCTTCCCCCTCCTCCCAGCCCAAGACAAAATCATTTGTTTTGCAGTAGCACAGTTTAAATCAAAGACACAGAGCACATATTGCCTTCTCAGTAAATGCTACCAAAATACTAAATGAAAACAAAGAAATAGCACAGAGAAAATACCTTTCAGCTCCTGTTGCCTCTACAGGTCTTGAGCTCCATTGAAAGCAAACAACTCAAATGGTTCCTTATCAATCACTCGATTTTAGCCCCGCTATTGGCTGGTTCGAGTCACGTGACCACCCCTCCCCCTCCTGTGTAGTCACACCCTCTCCTTCCCTCGGTCAGCTTTCCCTCCTCACAGCCCAAGACAAAATCATTTGTTTAGCAGTAGCACAGTTTAAATCAAAGACACAGAGCACATATTGCTCTCTCAGTAAATGTTACCACAATACTAAAAGAAAACAATCAAACAGCACAGAGAAAGTACTTCCTTTTCAGCTCCTGCTGCATCTACAGACAGCAGGAGCTGAAAGGCTCAGATCACTTTGTTTTCTTTTGTTTACCTGCTGAAGCCATCCTTACCATAAGCAAGCACTACACTAAATTATCTAATACTGAACCACTGTTATTTAAAACTAAAAATAAACACAACCAATATCTTGAGTTTACATGATTATTGATTTCAACCCCAGTTTTTATATCGGGTGTGGAGGTTAGACAGGCTGTGAACTACAGTATTGACTGTGTACAAAACTACAACTACAGAGGGCACAGTAGAACAAATGTCCTAATGAAAAAAACACTCAAATTCTAAATTCTTAATAATAAAGCAAATCTTTTGAATGTATGCAGGATTAGTCATTTTTTGTTATTTTTAATGAGATGTAAAAAAAAAAGGACATGTTATGAGCACAATAAAACACTCCATAGGTGTGCATTAGATTTTTCAAATGCATGGCAAGGAACTGCAGGCACGAGCCTGCTACACCCCAGGCAGTCTATTGGAAATGTCTAATGCACACACACTTGTGTCTTTTTGCTTACATATCATTGTGACACTTGGACAGCTGGTTCTGATCGCTCTATGATTTTTGTAATATAACAAAATGTAGTGTGATTGTCATGAGAAATCCTGTGCTACTGGGATGACCCCCCACCCAGGTATCACTTCAAAGGACAGGATTTGTTAAACAGCAGAGCTCTGTAATGTGATTAACTTCCAAAGACTCGCATTTTATGGTCTTGTTGCTGAGCTGTGCTTCGTTGAAGGCCAGGAACTAAAATATCCATTTTATGACGTCCTCAGGAAGGGCAGTTCATTTCAACTGGTGCTGGAAAAACTATGTTACAGCTAGGTGAGAAAACTGCAGAGTTGTAAAAGTTCTGTGACGTCTGTGAAAGGCAAGAAGACACCCTAGATCAAAGGGTCATATGGGGAAACACGTTTTTGCTGATGTCACCTTATTTAATTTACCTTCAGAGTGATAGGACATCCTGGTTGTATAATTTTTAATATTTTAAAAGGAGGAGCTAGGTGGCATCATAGAAGGGGTGGAGACCCAGGATTTAAACAGTATTCTGTATTTCCACTTAGAGACATTCCTGTTTGGACTCTCTGAAGCAACAACATCTAACCGCACTGTATGAAGATAAGAATACATTAGAGAGACAAGTCTAAGTGCATTGTTGGTAGGAGTTTGCACTTTAACTTTGTTCTTTTAAGTGATTGTATGTTTTGTGATATATTGTTCTGTGTTTATATTTTACATTTTTATATTTTTTTAAGTAAACCTCTATTTTAAAGAGACTGCTTGGTGTGACTTCAAAATTCTTTCTTTGACAAGTGAAGCATATATGGTTAAAGTTGACACTGTGCATAAACTTAATGATATACCAAACTGGGAAAAGGTAAGAGTTTATCTGAGGTCTTTCATAGAGTTTTCAATGGTTCATTTTGTACACCTGGTTAGGTGACCATAGACGAAAGATATCTGGCGAATCCCTAAAGAGCAGAATTATCTGAGCCTGTACATTGGGTATGCTAGCAAGAGGTTCACAGTTTGAATCCCTCCAGAACTTGAGACCAAAGGCAGATTCAAACCCACAAAACAGAGAGGAGGGTTACCCTATTTCTGTTAACTGTTCACAAGACCGTGATCAGAGGTTGGCACTGTGGGAGCAGAGGGCCTGACCTGCTGAGTGGGGTTGTGACAATCATTTTATTTATTTATTTATTGAATTTTGGTAACCAGGTAAGTCCACTGAGACAATCGCAGACCCTTTTTCAGGGGCAACCTGGAAGTATAACAATGTGATGTGCAATGTAACTTCCAACATTAGTAAAAGACGAGGAGGTACAAAGCAGTTAAGAAACAAATGCCACACAAAAACAGTATATAATAATTGGTTTAAACATGGTCATTATATATAGTAAATTTATACCAAGCTAAGACATTCACAGGCTTGATTAAATGTATTCAATGAACAGGAGCAAAAGATAAAGTACAGGAAGGCTAAGTATAGAGAATGCACAGGGGGAGCAGAGGATGGTTAAATCAGGAGTCAACGGAAACAGGAACAGGTTGCTGAGGAGGAAAGAGTGGAATAAAGCTTGGTATGGAACTCAGGAAGAGAGAAGCAGGATAGTACAGAAGGAGAGAGGGAGTTCCAGTCTGATTGCTTGCAGAAATCATTATATAAAATGTTTTCATGCTGCACACATAAAACTACCCAAGTGACATGCATGCTGCAAGTATGATTTAAATGTTAAATTGGAACTAATTGCATGCATATGGCATGCGTGCTGCAAGCAAGTGTGGAAAGAATGATATTTATGTTAAATTGGAAAAGACTACATGCATATGGCATGCATGCAAAAAGCAAGTGGTCACTGATAACTGCACATGTAAAAGTTAAGTGACTTGCTCAGGATCACCCATATACACAAGTGGGGGTTGATGAGATTCAAACCCAGGTCCTCATGCCTCCAAGTCTTCTGACTTGCAAATCAGTGCTTTTAATCACTTAGCCATACTATCTGCACACATATGGCTCGCTTGTACTTCAATACATATCTGAATACCTCTGCACGCATGTGGCATGCTTGTAGCCACTGTTATACTTTTTAGTTTTCTTCTCTCCCTCATGTCAGTTTCACAGTTGAACTATAGCACACATACTAATGGAAACACATGTGTCCATGGGTCAGAGTGCTGGGGCGTACCCCCTTGAAATGAATGAAGTTATTTTTATTACTATTTTATACGTTATGCTGGAGAGTTGGAGAATAATGAAGGCTGCTGTTCTACTAACAAGGCCCTTGTTAGTCAAACGGTGGTATTCATTAATCTCCAACTCTCCAACAATAACACATAAAATAGTAATAAAAAAAATACCCTCATTCATTTCAATGGTGCACACCCCTCCAGTCTCCTTTGCTCTTTGGTATAATGTGCCTGAGTGTGGGGATGTGGAGGTCAGCTTCACTGGGGGGGGAGCATAAGCCTGAATATAGTAGGGCTCCAACAGTCTGTGCGTACCATACTGCTCAACTGTTCGTGAATGCAAGGGACAGCTCTAGAATGTCTGTAACATCTCTAAAAAGTCAAACTTATTTGTTTTGACTGAAAATGATATGCAAATCAGGAAAAATTCAAATGTATAAGATTCATCTGTATATACCCTGAAACAGTGCATCAGATTTGGACTTAAATCCACACAGTTACTAACAGATTTTTTTACTGGCTGAAGTTCTGGCACCCCTCCCCAAAAAGAACATTGTCCCGATTTTTCTCCACAACTCCATTCCATTCAATACCCATCCCCTATGGGTCATGAAGCCACCCAAAGGTGATGAAACATGAAAAACACATCAATATTTCAGTCCTTCTTCCTTCCCCAATCCCCCTGTAAAAAATGTATTTACATTTACTTACCTTGCCATATGGCCAGAACCTGCAACCTGGCACAATGAGCCACTAGCCCAGTTTTCAGTCCGTTCCCCCTTTCTACTTCTGCCAGAAGTTGGATACTAGAACCAACCATCACAGGCCCCAACATGGTCCACGACCAAGTCACCTCACCAACCAAACCCACCCAACCTGGGTTGCTTACTTTTTGCTTGGTTGTTGCTGTGGCTGCTGCCACACTGCACTGATCGAGGCCTATGAAGGCCACTCACACTGCTGTCACCACTGCTGCTAAGCCTAGCTTGCTGCCATGGGATCTGTGCTGTTTTTCTTTTTGCAAGGCATGTCTAGTAGACTAAGGAGATAGCCTAGTCTTGAGTTACCTTCTAGTTCACCCTCTTCCCCTTCAGACAGCAGGGGGAAAAAGAGACTCATGGAAAGTAGACCAACAAAAATATGCAGCCATAACACTGCTATTGAGAGTTCAGTGCTCACCGGCCCCTTCAAGCTGTAGTGCGCAATCTGTCTACTCTGTAGTGGGAAAGACAGTGTCACACTTGCAAGACTCATGTGCTCTTTCTTGGCTGGAACTCATCCACATCACATGTGATGTTGCTGCCACTAATATGTGGAGAGAGTGGACAACACAATACAGACACAGTTGAGTCTGGAGAAGACCTGCAGCTTGAGCACAAACAGGCCGGTGGGGGGGGGCACTTATTGTGCAAAAGATTAAATCCAAATTAAATGCCATTATTGCCACACCATAAAAACAATCTAGGCACAAAAACAGGGGTGGGGCAAATGCCCCTCTCTGCCCTACCTAAATGGCACCCTGCTTTATGGTAGAACTTCATTCTCAGGTGCTAATGCAGATGTTTCCACTGTGTTCTGAGGTACTGTATCTCCATGTCTCATGATGTGTCCTGATCATCATGTGGGTTAGTGTCCCATATTGTCCCTCATTTTGAGTGTCCATGTCCTTCATTTCAGTGACAAAATGTGAGGTATGGTGCATGCTTCCAAGACCCTACTCAGCACAAAGAGTGCTGAGCATAGCAATAGTGTATATGCTCAATACAGAATGACAAAGGGAAAGTAAGTGAGCTGAAAAAACAGTCATGGAAAAACACATTTGTAGTACTAAATATGCATAAGGGATTTGCATTGTCCAAAACAAAAAGGAAAGGAAAGGCTTCACAACACAGAGGCCCTTCTTCGTACATTTGGAATGGGGGGTGTTGGCTGGCTATATCCTAGCCATTTAATGCAGTAAGCAAACAATACCTTACAAATTAATGGCTGTTTAATGACAAAAATCAAAAGCCATTAAATGACTTGCAAAAAGATCAGAAGTAATGAGTTTACCTAATTTTTATGGGAATTCAAATAAAAATGTATTTTAATGGCTTTAATTGCTAGCAGTAATATAAGAAAAAGAAACTGATGTGTTTTTTAGATGAGATTTGCACCAGCTTAGCTGCTGCACACATGGCAAGCATGCAGCATGCAAACCTGCTGTGATGTTTAAATGATGTTCACACCAGCTTAACTGCTGCACTCATGTCAAACATGCAACACATTAACCTGATGTAATTTTTAGATTTTCACATCAGTTTACCTGCTGCGCACATGTCAAGCTTGCAGCATACAAACCTAATTTGCTTTTTAGACCCGGTTCACTTAGGTTCACTTTGTGCATGCGAACTGTATGCAAACATTGCACAATTAGGCATGTGGCATGCATTCTGGATGTACACAACACACCTATATTTCTGTAAGGGATATCACTGCATATGAGAATGCCTTGCTGACAGAAGCAAGATGGAGATTGGGCTTGACGAGGAAGGGGAGAGAGGCCGATCTAAGGGCATGAGGAGGTTGTCTTAAGTGAATGATGTCACTGAGGCAGGGAGGGGTGAACTTATGGACCAACTTGTGCAAGAAACATAGTGCAGAATACTGCCACTTTGATTCATATGGTAGCCAGTCTAGGGAAGTGAGGACATCACAGTGATGGTGATGATCATTGACCCTCAGTGCAAATCTACCCACCCTGTGATAGGCCTGAGTAAGGGGGAACAGGGTAGAGGTACTGGTTGCTAGAAGTAAAGTATTTCATGATTTATAATAAAAAACAACAGGCTCCATCCTTGACAAGGTACTCCTACGTACCCCATGTTCCTCCAAGTGTATGAGGTGCTAGAAGTCTATTAACAAATTCATCTTTAATCTGTCATGACCTACCTTGGACAAAATTAGCAAATTCTGATTTCAAAGAATGTTTACCAAATTTCATGAAAGTTTGTAGAATGTCACACAATTTTCTGAAATTCTTTAATTGGTCATAACTCAGTCAGTCTTATAGCTAGAGATCTGGCAAAATTTGCTCAAAAATTCATGGATACATGATAGGTAATGCCAGTCCACTTGTGAAATTTAACTTTCACAAATCATTTATCACCACTGAATCACCTTACCTTCAGTAGCACAATGACCCTGCAGTGCCCCTCCAACACTCCTCCCACAGTGATGCCCAGCATCATGCTCCATCATGATTGAAGATCTCCAGATACTAGTGTTCACAATGGCCCTGCAGTGCCCCTCCAACACTCCTCCCACTGTGATGCCCAGCATCATGCTCCATCATGATTAAAGATATCCAGATACTTGAGTTCTCAATGGCCTAAGTCACAACTAGTTGTAAGGCTTAGCATCACTTGGTGCCACTGTTTTAAAATAGTAACACTATACATTGTTATCTACAGGGTTGTTGAAGAGTCAGCAGGTTGCACTGTACACAAACAATGCTGCATGTGCAACCACAAGTCATTAAGTCAGTGAGCTCTAGTGGTTAGCAGGAATATTGCAAGAAGACAGGCAAGTGCACAATGATGTCCATGACTATTATTCATGGTTTGTCACTTAAGATAGTGACCTGACACTTGGCACCGCTATACTTTTAGTATGGAGCCTCCTATGAATACTACCTTATTGCCTCTTTACCCAGCTTTTACCTTACTCTACCATGGCAACTCAAGTGAGCGACTGGGAAAAATGTATCAATATGGCTTTGATAAAAGAATCACAGCATTCCACAGTTTCACAAAAGCTTGCAAAATTCAAACCAACTAGCCAAGGGTGTTGGTGGTAGAAATTGGGGAGGCAGAAACTGCAACTCCCTCCCACACTGGCTGAGATAGAGAGTGGGGAGATCCCAAGGGCAGACAGTCCCCCCAGAATGAAAGTTAATCAAAGAGGAAGGATGATAGGAAAGGAGAGAGGAAGGAAAGAAGCATTTAGAAGAGAAAGGGAAGGAGACAGAGCAATCAATCAATCAATCAAATCTTTATTTATCCAGGCAAACATCGCTGAGCACAGCTCATTTGCAAGATGGACCTGGTAAGGTCAAGGTTCAATTTACATAGATACATAAAAAATATTCAATATACACACACACTCTAGGATACTACATAGAATATTCAGTATACACACAGTCTAAGGATACATTCTAATCAGACTATACATTAAATTCAGGTGTAGTGGTAATAAGGGGTGAGGGGAAGGGGAGCGGGAAGTGGTGTGCCTGGCTGGTGGGGGAGGAGGAAGATGTTGGGGGCCTATACTGTGGAACGGATAAACTGTGGGCCTTATGAAGAGGGCAGGAGGGTGACACTGGGGGGTTTGTATAACAGGGGTATAGGGCTGTGATATATGACAAGGGATTAAGGGGAGGCAGATGGAAAGGAGGGGTGCATGGAGTGTGAAGGGTGGTGACTCTTAGTAAAGGTGGATACCTTCCGTGAGTTGGCTATCTAGGGAGGGAGATGGTTAAGATTAGGAATACTCTACTGTTTGTGGAAACAATTACATTTTTCTTTGATAAGCTTCGAATACAGATATTTAAAGGATGTAAATGAGATGTATCTGTTCACTTTCAGGGTCTTCTGCATCGTATTCCATAAGGCAGATAAGACATAGCTGATAGCAGATCTACCATATCGAGAATTGAATTTGGGCACTTTAAGCAAGATGAAGTTTAGACTTCTTAGGGCATATTTACTTGATGTGATTTGTGTGAAGCAGTCTGAGACGTAATTTGGTAGCATCTTTGATATCGCTCTATGAGTTCATAGTGTGGCATTCCTGTCTCTTCTAAATTGGAGCGAGGTCCATCCAACTGCAGCATAAAGTGAGCAGTGGTGAGTGCTGAGAGGAAGATCTGTAATAAACCTCAAGGCTCTATGGTAAAATGTGTCCAGTTTGCTCAGATATGAGTTGGGGCAATGACCATATAGGAAATCTGCATAATCTAATACTGATAGAAATGTGGCCTGTACCAGCTTCTTTTTAGAATCACTTGTGAGAAAGTGCTTTATTCTGTAATAGATCCCAAGCCTCCGATGGAGTTTTTTTAGCAGATCTTCCAGATGATCTAAGTAGTCGAGTCTACTGTCTACCCAGACCCCCAGATATATGAATTTTGCAACATATTCAAGATTTTCACCAAGGACAGTGGATATGTGGGGGAGATTGTTTGGGAAGGAGTGTCCGGCTTGTGTTTGGGAGGAGAAAAACATTGCCTTTGTTTTTTTTGCATTTAGCAGGAGTTTTTTTCCCAGTAGTTGGTGTTGTAATAGGTTGAATTCTGCTTGTGGCTCTATGCATGCTGTTATGGGAGAGGGGTGACTGACATACACTACTGTATCATCCGCAAACAGGTGTACAGTGGCTTTGGTGAGGTTATTGTTGATGCTATTGATATAGATGGCAAATAGGATTGGGCCGAGGATGGATCCTTGGGGAACTCCTCTTTGGAGAGATTTGAGTGGTGATAGGTCTCCTTCAGCCTTCACCTGCTGGGTCCTTCCCATGAGATACTTATTAAACCATCTAATGGAGGTTGAGTCAAGTCCTATGGATTTCAGGGAGGCGAGGAGCAGTTCGTGGTCGACCATATCGAATGCCTTACTCAGGTCTAAAAATACAGCACAGACACAATTTTTTTGTTCAGTTCGAGTTGCCAGTCATTGGTTACTTTAGCCAGGGCTGTGATGGTGCTGTGGTTGGTTCTAAACCTAGATTGCACTGGATTTAAAAGATTAGCCTCTTCAAGATATCCTCTTAGTTGGGTGCTTACAATTTTTTCTAGCAGCTTGGATAGCACAGGGAGGATAGAGATTGGCCTGTAGTTGTTGAGGTCCATGGGGTCCCCTGCTTTCAGTAGCGGGATAACTTGGGCTGTTTTCCAGCTCAATGGAATAGATCCTAGTTGTAGTGAGAGGTTAAATAGGTGTGTTATTGGCACTGCTAATACTTGTATGGCAATTTAAAAAAAATGGGGATCAAGGGAGTCTGCACCTGCACTTTTTTGGTGTCCAGCTGTGATATTAATTCTTCCACCTGCTTCAGGGTGACTGGTATGAAGGAGAAGGTGGACTCCGTTACCCATGCTTCAGTGTTCTTGATACCTAACTGGGAATGCATTTGGTTAGCCGGAGAGGTGTCAAATGCTAGACCAGCAGTTGTAAAGTGATTGTTGAATGATTCCAGGACTTCCAGTCTATCAGAGATGGCTCCCTTGCCATTGTGTATTTTGGCTGGGAGTGTGTTACTTGGATCATATCCTGTTATGTCTTTTATGGTGTTCCAGAACTTGGCAGGGTTGTGGCAGGAGGAGTCTAGTTCAGACATATAATAAGCAGCCTTAGCATCTCGTACTTTCCTGGTACAGATATTCCTGGCTTTTTCGAACAGCTCCCAATCAGTTGATATCTTAGTTTTTCGTGCCTTTTTCCATAACTTGTCTCTGTCAAGGAGGGCAGCTTTAAGGTCAGGAGTGAACCAACGGTAGGTTTTATTTTTGATGCGTACCTTAGAAATTGGAGCATGGATATTAAGGGCACCTGTAGTAATGTCATTTAGCACCTCGTACGCTATCTCCACTGTGTTTGCTAAGTAAAACTCTTGCCATCGTGTGGAGTGGTTTATCTCTTCCGGATATGCCTCAATGTTGAATTTTTGTTTTGATCTCCTCATTGTGAACTTGGTGGGGGATGACGGCTTGCATGCTGATCTTATTCCCGCAATAAGGCAGTGGTCACTGATGTCATTTAATAGTACTCCAACATGCGAGAAAAGGTGAGGTTTAGTCACTAGTATAACATCTAATAGTGTGCTGTTGCTTGTATTCTTTTTGTTGATTCTGGTGAGTTCATTTATGAGCTGTGTAAACTCATGTGTATCGCAGAATGATATTAAGGGTGCAGCTGCCTTTGAGAGCCAGTTTAGGTTTAGGTCTCTTATGATCATAGTTTCTTCTGTTCCCTTTTTGATTAGGTCACCCAGGTGGGATAATAGCTTGAGGTCAGCTGAGGGGACCCTATAGCAGCCAATTAGCTGCAGCGATGTGGTGTGGGAGAGGGACACTTTGAGGGATAGGCATTCAAATTCCTTTACCATGGATAATGAGTCGAGGCAGGTTACAGATAGGCTGTCCTTCACATATATCGCTACCTCACCCCTAGTTTGCATGTCAGCTCTGAATACTTGATAATTAGGTAAGTTTATGTCTTTGTCGGCTGTGACAGGCCTGATCCAAGTCTCAGACACTACTAGTATATCTGGTAGGGTATGGTTAACCCAGGCTTGGATCATCGTGATCTTCTTTAACAGACTGCATACATTAATATCGAGAAAGCCTAGCCCTTTGATCTTGGCTAAGTCTGTTGGTGCAGTGATGACCTCTGGGGGTCCTGGGTTAAGTTCTAAATTTCCTGAGCATATTAATAATAGTATCAATAGTTTCATAGTTGCCACAAGTGATAGGTTAAAGATTCTTGCCGTTGCCGTTTTTTTTTATTCTGATATCACTTTGTTTGCCATCTGGATATGGAGCTTTGGCCTCTTATTAGAGCACTGATTAGTAGTCCTGCAGACAGGCGCATTGAATAATTTTCTGTACAGAGTTGAAGCAAGGTCCCATAAGATAGTAAATCTGCCTGAGTCCCTCCATGGCAACTGCTCCATGGGTTATGTTGTAGCATTGGGAGGTCATATATACATACCCAGTCCCTTGTGACTGTTGCAGTAATGCAGTAAGTCGAGTAATATAATAAATCTCCCTGTGTGGCATCCTCTGAGAGATATCCTTTTTCACTGTGCTCAGGATACAATAATAGAGCTAGCAGAATCCAGAGAAATCCCCCCATTATGAAAAGTATAACTGGTATGCAGAAGGTACTATATCAAATGTCTTTCGTGGTGCCCTCAGTAGATTGCTAATATAAACGACTTATTCAGCTACTGTCCGGTGAGTAGAGTTTAAAAAAAGGGAATATAAATTAGAGGGAGAAGGATAGAAAAACACAATAGGGGGTGCCTAGCGTATGTATTTCTCACTGTGATGTTTAAGGGCAAACAATGGTCAAGCTTTGGCTCAACAGTGTGGGCAGCATAAGCGAGCAGAAAGGGAGTCTGCTGATTTGGTAGCTAACAAGGGGATATAGAACAGGCTACAGGTGGGCATAAAAATTGAGGTTTTGCCGTACCTTTCCCTGGCAGTCCCTCCGGTCTGGCAGTTCCGAGCGTCGGCTTGCAGCTGCTGACCGCCCGCTGGCAGAGACTGGCCCCGGCGCTCGACTGTGGGCACTTAGCGAGGGTCCTCTTCTGAGGAAAAAAGACAGAGCACAGCAGGTTAAATGCTTTGCAATGGCAAGCGTCAGCAGTGCAGCAGGGGGCCGAAAATTAGCACTTTAAAGGCAATGATAATGATATTGAGAATAATAATGCAGGCCATACTGCCCACGATTGAGTACAGGGATTTGTGTAGAAAGACCAAGAATCCCTCTAGTGGCAGGTCTGTATAACCTGCTAATGGAAAACTAGCCACAAAAAAAAAAAAAAAAAATTCTATTATACAGTTGAAATGTGCTTAGTTCTATCGAAAATCTATTTGTAAAAAGTGCCAGATGGCTGAAGCAGGGGAAAAGTCCTGGCCAAACAGAGTGGGTTTGCTGGAAGCACCCGTGTTCCAATTGGCTGCACTGTTTCATACCTTCCAAGGAGCTGCAGGCGGGCGTCCTGGTCTCAGTCAGTGGCTGACTGGGTGCCGGCCGACCGTGGGGGAGCTGAAACAGCCCTGTTCTAGGGCAGGCAGCTGGAGAGAAGAAAAAAGAGCAGGTCTTAAATAGCATAGAGGTTAGGATGGGTTAGATCTGAGCAGTTTAGTAAGGCAAAAGGTAGTTAGACTTTTCGGCACCAAGGCAGAGTGCTTGGATGGGGGGGGCTAGCACTGAGACAGAAGAGGTGTAAGCGCTTTAAAACACTAGTAGAAATTACAATCCAGCTAATACAGTTGAAAAACTTCTATTACATAGTTGAAATGTGCTTAGTTCTGTCGAAAATCTATTTGTAAAAAGTGCCAGATGGCTGAAGCAGGGGAAAAGTCCTGGCCAATCAGACCGTGTTTGCTGGAAGCACTCTTGTTCCAATTGGCTGCACTGTCCCATACCTTTCAAGGAGCTGCAGGTGGGCGAAAGAAAAATGAGGGAGCACAAACAAAAATCTAACAAAATCTGGAAGGCCATGTGTGATAATGCTAGAAGTCTAGAAAATAAGATCCCAGACCTAGAGGCCATCATGTCAGAGGCAGACCTGAAGATTGTGGCCATTACTGAGATGTGGTGTACTAACAACCATGACTAGGACTAGAGATGTGCAAAATCGAAAAATGACACCTAACATAATGTTTTGCGTAATTTCCGCATTACGTGAAATATTTCGATTAGGCATAACGTAACTTCACCCTCAGTTCAGCTTTCGCACAAAGCATAAAATTATGCCCAAATTACACCAATTTCAGTTCTTGTTAGTCAAGCGGTAGCTTCGTTTTCTTAATAGGCAGTCTAAAGTTGTAAAAGTGGATTCCAGAAAAATTAGCCCATATACTTGTATAAGCACCGTGTTTCCTGGCTAAACGTCACAATACGGAAGAGCATGAAGGAGGAGTGGGCGGACTAGGAAGCAGGAAGGGATTGGCTGGCTGGCAGCTCAGTCAGAGTTATGATCCCTTCCCAAACCTTACAGAGCATATTAAAATGTTTACTGTTGGCACAGAGGGGCTATCGCTGCCCCAGGGTAGCAGGCTGTGAAGCCCACAATGTAATGTTACAATTTTACTTTAAACTGGAACACTTGACATGAACAGACTATGTCTGATGAGCACAGCCAGCACCCAGCAGCCAGATTTGGAGAGAGGTAACATACTGCGCAGCCCAGCAGTGGATATCCTGAATATTGACAGAGCCATATATAAGATAGTTACTGTCAAAGTCTGACATCTCTGTCCTGCAGTAACCACAAACTTAATACTTAACCATATCAACCAACCTGACCTCAACCACCTCCTCCCACCCACCCACCCACCAAAGACCATCACAAATTAAGAATATTTACCATGAGTTAATCAATTGCACACGTATTGAACAGCAGCAGTAGTGCACCTGGAGTTAACAGCTCTTAAATTCCTGCAAGTGTCTGGAAAAGAAAAAAATGCAATCTAACTCAGATACCTGAGCTGCAGTCACCTATTCATCCCCGTAATAAAAAAATTCAATACTTACCTTGTCCTTGAGCAATGTTAAATGTGGTGCATTCTAACTTCCTGTATCCACATCCTGGGCTGGTATGCATGTTGTCAAGATGATGTACTCCTCAGCGCACTAGATAAATATAAAATAAATACAAACATATAAGAACTCATGACATCCCAATTCCAACCCACCATCCACCTTCTCTTGCACCTAAAAAAATAAATACAGATACTTACTTGTGCAGCAGCAGCAGCATTGATCAACTATGTGAAGAGGATCCCCATGAATCAGACAAAGCATTACTTCTCATGGCAACTAGTCAGAGCAGCAGGCAGCAGTTACAGGCCAGCAATGGCAGCAGCACTCAAAATGTCATTCAGTCCACACTGACTTAAAACCACAGAGACAACAGAGCTAACCAGGGGGATCATCATTGCGAAATGATAATTCCACAGTTCGCAATCAACTGAGAAAGCAGCAGCAGGAGGAATTAAGTACAAGTTTAAATTGCAGCAGGACCATTTTACAGAAGGATTTATTTTTCTCATCGTGGTAAAGTGGCTTATGTTGCATGTTTGGCAGCAGCACCACACTTAGGCCCGAAAAGCATTTAAATGGTGCAGAAAACAACACATTTGGGTCCTTATGGTGGGTATGAGCCATGTAACTGCATGCCTGACACCTGATTTCTGTCTGAATGTACTGTGCAATTTATTGGGAAACATTTGTGGACATTTATTGCCTGTGCTGCACTGGCAGGAACAAGATGTGACTGAAAAACAATTGTAAACAATGGACCAAAGACCATCGTTTGGTCTGGGCGGTGGTCTGGGCAGCATAAAACATCATGGCTGGGACCTGATTTCAGTGTCAATTTTATGTAACATATTTTGGTAAATATTTCTGGACTTGCAGGCCCCATTTGGCACCAGCAGCAGTGAGTTTCAGGCAGAAATATTGGGCAAACAGGCCCTAAAACAGCTATTTAATGTCTGGGTGGTAGGGGGGGGGCACCCTAAAACATCATGGCTAAGACCTGATTTCAGTCTTGATTTACTTCAACATTTTCTGGGAAACATTTATGGAATTGTGGAGCATGTTAGACAGTGGCAACACTCTGTCTCACTCTACATTCTCAATGTCATCCTAATTTTTTCCGGACATACCGTATTTCTCGTCTCATCATGCCTACTCGGCACAGCATGGCTTTAAGAGGTTGTGTTAAACTGTAGCCCTACTAGAGTACATTTTGGACCTGGTGGTGGTGGCAGTGTGGTTGGGCACTGTAACACCAAGTTAACATTGTGGCAAGCCCAAGCAATGGGGACACACGTGTTCAGCACCCACAAAAACGTTCCACATATGCAACTGGTCGGCCAACTGGGTAGCTTGGGGGTGGGCAACAAGGTGGTAAGCTGGATAAGGAACTGGTTAGGGGATAGGAGACAGAGGATAATGGTAACTGGAGTTCACACCAAAGAAAGAAGGGTGAACAGTAGGCTACCTCAGGGTTCAGTGCTGGGATCAGTCCTCTTTAATGCCTTCATTGAAAGGGCAGGTCCCATAGTGCCTTGCAACATCCTGCAACCACACAGGATGCTGCAAGAAAATCAAAACAAAAAACAGATAGGAGATAATAGATAGCAATTAGGAGGCATAAGCAAGTAGAAGAATGAGGAGGGTACTGTGATGTCTTCGTTTTTCATCAACACACAGTGTAAGGGGAAAAGGGCTTTTATAGGTACAATTGAGGGGGGTCCTTCTTGCTTTAGAACTTAGGGTGAAGACTGCATATATTTGGAGGACAAACTTTGTTGGTTGGCTATCGTTTACATGAGGGTACGGTATCGGGGAGCTGGGGGAATCATGGGCACAACTGGAAAAGGTGGATGAGGGGGTCACGGGGTGGCATGGGCATCCTTCTACTGAAAACGAGGGGGGATGCTGGTGGGAAAACAGTGGTATGGGAAGGGTGGTAGGCTGCAACAACTGTGGAGAGAGTGGGAGAGTGTTTGGTGTGCAGGCAAATAAGGCAGCTTAAGAATGAGATCAGCTGTTTACAAATGTAGCTTAGGAGAAGACGGAGGGCTGTGATGCTGGACAACTCAGTGGCTGGGGAGAGAAGGAGGGTAACTGTGAGGGGAGGACTGATTAAGGAGGATGGGGGAGGAGTGGGAATTAGAGGGCAGATGGGAGAAGGAGAGGAATCTAACAGTTGCAGAATCAGCCGTGGTAGCTGGGAAAGCAGAAGGACAAAGGAAATAGGTGGTAGTGAAGGGACATTGAAAAATTAGTTCAAAGTACTGGCAGGATTGAGGGATATGATGGGGGTGTACAGGGCAGAGGAACTGATGACAGACAAGGTGAGAATGGAATGGGAGGGGGTCAAAGGGTTGATGGGGTATGGTATAGGGGACTGGTCGAGCTTGGAGGGTAATGGGGAAGGGGGAAGGGATGCACCAGAGGAAGGAGGCAGGTGGAGCCCAATGGAGAGGAGAGGTAGACTCAGAGGAAAAAGCGGAGAAGGAGAGCAAGGCAGAGGCAGGGGACATTACAACAGGAATGAAAGGGAGAACAACTGTGCTAGAGGAGGAGGAGGAATGGAGAGGAAGAGGACGGGATAAAGGAAGGACAAGGCAAGCAGAACATGAAAACAAGGGTGGGATCCTAGTGCTGGAGATTCAATTCTGAAAGGAATCAGATGGGGAAGCAAGGGGGAGAGGCATAGTAGCATATGTGTGGAGGCCATGCGAGTCATGACAGCAGAAAAAGTGGGTCGGTCTGTTCCGAAGTAGGGCTGCGCGAACCTCCAAAAGTTCTACCTTGCCAACTTTCTAAGTAGAACCCAAAAAAGTTCTCCCAGGTTCGACCTGGTTTCTACAATAGAACCAGGTAGAACAGGGTTCTACCAGGTAGAACAGGTTCTACCTGGTAGAACAGGGTTCTACCAGCTATAACCAAGTTCTACCAAATAAAACCAAGTTCTACCAAGTAAAACCAGGTTCTACATGGTATTACCAGGTTCTATAATATATAACCAAATTTTAACTGGTTCTACTTAATAAAGAAATCCATAGAAGTATTTTTTAGCATGTCTGGGAACGTAGATGTAGCACTAAGAATGGTATGTTTTGCAAAGTTTTGGTGCATAGGATTCTGTCTCAGTGCATCAACATTTTATAAAACTTAGCCATTCTTGAAATCTTAATACTACATGTACTTTCCCAAACATGCAAACTAAGTGGATTTTTTACTCAAGTAGAACCGGGTAGAATTCTGTTTTATATTACAGAGCCTCGCTGTGTTTTCACTACTAAAACGGCTTAACTTGACACAGCAAGCAGTTAGAGAATACATTGTCCTGGTTTCGGTGCAGCTACTCAACAGAGTCAGCAGTGCTATACTGGCTGGTTTGGGAGTAGAGCTCCCTGAATTTGCACCTAGAGATGCAACCGCCATTTGCTCAAAAAATATTTTAATTAGGAACATTTATAAAACCCATCACGGAAAGACAGGAAGCATGTGTGTCAGACCCTTTACGCAAAACCATGGGTGGTAAAAAAAAAACCAAAAACAGTAGCAGCACTTCTCAGGCAATCCAGGGGAAAGGTGAGAATAGTACAGAAAATTCAGGACATTGCTGAAGAAACCCATCTTGGTACTCAGAGGATGAGCAGCATAAGGGCCATCATAGTGCAGCAGCCAGTATTACAGAGAGATTTATTTCCAAACAGGCCAGTACAGCACCGCTGACTGCATCGAGTAGCTACACATTCAGGGAGATTATCCAAAATAGGTTAGTAGTAAAGCACTAGTAGGTGCATTGTGTGCCTGGAAACACAGAGAGATTTATTCCTGGCAAATAGGTCAGTACCACACTGCTGGTTGCAAGACTTGTGTCAAGCTTGAAAACACAGGGAAATTTACCACAGGTAAGTAAAGCACTAGCAGGAGTAAAATATAAGAGAAAGAGGAAATTGTTTAACCAGAATCGTACACTAAGTCAGAGCTTTCCAGGTGCAACCTGGGAGCACAAGGAAGTTAAGTGACTTGCTCGGGGTCACACAGTATGCAAGAGGGAGCTGATGGGATTCAACCCCATCTCTCTAGCTTTGCAGTGCAGCTCGGTCTTGTACAACCGCTGCTGTTTGCCTTTAAGAGATCAGATTTACTCATCAGTGAACACAGCACTAGCACTCAGAACTGTCTCTCAGGGATGTCTTTCTACTGAGCTTGCCTTTACCTTTCACTCCCTGCAGTGACTGCACTCCAAAAGAAAAGTGTTTTTTATTATTACGGTGTGATCTGCAACCCACATAGTAAGCAGGACTGGTACAGCTCCTCGGGGTTGCCTACCCCAAACACTAAGAAACACAAAACAAAGGGCAGTGCTGCAGTCACATAACCATGCTGGACACAGCAAGTTTGAAATTTCCAAATGATTCATTTTCCCAGTCAGTCTATTGACCATGACCACCAACTAGTAACAGACTACTGCCACTCAGACTACCAATCTTTGAGTGGCACTAGACTGTTACTACTACTAGTTGATGGTGAATTGACTGTGAAAATAAAGCATTTGAAAACTTCAAACTTGTCTGTGTCCAGTGTGGCTGTTTTTTCCCCCCAATTGATTAACCAGGACTGGCACACTAAGCTGAAAGCTTGTTTACAGGTGTGACCTGGGAGCACAGGAAAGTTAAGTGACTTGCTCTGGGTCACACAGTATGCAAGTGGTGGCTGTGGGCTTCAAACCCAGGTCTCCAGATTTGCAGCTCAGAGCCTTAATTTAAACCACTGTCCTACACTGCCTCCCTAAATGTGACTGCAGCATTGCCCTTTACTTGTTTTTTTATACCAAAATTTTGTTTAATTTGCAGTTAGTGCCCTGTTTGCTGAGCCTACCCTTCTGTTTCACTCCATGCAGTGAGTGCACTCCAAAGTTTTTTATTCCTAGACTTTAATTTGCAGTTAGTGCCCCTACACTACCCCAGACCAACAGAGAGTAGTGTAAATGTGCCCCCCTCTCAACCCTGCCCTTCTGTACATTTTCTACCTCCTTCCCTCAATTTATTGACTTTCTGTCCTAGTCAAAAACACCAAACCCCCTTTTTGTTGGCCAGGAGTTGCCACAACAAGTTCAAATGATCGACAATTGACTTTAAATGAGAATGATTTACTTATGTGATGAAGCAGTGTAACTTTGTTTTGCACAGTTAGTGTTCTTACAGTAGCCCAGTTCAACCCGCAACTGCAACACCCTGCCAACCCGGCCCCTCTGTACTTTTTCTCCTTCTTTCCCTTTCCTTGGTGAAATGAGGTCACTGTCACTAATGTTTTTTTTGGCAGAAATTGCCACAACACAAGTTCAGATGATCAACGTTGACTTTGAGGCTTTTATTTATTTATGTGAAGAGTAACAGAGCGGAACGTTTATGACCACTGTCCACCACTCGGGCAGTCCCTCGTGTGTCTCTCTCACATACTTTACAATGACTGGCTGGAGGGGCAGGCTCAGCAGTCAGCATCCCACATTGTGCAGCCTGCTGTACAAATGGTAGCCTGTGATGCTGCCTAGGACCCCCCTTCCTCCAATCACAAGGAGTGACACTGGGGGTGACGTCTCTTTGCTGGTCTGGTGACTCTTCCTCTCCTGCAGTGCTGTACCACATGAAGAGCCCGCTGGAGAGCTCCAGGAGCATGTGTGCAACTGGTAGAGATTGTTTTGTTTTCTACCTGTTGGGGTCGAACCTAGTGAACCAAAGTTCGCATTTTTACAAAAAAAATTTGTGTTCTGTGGACACCCACGAACACGGGAAGTTTGCCTAATTTAAGGACCAGGTCAAACCGAACTTGCAGCCCTATTCTGAAGTATGCTAAGAGGGGTAGGGAGAACCCTCACATAGTTTTGCATTTGGGAACAAATGACCTGGTGAGAAATACGGTAGATGTAGTCCAGGGGAACTGGGGCTGATTTGTGAGGAGGCAGAAAGATCAGTAACTTTCTCTGAGGTGCTTCCAGTACCCAAAGCGAGCACGCAAGGAAGCTGAGGATGGAGGAATTTAACATGTGGCTAAGAGAAATGGTGTCAGTCAAAGGGTATTGGCTGGTGGGGGAGGAGGGGAAGGACCTGGGAGGGCAAGGCTCTCTATGCTAAGGACAGGCTACACTTGAGAGAGGAGAAAGGAGGTATTGAAACAGAAAGTGGGAGAATACTTAATAATATAATAATAATAATAATTTTAATTTTTTAGGTGCCTTTCAAAAAACCAAGGCGCCGTACATAATAAAATCAACACTTCAAATATATAAACAGTCATTCATAAATAAAATCGTACACATATTATAGTACAACCAACACACTCAATTAATAAAAGCCTGAGACCACAAATAAGTCTTTAAAGCCTGTTTGAATGAATCCACAGTTGTGCACTCCTGAATCCGACAGGGTAAAGAGTTCCAGAGGGTAGGTGCAGCGAACTCAAACGCTCTTGCGCCAGAAGATTTTAAACATACCCTTGGAACCTCTAGCAACCCTTCGCCAGATGAACTGAGTAATCGACAGGGCTGGTAGGGAATCAGGAGCTCTTTCAGTTAATCCGGGCTGAGTCCATGTAGGGCTTTAAAAGTCAGCAAGCTGACTTTATAGGTGATCCGCCACTGAACTGGCAGCCTGTGCAGCTCGGGCAGCACCAGAAAAATATGACAAGATTGTAAAGATCCTGTCAAAAGTCAGGCTGCTGCGTTCTGCACCAGCTGCAGGCAGCGGATTTCTACCCCAGGAAGCCCTAGGTAAAGGGAGTTGCAATAATCCAAGCGAGAGGAAACAAAGGCGTGGATCAATGTCGGAAGGTCATCAGACGGAACAAGGTGCCTAATCCTGGCGATATTCCTAAAATGCTAAAAGGAAGTTTTGACGACCACTGACACCTGCGAGTGCAAGGTCAGCCCTTCATCAAAAATCACCCCCAGGTTACGCACCCATTCAGAGGCTGGGAGTGAGGCGCCACCCACAATAATTCCTGAAGGTGCACCCTTCCCCAACCCCCCTATCAGACGACCTGGATCCACAACCAACACCTCAGTTTTGTCTGGGTTCAACCTTAGCCAGCTGGAATCCAGCTCCATTCTGGTTGGGTGCAAAAGATAGGTAGAGCTGGGCATCATCAGCATAGCAGTGAAACCTCAGCCCATACCTTCTTACAATGTCTCTGAGGGGCAGCCTATACACTGTGAACAACACGGGTGAGAGGACCGAACCCTGAGGAACTCCACATGACAGAGAGATAGGGTCGAGAAATAAACTCCCGACACCACTCTCTAAGATCTACCCATGAGGAAAGATGAAAACCACCTGAGTACTGTTCCAGACAGCCCACAGAAGAACCTCAGATGACCCAACAACACCTCAAGGTCCACGGTGTCAAAAGCTGAAGAGAGATCAAGAAGAACCAAGATGGAACGGTTCTTCCAATCTCTAGCCATCAGGAGATCATTGATCACCCGAACCAGCTCTGTTTCAGTACTATGTCTCTTGCAAAAACCAGACTAGAGTGGTTCATAGATGTCATGGATGGTCAAATGGTCCTCCAGTTGCGCATCCACAACTTTCTCAATAACCTTCCCTATAAAAGGAAGGTTAAACAAAGGTCTGTAGTTAGCGTGGCAGTCTGGATCCAAGGAAGCTTTCTTCAAGAGAGGTGTCACCATCGCCTCTTTTAGAGAGCTAGGAAACTCTCCAGACTCCAAGGAGCACCAGACAATCCATGCTAGGACCGGACCGATAACCTCAATACCTCCCAAAATTAGGGAAGTAGGTCCAGGATCCAATCTACAGCAAGTGGGGTGCACACTCTGGATAATCCGCATGACATCCACGAACTCCAGATGGCCAAAGGTACTCCAAGACACCCGAGGTGCAGTAACCTCGCACTGATCAATTGCAATGCCCATAGAGTGTGCAGGCTAGAGTCCCGCCCTGATGTCAGCCACCTTATTTGCAAAAAATCAAGCAATTTCATCGTACTCTAACTGTGAAAAAGCTCTCTGCACTTGAAGACAAGCTGGGTTGCACAGTCTGTCCACAGTGCGAAAAAGCTGAGCTGGTCGCTTCTGAGCAACTCTAATCTCCCTGGACAGGAACTCTACCTTCTTATGGGAGATTGCAGGTAGACTTGATAATGTTCCAACAATCTAAGGTGGTCGGCATCAAGGGTGGATTTCAACCAACAACGCTCCAACCTATGACCTAGTCTCCGCAGCTCCCTCAAAGACCCATCAAACCAGGGAGATCAAGGGCGAAGGGGGAGCGGTCAAATGCGGACAGGGGCAATAGAATCCAAAGCTGTCGAGACAGCCAAATTATAAGCCGTGCTACGAAGTCTCCAGATCACTGCTGGCAAGCAGGGGAAGGCGATAGGTCAACGCACCGCCATTAGACCCTGAGAACTTACATCTCGTAAAGGGTGGGATCTGACCATTTCCATAGGGGTAGGCCTACCGGGGGGGGGGGTTAAAAACTAAACCTCACAGTGCAGTGATCCGACCACCCGACTGGATCCACCTTCAAATCAGAAGCTTCAATCCCTAGGAGGAAGACTAAGTCAAGGGAGTGGCCATGTCTATGGGTAGCGGAGGTAACCACCTGTGTCAGGCCCAGAGAAGTCATCAGCTGGAGGAAGTTTTGTCCAAATTGCGAGAGTTCATCATCGACCCAGGCATTGAAGTCGCCAAGAACCATCAGTCTTGGTGACTCCAATGCCTTGTCAACGATGAAGTCCGCCACTTCCTGAAGGAAGTGTCTCTCATCACTGGGTGGACGATAGACGAGAACGATCCGACGAACTACACCCCCTACAATGGCACACTTGAATGACTCAGTCTCCCCTACCAATACACTAGTGAGGTTGAGTTTGGTCTTGAAACAGACTGCCCCTCCCCCCCAAGGTCCAATCTCTGATGGTGTATTACCGAGTACCCGGCCGGAACTAAAGCTTCAAAAATGGGGCCAGAATTCTCATCCAGCCAGGTCTCGGTAATGCAAGCCAGGTCAGTCACTTCCACAAGATCAGCAATAATTGCTGTCTTGTTTTTGACCGACCTGGCATTGCATAACACCGTCCGAGTTGGACGAATGCCTTGTGCCTCCCGAACCACCTGCCGACTCAGTTCAGTCGTGCCCTTGGGTATGGGAACCAGACATGGCTGACCACGTTCTGATTTCCATTTCACCCCAAGGCGTCTCCTGACTCCCAGGACCCCGATTTGATGACCCTGCTCATTCACCCTCCACTGTTCACCACCCCCCATCTTCCTCCCCCTCCTCTGTGCTATACCAAGTGCTCTACAGTACTGGTACACACCAAATTCCAGAGGAGGAAGAAAAAAAGGATGGAGGGCTCGAAGAGCAGAGGGTGAGTAGTGCACATCCATGGAGGCAAACAGTGCATCCTACACGAACTCAAACAAATATATTACTACAAGATTCTTAAAATATATATAACTTAAATAACTTGAATGGCTGTAGATAGCCTCACCTCCCAGGCAATACCAGTGCTTTATTAATCCCAGCTCTGCTCACCAGACCATAGGCATTAAATAGACAAAACAGAAAAAATAAACCCTCTTACAACCCAAAATGGATGAAGGAATTCAGGCACTCTCACTGCCTAAATTAAAAAATCACAGTCTATAAAACTACTATATAACATAAAAAATTAAAAACTAAAATGAGTCAGAAAGAATATGTGGACCCCAGGTCCTCTCACCACCAGGGAGCCACCCACAATGTCCAGATTAGTCCAAACGAAAAAAGGTACAGTTCATTCTTGTTGTTATCATTCGTGCAGTAAGTTCCATGGTCCAGCTTAGAAAACAATTACACCATCAAAATCCCAGTCATCCGATAAAACCCAAACATATTAGTCTCCAACCGTTCTGGGCTGCAACTTGAACTAAGATGGCCTGACAGAGTTCCAGTAACTCAATTCATCTTTGTTGCTCTCCACTCGGCCCAAAAACAACTGTAGACTCTTGTATCCATTCAGTCTCAAAGGCCAAATGTAAAACCAGGTGCAGCTCAGAGGAAAGAGAAAACCCACCCCCCCCAGCCACAAACAGGCCCTGATCACTCTCACCCACAACCCGCAGCTACAAGCACCTCAAAGCTGGGCCGACAGGACCAGCCACAAGGCCCTTTAGGAGAAAATGCAGGCAGTACCTCCAGCTTCCCAGGGCACAACCCAACAGCTCCCGCTCAGTCATGAGAACCAGAGACCGGGTATAGCCCTAAGGCCAGTAGAGAACCAGGAAATCCCCACCCCCACACTGCCCTTGGTCTCTCCTCAAAACTTAGTCCACCTTCAGAGGTACACCGGTGTCGATAACAATAACAGCCACCAATCTTCACAAGCACCAAGACCTCTGTCCTCGATCTTTGCGTGGTAATATTAATAGAGGCATTAGTCAAATCCGAACAGTTCTCCTCAAAAGATGGTAAATTTGGTATCAATCTGCCCTCTAACTGCACAGTCTTCCCCGCAGCAGGCAAAGATAAATCAAAGTTCCCACAGCAATTCTGCCCAGATCCTCCAGACTCAGGCTCACAACACGAGCAGCAAATTCCAGCCCACAACGTCAGGCAGTAGGTTCCAGCCCCACTACCGGATAAAAATCTAAAGTCTGTATTGGTTCTTCAAAATCGAAACCCGACATAATTTCAGCAGTGAACTCACCATAACAAAATGAGCCACCAAATAAAACAGCTGTATACTCCAAAGTAACTAAGCAGGACCGAGAGCGAGCGTCCTTAGGGTATTGATAATCGTGGTTTCACTAAACAAAAGTGAACCACCGTAACAGCCGATTTAGCTCCTAACTAGCGAAAAAATATCCAAAACACTAGTTGTATACCCACAGTATGCTAGAACAATATATAACTCACTTGTCAGCCCTAACTTACTAAAAATAAACTCAAAAATAAAATAAAACAAACTCAGACTCCGGAGCTCAAACCTCAGGCAGCTCACACACCATCGCCATCTTGCTTGTACATTCAAACTTAGCAAACAATGAGAACTTAAACTAGAAGAGGGGGGTGGCAGGTGGGCAGGAGTCAGGCAGGATCCACAGGAAGGGAAGCCGAATGAACTTATCCCCCCCATACCAGCAGCAAGGGACTTAGGGAGGGGTCAGGAGGGGATGCTAGAAAGGGAGAGCAAGTAGGGAAGGAAGCAGGGTGGAGGGTGGTAACTTTGAATTGTAGGAGTCTAGGGAACAAAGCAGAAGAGTTACAAGCTCTCATGGCAGATGGGGAGGTGGACATGGTTGCCATCACCGAGACATAGGCCACCCATTATCATGACTGGGACCTGGCAGTACCAGGGTATAGGTTATTTTGGAAAGACAGGGTAAAAGAGAAAGGGGATGGTGGTGCTGTATGTGATGGAAGGACTGAAATGTGTCAGGAAGGAAGGGGAGGAGGGCAGTATGGAGTCATTATGGGTGCAGCTGCAGGACTCCAAAAACAGGACCTTCAGGATGGGAGTGATGTAGAGGCCACCATCTCAGACTGAGGAGTTAGACAGGAAACTAGTGGGACTGATCAGACACACCTGTGGGGGGGCAGCACAGTGATTGTGGGGGACTTCAACCTGCCAGGAGTGGATTGAGGTACCCCAGCCACCATGAATAGGAGGGAGAAGATACTTCTGAACGCCTTCCAGAACAGCTTCCTATTACAGATGGTCAGTGAGCCAACCAGGTTAGAGAACACCCTAGACCTCATGCTGGTGAATGGTGAGTTTGTGAGGGAGCTGTGGGTGGAAGAATCGCTGGTGGGAAGTGACCACCACTCAGTATGGATCCTGATAAATATGGGGAAAGGGTGAGTAGAAATGGGCACAAGGGTGTTAGACTTCAGGAGGGCCAACTTCGGGAGGATGAGGGAAATAGTACAGGGGTATCTGGCCAGGATCCATCCAAATATGGACACTAACCAGAAGTGTGAGGTCATTTAACTGGGAGTTGTGAAGGTAACCACAATATGTACAAGGGTCCTGAGTAGGAAGGCTAGGGCCAAGAAGCCTAGTTGGGTGAGCAGGGGGGTCATGGAAAAAGTAAGGAAGAAAAGATCCACCTTTAGAAGGTACAAAGAAACAGGGGGAGGGGAGAACAGGGAGGAATACCTGAAGGAGTCAAGGGAGGTGACAAGGGCCTTCAAGACAGCCAAGGTACCCAAGGAACTCAGGATAGCACAGTGTATCAAAGAGGGGGAGAAGGACTTCTTCAGGTACATCAGAGAGAAAAGGAATTGTAAGGACCAGATAGTAAGGATCAAGATGGATGGGGGGGTGGGTGGAAACAGGAGCAGAACAGGCAGAAGCATTAAATGAGTACTTCTGCTCAGTATTTACTAAAAAAAGGAAGCTGTGCACCAAAGGGGTGGGAGGGTGGAGCAAGGGGTGAGGAGACAGATGGGGAAATCCCAGTGGGCAGGGTACCGGAGGGCTTGAGGGCACTGAGCGTGGACAAGGCACCTAGGCCAGATGATATACACCCCAGGGTGCTAAAGAAGTTGGCAGAAGTCCTGGCAGAACCCTTGGCAGACCTGTTCAATGCCTCTCTGAACTCAGGGAGTGTACCTCAGGACTGGACGATGGCACACGTGTTATCCCTCCACAACAGCAGCCCAAAGGTTGAGCCAGGAAACTACAGACTGGTAAGCCTCACATCCATCGTGGGAAAGCTGATGGAGACAATCCTGAAGGAGAGGCTGGTTTTCCTCCTAGAGGCTAATGGGTTGCAGGATTGCAGACAGCATGGGTTTATTTCAGGCAGATCCTGTCAGACCAACCTGATGGAGTACTATGACTGGGTAACCAGGCAGTTAGACAAGGGCCATGCAGTGGATGTCCTGTACCTGGACTTCAGTAAGGCCTTTGATTCAGTGCTACATGGGAGGCTAGGAAATAAGCTGGAAGGCACAAGGGCGAGGGCAAAGATGGTGGGATGGGTAGTGAACCATCTGCAAAGGAGACAGCAGAGGGTGGTGGTGGGAGAGGAGCTCTCATGTCCCAGGGCGGTGACAAGTGGTGTGCCACAGGGCTCTGTACTGGTATCAGTGTTGTTTGGGATCTTCATTTTATTTATTTATTTATTTATTTATTTATTTATTTATTTAGTACTAGGATTACAAATACCTTTGAACCATCAGTTCATTTACAAAGGTTACACGTCAACATGAGAAGTATAAACAAACATAGGGATCAAATAGAAGAGAAATCCATACCGTTAATAACTGATCATCATAAAACACTGACAGCAACAATTACACATAAAGCTGGTTCAGGCTGCATGTAATGGGTACAGAAAACATTGACAAAATCGGCATCATATGCAAAAACAGTAGATACAATAGGTCCAAGTAACATACAATCATTTGGTACAGGTAGCATAGTCCTCAATTACAGGGAGAACATAATCAAGAAGATGTACAACAAGGTGGGAGGAGGGGAGCAGAATAGTGAGGGTTTTGATGAACACCACGAAAGGTGTGCAGTGTAGAGGGAGAACAAGGAGGAGGAAATTCTGCCAAGATTGTGGCATTGTCACGACATGCTAAGCAGCAGAAGTGCTGTGGCAAGGAGGGGGAGAAAGGGGAAAGGGGAAGGAGGGCGGGAGAGGACTAAGGGTAATGCAGTGAGTGTAAATGGGTGGTATGTCACAGGGAGGGGGAGATATGGAAGGAGAGAGGGAGGGATGAGGGGGTAGTGGAGGAGTGTGGCAAATGGAGGAGGGTAGTCGGGGAAATAAAAAGTGTTTGAAAAGTGTCATAGCAGACATCTCAATAGGCATCAAGAGTAAGATCAGTCTGTTTGCAGATGACACCAAGATAGGAGCAGTAGCGGATGACTTAGGAGGGTGGCAGGGCTTGCAAGATGATCTGGCAAAATTGGAGGCCTGGCTGGACACTTGGCAGCTGGGGTTCAATGCTAAGAAATGTAAGGTGCTACATTTTGGTGCAAAAAGCCCAAGGAGGAGCTACTAGTTAGGGGGGGATTCAACTAGCCAAGATGGAGGAGGAGAAGGATCTGGGGGTGATCATAACAGAAGCAATGAACAACTCAGCAGAGTGTAGAAAGGCAGTTGCAAAGGCCAACAGGATGCTGGGTTGCATTGCCAGAGGCATATCCTCCAGGAGGGGGGAGGTTATTCTGACACTATATAGGTCACTGGTTAGACCACACCTAGAGTACTGAGTGCAGTTCTGGTGACCATATCTGAAGAAGGACATTATGTTACTGGAGGCAGTGCAGCACAAGGCAACAAAAATGATCCAGGGTCAAGGAGGCACCCTATAAGTGCAGGCTGAGGAGCTGAACATGTACTCCCAGGAGGAAAGAAGGGACAGGGGGACATGATTTAAACCTTCAAGTACATGAAGTGAATAAATAAGATGGGCACAGAAGGGCTTTCCAAAATAAAGGAAGGGGAGAGATACTTGCAGACAAGATCTAAGATTGGAAGGGTGAAGGTTCAGGAGGGAAATGAGGAGACACGTTTTTACGGAGAGAGTGGTGTCTGGGTGGAACACATTGCCAAAGGAAGTGATATCTTGTAGAACAGTGGGCTGCTTCACAAGGGAATGGGAAAGGGTAAGGGGGAGGGTCACTGGGGGAGGGGGGAAGGAAGGGCTGCTAGCTGCACAATCAAGTAGACTTGATAGACCATTATGCCTTTATCTGCTGGCAATTCGTATGTTTATATGTTTGTATATCTATAAGTGACATAGCAGATGACCTGGAAGGGAAGGTCTACCTCTTTGCAGATGACACCAACATCTGCAAAAGGGTGGACACTCGGGGGGGTAGAACAGATGAGCAGAGATCTGAAACAAACTGAAAGAGTGGTCAAGGGTATGGCAGCTGGATTTTAATGCAAAAAAGTGCAAAGTATTGCACTTGGGGCATAGAAACCCAGGTGTGGACTACACAATGGGTGAAGTGTTAATGGCAATGACCAAGCAGGAAAGAGACCTGTGAGTAATCAGATTAGATGTCCTAAAAGTTGTCAGGCAGTGTGACAAGGCAGTAGGTACAGTAGGGCTAGTGGGATATGAGGGTGCATAAGTAGGGGTATCACCAGCAGAAACCAGGAGGTGGTGTTGCTCCTATATAAAAGACTGGTAAGTCACCGCCTTCAGTACTGTGTCCAGTTCTGGAGGCCACATCTCTGAAAGGACACAGAGTGGAGGCGGTTCAGAGGAGGGCAACCAAAATGGTGCACGGTCAGCATCAATAGCCCTATGAGGAGAGGCTGAAGAAGCTCAATATGTGTACCTTGGAAGAGAGGATGGAGAGACGGTATATGACAGAGACCTTTACATACTGTACATCACAGAGAGAGAAATAAGGTACAGGAGGGGAGCATTTTCTGGACAAAAAGGAGCTCTAGAACCAGGGGACATGCTACTAAGCTTGAGGGGGGTAGATTCAGGAGAGATGTGAGGAGTACTACACTGAAAGAATGGTGGATTCCTGGAACTGCCTTCCAGTGGTGGTAGTTGGGGAAAAACAGTGATGGGGTTCAAAAATGCCTGGGATAGGCACAAGGAGTCATACAAGTGGGGGATGCAGTCGATCAATCAGGGTCTGCAGCAATAGGAGGAAAGTAGAAAAGACAAACTGGGTTGGCCAAGTAGGCGTTATCTGCCATCATATTCTGTTTCTATATTTCTATGCAACTTTACTTACTGATGTTATTTGGAATCTTTTGCTGCTAAAAACTTGGCCAGTCTTTGAGCAAGAGAGTAGAGTGTTGACACACACACACACTCAGCCTCTTTTTCTACATTATTTTTTCCACCCAGACAGTAGCTTATTCCTTAGAGATATGCCCTGTTCACAAGGATGTACCCTGATCAAGCTGAATCCAGCCATCATTCACTTGGCTACTGTTTTTTTCTCTCACATTTTTCCCCACCATCTCCCCTGGTGGGAGTGGTGCCTCTCTAAGCCATGCACAGCCACAGCTTCCCCTGTAGCAAAAGCAAGCTCCCTGACCCAGCTGCAGGGGTCACTTTTTTGGTGAAACCCGAAATCCACTACCAACCCTCCCTGACTGAGATGCACTGCCCGGTGGCAACTGTTTCAGCCATGGCCTGCCTCCTGATATAAAATACCCAGGCTCAGTCCCTGCACATCAGCATGGCAGTGTAATGCTCTAGTATTGGGCTATGGGGTTGACCTCAAAGCCTAATGTTTAGGGTCAATGAACCTACAAAATTGGTGTTAGATCTCTAGTTGTAATGCTATAGGGCTTAAAACTCTGCAGTTTATATAATTGTGAATTTATTTTTTTCATTTCCATATGTATGGAGGGTATATATCGCAGTCAACCTAAAGATAGAAATTTACAACTTGGCACACTTCTGTACAGACTGTGGTGAAGTCACCATAACAACTTTAGTGCAATGTGGACAGATACTTTAAAAATTAGACAGAAATAACTTAAATAATTTTGTGAAAGTTTTGTGAAAATTTTGTGAAATGTAGCAGAAGTGAAATTGAAATTTCACCAGAATTTCACTGGAAGAAGCAATATTTTGCACAGCTCTACCAGTCTACGGGCCAGATATTCAAAACTTTGCGCTGGGTGCAAACCATTTGCGCAGGTTTAGCGTGGGATTAGAGTGGGTTTGCTATATTCAAAAAGCCAAACAGTGAGTGCAAATTGCATTAGCACCGGGCAAAATCATAATGTATGCAAGGGGCAAATGGAGGGGGCGTGTACATGAATACAGGCACAATGCAATATTTAGTGGCTAGCGCCTCACAAAGTGTTTTTGCGTGACTTAGCGCGACACTTAGCATGGTGCACATTACCACCCAGGAAATGGTAGTTTAACCCTGGGCAATCAGCTTTGCGGCATATTTTGGCTTTGACAGTGTTGCGTGGCTTTTGCAACTGGCTTTCGCGACACTAACAAAAATATGACACATAGACAAAGCCGGACATAGAGGAAACATGCTGCTCACTGATGGTATCACAATGATGCCATCATCTGCCACCAGTCCCAGCCATGCCAGGCAGAAAGTGGTGACCCTGCCATCAGTGGACAGCATGGCAGTGTGGCCATACAACACACACCTGTGGACCAATCTTCTGTGGACACCAACAGATGCCAGTACACACATGCAGCACTGTGGGCATGGAGGATGTTGAGGGGAGAGTTTATGGGTGGTCAGGCTGTGCCACAGACCAGGTGTGGCCACAAGGCTGAGACACATCATGCAGTGCACATGGGCCAGTATTGGGAATACCCCAACACCAGTGTGCCTTTCTGATAATAAATGCCCCCCCACCACATACCACACAGCTGTACAATGGCCACAGCACACAAAGCCGGTCATGTACTGTATATGTCACTGTGAGCAATCCATGCCAGAGGTGCAGCATCTGTGGGTCACACAACAGCATAACAGTACTGTCCACTGTCAGTAAACACCTGCATGTTGGGCCTGTCACTGTGTATAGTGCAGTCATCATCACTGCCCTACACACCATAGGCAGTGCTGTGTCCACATACTACTGGCCCCTTTGCTACTGTAGTGTCTGCTGTGCACTGTAGCATGACCCACAGTAACAGTTGCATGCAGCACCACCATCATCTGTGCCTATGCTATGTTGTTCACTGGGGTACAATATTCTAGGCTATGCTGTACTGTTTACATGTAGCCTACAGCTATCATCATCATGCACTGTCAGACTGACCTACAGGTGGAGCTGTGGTCGGACCTAGCCAGCCCCTGTACTTCCAGACTGACCTACAGATGGAGCTGTGGGACCCTGCAGTAACGCTGGGCAAACTGCATGCAAATCAGGGCATAATGAGATGCTAATCTGAATGTTTGCCCAGAGGCTACCTAAGTAGGCTCATTTGCATGTCACTTTTGAATATGGCAAAGTTTAGCTCCGGGCAAACAGTTTAGCTCCACGCTAAACCCACGCAAATGCGTTAGAACTATGCAAACAGGTTGGGGAATATTATACAGTTTTGAACACTGTACTTTCACATGCACTGCTGCCTGCAGCTGTACTGGGTCCACACATTTGCTGGCACACACATTGGCCACATAGTTCACCTTCACTACCTTCACATCGCCATGCACTGTGTTGCTATTGTGGTTTGCACTTCCTGGTTGCTATATTCAGAGCTGTCTTATTCCAGGGCTAAGTTTGCCCTGCACTCCCAGCCCAGTTTGCCCGACCTCATTCCCATGCTATATTCAGAAGCTGTTTGCCCCAGGCTATTCCTTTTGCATATAGCTTGCTTTTTGCTCTGGGCTAAGTTTGCCCAACGGACAGTGCTAATTTAGCCCCTGGGCAAAGTTTTGAATATCTGACCCTAATAGTCTTAATTAGGTTATGAAGCAATCTTACAGTTTTAGAAGCTCCTGGCCTGCTCCAAATCTGACCAATTTCAGTGCATATCTTCCGTTAAACAAAAAAAATGAGATAATAAACCTTGTGACATGATGCACTTCATGAAGAAACCTGCAGTGAATATATCTTCCTTACTGCTTCAATAGACACATGTTTTGTTTTATTGTTGGGATCTTTTTTGTAAGGAGAGCTCACAAAGCCTACCAGATTAGGAGTTCATAGACATTTTCAAATGCATTACTGCAGCACAAATTGTTTGCCTGCAGCTTGATTTTACTATAATGTAATATTCTGAATAACTGTCTGGCACCAAATCAAATATTCTGTGCTTTACATTTACTAATATTAAGCATACCCTACTGAATAAAAATCTAATGAGATAAGATAGGTTTGTAGTGATGATGCGATCACAGAAATGTTTCCTTTTATGGAGTAAAAATATGCATACAAACAGTTCTAGAGCTTGTGTCCTCTCCTAACACTAATTCACATGAAAACAAATAATTGCTAATTAGCAATGATATCACAAATCCTTCACACAAAGGCTAAATGCCATTTCATGAAACCATGATTGTCTGTCACATATAGAAAGATGATCCTTCCTGGCCAAAATCTGCCTCCACATGCTGTTAAGCCTCCTGGTTTCTTGGAGCTGTCATTCCCTTTTAACCCTATTGACATTGCACAGGCACTTGTGCATTTAAAACAAGAGTTATGCCTCTTCCCCTTTGCTTTGAGATCTGCATTCTCTCCACCTCCTTACCCTTCTCTAAATCTCTACTCCCAGCTCAGCTCCAGTTTTGATTAACTGCCAAACTGATACTGTGGGCACAGTTCTCTACAGAAGGTGATATGGTATGCATCCCTCCTCTTCTCACTTATAAAGGGTGCTACCAAGCCTCACTGAAAAAGCTGCTGATGTTGTTTTTGGCTTTATATTAAGTACAGCAGTTACTTCTATAATACGCAGACAAGATTCAAATATAAATCTTTTGAACTTAATTTGAGTAAATCAATAGTTGACAATCTGCAATATGTAAATCCATTCATTTTAAATCGATAAATGACCAACTTGAATGCTGAAAGAAGTTGCTTGCTATTTCTCATTTCCACTCTTGGCCTGATATTATTCAGTAGGAATGACAGCTGGTGCACTGTAATTGAAACATTTCTCTTGGTCTATAGCCTTTTGCATTCAGTGCCATTCAAATGCCATTTAGCAGTAAATTTCTTCAAAAGGGAAATGTTAACTGAGTGTATTTAATGTCTAATAAATTGTGACATGGCTTTAACTGGACTGCTGGCGATACATTTGACACATTTGTGGCACAGTGGTTGCACAGTTGTAACACGGATCAATTATTAGGATCAAAAAGTCTGAAACTCTCGCAAAATTGGCAACAAATAATTTTACAGTTATGAAAAAAGATGTTTACAGTCCAAACTCATGTTTTATAATTGTGACGTAAATAGTTCACAAATCAGACAAACTCAACAAAACACAATAGAGAACAAAACTAAATAAAATGCAGACTCAGTCCATGGAGGTGTTCCTGCTGGAAGCATACAGTGCACATAGTACACTAAACCCAGAAACTAAAAGGCGTGGTGAACACCTATTGGTAAGTGCAAAGAGACACAACTAGTTTCACTTTGCAACTACTCACTGGCACTACCACTCCTTTCTCTTGCTCATCAAAGCCAATTGTCTGCTTTATTCAAGTCAATTACTATATACTGTACAGTAAATGCACTTGCTTGTCATGTACATCATGCATGTATATTATAATGGTTTCTGGTTACCTAATCTTTATGAGAGGAATCTCATACACATAAAAGAGACCATTTTATATATATATATATATATATATATATATATATATATATATATATATATATATATATATATATATATATATATATTGAGGCAAAACTCATTTAATGACATATTAGCGCAGGAGGATAAAGCTGAAAGTTAGTTGAAAGCTTCCCCCTCATCAATACCTCATCAGCATCGGGTGCACGCGGGTTGCTAACCCTAACTCTCACCCCATCAGATGGTGAAGAAGCAGAGATATAGGAGAATAAGAGAGTTAGGGGACCGACAACCCCAAAGCGCACTCGATGCCAGTTGGGGTGTATGGGGTCCAAGAGTGGCTTTCAACCCAACACCAAATTTCCTCACTTTTGTCGCTGTGGAACAACCCTAACTAATGCATTAAACAGAGTTGTTGCTCTAATTTCTTTTTTTGAGAAGGATACATTGAGAAATAGAATGTAATGCAAGGGCGGTGGAGCGGCTGGGGCCCCCCGGCCATGATGTCTTTGTCACATAGTAACACGCAGCTCACAAACTAAAATGGTAATGCGATGGTGATGCAAAGCAAACACAAAGATAACAGTACTTGTAGACACAAATGGTTAAAATAATGCAAATTGCAAGCGCAAATGAAAATGGAAAGGGTAATGCACATGGTGCCATAGAAGGAACAGTATGAAACGTGCAAAGTGTCAAGCAGAAGTGGTAAGGTAACAGTAATGTAAGCGAGCAGGCTGGTTTTCTCCAAAAGCTGCATAGAGAAAGACAGTGAGTACAAAGAATATATGCATAATAATGGGTCTCAGAGCAGAACATGAGGAGTTGGAATACTAAATTGCTTATATCTCAGGAACCGTATAACGTAGAAAAAAAATGTAAAAGTCATATGATTTATGACTTTCATGGCTAGTTTTGTACATAGAAACATAGAATTTGATGGCAGATAGGGACCGCTTATGCACCCAGTCTACCCATTTCCTACCTAATGGATAAGCTGCAGATCCTAGTTAACCAGCAGCCTACTTCTTCCTACCCCACCCCTAGAATTGCCTTATGACTGTCCCATGCATGCTTGAATTCCAGGGGCTAAGCATTTTGCAACGAAAGTCCGTATCTCAAGACCAAGCTTCAAAGATACAGCCCTGAAACGTCAGAATGTTATCCTATGGGAAAAAGAGAAGTTCAGAGTGCCATAACTTTGCCCTGTAATACTTTTCACCAAAACCACTGAAAGGCACATCTGTGGGATGTTGGCTTTCCTCCTCAAATTTCAGCCCAAAAGACATACTAACATACTAAAATGCCAGCAGAATAGGCTAATGGTCTTTTGTGTCTGCTTGTTTGGTCAGCCCCCACCCTGGGAGCTGACCATGCTGCCCTCGCCTTCTCTGGCTTCTCCCTTCCCAGTTCCAGATATTCTCGCTGCACTGGATTTGCTTCCAGAACCCTTCCTCTGTACCTGTCCCACCCATCTTGAACCCCTCCACCGTCTCTGCCTCCACCAGCTCCCTGGGTAGCACATTCCATGGCTCCACCACCCCTCTCAGTGAAGTAGCACCTCCTCCTTTCTCCCCTGAATCTTCCCCCCTCCAGCTTCCACCCATGACCTCTAGTTGCCCCCTCCTCCTTCCTTCAAAGCACCCTGAGTGCTCCTCCCCTATTTACCCCCTTCATGTACCAAAAGACCTCTATCATGTCCCCCCGGTCCCTTCTCTCTTCCAATGTGTACATAATTAGCTCTTCGAGCCTCTCCCCATAGGTCCTGTCCCACAAGCCCCAAACCATTTTGGTTGCCTCCTCTGGACCCTCTCCAGGAGTTTAATGTCCCTCTTTAAGTGTGGCCTCCAAAACTGCATGCAGTACTCGAGGTGTGGCCTCACCAAGCAGTTATACAGAGGGAGTATCACTTCCCTCCTTCTGGAGGTTATCCCCCTAGCGATGCATCACAGCATCCTGTTGGCCTTGGCTGCTGCCCTCCTACAAGTCTCTGAGTTGTTCATCTTGACATCCACCACCACCACCAGGTCCCTCTCAGCCATCAAGACTTGTAGCATTCCCCTCCAGGGTGTACACTTGGCCCGGGTTTCTGGCCCCCAGGTGCAGTACTTTGAATTTCCCTGCATTGAACCTCAACTTCCACTTTCTAGACCATCTTTCCAGGTCCCCCTGTAGGGCCACTCTCCCCTCCTCCCCATCCACCACCACCCCCAGTTTTGAGTCATCCGCAAAGAGACTCATCTCACTCCTGATACCTGTCCTTATGTCAGAGACATAGGCGTTGAACAGGAGGGGCCCAAGGACTGATCCCTGTGGGACTCCACTAATGACCCTCCTTGGGGATGAGACTATCCCGCCAACTATGACCCTCTGGGTCCGGTCCCAGAGCCAATTGTCTATCCATCTGATCATCTGGTTCCCCACCCTCATTTCTCCCAGCTTATCCAACAGGGCCTCTTGAGGAACAGAGTCAGATGCCTTGCTGAAGTCTAGAAAGAGGACGTCCACTGGTCTACCCAGGTCCAAGGCACTCGTCACCCAGTCATAGAACTCCACAAGGTTTGTCTGACATGATTTCCCTGGCACGAATCCTTGCTGTCTATCGTCCAGGCACCCTGACTTTTCCAGGTCCTCCACAGCCTCTCCTTGACAATACCCTCCATCACCTTGCCCACCACCGATGTCAGGCTGACAGGCCTGTAGTTCCCTGCCACCTCCCTTGATCCCCCCTTGTGGGTAGGCACTATATGCGTACCCTCCAGTCCTGGGGCACTCACCCTGTCCTCAGAGAGATGGTGAAAAGCTCTGCCAGGGGTTTCACCAGGACATCCACAAGTTCCTTCGGCACTCTGGGATGTACTTTATCTGGCCCCGGTGCTTTCTCCATCTTATGGGACCTGAGGGCTTCCCTCACTCTTTCTGCTGTGATTTCCACCTCTGCTACCCCTTCTCCCTGCTTAGCCTTCCCCCCTCCTGCCAGTGATGCCTCTCCCTCTCCCCAGACCCACCAATCGGTAAGGGTCCCCTCCTCAGTATCACTGTCTCCTCCCATGTAAGATGCATCACCCCATTTTCCTTGGTGAAAACTGAGGTGTACTTACTCATTTAGTCACCTCAGCCTGCTTCCCGGATCTTGTGCCCATCTTCCCTGTTTTAATCCTGCTAATCTGCCCTTCACCCTTCATTTTCCCCAATGTATCTAAAGAACCCTTGTTCTCTCTCTCCCAATTTCCTTAGCCAGGTTCTGCTCCTTCCTTGTCTTAGCCACCCTCACCACCCTCACCACCTAGTGGCCCTTCTAGCCATCAGTTCATACCCCTTCAATCCTTTCACTCCTTCAGCACTTGAATTGCCTACAGGCTGCCTTCTTTTCCCGCACCACCTCCTGGACCTCCCTAGTCCACCAGCAGGGTTTTTCCGGCCCTACTGCATTTTTTTCTTACTCTTGCACAGGTGCTGGTAGCATCCTGCACCCCTCTCCTGATTATTTCCCACCTTCTGTCAGTGTCCATGTCTGGCCCAATCACATCCAAATGCTCCTTAAGGATCCTTCCCATGTCCTTAAAATCTGCCCCCCTGAAGTCAGTTACCTCCATCGTTGTGCAGCCTTCTACTCCTCCTAGGTCCAGGCAGAACCAAACCATGGCATGGCCACTCCCTGCCAATGGGTGCCTTACCTCCAGGCCCCCAATCTGGTGACTGTCTGCCAGGACCACATCCAGTACCCATGCCTCCCTGGTCGGTTCCCCCACCTGCTGAGTTAGGAACACGTCTTGAAAGACATCCAACTACCTCTGTTCCCTGGCCACCAAGGATGTCATAGTCCAAACCGGCCAAGACCAACCGTTATTTTGCAGCACGGTGGCAAAAGATTCCTGTAATGCGGCGGATGCTGTAATGTTATCGTATGGGAAAAAGCGTCAAATTTGGAGTGCCGTAACTTTGCCACCCTGTAATAGTTTTTCATCAAAACACTGAAAGGCACATCTGTAAGATGTTGGCTGCATTCCCTCCAAATTGCAGCCCAAAAGACCAAACCATTCTTTTGCAGCAGGGTGGCAAAGAATTGCTGTAATTTTCCCACAGCCTGGAAAAGTACTGTCGAACTTTGCCAAAGCTTTCTCAAATTCATGTGACAATGTCGCAAATGCGAAAGTACTTTGCGAAAGTACTTTTTCCAGAAATTTGAAAAACATATTTCTGGGGTGTTTTACCCCAAAATAAAGACATGCCTTGCATCCTCAGGGTCCGACTAGGTGAATACAAAAAGAATTAGGTTGCTAGAGGGTCCCAAATTTAAATGCCAAGCATTTTTCTGATGACCAACTGAAAACAAAATGGTGGATTTGCAACAGTAAAAGGGCCATTTGTGAAAGTAAAACTGCATTTGCAACACTGTTTAATCTTTTTAACTTTTCCCATTGACTTATAATGGGAAATTGTTTTCTGAATAACTTTTGAACCTTTTAATATTTTTCATGAAATCTTAGAAATACATCAGGGACCCTGGCCACATTTCCTGAAGATTTGGACCTGTCACGGAAACTGTGTGACCTGTAGAGACAGAGCAAAGAATTCCAAAAAGCGTAAATGCGCCGCACAGATCATGCTTAATAACTCCGCAGCTGTATATCTGAACAGTAATTAAAGTTGGTAGATCCCAAGATGTATGGATCTTGATTGTGTATTCCAAATTTCAGGCACATCTGTTGAACGGTTGCAGAGTTATTAAGGTCATAATTTAGGTTTAACATGTAAATGAGCTCCTCAACCCTAACAATGGTAGCACTATCGGTACTGCCATAATATATATATATATATATATATATATATATATATATATATAACACACACACACACACATGATGGGCAGGAGTGGAATATGGAAAATATTCATATTCCATGAGCTGCCCATCATGTGTACTATTTATACCATGAAGGTGAGACCAATTTCAGCGAGAGAGGTATGTTAGTTGTTATGAGGATCATGTCACTTTAAATGATGCTGGTGCTGTTGTAGTGTGTGTGTGTGTGTGAACTTTTATGAATGGGTTGTTCTAGTGAGCTGTTGTTGGTTGGTCTGTGTGTGTGGGTCTTGATTAGGTGTGCTGTGTTTTGGTAATTGGTTGCCTGAGAGAGGTTCTGTTCTGTGACAATGAGGAAGATGGTAATGACTTCTTTTGGTAGATTTATGTCTTCATGTTTGGCTTTTAAGATTTATTTAAACATTTCAGGCATCATCTGTTTGATTCAGTAATGTACTAAACTTGGGTTTTGAAATACAGCATAAGAGATTTGGAGATTGTTACATTTAGAAGGAGTGCTGCAGCTGACTGTCATTATCTATCTTAATTGTGTTAATTTCAGTGTAGGGCCTGTTTTAGAACTCAGCAAATTACAAGGGTGTTTCTTAGTGTTTTCAGATGCAGGTGAGTGATGTCAGCAGAGTAGGTATAAATGGTATTTATTTTAACTCTGCTGATGTCATCAAGATTTATTTAACTCCCGTGAAAATAACATGGTTTATTTCACTGGAATTGGTCTCACCCCCATGGTATATATATACAGTATATATATATATATGTATACACAATTGGTTCTAGTTACCCAAACTTCATGTGGGGAATGTCATCATATAATAGACATCCATGGAGGACCTATTAACTTATTAGAAATCCCTTGGGTGAGCTACAAAGGTCTGTAATAAATATTACATATTTTTTTTTATTACAAGTAAAATGAAGATGACCTCCACAGACTGTAAAGTGAAATGTTCTACTTGTAATGTTTCTGCATGAGAGACCACTGCACACATGATAAGTGGTACTGTGGCTCTGTGCACTGATTGACTGAAAACATGTACGTGATTCTAAATTTATGTAACAAAATACACTAATTGTAACATTCTTTGGGACTTGATATAGTGAATGAAAAGAAGGCTGCCACTTGGCAAGATTTTACATCTCTTAATGGAATTGAACAGTTATAATACAGAAGAGAAAAACTAAAATTTAACTAGCAAACTAAGCTTTGAAGTTAGCATCTGTTAAGATGAATGGAGGATAACACATATCAAAGGCTGTGACTGCAGTTCAGTTTCCTGCAGTCTAATTTAGATTGCTTTCTTTCTTTGTCACATTGAGTGCTGTGCCTCTACCCCCCACTCTGTCTTTTGTCTCCTGCTTCTGCTTTTGTATTTTTGGGATTTCTACATGCTTGTGCTTCCTCCTTCCTAGGTCAGTATTCTACCTCTGCTTCCTGGCTGCAGTTTGTACTTCTCTGTCTGCTGTTTTGTGCTGCCTTCCTGTTTTTAGGTTTTGTGTTTTTTTCTCTGCTCAGTTTCTTTTGGGCACTTCTAGTCTTCCTAGTACCTTGCCTTTGCTCATTTAATTTGCCTTGTACTCCTCCAAGCACTGTTTGCCATATTTTTGTACCAAATGCAGTCTTCCTGCTTATCTGCACTGTTGTTTGTACCATTTGCAGTCTCCTGTTAATCTCAGCTCCTTAAGTGCTTACATCTGGCTTGTAGCCTAGCAAACACTCTCTTTGGGTTTAGTGGTTTCATCAGCTGCTCCAGCAGTACACTGCTTCCTGGTTTGATTCCCCATGCTACTACATTTCCTGCCAGTACTAATTGTTGTTTTCCATTACTCTAGCATGCTTCCTTGCCATACTCAATGCTACCAATTGCAGCTGCACTCTACTTCATGCTGTCTCTACGTATCCATGCCGTCTCCCTGTTCTCAGTGCTAAGAGATACACTTCACTTCATGTAGTCTCATATACTCAGTGATAAAACACACTCATTCATACTGTCTATTGCTGTTCTCAGTACCAATCCTGCACTACCAGTCCTGCACTCTCAGTCACATCACTGCCTTGCTCTACTGTGCATGGCTCTGCCCTCTCTTGAAGTCCGCATCTTGAAGGTGAGTCCGCGGGTTGGAGTATTCTCTTCTACCATTAGGGTGAGAAGGTCATCCACACTAGGAGAAATCTTTGGCCATGCAGACAGCATGGTGGCACCCCTTGATGTAGCATTCAAGACTTCAGCTGCTGAAGGGTGGGGACTCCAAGTCCCAGGAGGTCCTTTAGCTGCTGACATAGTCGGCAGCACCTTGGAAAGCTATTCTTCCTGCAGCCACATATGGTGCACCTGGCCTCCATTCTATACCCTCCCTTGTCCTTCCTGCCCCTAAGGGCAAAGACTGTTCAATCTTCCTATTCTCTCCCCCGGGGCTTGGACTTCCCCCTTCTGGGTTTGGCTTCTCCCCCTAGATTTTCCTTGGCAGCCAGGTGAGTGCCTTTCAGTGGCCATTGCTCTCCTCCTTAGCTGGGGGGGGGAGGCAGTAAGGTTCCCTTTAACTGCAGATGCCTCTACTCACAACACATTGTGACTTTCCAGGTAGAGGAACAGAGTGAGATCCCTTCCTCTAAAAATATCACCTGAATTGGGTTTCTAAATTGCAGGAGTGAGCAGTCATTGATTCATCCCAATCCTGGAGGAAAGGCTACCAAGGCTTTGGATCCCCAAAGGTTTCACCTCATAGGGTTTTTTTTCCTCTCTCCTTCTTCATGCTGAATATCATAATGTTAGGTAATCCATCAAATAGTATATCTATAGCTGTACATTTGATCCAGGTAGGTTTCTGCTGTTGAGTTGGGGTTGGATGGTGGTCTTCTTTCTCCTCTGCCATTCCTTCTCTCCTTATGGAAGTTATGCCCCTTCTGCTATTAATACCAAGATCATAAGTCATTGCACAATCCTCCTATGTCCGTTACATGTTATCACTAATCTTTTAATCCATGCTTATCCAGATTCTGTATTCACCACTTACTGCTTGACTTTTTGTGGTGCTCCTTTCTAAGGCACCTTTAGCCCAAATAAATTATCTTCCAGTGGTATCTTTATGGGTGGAATCCTTCTCAAGGGGGTTCCTTTTTATTCATGGTAGTCTGACAGGGAGGTAGTTTCCCATGGGACTAAGAGTGTGAATGGCCAAAGTATCTATTTATCACAGTCAATGACATAAGCATTCAAATAGTACCAATCTATCAATGAAATTGCACAAGCATATACTCATCACTAAGTTGAGTACTCACATTGAAATCAAAAGCTAGGACTGAAGTTCAATGGGTGGGAGCAACTAGCCATGCCCCCTGCCTAAGTTATTTAAGTCAGCTTCCTGAAGTCTCATTCAGAGGAATTTTTTCTTTGTCACACCATCCTCCCATCCCCCTCCAGGGCTCCTTCGTAAGGTACTTTTAGCCTAAAGGAATTATCTTCCCATGGCACCTCTAGGGGTGGAACCCTCCTCAGCAGGGTTCCTTTGCATTCATGGTACCCCAACAGGGTGGTAGTTCCCCATGGGACAGAGAGTGTGAATGGCCAAAGTATCTGTTTATCACAGTGAACAACTTAAGCATTCAAATACTATTAGTCTAGCACAAGCATGTACAGTACTCATTACTAAGTTGCGTACACACATTGAACTTCACCTATCCTCTGGCAACAGCCTTGACAAATGGTGCACTGCAGTTCTGGACTACAGAATAGATTATTAATCAAACAAGTACAGTGCAACAGTGCTTGTGTTGTTGTTGTGTTTTGCCACTGCTCAGGTGCAGTGTGACATCAAGTGCCTCCAACCACCCACAGAGTGGCTAAACTCTCCATTGGAGTGCATTTCTAAATTCATATGAAGAGCCACTTTATGATACTTTTATAGTGAAACGTATATCATTTCTTTCACAATGTAACTATTTCTCTATGCAAGTATCCCCATCACCACCACCACCAGTAGAAACAAGAGATGGCAAAAGCAAACAATGTTTGCTTGTGTGGTTTTATTCTAGAAGTGTTTGTGTAGGTGGCACAGAGAATTAGTAGAGGAGAAGAGAACATTTTGGTTGAAGAGTATTGGATGTGGGAGGACTGTGGGTAACATTGAATGTATAGTGGGGTATGTGGGTGACAGTAAATGTGTTGGGTGTCCGTGGGTTGGATCTGAGGGGACAGCGCATGTGTGTATTTATGAGGGTCTGTGGGTTAAACTGAATGTGTGTGTGGGGTCTGAGAATTACAGCACATGTGTTGGTAGATTAGTAATGAGAATGCAGTGTATGGGGGTCTGAGGGGGTTTATGGGGCAGACCACATGAGCAGGGGTGTGGTAATTGGGGACATGTGTGGAAGGGGCATTAGAGTGACAGTACATGTGTGTGGGTTCTGGGGTGATAGCTCATATTTATGGTTGTTGACACTTCATATATGGGGACTGAGAGTGAAACTCCATGTGAATGGAGTGTGAAGAGGACATTGAATGTCTGTGGAGTTGGTAAAGCAGCAAGCATGCTAAGCCCATAACACCTGGCTGGGTCTACTGTATGCATCAAATTACAGGCCTTACAGGCCTTAAAACTTTTCATTGGAAAAAGACATACAGTAATGAAGATTGCAGACTTTGATTGTACTGTATATTTTAATGGGATGACTGTATTGTTTTTATTTGTTTTAACTGTTTTAATTGTACTGCGCCTTGACACCTGAGAGGCGCATTAAAAATAAACTATATTATTATTATTATTATAAATTATTTAGTAGCAGGCCTCAAGAGGTGACCTACATGGTAAATTTCTCCACAGATTTATATTGCAACATGGTTCTATTTAGAAATACCCTAATGTCAGGATGAAGGCATGGAAGAATGCTACTTTAGGGTAACAACCACTCCAATCTTCTCTTCACCAGACCTAGGCAAGGTGGGAGGTGTGCTTAGCTGAAGTACCTGAGGTGAGCTTGCCAGGGTGGGAATAAAAGAAAGCTGTCAGAAAAAAAGACTCACAATTTGCTATAGGAGGTAAATGAAGATCCTTTGGGTTCTTGCCAATTTAATTCTTATGTACAGTAAATTAATATTTTTTTTCCAAACTGCAGGTCCTAAAGTACAGAGAAGCAGCTTGGAAAACTGAATATTAAATGTCAAAAGGGAGTTGAATACAATAAGACGAATATAAAATAGGATCTTTGTCATTGAGCTGCAGTTGAGATCATACAGAGTTATAAATTAAATGGTGGTACTGAGTTGGATTGCTTGCAGCTCAGTGTTGGTGTAGGAACTATGTTTAGACAGCAAGGAGAGGCTTTGGCCAATTTTTTGTTATCCTTGGTGCTAAGTGGAATTACTAACAGATGTGAGGGGTGGTTATCTCATGCCCTTTCTGGCCTTTGCAGAACTACAAATGGAGAGAAGGGTGGTTATGTCACTGTACAGTTCATTAGTGAGACCACATCTGGAGTATTGTGTCTAGTTCTGGAGGCCACATCTCTGGAAGGACATAGACAAAACAGAAGCAGTCCAGAGAAGAGCAACAAAATGGTGTGAGAACTGCACCAAAAGCCTACCGGTTCGTAATGTCATATGCTTAATAGCATACAACATTATAGCTAACCCAAAACAGCACTGTCCATGATAGAAAATGGTGCAATACCACGTATACTGCTGTATGCGGTATTGCACCATTCACACACTCCTAGGCAGAGGATAAGACCTCTGCTGGGAGTCAGTTCCACAGAGCAGCTGCCATGGATCACTGGACTGAACCACAGCAGCAGGAACCCAGGCTCTGCATCTGGGACCGGGTTTGATTCCTGGTCCCAGACATTTTATTTTTTTACATTATTTGTGCACTCCCCGAGTTGGACCCCCCCCCGGAGTTGAGAATCTTTAGTGGGGTGTCCAGGGGGTGTAGCTCCCCATAACGAGGGTGTGTGGGGGGTGGAGCCCCCCACAGAAAAAAAAGTTATGCTGCATGGCAATATCGCGCTACATTGGCAGTGCGATTATGACATGCGGCATAATGCCTTGTGACATTATGACCCCATGCCACCACAAGTCATATGAGGAAAGACTAGAGGATCTCAATATGTATTCCCTGGAGGAGAGGGTGGATATGATAGAGACATTCAAGTACCTTAGGGGTATAAATAAGGTACAGGAAGGTATCATCTTTCAGAAAAGAAGGTGTACAGGAACAAGAGGGCATGACATGAAGTTAGAGGGGGGGGCTCAAGGGCAATGTGAGGTATTACTTTTTCACAGAAAGAGTAGGGATGCTTGGAACAGTCTCAGTGCAGAGGTGGTGGGGGCAAGAACGTTGGGGAATTCAAGAATCCATGGGATAGACATAACAGTACTCTCATAATAAGGAAAGAGGGTAATCCAGATCAACTAGAGCCTGGGGTATTGCATTAGTGGTAGGAAAAGAGGCAAACTAAGTGAGGCCACCCAGTCCTTATTTGCAACACTTTCAATGTTTCTGTGTTACGATGGGGTCACTAATGCCAGTGTGTCAGTGATTTCGCTGCAGGCAATTAGAGTGCCATCAAAATGCTGATGGCACACAGCACCTCAGATGCAAAGTGCCCCACACCAGGTGCGAATGGCCACACAGCAAAGGGACAGGAGCACCCCAGGGACACAAGAAGAGTGACCACCAGGCACATCCAAGAGACAGGCTTCCTGCCCTGGTGCCCAACAGGCACCCAAGGAACCACCCAGTCACAGACCACCTACCCAACACCCGCCCCATTGTAAGATAGGAAAGTGCCCCCCCACAGGCATCCAGAGGAATGGAACCCCTTCCCCGGCCAGCAGACCCATCCTAAACACTTGCTGAGTAGTGGACCTGGACAGCAGCCCCCACCCAGCATGCGTGCCCCCCGGGAAACCATGCAAGTGTGCACAAACATTGTGTGCCAGACATATAAGGAGAAAGGGGCATAGAGTAAGGTGAGCCACACAGACTGGGATAGGCACTGAAGCATGGTGGATGTACAGTGTACCGACACAGTGTGCATGGTGGCAGGCAAAGGAAACCAGCAATGGCAGCACCAGCACTATCAGAGGCATTTGTGGAACACTCACAGCATACAAGAACACATAGCCACAATGTCTGCATGTGATGGTGATGGAAGGCCAGGCAGAACATCTGTGACACACAGTGCAGCTGCATGTGGCAGCTGACATGTGATGTGGTGCTGTGGTGTGTGCTGGCACCGTACTGTACTGGACTGGAACAATGCCCCATTTGTGGGAGCCAGGCAAGTCCATTCTCCTGGTACTACTGACCACTGAGGGCTGCCCCCATCACTGTCACCACCTGCAGAGGTGCTGTACAGGAGCACCCCCAACAAGCGTTCCCCCCACATGGTGGACACACCCAAACATTGCAACCCAGTGGGGCACTGCCCTTGGAGGAGAGCAGTGTGCTGTTCTGGTGGTCCACAATGGCTTGGAAAGGGTTGCAGGTGGGGTGGTACTGGGTAACACTGTCCTGTGGGTCAGGGGGAGGGGCACTGGACCACCAGGGGATGTGGCATTACACATACCTGTACAGCCCAAATGGTGCACAACCATACGTGGACCATGCCTCCTACCAGGCCCAAGGTGGGAGGGGTGCTGGTCCATCAGGTCCTTTACAGAAGTGCCACACAGCAGGGGGGTTGGACAGGAGGGGGGGTGTAGGCTGGGTGGATTGTCGGTAACCATGCCATGTGCCCCCACAGTTAGCGCACACAGCAGCAGGACAAATGACTCAGAAGACCATCATACTGACACCGCAAACGTTACTCAGGCACACAAGAAGTGAACATGTGCAGGGGGCACCACATGGCCACATACTCGCAAGAACCCATACACAGGCATGCGGGGCACAACAACAGAAATGCACCTACGGCCACAAACAACAGGGGCTGTACTTGCAGGTGGAAGTTCATAGTGATGCCCTTCAGATAGTCCTGCACAGTGCGTGTACCATACTGGTCCACCAGCTCCATGATGCACTGACTGCGGTCCTTGTAGCACTTCCGTGACACTGCCACTGCCATCCCCAACATGTACTGCTGGATCCTAATTACATTGAGTTGCTGCTCCAAATGAAGGCAATTGATGAATGTCCAGATGCCATGGTATGCCAACCCCAGCAGGGAATTGAACCTCTGTGCCACCCTCCACAGAGTTGATGGTCCTTGAAGTCCGGAACAGGCAGCCTCGAAGCAATTCCAGAATTCCATCAGGAATGTAGGCTTGAGAGTCTACTGCAAAAGGGTCTGTCAAGCCAGCTATCCTCAAAGTAATCCAAGAGGAGGGTGAGGAGTTTGTCCCATTCAGAGAAGAATTCCCATGTGCAGAGCTCCTCAACATGGGCAGAACGTCCCAAGTGGCACAAATGCCAAGGCTGGCAGGAGGGATGTTCATGGCAAAGACCCCATCCTCTGTGTAAGATCACTGTATCTCTGGCACCTGCTGCACCTTGTGCCACACAGCCTGGCATAGGTGGAAGAAGCATCCCCACAGTACATAATCAGGAAGACAGACTTGAATGTCTTGTACTCTGCCAGTTCATAGTGTACCATTACCGACCAGGACTTCAGGCCAGGATGAAGCTCTAGCAGCTTATGCAGGATGGCCACGTATGCAGTGGTGGTATGGCTGGCCATCAACATGAATACCATTCATATGACTGTGCTGTATTCCACGCCATGAGTGGTATACAGTTGGTGGAACAATGGGGGACTGCACTTGAAGGTCCCATCATCAGTCCAGTCTGTGCACTGGTCTATATACTGCAGGTCACTTTCAGTGGCAAGTAGCAGGAACCTGTCCTGCCCACTACCTGAATCCCATAGCAGGAATGGCACACCTTTCTGGGTGACTCGTTACTCCTCTGGCACTATGAGGTCTGCAAGTGTGGTCGCGAGGCTGGCCACCTTGCTGGCTTTTTCTGTGCTTGCTCAACCAACTGCTTGAAGTACTCCAGGCAGTGCATCCTACTATCAGCAGACTCTGGCAGCATACTGTAGGTGGCCATCACTTGCTGTGATGTCTCAGTTGTTGTGAGGGCATGTTTCTTTATGTCCTTCCACACCTTCCTCACTGTGATGCCAGCATGATCTGGGATGTGGTTGTGTATCCCCAGTGTGGTGACTACCTCCTCCTCTGTAGTGTATGCCTGCACCTTACACCAGCCACCTTGGTACTTAGTACATTTCCAGTATGTCTTTTCCCCATGGGTGCGTTCCTTGTGGGACACATAGCCCTCATGTACAAGGAGCTTATTGCCCTGGGGACTATCAATAAACTCAAGAGACATTGTGCAACCAGTGTTGGTTGCTGTGTGGATGCTGTATCTCTTTCTGCCTGCCAGTTATATTCCTTCTAACTGCCGGCCGGTCCGGGTCAGTGATGCTCTGCACCTGGCCACCATTACCTCCTGCATTCCATTCACCGTACCACAGTTGCTGGCCACCTCTGGTCTGTGATGCTTACCACCTGTCCTCCATATCAGGCTGCATTGCCCGCACTGTATCCCTAGTGCTACCACCTGTATGTGCTGCAGTGCTGTATGAATCTGGCACCTGTGCATGCAGCCTCCCAGCCATCACCCTTGGTGCCTAGGGGTTCAGTGTTGCTGTGCCAGTGGTGGTATTCCTGTTTACTGGTGTGGTGCCGTTCAGGGCCTGTGGACTACAGATCCCCACATGGTGAGTCAGGGCTTGTGTCATCTTCCATGGTTGGGGTGCCCTACCAGTAAGTCCTGGTCTCGGGGTGTGCATGCTCGTTTTCGACACCCCTACTCTATGTGGCAGGCTAGGCTGCACATGTCATGCCATTACACTTCCTAGCTGCATAGGTAGTTGTGGTTTGTGGGTCTGGTGTGCTCCATACCAGTACTTGTGTGTGCGGTGTTCCTGCTGTGATTGGGGTCACTCCTGGTTTGCTACTCTTCCACTCTGGTGTTGTTTTGCACCCCTTTCAGTGGTGCTGTTTCGGCGGTCTGGTGTGCATGTTGCCCCAGTGACATTGATGCCGCTTCCCCGCATTGTGCCATTGCTGCTGCCTGCTGTTTGTGTCTCAATGTACTGTTTGTCCAGTACCTGCTCAGTCCGCCCCTGCAAATTGCCCTTTTCACAAGCACTGCTGGGTCCAGGTCAGTGTTACCACTGCACACCGCCACAGCACTGTACTGCAGGCGGTTAAATGACAGCACTCTAATGAAGTGGAACCTACAGGGAAATCCCTACCATTTTCCCTGTTCTGCTTTTCCTCCCATGCTACCTTTCCTCAGTGCCACTGCTGATCTCCTGCAGACATCCAGATATTTCCAGATATTTGTACTGATGACAGTGGAGTTCTACATAGTGACTTTGAAGCCCGGGCCAGTGCTTAGCAACAGCAGGTCTTGGTCCCCAGGGACCTTGTTTATCAACACTGCTGGAGGTGACAGATTCTGGTCTCATAGGGCACTTTTTTTAATATCCCCTGTACTGGTATCAGAGAGTCTTGCTGGAATGCATTGGGGATGTTTTGAAAGAAGGTGCCACCAAGCAGCTTCAGTTAATTGTGAAACTGTCATTGTGTGTGAAGGGGGCACCAGAGAGAAATACCACCAAGTGGTTAGAAGTTACAGCCCCAAGGGCTGTTTATTTTGGTCTATGCTACCACCGTAACACATTATAGCTTGACCAATCAGAGAACTCCTTCCTCTGAGCATGAGACTCTTTTAGTTTGTGAAGAGTATCTCACGCACTGCTACCCTGGAAATGGGCATGTTTAGGTAAGGTTTTTAAAAAATAATGTATTAATAATTATGCTCTATCAATAATATATTAATACTGCTGCTGAGACCACAATTATGATTGTAACAGTGGCCTCACTTACATTCTTAGAGTATGAGAACTGTTCGCCTTTGGTTTGTGGTTCTCATATCTTAAGAATGCATGTGAGACCACTCTTACAACTGTAATAGTGGTCTTGGTGGTGGTATTAACATAGAGTAAGCCACTGCCAGACCTGAAGCACTACGATAGTTCATTGCTGAGGGCAAGGCCATCAGCAGGCATATGTTAGTACAATCAGACATACTGTAAAAATTTGGGGAGGCAACAAACTTGAATCAATTATTTTAAAATGTATTGGGCAACTACCTTTCTATCTGCTTGTTTGTAAAGTGCATTGTACCTTGCCCCACTGAGGCCACATTGTGAGTGATTGCTGGGGGGGGGGGGTGCAGCTGCCAGCATGCTATTAAGCATGCAGGATGGTGTGGCAGTGTTTTTTTTTTATGTTGTATGGCAGCAAGAGGGAGGTGTGTATTCATAGTGGTGGTTTGAGCCTGTCTATGCTCACTCGCTGATCAGCTGCCATCAGCACACATATGATTGGTTGACAGTGAGCAATGAATCATTGCATCATTGACTATTACAGTAAGGAAAGGGAAGTCATATCTCTGTCAACTGGCTGCTTAGTGTTGTTGAACTGGTGGGAGGCCTAAAATGCCAGCCCTTTCCTCAGTGTAGCCCCACTATCCACTATCCTCATTGCTGGAAATCGGAAAGAATGCGGCTGTACTTGCTGGAGCCAGGAGCAAACATACTGTGAAGAGCAACAGTCAGCAGAAGACTTATTCCACACCATCTGCTGGTACCCAAGAGGGGTTGGAAGGAAGGGACTCCTAGTTCTTTCCCAATTTCCTGCTAAAGCAGCTGTGTAGTTGGCACACACTATAGCCACAGAGAGTGACAGAGAGAGAGAAAGAGAGACAGGAGTATTCAGTCATCAGTAGTAGGAGGGCCAGCTGCTAGCACGTACCACACAGAACATGTGGTGACTGTTGTAAGGAGAAGCATCTGAACTAGAACAGGATGGTCAATGAGAGAGACCAGCAGCCAACTGGCAGGTAAAAGGCAACATTCAAAAGGATTTTTTTCTACATGACATAGGTCTCTTTACCTGGCATGACCAGGCCCTGGAGGTCAGGGAGGAAGCACAAGAGGAATAGCACTTGTTATGCATTGTTGCTTTAGGAATTATGGAAACTTGTGTTCTGTTCAGGAAGTAAATACAGTGGTGCATTCCTTAGCACAATAAAGGTCAAGGCATCATGGAAGGCAGTAGGGGTGAAGGGAATGGAGTTGCTGAGTTCACAAAAACAGCTAGCCTGAGACAGCATTAGTAGTGATGGAAGAAGTGGGGAGAACAACTTGAAATGTGTTTTCTGTGTTCCTTGCCATAGTGCTAGTACTTATCTTTTTGGTATTTGTTCAGAGCCTCTGTTGGGAGTAGAGCTCTACATGAAAATATTGGTGAAAACACTGAAGGTAAGATGAAGGGACAGGGAATAAACACTTGTCAGAGAATATAGGCCGAGCTAACTGACATCCCTTAGCAGCATTCCCTCTGTCATCTTCTATTGTAGTAAGCCATGGCTCTACGCAGGGTGTTATGAACATAAGGCTTATCCATTTGTTTACACATAGCCACTATCTTGTCAGCAGCTACACTAACTCAGTGGTTTGTGATACTCTCTAGCTATGCATCCTGCTAGCAGGATCCAAGATGGTTGTCTCCTGTATACAGTATACTGGAAACAAAACAAAATAAACTCTGGCCAGAGCCAATATGGCTGCAACTAGGGAATTTGCTGTAAAATATTTTAAATTATTTTCTTAATATTTTTACACCAAATTTTCAACATAGCCTTGTTATGAACTTGCCTCATGAAGACCGGCAGCAAAAATGTTCAACTCCTGGCTTAAAGGTGATTTTGAGCAGGGACTGCAAAATCAACTCTCAGGATGCTAAAACACATTTTGGGCAGGGGTTGAAAAAGGACAGCTGCCACATTTATGAGGTGTTGTAAAGACATGGGTATGTTGTAAATGTGGGGTTAAAATACTGAAAATTACCAAAGTTACGAGGCTGCATTTGCAAAATTCAACGTAAGTTTATAACTTTGTTGTTTTTTAATATTTTAACACCAAATGTTCAACATAGCCTTCCTATGACCCCACCTCATGAATAAAGGAAGAGAAAATGGTTAACTCCTGCCCAAAGGTGATTTCACACAGTGATCTCAAAATCACCTTTCAGGATGTAAAAATAAAAAATATTTGGCCAGATTTGAAAATGACAGCTCTCACATTCATGAAGTGCTGTAAAGATATGACTATGTTGTAAATTTGGGGTAAAATATTGACAATTACCAAAGTTATGAGGCTGCATTCCCAAATTCAATGTAGGCTCATAACTTTGTTGTTACCATCACATGGTATGGTTCAATTTGGCTACTACATCTAAATCATCCCATTCCAAGGCAAAAATATGGGACTTCAGAGGAGCTGACTTTGATAAGATGGCCAACAGAGTTAAGCTAGCCCTGGCAAAAAGAAACACAGGTGAGGAGGTACAGGCAAAGTGGGCAAGCATTAAGGATACAATACTTGAAGCAACATCCCATTGTGTTAGACAGAAAAGGAAGTGCAAAAGAAGAAGGAAACCACTTTGGTTCTCAAATACAGTAGCAGAAAAGGTCAGAGCCAAAAGGCTGGCCTTCAGAAAATATAAGGGAACACAGCGGATGAAGATAGGGGCATACCAAACTGCCTTAAGGGAAGCAGGTAAGGCAGTAAGGCAGGCAAAGTCCCAAACTGAGGAAACACTAGCACAAACAGTAAAAGAAGGTGACAAGACTTTCTATAGATACATTAGTGAAAGGAGAAAGTCCAGAGGGGGTATTGCTAAGCTTAATGGAGAAAAGGGAGCATGTGAGGAGGAGGACCCTGTAAAGGCATCTATCCTAAATAGATACTTTTGCTCAGTATTCACTGAAGAGAAGGTAGGGCAGGGCCCACAGCTCAGCATCATGGACACAGGGGGAGGGAGGTGAGCACTACTCCTCTCACAAAAGAAAGGGTCCTACAAGAGCTTTCTAAGCTCAGGTGGATAAGGCAATGGGACCTGATGGCATACATCCCAGGGTACTTAAGGAGCTAAAGGAGGAACTAGCAGAGCCATTAGCAGAATTGTTTAGTGAGTCTCTGATCACAGGAGAGGTCCCAGAAGACTGGAGAAGGGTTTATGTGATCCCACTCCACAAGAGTGGTAGCAGGGAGGAGGCGGGAACTACAGACCGGTCAGTCTTACCTCAGTAGTGGGCAAGATTATGGAGGCACTTTAAGGAAAGGATAGTGCAACACCTGAACCATAGGCACAGGATCCAAGACAGCATGGGTTTACAAAAGGAAGGTCCTGTCAAACTAATCTCATAGATTTCTTTGACTGGCAACCAGAGTGGTGGACCAAGGGGAGCAGTTGATGTCGCCTACCTTGACTTCAGCAAAGCTTTTGACACTGTTCCACATAGAAGATTGATAAATAAGCTAGGTAGGCTCGGGGTGGGTCAGAAGTTGGTCAACTGGGTGGCAAACTGGTTGACTGGCAGAAAACAGAGAGTGGTGGTAAATGGTATACAGTCAGAAGAGATGCAAGTCACAAGTGGGTACTCAGGATCAGTCCTGGAGCCAGTCCTATTCAACATCTTCATTAGTGACCTAGCAGATGGACTAGAGGGTAAGGCTTGTCTGTTTGCAGATGACACCAAGATCTGCAACAGAGTAGATGATCCAGATGGGTGGGCAGAATGAGAAGAGATCTGGATAAACTAGCAGAATGGTCAGAAGAGTGGCAACTGGGATTTAATGCAAAGAAGTGCAAAATCATGCACATAGGGAAGAGAAACCCTGAAGCCACTTATAGGCTGGGAGGAGTTGCTAGCAGTCACAAAGGAAGAAAGAGACTTGGGCATCATCATCACTGATGACCTGAAATCATCCAAGCAGACCTCAAAGCAGTAGGTAAGGCTAGGGGGTGTTAGGGTGTATTAGTAGGGGTATCACAAGTCGTAAGAGGGAGGTAATAATCCCTCTGTACAAGACATTGGTTAGGCCCCATCTGGAGTACTGCGGCAGTATTGGAGGCCACACTTCACAAGGACATTAACCAAATTGAGGCAGTCCAGAGAAGGGCAACCAAAATGGTGCAGGGACTGCATCAGAAGACATATGAGGACAGATTAACGGAGCTCAATATGTATACCCTTGAGCAAAGGAGGGAGAGAGGTGATATGATCGAGACATTTAAACACCTTAAGGGCATAAACAAGGTGAAAGAGTCTAACATGTTTAAATATAAGAAAAATAGCAGGACAAGAGGACACAGCATGAGATTAGAGGAGGCCGATTATGGGGGAATGTGAGGAAATCTTTTTCACAGAAAGGGTGGTAGATGCATGGAATGGCTTTACCACAAGAAGTAGTGGCTAAGGAATACAGTGCAGGGCTTCAAACAGGCATGGGATAGGCATAAGGGAGCAATACAAATGACTATGAATAGATAGGTCACTGACATAGCAAAGGCGATGGCACATTTATGAGGTAGAAAAAGAAATGGGCAGACTGGATGGGCCTTGCGGTCCTTATCTGCCGTCAACTTCTATGTTTCTATCTATGTTTTTAATATGTTTCAACAAATTTTCAACATACTCTTCTTATGATCCCACTTCATACAGAGGCAGAGAAAATTTGCATCTCCTGCTGAAAAGGTGACTTTGTGCAGTGACCACAAAATCATCTTTCGGGACAAATTTGCATGATGACCATGACATTTTCATGAGGTGGGGTCCAGAAGAAGGCATGTTGAAAATTTGGGCCAAAATATGCACAAATGCCTAGGCTATGCCTCTAAGCTCAAATCCCCATTGAAATACATTGAATGGCATATCTGTTTCTTCAGTTCACAGTCTCGCTTTGAAGAGTGAAGACTTGTCTGCAGTCCAGAGATGATTATGGCATTGGACCCCAATGGGTAAGTAAGGGCTTGGGGTGTGTGAGGGTTTTGGGCATTGAGTGGGAGGTCAGGTGGAGGGGACTGCACGAGTGCAAAAGACATCAATGGATGGTTTTCTTGTTACAGGTTATATAAAATAAAAAAAAATAAAAACAGGACGGAGATGCCGATCGACACTTGGGTATTGGTCACCCTAGTGTCACTGTTATGTTTCTGGGAGGGTGGGAGCTGAGAGGAGGATCGGTGAGGAGGAAATTAAAAAATAAATAATATATATATATATATATATATATTTATATATATATATATGTATATACTTATAAGAAATAACCACGCATGTGTAGTGGAGGGGGACGGATGAAGATTACAGGATGGAGATGCCAATCGACACTGGGATTGGGCACCCCCAGTATCACAGTTATGTTTCTTGGTGGGGGTGGCATGGTGGACAGTGATAGGGAGGGTTGGGTGTTGGTAGAAAAGTTAAAAAAATATATGTATTTCTTATATATTCATATATAAGAAATGACTGCACATGTGCAGTAGTGGGGGGGAACGGGACGAGGATTTATCAAAAACAACCTGCTGTTTTTGTAGATCTGTACCTTCCTCCAAGCTCTCAGTAAAACTTCTTGCTTTATGAATAGTTTAAAATGCACATGATGATGGAACAGGGCTGGGCATCAGCAGAGGCTGGGTTAAGAGAGAGCAGAAATAGTCATGATGAGGTGAAGAAAAATGCAACGAGCGTGGAGTGTTCCAAAGACGTTACCATGGAGGAGACATTTGTCACCTCATCGTGTTGCTCATTCACAAGTCCTTTTTTTTACTGATGTTAGCAAAAGGTCTGCAGGGCTCCGCCCACCTGCAGCCCTAAAAATGGGTTTTGCACTCATACCACTAGACATCTTTCAGCCCTTATTAATGCCTTCAGCAGCATGAGCAAGAGTTGCTACATAAAGCACATTAATGCACAGAGACTGTGTATCTTTGGGTGGAGAGGGAGAGGGAGGTCAGGTAGCTCTGTACTATGTAACTAATATAGACAGTGTGTCCAAGGGTGATGAGGGCCTACTTGGGGGGCTATGAAATTAATTTGCTACAAACAGGGCTGTGAAGACCTTGTTATAGCCTTGGAATGGATTTATTTTATTTGGCATGAGAAAGAGTGGCTGACTGCTGGGAATATATTGAAACTGCTGGAGATTTGTTACTCTGCTTCTTTTTTTTTTTTTGGTGGGGCTCCTTGGCTGGTGCTGACAAAAGGGTGGGGGCTCCTTGGCTGGTGCTGACAAAAGTGTGATTGCTGTGGTTTGAGGTTTTGTTTGTTGATAAAATTGAAAGCTGGAATCTGGTAGCCATCAGAAAATGTTTACTGTTTCTGCCCCCACTTTGTGCCAGTGAGGAGGCCACAATCAAGGTTGAGGGGCAAGGGTTTGTTAAACTCCTCAGTTGGGGAGGTTGGTTCATAAAGGGGTAGAGAAGTAGCATGGTGCCTCCACCCAGAGACAGAATAGTGGGTCAGTTTAAAATTGCTATACCTCCCCTTGTAATATAGTACCAACCCACCACTCTGGTGAATATGGGACATCATAGCCAGCTCAGTGGCTTGGCAGTAGTGCTACCAACCGCGCCCACCATACCTGTGACCCAAGTTCTGGAGCGGACATACAGTAGGGTGCTGGGGGTTATGAGAGTGGAGAGGATCAAGCATCCACTGGTGCTTTCCTTTCACAGCGAGGCTTGTTTTCTTGGCCATTGATTGCCACCAGTTTGAGGCCTGGTGATAATGCAGGCACAAGCAATGCAAAGGGAAGGGCTGCGGTTTGACATGCATGTGTGCCTCCGCATAGCATGCACCACTGTTGGTGCTGAGGCATGGGACCCAGGGGAAGAAAATGGAAAATGGCAGCTCAGACTTCATGAAACCCTGCCTGCCAGCCCTGGACCCATGCTGTCTCCCAGAGTGCCAGGACCAAGCTGTGGATGTGTGTCACTGAGGAGAGTAGGAAGACAACCCTCTCTCACCTGGCTCACCACAGGGAGGAAGTGCATGAGGAAACTTCATAAAGGTGATTGCCATTTTGGGGTGATAGGGCAAAGCTGATCTTTCACCCCACCCGACTAATGCCAAAGGACAAAAAGTTCTATGGGGAAAAAAAAAAACTTAGGACACCACCCTGACACCAACAAGTACCCACACTTTGAAAACATAATTTTATACAGCATTAAAAGGACATCTCTAATAATATGCTCACACACCAATACTGCAAAACAGGACATTATCTAACTGCCAGCTGGTCCAGTGAAGAAAATAGAGGTTAGGCAATGAACAGCAAACAACAAGCAGTCCAGAAGGAAGGTAATAATGGAGTTCAATCACAGTGTTACAATACAGGCCCCAAAGATGCTGGAAAGCAATCACAGTGTTACCTTACAGGCCCCTGTTATAGCATAGGCCGTCCCTCTACCCACACAGGGGATTCCGTTAGCCTGCTGTATCATTAGGCTTTCCAGCTACCCACAGTAGCTGAACTCCACAATAATGGCAATTCTATCAAGACTACTGTTGCTGTTTACTACTACAGTGGCACTGGCTGATCACTGCTGTGTGGCTGTGTGGTTGTGTGGGTGGGTGTGATTGTGTGATTTGTGGTTGTGTAGGTGCTAAACTTAGAGGCCATGTTGATTATATATGCATGGCTTCTGATGTGAATGGACTTCTATAAGGCTGGCTACAGTACCTTGATGTGCTACAGAGGCTTATTATGTATCCTAAACATTGTAACCTAAGGCCAGTCAAATTCTTACTGGTAGTGTGCACATGCATGTGTGTGTGTTTGTGTGTGTGTGTGTGTGTGTCCACGCTCTTTGTTGTTAAGCTACTGTATTAGGATCATTGGCTTACTACATGTTTGACCGAAATGGTGAGAGCTATGTTTGTGTGGTGAGGCAGTACATATTTTGGCTTGCGTTACGTGGAGAGGCAATGGTAGGGGGCAACAGTGCCTCAAGTCTCAAGTTCAAGTTTAAAATTACTGGCTGTGCTCCTGATGGGGAGAGCAGGTAACACTAGACACCAAGTAGTGATGGTTATGGATCGGGAAGCTGGACAATGGTATTATTATATGAAGCATGCTGTGGCAGTTGTTGCTCTCAAACTGGTCTGTCAGACTGCCAGCCACAGTGATTGACCACCTGACATACAGTACCAGTAGGTATGCTGCAGTACAAGCAGCAAGCCCTCTCACTGGTTTGAAGCAGCAGTAAAGCAGATAATCATTTCCTTCACTTTTTCTGACTGCTAATGTGCACAGGACACAAACGTTTAATTTATGGGCACATTACAGCAGTTACCATTGTTCCATATGCAGCTAACATATGCAAGAGTTAGAGACGAAAAATGGTAGTTTACTCACCTGGCAAAGGTGATTATAGAAGCACCTTTACACAGCACTCAGAGTCATCACAACTAGGTCTTAGAGGTGTCCTTTGATAGCTGATGCACAAATTGAAACTTGGAATTTGTTCCTGACTCCACCATTTCCTGCTGGATCATGCCTCAGTATGAAACTTCCCAAGTTATGTTTCCTAAGACAAGAACTGGTTAAGCATAAGTACAGCACTGAGGAGACACGAAAGACAGAGAGTAATGGAAGAGAGATGTGCTACTGGAATGGATTCAGTGGGCTTTATTGAATACACAACACAGATAAAATGGAACTAACTTCTGTGCACAAGCACACAACTATGGCTATATTCTGAGTTCTAACATGTCACTAACAAATCAGCTGCAATATCAAGGTACCTTGTTCCTTCTTGTTAGGCAGGAAGCAGAGTGCTATAAAAGGTTCTCCTATAATCACCTTTACCAGGTGGGTAAACTATCATTATCCCTTGCACCTTTTTGCAGCACTCTGAGTTATCACAACTGGGTGAATAAAAAGCAGTGTCACCAGACAATGCTGTGGGATGAGGAGAAAGTGGATGAACACTGACTGTGATACCAAGTGAGCAAAATGAGATTTGTTCTGGCTCCAAGTGTCCAACCTGTAGTGTCTGGAGAAGGTGTGGACTGATGAACAGGTGGCTGCTGCACAGATTTCAGTGATGGATGCCGAATAACACTTTGCCTGTGAGGTGGCCACCACCCTGGTTGAGTGAGCTTTTACCTGAGTCAGGCAATGGGGGTATGAAGCCATGGAGGCCTCAGAGATGGCAGTCTTCAGCCACCATGCTGTGATGGACCTGGAGGTGGCCAGCCCTTGTTTTGGTCCTTGGATAAGGATAAGCATTCCCTCAGACTTCCTGAAAGAGGCTGTTCTTTCCAGATAGGCTTTGAGTGAGCTGGCTGGATTGAGGAGTAGAAGGGCTTCCCTCTAGGCATCACTCTGGTTGGGTTCAGAGGTGGGCAGGGAAATCTCCTGGGCAAGGTGGAACACTGACACCACCTTCAGGAGAAAGAAGGGAAGAGTCCTGAGCACCACTTAGTCTCGGTAAAAGGAAATGAACAGCTCTTCACAGGATAAGGCCTGTAACTCACTAGATCTACAAGCCGAACAGATGGCCACCAGAAACATAGTCTTTAATGTTAAAAAATAGAAAGACGTCCAAGAGTTCAAATGGGGGCCTAGTCAAGGCATCTAAATCAAGGTGCCAGAGGGTGACAGTGGCATGAAATCTGGGCATTATGTTCGACAGATGCCTGACATTAATATCTCAGGTGTCAGCAGTCATAAAGATCTCATTTTACCATCTGAGGAACATCGCTTGGATCAAGCACCTGGTTCTTCCTGGCAATTTGACAACTTTGGTTCATGCCTTTGTAACCTCAGGCCTTGATTACTGCAATGACCTATACCTAGATCTACCGGGGGTTGATATCCGCCAATTGCAGCTAGCGCAGAATACAGCAGCCAGGTTGCTGACTGTTTTATCAAGATCTTTCCATATCAGTCCTGTGCTCTGTGGTCTGCACTGGCTGCCAGTACATTGGTGGATCACCTTCAAGGTCAGGCTACTGACCTACAATGCCCTACATGGACAGAGACCTGGCTATTTGCAAGATCTGATCTTCTGTGGCAATACTGCCCCCTCTGCTCACTCTGCTCAGCTGATGAAGGATTGCTAGAGGTTCCCAGGGTCCTGTTAAAAACTTCTGGGATGCACAGTTCTGCTTTTGTGGCCCTGACCCTGTGGAATGCTCTAGCACATCGGATAAGAGAGTGCCTGACCATTAACAGTTTTAAGACTGAACTAAAAACATACTTGTTCTGCCAGGCAATTTCTGATTAGGGTTAAGCCTTGTTGTGCCACCTTTTGGTTTTATATATATAGGCCCAGATATTCAAAAGGGTTGCACCATGCTATTCAGCAGGAGGCAGTTGTGCCACTGAAAACAGGTTGAGCAACAGCGCAATGCAAATGAATGCATGCTCAACAGGAGGGGGAAGAACCATGCATAAACTGCGCAACCCGATATTCAGTCGGGTTGTGCAGAGTTGTGCAGGCGCAACCCCCAACCTGCGCCTGCACAAGTTTGAGCCAAAAAAAAAAAGGATCAAGTTGAGGGCCACCCACAGGTGAGCTGCTGTATTGCAGGCGCAACACAGCAGCTGCCTCCGTGGCTGGCCCAGCTCAATCCTTGCCCCCACAAGTCCGATCACGGGCAGAGCGTAAAAACAACCCCCTCCCCCAAACAGCTCCCAATGCCCGATCGCGGGCAGAATGTGAAACAACCCCCAGTGCCCGATCGAGGCAGAATGTCCAGTGACAACCCACCCAAACATCTCCCTGGTGTCTAGTGTCCCCCCACCCCACCCACCCGCTCCCCGGCGGCGGCGGGCAGCAGCATCCACCGCCTTCCGCCCGCCGCCAGCCGACTGACTGTCGGTAGGGCTGCCGCCCGTTGGTGCAGAGCTAGAGCCAATGGCGTGCACCTATCCACGTCCATGACAGTCGAGATTTGTGAATGAACCCATTCACAAATCTGGACTGTCATCTACAATATAGGCTGCGCCCGTTGGCTCTAGCTCTGCACCAGCGTCTGCTCTGATATTCAGCGGCGGCCGGCGGCTGAGTGGATGCTGCCGCCCCGCTGCTTCGGCAGGTGGTGAAAACTAAATGAGTGGGTGGGGTGGGACACTGGAACACCAGGGAGATGTTTGGGGTGGGTGTCACTGGACAGTCTGCCGCATAAGGGCGCATTAGATCCACTGGACCACCAGGGAGATATTCGGGTTGGGGGTCTTTTTACATTCTGCCCGCGATCGGGCACTGGGGGTTGTTTCACATTCTGCCTGCGATCGGGCATTGGGAGATGTGTGGCGGGGGTTGTCATGATCGTTCTGCCTGCGATCGGGCATTGGGAGATGTGTGGGCGGGGGGTTGTTTTCATGTTGTGCCTTGATTGGGCTGCAGAAGTGCGTCGGTCCCGGCGGCTGCTGCCTGGCGAGGTGGCCAGGCAAGTCCTCAGGATCGGCGCACCTACATGCTAATAGGCATGCAAATGGGGCCATAATCAGATGCAAATGGCCCCCCGCGCCTTTCAGTATGAATTATGGCCCCATTTGCATGTCACCTTTGAATATCAGAAATTTGCGCATGGCGCAATGGTACTTGCGCCACCGCAAGTTTAATGCTCAACTCTGACAACTTGCAGTGGCGCAAGTTCCACTGCGCCATGCACAGTGGCTGTGGCTGGGGGGTGATATTCAAAGGAGTTGCTCAATAGTGCAACTCCTTTGAATATCGCCCCGGCCACACCCTGCGCAACTATTTTGAGCAGCGCAAGGGCTTGCGCCTCAGAATGGCGCAGTTTGAATATCCAGGCCATTAAGTTTATGCTGACTGTGTTTTTATTATTGATGTCTGTATTCATTTTAATTTTTTGGATGTAAAGCACTTTGGTCTATTGGGATTGCACTGACAAATAACATTTTTATTGATTTTTTGATTGATTGATCTCTCTTGGGTTTAATGTTAATAGTTGTTTTGATGAGTGTCTGTACTAAGAGGTACAGGTACATCAGAAGGGCCATCATAGGGATATATCTGACTCCCTTCTGATGGCCCTGATGGTGGCAGCTTGGACTCACAGGGAAGCCATGGAGAGTCCTTTACCAAATGTTTCTGTAAAAGTTGAGGAGCTGGATAACAGAGCAGGCAGTGGGATGATGGCTTTTGACCTGCACCATCTAGAGAAAATGAACCAGTGTCTGTCATAGGTGTGGTTGGTGGAACTTCTGTGAGCCTGTATCGTGGTGTCTGCCATCTTGTTGAACACCCTCAAATTTAGTATTTTGCATCTCTGAATAACCATGCTGTCAATTGGAAGGAATAAAGGTCAAGGTGAAGGATGGGGCCCTGTAGGATCGGGTCAGGTTGGGGAGGTAGTAACTGGCTGGTCTGTGATCATTTGCATGATAAATGCATACCATGTCCATCTTGACCAGTTTGGTGCTATCAAAACCACTGTGCCACCATTGTCTTGGATCTTTCACACCATAACCCTATCATGGAGATTGGTGGGAACACATACACTTTCTTGAACTGCCGTTGTGTCAGTAAAGCATCTACACCTACTTGCTTGCTTTCCTTGTACCAGGAGAAAAATACCTTTACTGTTTTGTACTTATCAGATGCCCATTAGGTCTATCTGAAAGGGCCCCATCATTCATGAATCACAAAACACCAGTGGGTTCAGTTGCCATTCCCCCAGCTGTACAGTCTGTCGACTGAGTTTGTACTCAGTTCTCCCACTAGATGTACAGCTGGGAAGTTGTGAAAGTCGATCTCTGCACATATCAAAAGAGTGGACATTTCTTTAGCCACTGCCTTGTTTTTTGTTCTTCCTTGTTTGTTCATGTAGGCCGTATCAGATGTAATGTCCATTTGCACTCTGACATGATGGTTCAGCACCTGGGGCCTGAAGTGTTTGAGGGCCAGTCGGATTGCTATTGTCACTAAAATGTTGATAGGAAGACAGAACTCCACTGGATACCATTTTCTTTGAACTGTTCTAGATGCCAGGACAGTAACAACCCTGATAAGCTGGTATCTGTTTCAAGGGTTCTAGTGATCCCTTTGTCGAGGGTAGCCCCCTTGATCAGGTTGCCCATGTGCATCTACCAAAGTATGGATGTCTTTATTACTGGTGGAAGCAAGAGTCTCGTTTGGTAGTTTTGTGCAGTGTATTCCCAGTTGTCTAGATGAAATCTCTTCAGAGGTCTCATATGGAGTCTTGCCCAGTTGTGGAGATCTATACATGCTGCCATAAGTCCCAGGAGCTGAATTATGTTTCAGATTGTGGGATGGTTGCAAGAGAGTATCCAATTACAGTGAGCCTTCAGGCTGCTGATGAATGAGTCTGAAGGGCAGACAGTCCACCATCTGCTGTTGAAAATCCCCTCCAGGTGTTCCATGGTTGCAAAGAGTGAGGGGTGGCTCTTGGCTCTTTGATGATCCTCCTATACTGAGTAAGAATGTCCTTCACTCTACTTACTGCCCTTTTTGAAGCTTCCCTGGTCCTTGGCAGAATTAGTTAGTCATCCAGGTAGGGAAGTACATGAATGCCTTCTGCCTTCAGTTACACAGCTAGAGTTGCCATGATTTTGTTGAAGACCCAGGATGTCGATGCTAGGCCAAATGGAAGATATTTTTATTGGAAGTGCTGACCCAGAATGCAGCATCTCAGGAATCTGTGATGGGATGGATGAATGGTTATGTGGAGGTATGCGTCCTTCTGGTCTATTGATGTGAGGAGATTGCCCTTCCTAACTGATTTTATGGTGGATCACAGACTCTCCATCTTGAATCTTCTGTACTTCATGAACTGGTTCACATACTTCAGGTCTAGAATGGGTTGGAGATCTCTTGTCTTTTTGGGTACCAAAAAGAAGATGGAATAGATTCCTGATTTTTGCTCATATGGTGGTACTGGGACTATGGTGTACTCCTGTAAGAGTTGATTTAGGAGCACTCTGACTTTGTGTAGTGAGATTTTGCTTTCCGAGATGGGAGATTGTAGGAATCTGAAGTTTCTCAGAACCATGTTGAACTTTATTGCAAAGCTCTTGGTGATTACCTCCATGACCCATTTGTCTGTCACAGTCTTGGTCCAGGTGCTGGAAAATTCTTGGAGCCTTCCCTCATAGCCAGATCCAAGTCCCGGGCCTGTGTTCCTTCATGCCTGGTAGCTTCTGAGTCCATTGTTGGATCTGAAGCATCCTCTGGCTCTGGATCACCTGGTTTACCCACTACTGTTCTGATAGTTGCCTCTGCAGTTGAAAAACTTTTGTTTGAAACCAAAGTTGAGAGATTCAATCCCTTGGAAGGAGTGTGGTCTGCAGCTCTTTGAGATTGTGAGGAATTTCAAAAGTGACTGCTTCAAAAGGATGGTAGAATCACATGTCTCCTGGGTAGATCTTTACTTTCTCTCTTAGGCTTCAAGAACTTCTCCAACCCTGGTCCTAAGATCATGTCCCACTTGAACTGGAGTTTTGTTAATATATTCTTTGACTTCTGGTTTACCTCCATAACTTGAGCCATAGGTGTCTTCTGGCTCTGTTGATTGTAGCCATGGCTCATGAGGACAATTTGAAGGTGTCAGTGGAGAAATGTGTCATGTACTTGATTGCTCAAACTATGTAGTCAGTGGTGGCTGTTTGAGAACTGGTCTTGGGTAGATCTTGCTTTATAGTCTGTAGCCACATGATGATGGCCCTGGTGGTATAGATGGCTGTTGTGGAGGCCTTCATGGGTATCATTAGGATCACATGGACCTTTTTGATCTTGTCCTCTACCTTCTTACCCATAGGGTCCTTGAATACCAAGGATCCTTCCAATGGTATGACAGTCTTGGGACTAAGGTAGACAATTTGTGGGTTGACTCTGACAGGACTGGACCAGTTTTCCTGTTTGTTCTCCAGTATGGGGTATCTCCTATCAAAGGAGGTCTTTACTCTGGTTTTGGCCAGGTCTGGGCATCTCATTCCTTTGCCAAAAGATCCTCCATTACCTTGCACACCAGAAAGAAGTTGTGTGATTTTTTTTCCTTTCTCTGACCAAAGGGTCCAGTTTCTGCTTCTGCAGTGGAGCTAGTTACTCATACATGAGGGTCTCACAGACCACCCTGACAATCTCTAGAACTATATCATACAATCATAGCCAAGCAGCTAGATCTTCCCTCAGTTCCTCCTCCTCCTTGTCAGAATATTCCTCTTTGGAGGAATGCTCCATTGGGATCCTTTTGATCCTGACTATCACCTTTCTTTTTGCTTGGGCTTAGGGGTGTCTGTCGGGTCTCTTGTGCACTTAGGATCTGACAGTACTTAAAGTGTTCTAGTAATTTTTGAAACATGTCTATCATATCCCTTTGTGATACTGTTGAAATCTTATCTTCTGTAGTGTTCTGTGGAGGACCCCAAGCCAAGTTACCAACCTGGGAGTCTGCATCAACCAGGCACAGCAAAGAGATCCTTGGAGGATTTCAGGAGGAGAAAGCTTGGGACTTTTGGCACACCCATCAAGCCTTGGACATTTTGAGGGAATAGGCACCTGGGAGACAAAAGGGGACAATGGAAAAAAAAATGGGTGAGCATCAAGGAGGGTAACAAGCCCACAAACAGTGGAACAAGATCAGAGGAGATCACCAGGGAACACTGATAACAAGTCTGAAACCAGAGGGAGAGTACCCAGCTAGATGGGATGGGGTAGTGAGTTAAGAACACAGCATGAGGTAAAACAGCATGAAAAAACACACCCATGAACACATCAAACAAAACAGGCAAGGAAAAAGTATACATATATCTATCCTCAGGGATCCTCCCCCAGTGAAAACCATAGCAAGCCACTCTACCAGCCACAGTATACAACGGTAATAAAAAAAAAAAATTAATGACAGCAAACCAGAAGAGAAACTGCAGAACCAACATGACTGAGCCATCTCACCTGGGCAAAGAAATGACCAAATGCTGAGGATAAATGCCCTTGCATCTCCAAGAATGTAAACAAGGGAGAAACAAGATGACCTCACAGTCTCCAGATCTCATGGGATTTTCAGTACCATCTTAAGGTGGAAGAGGCCTAAGAAGAAGAAAGAGCAAGATGGCTACTGAGATCTCCAGATCTCAAGATTTTTGTGCCATCTTAGGGTGGAAGAGATCTAAGCAGAGAAGAATCATTCGGCATATCTGACTGTGTAGTACGGTATGGGTTGCACACCCATTGGCCCCGGCCAGAACCAATGGGCGCAAAGCCCACCGAAGCTTGCCGTCGTGGGCGCAGGGGCGCAGGCAGATGGGTGCTGCCACCCGCCGGCTGACCAGGGGAGCAGGACGGTGGGGTTCAGTGGGCGGATGGGGAGGGGTACTCTAGACCACCAGGGTAATAGGACATTTTTATGATTTACAGATGCCTATGATCGAGCAGAATGTGGTCCACTGACCACCAGGGATATTACGGGGGTGATTTAAACAGATGCCCATGATCGGCAGTGATCAGTCCACTGCACCACCAGAGTATTGACTGGGGTTTATTATACCGATGCCCGCGATCGGGCACATAGCGTTCCACTGTACCACCAGAGATATTAGACGAGGATGTCTTTCTTTTGACAAATGCCCACGATCGGGAATATAGCAGTCCACTGGACCACCAGGGATATTAGACGAGGATGTCTTTCTTTTGACAAATGCCCATGATTGGGCTGCAGGGGGAGTCGGTCCTCTGCAGCTGCTGCCTGGCAGGGCACCAGGCGCAAGTCGTTCAGGATCAGCGCACCTGCATGCTAATGGAATGCAAATGGGGCCATGATGACATGCAAATGACCCCATGTGCACCTTGCATAAATTATGGTGCCATTTGCATGTCCCCTTTTGAATATCACAGGTACTGTGCATGGCGCAATGGAACTTGCGCTAGCGCATCTCCATGCTCCATTCTGGCCACTTGAGTTGGCGCAGTGCCACTGCGCCATGCACAGTGGGGGTGGCCAGTGTGTGATATTCAAAGCTGCTGAGCCATAGCACAGCTCAGTTGAATATCGCCCAGGCCACACCCCTGCACAGCTAAGTTGAGCTGCACCCAGGCTTGCACCACAGCCTGGCACAGTTTGAATATCCGGGCCTTTGTGTCTAGAGTGCTCCTAGATACGACTGGAAGTATGATGAGAATGAAATAAGTTTAAACAAAAGCATTTTACAACAAAGATAATTGAGCAGTTATATAGTGCTTATTCATAATGCTCCAAACTGTTTTTGGAAGTGAACAGGAGTTTTAAAAGGGGTTTAAACATAAGTATTTTTTATAAATGCTGACTGCTGGTTTAGTGCTAGTAGCTATGATTGAAGTAAGCAACAAGACATGATGGGGTGTGCATTGAACGATATTACCACACACCCAGGGGTGTAGTAAGGCACAAGGCTACAGGCTGAATGCCTTCAGCCCCTGGAAGTGTGGTAATATTGGTTCAGTGCACACCCCCGGAGTGTCTTGTTGTGCTTATAAAATGGGCTTTTTAAATATATATTTGTTAGATGAGATCAAGAAGTTTACAATTGTTAAAATATGTAAGAAATAGCTGTAATTACTATAAAATAGTCCTTCCGCCTACTACAAAAATAACTGTTTTTTTTTTACATTTATCCTTTTGTGACATCTGCACTTGAAGTCTATTTGTCCTTTTGTGGCATCTGTACTTGTAGTTTGGATTGCACACAGAGATACACTTCTTAGCAGTGTCCCCCCCACATTCTGCTTAGTACCCCCAAATTTTATTTAGCAGGCTCCCCCGCTCAGCTCAGATCAGGTGTGCACTCCAGGCCCGGTGGTGCTAGGAGTTGAGGTGCTGGACGCCACACCTCTCTCCACACTGGTGACCCAGGTTCAGGAACAAGCCCAGGCCATCAGGGGTCGGCAAGGAAAGAGAGGGACTGAGCACCCAATGGCGGCTCTCCCTCTCTGGGGAGGGTTACTAGTCTGTCCCGCTACTATATCACCACCTCCTGGGTGAACCCGGGAATGGTGATGCAGGTCAGGACGCACAATGGGAAGGGGCATTGCTAGCCAAGAGCCCAGGGAGGAGTGGCGTGTGTATGCATGCCTCCTCATTGGTTCTCCCAGTGTGCCGGCACTGCAGGGGATAGGGCAGAACAAGAGAAAAATGGAGCTCGTCACTCCTAGGTGACGACTCCTCCGATGCCAGACCATGTCACCAGGTGCTTATCGGGGCAGACTCCAATGTGAATTGCCAGCTCTGCCATTGTTAGGGGGAGGATTGGGGCAGTTCCTTCCCCACTCCGCCCAGGGAGTGTACCGGGATACCTGGGGATTCATTGAGTAGGCGACCACTCTAGGAGCAGACTCTTGGGGGTAACATGGGGACATGTGGATGGCAAAAATTGAGGGTGTCTGAATGAGTAGAGCGACAGTGCGGTAAGGAGGAATAAAGATAAAGTTAAAAAAAGAGTGCACTCCAAATTATGTCCTGTGTGCATGCAATCATTGTATGTATCAAAAAAAGGAATCTTCTAGGTCAAAGACTGTCAGTCCCAGGATGTCACAGCCTGTCAGCTCCAGTCCAGTCAACAGCACCTTATCCTTTCTCTTAATAGTGACAGCATTACTGTTGTTAATACAAGTTGAGGACTGTATTTAAATTTTTATTCTTTAAATGTGTTTGCACGTGAGGTGTGAAGATTGGAGATGGTGGGAGGAGACACACTATGGGACTGGTAGTGTGATTGGCAACTTGGTGAAAAAAAGTAAATGCATGTTTTTAATTTTCTTTATAAGTTTGATAACGGGAGGGCTAAAATATGTAATTAAAAGAACAATAAACATGTTCATTGAAGGTCTTTTATTCATGGATGTTGTGTCAGTTAGCAAGGGGGAAATGGCAGTGTCTGAAGGGCTCAAAATTCGAATGGCACAATGATTTCTTTTTGAGTACTGCGGTGCTACTGTACATTTCAGTACTTGTATTTACCTGCACATCAAACATATTTGATGCACAGATAACTAATCAAGATGAAGGAAATTCTCTGCCCATTTTATAAATAGAGTTGAAACTGAGCTGAAGTTAAGATGGGGACTCCTAACTGTGGTGTTTGAATGAAGTAGGTATTGCGCATATGGTAGCCCATGGGATTGTAGCTGCAACTATCTAAAAAACAAAATCTGGTCACAGCCATGACGGCTGCTAATGCATTAACTTGATAAGGATGTTTCATGGGCTTAAACATAAAGATGAATTACTGCAGTCAGCTTTGTGTGTTAATTTCATTTTTGGTAAAATTAGATCATCTGTCCGGTTGCTCCTGTGTCTCCCATGTGTTTAAAATGTGAGTGGCGAGTGTGTCTTGTACTATATGGGAAAGGAGAGGGAGCTCTGCACCAAGACCTTCAAGTAATGATAAAAGCAATGGTGCTGGTATGGAAATCTCCCATTCATACATAGGAGCTAGTATCGAAGCTTTGAAGGGCTCAAATGGAGCAGTAGCCTATGCCAGAGCTTTCATGCAGGCATCTTGGATCAGCCCCATGCAGAGACACCTCCCACGGTGGCTGGCATTCTTACCAACCTCAGTTGCTTCACACTTCAGCAGGAGAGCAGTTTTACAAACTCATCCTTATTCTCTCAGGCAGCAGGGTGTAGAGTATCATTGACGTTTCACAGAAATGAGCTATCACTCACAAACCAAGTGAAAGTTTTGGAGGCCCTAGAGTACCTTAGCTGTTTTTTATCCTCTGTTGCAATGCTTTTCCAGATTTAAAACAACAAAGCTTGGGTGCATAAGAAAAATTGTGAAGCTATTCTGGCAGAATGTCACTCCAACTGGAACCTGAACTAAAATGCAAGCGCAGGCGGAGGTTGTGCATGAAGGATGTCCTAATGGTCTATTTCCAAGAGGCTCTAGTAAAGTCAGCTACAGCCTCTGTCTCCATGCTCAAACAGAAAGCTACTGATTTAGCTAGCCAAACTGGCCACACTGCAGTTGCACCAAATGATGAATGTGTTTCTCAGTAAGGCACCCAACCGTGTTCAAACATAAACACAGAGAGAAGCAAGATGCTGATTCATCAACAGCCCAGACATGACTGAGTGATGTGCTTTTTGGACTGTTTGCAAGATATCAGCTGGAAGGCTACCCAGATTGTGGCCACACAGCGAGAGACCAGGACCTGGCAGGAGGTAAAAAAGTAAAAGACAAGATCTTTGTCTTATGCTGCATCGATCTCACTGGATGTGAAAAGAAGAAGCTTCTAGTGTGAAGTAAAAGTAAACATCCTAGATGCTTGTCTAAGCACATTAAAATCAAACCTGTTATCATACAACCCCCTGTCATGCCTGAATGACTTCCACCTTTTTTTTTAGGATAGCTACAATTGTGGGAGAGAGAGCTGCACGGAGCCATCAGAAATCTAGTTGTTCATTGACAATTGCCACACCCAAACTCACAAACACAATTGTCAGCTGTGTTACATTAAGAAATAATTTTTAACCCCCTAACACAATGAGCATAATTCAGCCAATGGATGTGCAGCTGAAACCATTTCAAATGTAATCTCCTGAATGCAATCTACATGCTAAACAAAGTGTTGGGCAGTGTCAAACAGACAAGTCATGTATTTGTTCCAAAAAGCCTGATTCTCATCTAATAGCACAAATAGTTCCTCCAGTCTTGAAGATGTTCATGTCACAACATTCCTGCATCCTACAGTGTTCAAAGAATTTAAGAACATGGACACGGAGGAACCCATGGTAGTTAATCTCACAGATGATCAGATAGTTTCTGCAACTCAAAGGGAGACAAAACATAGTGATGATGCTGAGCATGATGATGAGCCCACAGAAAACTAGGAAGACTCTTTTGATTTAACTTTGGAGGCACTGTTAGGACTACATTTTATTATGAATTAGTGGCAACAAATGACTAGGTCTTAAGGTGGAAGAGGCTTTTAACAACCAAGACTGTCATCCAAAGGCAAGTGCTGCTAGAATCTAAGCAGCTTCGGATAATTGACTTTTTTTGTGAACATTACCCAGAAAGTAACCACAGTTGAAGTAATATAAATAACTGAAACCTTAAATAATGTGACACTTTCTATTTGCAATAAATAACAAGTAAACACTAACCACATTGCACACTTCCACTTACTGCCCGCTGATTGAAACAATTAACTTTGTTGTAAAGAAACAACCATTTAAATGGGATGCTATTGAAGCCACGAGGTTATCCTGTTTTAATAGCTTGTACTGTATTACACTTTACTTAGCATTTTTTGTACTATTTTTTTTTCTTTTTTGCAATAAGTATTATATTGCGCTATTGTTTTTGTGATACTTTATGCATGGTTGCACTGAATGGGCACTGTCATTTAAAATTTTTATTGTTTAAATTAAGACTACCATTAGATGGCTGCAGTCTTTGAAAAAGCACTAGAGTAGCATAAAATGTTGGACACTGAGGAGCTGTGTGAGGGTGTTCTACTTTTAAATGAATCTTCAGTAAAGATTTTACCTTGATGTGCAGCTTCAGAGCCTTCCTTTTTGCAGAGAGCCATTGTGTTAGATTTGTGTAAGTACTTTCAATTACCCCACCTCATGAACATGACAGGATTTTTTTTATAAAATTCTGACCAAAATGTCATTTTGTAGAATGACTGAGAAAACAGGACTTTGGCAAAATTTGAAAATAAAAATACACCTGTTGTGTTCATGAGATGGGGTACAAAAAAAAGGCTATGTTGAAACTTTGGGGTCATAAACAGAACACATACCAAAGTTATGAGTAAATGTTTAGAAATTTCAATATTTTTTTATGACTTTATCTTTTGAAATTATTACCCTAATTTTTCCATCATTGTTTTTATTCATTTTTCAGTTACAATTCATAACATCAATAATCAGATACATTTATAATCAGTCAATCAACAATCTCAGAAACAGACTACTGTAAATACATAACTAAAACAGGAGCAAACTAATAAGATCATTAAGAGTGGTCTATTGGTTCTAAGGACAAGATTACTACCAATTATTTTGTATTATGAAATAGTGTTGAAGTAATTTACAAACATTTGCTATATTTTATAAAAAAAAGTTCTGATTTATCCAAAAGGTTATAAGAAATGCATTTGTTAGCTGTACAGGAAGCCATTAGGGTCCACCATTCCACCATTAGTGTGTCTGAATCGGCTTTCCAGTTCCTTAAAATAATTTTCTTCAGAGTTAATGCTGCAAACTGTAACCCAGTCTTTGCTAAGAGTTAGATTGGGGAATATTTGAGATTTTGCTCAAAATTCAGATTTCAAGGACCAGATCAATATTGATTTTAATAAGAAGTTTTCATTAGTCTCTTAACTTTGTCCAAGCAATAACTATTTTTTGACAGGACCATAATATATGAGATGTTGAGGCATCAGGGTAATTGCATCTCCAATAAAAAATGGATCACTCCAATGACAGTAACTTTTTTGGACTAAAGTTATAATAATGTCAAATTTTGAACTGAGTGAGTTTCCCTTGCATATTCTCGCTGGTCTTGAAAGCATGAGTCCAATGCTTTTCCAAATGTCATCTGAGATTTAAATATTGAGGTCAGATTCCCACTGCAATTTCTCAACAGCTGTATGTAAAGGACTAGGTTCTGCTAAACTTTTATAAAGTATGCCAGATTCCTTCTTAAGTGAGACCATTTTATAAAACTGCTTGCTTACCTGCTAAAATGTATTCTAAATATATATATATATATATATATATATATATACAAACACACGAAATTTGCCAGCAGATAAAGGCCTAGAGGTCTATCAAGTCTGCTCGAATGTGCAGCTAGCACCCCTTATTCTGCAGCTGACCCTCCTTTCCACCCTTCCCTTAATTAATATATATATATATATATATATATATATATATATATATCCTCCTTTCTCTCTACATCTACCTTAAGTTTGCCTTTTTTTTTAAATAGATAAGTCTTGATGAATACCTGTGACAGAAATATTGAGTCTAACTCTTTTGCTGCTCACAACATTTACAAAATACTGTGGTACCTCCTACTCATTTGAGTGTCATTTCTTCTGGAATTGATAATGTTGCACTTACTGATGATGACCTGCACTAGATGGTTAATAATAACATTAAAACGTTGGAAGCAATAGCCACTGATATGAAAGTGTTTCAGTTGATGATTATGATGGCATTTCATCTAACACTGAATCTAAACTATCACCATTTCTAAACTATAAATATAGATATTATGCTTTGTCTTATTAATAAACCAGAGATTAAAGTGACAGCAACAACTGTTGTGAACTGGGGAAAAGTCAGTGTAAACAACTGTAAAGGGCATTAATATACACTGTTTAATCACTGACACTTATGGCTACTATACAATACATGTCAGACAGGAACAATTTTGTTCCCAATATTAAATAACTTACATGTAGACTAGAACAGTGATTTTCTTGCTAATGATAGTGTAGGATGCCTCAAAGACAGGGGCACCAGAAAATGTTCCTCACTCCATTTCATCGTACTACACATGCATCATAAACCCACTGTAGCAAGGGGATCAGCTTTATGAATGAGGGGGTACTATTGCAGTAGTTGTTAACCTTTTTTGGTCTGGAGACCCCCTGAGCACCTGTCAGCCATATCGGGAACCCCCTACCAAAAAATGTCCATATACATTGTACTGCATTTAATGTTTTTACTGCATTTATACAGCTCCCCCCTTGTAGAAACACAAACACAACAGCAAGCCATTGTTTTATAAAACATTGTTGTTTTTTATTAATATTTATGAAAATAAAAAAAGGACTTAATAGTAATGGACATTAAAATGAGCATTAAACTAGCTCCATTGTATGCCACTGTCTGCCAGTGCTTTATGTGTGTGCTTGGAGGGTGGGGTTGAGCATTCAACTGACTGACAGAAGCTGTTGCTTGTACTAAGCAGGCACAAATATCGTTATACTGTCACTGCTTTCATGTACATTCATGTGCATTCGACTGACAAAGCTATAAAAAAATAAATAAACCCACCAAACAGTAGTTATCGCTTGTCTTAAGTATGCTTATCAGCAGTTGTTGCAAGTCCTTAGCAGGTGCAAATTGCAAAGTTAAATAAATATCTTTAACTGGGGGGGGGGCATCCAACACAAGCTTGCTGTTATATTTTTTTTTATATTTTCCTTGAGTCCGTGAGAGAACAAAACAGGACAGTAGCGAGCAGGAGCGCAAGAGCAAATGATAACAGGGTAGCTTTGATTTTACATTTTTTTTATGTCAGAACCATGAGAGCTATGAGCAAAAAGAGAGAACAGGAATACTGGAAGCGATGAGCAAGGAGAGGAGCGACCGACCAGGTGGTCACAAAATCTTGCACAAACTAACACTTTGCTGCAGAGACTGGAAAGACTGAAAGCAGACTGAAGCAGCATGCAGACCACCACACAGGTATTGTGGGCACAGGTAAATACACTTAAGGGGAGTGCAATCAGGAGAGTACTCTGGGGACTAATTTACTATCAACAGTACTCGTGCTGTTAGCTCTTAGCACTCAGTTAACGAAAGATTTACTAGCTAACTAGCAAATTGGCTCAGGCACAGTGAAAAGAGGGTATTCTTGCTGCTTGTTGATGGTTACTCGCTGTTGCACTGATCGCAGATCCGCGAGCATGCGCTCACGGACCCCCAGTGGGCTGCGAACCCCCGGTTGACAACCACTGTACTATAGAATGAGAGAAAAATGATTAAATGAATAAAAACAACACTTTTTATTGAGATAAAATTGACATTTAATATGCAGAGTTTCTGTGTTGTCATATGCTAGATACCACAAACTTGACCACAGCTTTTTAATAGGTCCATTCCAAACCCACCTTCCCTGAATACTGCATTAGCCCTATTGGGATCTCAACTCATTTACAGGCTAGAAACATCAGCTCCCCCACCAGTCAACTGAGTCCAGCATTATTTTCCTTACACCTTCCAAAGCCTTTTCTCATATACACATGAAGGGATGATTCTGTACGCTGTAGCACACTCACTGGATGCCATGTATGGTTTCCAAAGCAGGCACTCATTTTGTTTTCAAGGTGTTACAGATCCTTTCTGATCTATGGCATATGTCTGGTATCAGATGGGATCATCCTGCATCTACCAGATGACTTCTACTCATGGACCCTTCAAACTATCCACAGTCCAAAGACATAATCTGTCTCACTAACCTAATTTGGGCCCTTCATATACTGCTAGCAGATGATAACCATTGGATCTGATCAAAACCCTGGACTTCTCCCACATTGTCTTGGATCTGACTACATGGGAGCACACCTCCCTATGGACAACCAATCAAACTACTTCTCCAGTCTCTCTCCAATGAGAACAATCATGGACATAGAGAACTTATCCCTCCAAAGATGCTTGAACTATACTATGAGACTTATACCACAAGATATTCAGATAAGCTCTCTAATTCTTGAATCATGGTCTGAAATATCTTTGTTCTTCTATGATGCTTCTCCTGACTGATGACTAGCAACATTTACCAATGCAACACCATCATATGGCTCACCTTGAGTGTGTTCAGCTAGCTTACTGACAAAATTGCTCCCAAAATTTGCCATTGTTATTAACCTTCTCTCCCTAACCTTATCCTAGCTTTGTTGATATGCATATTTTGATTTCACCTTCTCTTCTCCTCTTTCTATGGTAGTAAATAAAATAAATGTAAAATTGCACTTATCCATTATGTACTATTGTATGTACCCATCTATGGCCAGTAGTTGTTCTGCTAATGTTTAGTTGTTGGTTATTAAATATACATACTACAAGTGTGTTATGTGCCCTAACATTGTAACCATTTATATGTTGTTCTGTAATTGTTGATGTTATGGTTTATGTACAAGGTACCACCCTGCAAATGAACTTGATCGATGACTGTTATCCCTTCAAAAGTAAACTGAACTGAACTGACATGGTTTCAGTGCCATACATGGAAACCCCTGGGTTGCTCTTCCATGGCCTCCTGATATCTTCATGATACTTACATTCAGTATAATTTCTGCCAATCGAAATGTACTGAATAGTTTCTGTAACTATAATATGGACAACTCTGGTTACCTTCATTCAATCAACCAATCAGCAGTATCAACTGTTAATAAGTGATGCTCATCTACTCTTTTAATCATAGCCTTTCTCAGAAACTGACCAGGACATCCTACAGTAACCATTTCCAGTTCCATTGTGCGTACATTCCGGGAACTATTAAATCATCTAGCTGACTCGTATCTCACTTTAACTTCAGCCATTCTTCATTACAAGTGCTGTGGAGGACACCTTATGACACTTCCACGGAATAAATCAGATTGTTAAATGCCTTGAACCATCACTTGGAGTCAGCCCAGTGTACTATAGCTATCATTACCTGAAGCTATTAAAAACAGCTTAGATTTCAGCCTGGGAAATGTATTCTGAATTCTGTACCAACCCAGCCCTTGGTCTGTTCAGCAAGTTCTCACATTTGCATCGTTCTGCTCCTCAGAAAATAGAATATCCCATTCCTCCATCAGGAAGCAAAGTACTGGAGCCAACTGGCCACACCTCTTTCTTTTCTAAAATTTGAAGTTTTATTTTCTTTTTTCAATGAACACAATGATCCCATGACGTGCCTAACGTTTTACCCACCTTGGGCTTCTTCAGGGGTGAAGATATATGTAAATATACAACAACAGTTTTCAGAATATATACTTGACATCAATTATTAATATTATTTTCATTGTTAGTGTCTATATGATGTTATGGCACATATCTTGCCTCTAGTAACTCTGGCACTTTATGTCTCTATTTCTATACTCATTGTGGAACCTCCGCCATACAGTTTATGCATTACTGAAACATTTATTAACTGTAAGAAATGTTTTTGGTTTTTTGACTGGATTTACAAAATGGCCACCAAATTGTGTATTTTACTTTTTACTTCAGAAACTGTCATTATTCAACTTCTATATAACCAGAAATTAATTTCTACAATAAACATTGTCTTTTACTAAAACAATTATTAACTGTAGGAAAATGTTTTTCTTTTTTGACTGGATTCACAAAATGGCTGCCAAATTATATATTTATTTTTACTTCAAAAACTATCACTATTCAACATATTTATAAACTGAAATTCATTTCTATAATAAACATTGTCTTTTACCTTGTGTCCAGTGCTTCTGTTTGTATCACATTCAAAAAATGATCTATACTTAATCATGTTCTTATTCTGTTAATATAAACATTTACTAAATTATTAAAGTTGCTACGTCATGTTCTAGATAAATGTTATGCTTCTCATCTGATTTTGTGGTACCCACTTTATAATGTATTCTCCCACTCACTGGAACTTCTTATTTTACTCATTAACTTTAAAAATGGCAAGCTAGATGCTCAGTATCATTCTATTCTTTTAAGCTAATTTACCATAGATTTCACTACATTTCCTACACTTTTTTGTCAATTTAATAACAATTAATTCATCTTACACAACCTCATTCTAATGCTACCAATGTATTTCATTAAGTAAGATAAATAAATGCATTTCTCCCTGACGCTCTAACATTCTGGGTTAGTATTGTCTGTTTTAATTCTTTTAAACTATACCTACAGCTGTCTTGGCAGTTTGCATTCTCATGTACTCGTTATTTATCTAGATACCCTGTAAATCAGTGTTGCATATCATTGCATCTATTATGCTAGTAATCTCAATATCTCACTTACATGCTTTTAGATAAAGTTAGCATGACTGATGTTCATTCATGCCTTCAAGTTGTTACTTGAGGCATTGGCCTTCATCCTCCCTTTTCACTGGGTATTTCTTACACTGGAGCTGTTGACAACATTTTGTTATTCAGTGCACTGACAAATAGGTTTGCCTCCTAAAAAGGCAGACTCAGTTGTCCCTGGCCTTGGAAAATGGAGTGGATGTAGGCAAGGGAAAAAGAGGCAGGGAATGGGGGAGGAGTTGGGGGATGGGGAGCTGAGCTGAGGACATGCCAATCAAGGAGAGAGATGGGCACGGGGACTTCCAAAGGGGCGGAGCCTCATGACATCATGAAAGGAGAAGGGAAGTTGATTGGGTAAGGGAAGAGAGAGAGGGGTGAGCAAAGGGGGTTTAAAAGAGGCAGGCAAGACAGAGGAAGCTCACAGTTTTGCTTCTGTAAAATTCCTTTACATGAAAGCACATCAGTTGGCAGCAGATTTTAATTTTCTTTAGCTTTTGAGCCAATGAGAGATAATTTTCAGTAGCTTGTTGATCCAGGCAGGGGGATTTTTGGACTACTATGGTGATTTTGTTGGTTTGTCAGTTGTTTTGCTATGGGGGGAGAAGTAAAAGAATACATATATAGGATATGTGGCATTAGTGAGCTATGCAACAGTAGTGCTGGCCATATTGCATAAAGATAATGAATGAAGGTATTGAGGTGAAGTAGGTTAGGTGTGATATTAATGGCATGTTTTTGGTAGTGAGAACAGTTTTTAAAAAACATATCAGGTTGTCTGAAATAGTACAGAGAAGATTTGATCAGGCTATGCTTTGTATGTGAGTCACAGTCGACATGGTTGGTAAGGGTTTGTTAGTTCATCCTGGGCCATGCAGCAGAGCTGTAGTCAGAAATACCATCGGGTTAGAAGGAGGTGACTGGGAGCCGCGTTGGACAAGCATAGTAACACGGTAGCCAGAGGTTTGGGAATGCAAGCCGTGGGGCAGGAATTCAATGCGAGGGTGCTGGTAGCAGCACCGTGCCTGCAACAGCAGGGAGAGTTTGTATGTAAAGCTCACACAAGGATTAGTAGGACTCCTGAAATGGTAGGGGGGGGTAATGGGTTGGATAGCTGCCTATGGGGTTGATGGAGTGAGTGGGGAGGCCTAACAGGATCTGAATTTCAAGGGATACAGCCAGTAGAGAGAAATGCAAGCGCTGCTGTGTGGGTTGCTGTGGCACAAGCTCGGGTGCTTAAACTCTTAGCGAGCATTTAAGAAGAAGGTAGAGGTAGAGGCAGTGTCCATGCAGGTCGTTAGAGAGAAAAGGCCAGGGAGCAGATCACCAGATGGGGGTATTAGTAGGGAGAAGAGTTGATCAGGTCTGAACTGCAGCTGGTAGCTTACTGTTTGGAGTTGAAATGCGGTCCCGCAAGGAGCTGTAGGTGCAAGTCATAGAGGGCGAAAGACAGTGGTTCAGAGAGTAGCAGATGCTGGGCTAGGGGCATGCTGACTATGTTGGGGACTCCAGGGAACAAAGGGTTTGTACAGGGTGTCCATACGGGAGGTTGCAAAAAAAAAATGCAATTAGGGGTTTATCCTTCCACCAGGAGGCTAATAGGTGCAGCAGTCCTGGGAGGTGGCCAGCCCTCTGACCCACCGAGTGAGGGTAGGAGGGACCCAGAGGCTTGACCACCAGTTTCTGACTAGACACACGGCCGCCATATGGGGGAGCTTTGGATTGGTGGATGCCATTTTAAAAAGGGCAGGCGACCATGAGGTGGCTGCCATCTTAGATAAGGGAGACCTAGCTCCCAGCGGGACATAAGAATTGAGACTCAGAAGGGGAACTGATTGAAGGATACTGTGGAGACAATGCTGCAGTGGACAGGGCGATAGACATTGGTATGAAGGGGCAGGGTTCATGCTTTGCTGGAAAAATGTTTTGTTTTAACAGTCTGATGTTTGGTAATGGAGAATATTATTAAAGCGCCCATACATCGGGAGAATAGAAACTAGGATGTACAATGATAGCGGGTTTGAACAGACAGAATTTCTGCTTGTCATACACTGGGAAAATAGACTGTAGGCCTGTGACACTATCTGGTTGGAGCAAGCGGTACAATTGACATAGTACCATACATAGCCAAAGCATGGAAGAATAAAGAAAACAAGCAAAAAAAAGGGGGGGGGCATAAGACATAAACACTAGATGTTTCAGTTAAGGCTGCAGGGGAAGAGTGCCCAATGGTGGGGTAGGCCATGATCCCCTGGCCTGGCCGCCATTTCAGAGGCATGATCGGCCGCATGGCAGCCACCATTTTAAGACGGCATGTGGCTGGAAGGGGGAGGGTGCAACTGGGATAGAGCAGGCCTAGTGCATAGGAATGATAATATAATAATAATAAAAATAGATACAATAATACTATGCAAACTGCTAAAAAATTCATGAGGGGAGACCAACATGGTACAGCAGTATATGGTGGGTTGGCAGAATTTGGTTAATTGGTACGAGGTGGGAGACTGGAAGGTACCGAGGATTAGAGTTTTTGCAAAGTACTCGTTGAGGCACCCGAGTAGTACAAGACATATTGCAGCTAGCTGTCCACATGGGTAAGGGCTGTTTTAAAAGCACACAATGGACCAAGGGGGGCAACACATAGGGGGGTTTCCATCGCAGCAAAATGAAAAAAAAGGGGGAGCAATAGGATGGGGAAAAGGAGGTTTCAGCCAATGAACCATTTGGAATACAGGGGAGTCACCTTGTGATACTTAAAAAAAAAAAGGTCAAACAAAACAGAAGATAGTTTATTTAGGAATTTCATTGGGGGACATGGTAAGCGCACATAAAAAAGAACTGGGGGAAGGGTTTGGGGGGGACACTTGAAGAAGAAAGTCTGACGTTTTAAATATTAACAGTTTCTGTTTAATTTCAGCATCAAGTAGCACAGCCGCATGGCATGCCACCCAAGGAAGGACCACCATTGAAGAGGAAGATCGTAGAGCCTTTATGGACTGTGGTGGTGAGGGGGCAACCAAGGCCCAGGATGAGCATGGAGAAATGCCAGATGGGGCTAGAGAGGAAAGGGGGCTGAAAAACAGGTGCATTAGGTGGGGGGCAGAGGGGTGCTTAAGGCTTATACGGCCAGGGAGTAGCAGGCCCGGGCCACCACCGACACTGATCACAGAACCTGTGCGCTGATCTGCCCCAACACCCCAACCACCCCTCTGACTCCATAGGCATCCATAGAGGTGACATTGCTTTCTGGCTCCCTCAGCAACCCCCAGTCCACAGGGCAGCGGCCATCAATGAACCCACTAGCTCAAAGCACGGACAGGGCTGGCCCACAACACAGGAAGGAGGGGCCACACAGCAGAGGTACCTCTACATGGTGTGAAGAATGGTTGGTAAGCACCTGGGAGGAGAATCGGGGGTTCAGATGACAGGGTATCGGGGAAGGGAATTAAGCCAGAGAGAAGTAAAGAGCCTGGAATGAGTGTTTTTTTTGGGGGGGGGAGGGGAGGTACTTGGAAGCCTCCATATGTTCTGATGTTCCTGCTACAGTTTTTGTACCTGAGTTGATAATTGAAGGTTACAGGCTTCTCATGGGCTGCTGAAACCGAATACAGTCATAGGGCCCGCATAGGACATTTTATTTCATATTATGCTACTAAAAGTAAGGTAGGGCAATCACCACAGAGCATCTTTCCCCAGGCAGGTCATTTTGGCATTAAGCACTGTATTGTTTCTATGCAAAGGGAAAAGCAGGGAGATTAGTGGCAAGATTTGCTCCCATGTCTCACTCACATAGGAATCTGACCTAGTTTAGTGTAAGTAGGGGTATTTGAGTGGGTGGGTTGGTGGTGAGGTGGAACAGTGGAAGTGAAAATGTGTCTGGTGGCCTGCAGGCATAGAACAAAAGGAAAAGTTAGGTCAATACGACAGAGGTCCAGCAGGATAGATGTGGGGGGGGGGTGTTGTTAAACAGGGTGGGGTGTTTCAGCCCACAGGTTTGGAGAAAATCAGACAGAGCAGTCAAAATTAAATAAATACATAAATAAATAAATAAACAAATAAATGGTGGTTAGGGGATACCTTTGGCACCACTCAGGATACAATCAATAATGGACAATAATCCTTTCGGTGTGGGAGGTGAGGTAGGCGCAGGGAAGAATGACAAACAACATCCAGGGGAGATGTCAGAAGTTAGGGTCCCCCGGGCACTGGATATATATAGGGGCCTGAAGCAACAGATCAAAGTAAAAAAAAAAAGGGGGGGATCCTTTATTTACTCCTTAGACAGAACTGCCAGGGGGCTGGCGGGACAACCAAAATGAGACCAGCTATCCCAATGATTTCCATTGCCCAAGAACATTGCAAAAGTGATCTGGCAGATTAGCAGAACAAATTTAGTTACCCTTTCCATGGCCAGGCTAGACCATTTCAAGTTTTCAATTAAAGAATAATGGGGGCCAGTAAAGGCTTTTTGGGGTACACTGCAGAGCATGGTATTAGGGCTTTTTCAGCCTCTTTTGCTGAAGTTTCATTGCCTCCCACTCACCCATCAAAATGAGAATGGGGAGAGGGTTTTTTGAGGGGGGCTTGGATGAGCTGTCAAAGGTGGATGACAGTAAGGGGCCTGGCAGGAAGTTGGTGGACTGCCAGAGGGGGATGGCAGAGGGGGAATGATAAAGGAATATGTGGACAAGAAGAAGCAACTGAAGGAGAGAAAAGTGGTTTCAGTCTACATCGTTACCAAGATGGCACCCAGGTTTTCACATGGGAAGAAGAGGAAGAAAGAAAGGTGATTGGATAACTTGCCCCTGTGGTGTTTGGCCCAGTGGACCACCTTTAGACATCTACCCTGTGTTAGCCACATGCCCTTTACAGTCCAAAGGGAACTGAGTGCTGGGCACTGTGTTCCTCCTATAATAGGGCAGGTGCAAGGTGGCAGAACGGTGTAAAAGAAAGGGAAAAGCCTAAACTTTTGGCAGGGGCAGGTCAATCATTTACAGTTGGGTTTCATGGAATAGGAAAGGAGATGGGATACAGACTTTTAGCAGAGCATAATTACTGTAATAGTTGGTTGACAACGTACAATAAGTAAAGGGGTTTAAGGATTAACATAAGGACCAACAGTCCCCTTTTGGGGTGTGATCATAGGGTCTCCATGTCCGGAGTTAAGGAAATCAGTCGGATGCAGGAAATAGGATGGGGCAGCACTGCAGTGTAAATATCACGTTGCCTGCCCAGGCCCAGCAGCGTATGGTCAGGGGGTGTCTGCTGGGTAAATGGGGAATAGGGACTCAGGCCATGTAGCCAATGGAAAAGGACAAGCAGGTATACAGCAGCCAGCTGGTGCCCATAGTGAAGAATGGTAGGCAAACCCAGGGGTCCTTCCACCTAGCCATTCCCGACAAGTTCAGAGGCTGCTGTTACATCAGGGGGAGCAGTTCAACAAGGAACAGCCAGGGATATGGGACATGGCTAAGTCATGGGCTCTTAGCACCCATAGTGAAGAAAGGATTTTATATCCCAGGGGAGGTCCTGATGATGACTCTTCTCTCCCCATAAGGAGGAGGCAAGGACACAGAGGTTGGTGAGAAAAAGTGGGGAGGGCAGGAGAGGTGAATTAAAAAAAAAATATATATATATATATATATATATATATAGTGGATATATATAACCCAGAGGGGCCAGTAGTTACTCTAAAGGACATATGGTAAAGGGAAAAGAAGGCTTTGAACCACAGGGTGGAAGAGGAGGTCAGATGGGTGACCTGTAGGGGAATTTTTACTATGCAAAACTGATAGAAAGGATCCGAGCTAAGTCTACCAGGAAAGGAGTACTGGGGATGCTTATGGGCATGAGGGCGGTTGTGCCCTTTCTGGAGGTGGGTCTTATATTAAAAAAAAAAAATGGAAAGGAGGAGGAGTGCACCTACTTGGGGTGGAAGCCCACTGTCCATCGCAAGCTGGAGGTGGGCTAGTGGAAAAAGAAAGGTGTAGGTGCACATGAGATGTGCAGACTGCTGAAGGTGGACAGCAGGTCTGCCGGGACTGCCGAAGGTGGACGGCAGAGAAGAAGAAGGAGGGGCACAGAAAACAGGGATGGGGAGGAGAAGGAGGGTGGGGGAATTTGACTCAGAGGGCCACAGAACAACACCAGACAGATGAGTGGTATGGGTGTACACGCATACCCAACAAGAGAGAAGAAAATGATGAGAGCGGTCCCCCCAGATGTACGTCTGGGGGAGAGAAGAGAAAACAAGAATGAAAATGTGGTTTATGAATATTGTGGCAGCCCCCCAGCTTTAAGTCAGGGGGCAAGATGGGCAAACAATGGAGAAAATGTGGTTTATGGAAATTGTGTATATTAATGATAATAAGGAACACAATGTTGTAAAATATGATGATGAAAATATTGTGGAAGTGAACTTTTGGAAGAGAATATAATAAATTACTTGCCAACTGAGCATCCACACAATTGTTAGTCTGTGTTTCATTGGACAGGGCTCTAGGGACAAATAGGTTTTCCTCCTAAAAAGGCAGACTCAGTTGTCCCTGGCCCTGGAAAATGGAGTGGATGTAGGCAAGGGAAAAAGAGGCAGGGAAGGGGGGAGGGGTTGGGGGATGGGGAGCTGAGCTGAGGACATGCCAATCAAGGAGAGAGATGGGCAAGGGGACTTCCAAATGGGCGGAGCCTCATGACATCACGAAAGGAGAAGGGAAGTTGATTGGGTAAGGGAAGAGAGAGAGTGGGTGAGCAAAGGGGGGTTTAAAAGAGGCAGGCAAGGCAGAGGAAGCTCACAATTTTGCTTCTGTAAAATTTCCACCCACCAACCCACCCAGGAAGAAGAAGGGAAAGACCCGTGGTGGAAAAAGGAAGGTGTAGGTGCACATGAGATGGGCATACTGCTGAAGGTAGACAGCAGGTCTGCCGGGACTGCCGATGGTGGACAGCAGAGAAGAAGAAGGGGCACAGAAAACAGGGAGGGGGGAGGAGAAGGGGGTGGGAGAATTTGACTCAGAGGGCCACAAAACAACACCAGACAGATGAGTGTTATGGGAGTACACGCATACTCAACAAGAGAGAGAAGAAAATAATGAGAGCGGCCCCCCCAGATGTACGTCTGGGGGCAAGAAGAGAAAACAAGAATGAAAATGTGGTTTATGAATACTGTGGCAGTCCCCCAGCTTTAAGTTAGGGGGCCAAGATGGGCAAATAATGAAGAAAATTTGGTTTATGGAAACTGTGTATAGTAATGATAAGAAGGAACATAATGTTGTAAAATATGATGATGAAAATATTGTGGAGGTGAACTTTTGGAAGAGAATATAATAAATTACTTGCCAACTGAGCATCCACACAATTGGTAGTCTGTGTTTCATTGAACAGGGCTCTAGGGACAATATAGTTTATGGTTCCACATACGTCTTTAAAGGGTTGCACTATATTTGTACACATTTTTAAGATACTTTACCTTGCTAGCAAGTTAAATATTAATAGTTTTTGAAGTAAAAAGTAAATATATAATTTGGTGGCTATTTTGTGAATCCAGTCAAAAAAGAAAATAAAAATGTATTACAGTTAATAATTGTTTTAGTAAAAGACAATGTTTATTGTAGAAATCAATTTCTGTTTATATAGAAGTTGAATAATGACAGTTTCTGAAGTAAAAAGTAAAATACACAATTTGGTGGACATTTTGTAAATCCAATCAAAAACGAAAAAAAAACATTTCTTACAGTTAATAATTGTTTCAGTAATGCATAAACTGTATGGCTGAGGTTCCACATTAAATATAGCAACAGAGACATAAAGTGCCAGATTTGCTAGAGGCAGATATGGGCCATAACACTGTATAGACACTAACAATGAAAATAATATTAATAATTGAAGTCAAGTATATATATACTGTAAAATATTGTTGTATATTTACATAGATCCTTGCCTCTGGTGTGCCCAAGATGGGTGAAATTTTGGGCACACCAGAGGATCGTCATGTTCATTGAAAAAAGAAAATAAAACTTCACATTTTAGAAAACAAAGAGGTGTGGCTGGTTGGCTCAAATACTTTGCTTCCTGATTGACATTGTCCATATTACCAGCCCCAAATAAGACAAGCATTTGTCAATGCCAAATGTTTGCTTGCTGGCATTGGCAGTGGTAGTGTAGAAGTTACAGAGCTGCGTAATAGGAATGGCAGTGAAGTATTGAACTGAAGCCAACCCCACCACCACCCTGCAGAGAGTGACAGGCATTGGGGTGTGCCTTTGGGTTGTCAGGCATAATGGCCGTGCCATTTCACCACACCCCACCCTGCAGACACTGACAAGTGTCACAGTGTTCCTTGGGATCTTTGGTCCTTATGCCACCATTCCATTAGGAAATATAGTGAGATGGGTGTGATATAGGAGAATGGGGTGAACTTTGGGGTCGAAGGGTCCAAGGCATACCGATGCCCTCTCACTGGCTGCAGGTGTGGAATGGTATGAGCATTACAGGCAAGAATCCCAAGTCACACCCCTGATGCCTGTCATTCTCTACAGGGTTGGGCGTTATGGTTGGAAACCTAATACCTCAGGCATTCATTGGTATTTCCTCCAAATGTTCAACATGGTTTTGTGACCCCACCTCATGAACAGGGGGAATATCAGTTTGTTAGCCGAAAGTTGCTTATGCACAGCTACTACGGCATTTAGCACCACAGGTGCAAAAACATTCTGAACAGGATGTAAAAAATGACAGCTGTACTGTTCATGGGGAGGTGTAAAAAATGGCAATGTTGCAAATCTGCAGTAAAAATATTTAAAAAAATGGTGAAGTCACGAGAATACATAGAGACTGTGCAACGCACACCCGTAATATAATTAGGTGGGGAATTTTTTTACAGCAGATTGTCAACTCAGGCATTTTGGTGTCTCCGATCATGAACAGTGTCACTGTGATTTTCTTTATCTGTCCTGAACAATGATTTCCCACAGCGACCACGCATCTCTGCGTTGAAAGTGTGAAAACACACTTCGGCCATGTTGTGAAAAATGACAGCTGTACTGTAAATAAGGAAGTGTGGAAAAATGGCACTGGTGAAAATCTGGACTTAAAATATTACAAAGTCATGAACTTACGAGGGTGCTTGGAAACCGTGCAATGCTCACTCGTAACACAGTCATTTTATTGACTTTTGTCACCAAATTTTCAACATAGCCATTTTAAGACCTCTGCTCATGAACAGTGTAACTGTGATTTTCTTAATCTGTCCCAAACATTGCTTTTGCAGACCAACAGCACCATTGTGCGCTACATGTGCAAAAACACATTTTAGGCGGCATATGAAAAATGGAAGCTGTACTGTTCATAAGGAAGTGTAATAAAATGGCAATGTTGAAAATCTGGAGTGAAAATATTAAATTACAAACTACGAGCATGCATAGGAACTGCACAGCATGGCAGCTCGTGAAAACAGTCATTTTAGGAATTTTTCACCAAATTTTCTCAACATAGTCATTTAAGACTCTGCTCATGAACAGTGTCACTGAGATTTTCTTAATGTGTCCCATACATTGATTTCAAGATAACCGACCGCGCCCATTGTGCGCCTACATGGTGGAAACACATTTTGGGCAAGATGTGAAAAATGACAGCTGTACTGCTCATAAGGAGGTGTGGTAAAATGGCAATGTTGAAAATCCAGAGTGAAAATATTGAAAATTTGTGAACTTACGAGCGTGCGTAGGAACTGCGCAACGCACGCTTGTAAAACAGTCATTTTTAGGAATTTTTTCACCAAATTTTCAACATAGCCATTTTATTTATTTATTTTTATTTAACTTTTGTTGACTGGGTAAGTGCACTAGACAAATCCTGCCCATTTTCAGGTACGACCCGGGGGAGGTGGATACAGATGAATGCCAACTGTCCTTGAACCAGATTAAGCTGTTGGTGGTATTTTTAGTGAATGAGGGAAATTTGGCCAGGACACCGGGGGAAATTCCCCTACTCTTTTTTTGATAAGTGCCATGGTATCTTTAACATCCACCTGAACTACCACCAATCCAGGCAGATGGGACCTCGGTTTAACGTCTCATCCGAAAGACGGCACCTCAGAAGTACAGCACCCCTCTCATGCTGCACTACAGTGTCAGTACTGGGATATTAACCCAAGTGCCAGATGTGGGAACTGAACCCACAGCCCTCTGATGTCCCGGCATCAGAGGCAAGTGTGCTACCTACTGAGCCACTGACACTCTGCTCATGAACAGTGTCACTGTGATTTTCTTAATTTGTCCCGTACATTGATTTCGCACACCGACTGTGCCGTTATGCGCTACATGGGCGGAAACATGTTTTGGGTGAGATGTGAAAAATGACAGCTGTACTGCTCATAAGAAGGTGTGGTAAAATGGCAATGTTGAAAATCTGGAGTGAAAATATTGAAAATTCGTGAACTTACAAGTGGCGTGGAACTATACAACGCACGTCGTAAAACAGTCATTTTTTGGAATTTTTTCACCAAATTTTCAACATAGCCATTTTAAGACCTCTGCTCATGAACAGTGTCACTGTGATTTTCTTAATTTGTCCCGTATATTGATTTTGCACACCGACTGCGCCATTGTGCGCTACATGGCGGAAACACATTTTGGTGAGATGTGAAAAATGACAGCTATACTACTCAAAAGAAGGTGTGGTAAAATGGCAATGTTGAAAATCTGAGTGAAAATATTGAAAATCGCGAACTTCGTAGCGTCGTGAGAACTGCGCAACGACGTCAGAACAGTTACGCTTGAATTTTCCACCAAAGTTTAAAAATAGGCTTTGAGAGCTCCCACCTTATGAACACTGGCAGTGTCGTTTGTTAATCGGTCCCGAAGGTGATTTTGCACAGTGACTGCGAAATCACCCTCTGGCCCCGAATAACGCCATGACAGTGACAGCATTCATGAGAAGGGGTCCCAAAAAACCCTTGTTGAAAATTTGGTGAAAAAATTCCAAAAAATGCTTGAGATCTACAACAAAGTTGAAACAACCCTATCTATCTCATTATACAGCTTACCGGCATTTCCTCAGTTCGCAGTCGGCTTTGAAGAGTGCAGACGTGTTCCCGGTCCACCGAAGATCATTGCGCAGGACTCGGAGGTAAGTATGGGGTGAGGGGGTGTGGGAGGCGAGGTGCAGTGGGTGGGAGTCGGTTATGGGGGGTGGGAGACTGCGTGGGACCGTTTTTAATTTACAGGTTGTTTTTTTAAATTGATGATGCGGGATGTTTGCCATGCTGGGGTGGGCTCCCAGTGTGACACAAGAGAAGACGGCTGGTTGGGGGCCATGGAGCCGACTGGGGATTGGGCACCACGTTGGCCCAAGCATCTATTGCACGCTGGGGTGGGCTCCCAGCGTGGCACCCAGTACTCTGGGGGTGAGGACAGTGGAGCTGACAGAGATTGGGCACCCGTCGGCTATACTATGAGTTGTCACACTGGGGTGGGCACCCAGCGTGACATGTGAAAACTTTGGGGAGCATAGCACAGCCGGCCGGGGGATTGGGCACCCGTCGGCTATAACGCTGTGTGCCTGGGGGCAGCACACAGGATGCGCATGCGTCGTTTGTGTGTGTGTGTGTGTGTGTGTGGTAGGGCTGTGCATGAGCAGGCGAAATCTTATCGCTGCTCACTGAGCGTAGCTCCCTTTCAACTATGCGCCACTACATTTGGAGCTGTCATAGACAGCTCCAGCATGCATTGGCGGACTGGGGCCGCGCCTGCCAACACACTGACTGAATTGGAAGAGGGGTTGACACGCCTCCGAAAACTCGGATGATGGCACTATGTTTCTTGCACATGCGTGCAAGCAAACATAAAAATGGAACTACTGGTTTAGAAAAGGGTATCTACTCTACACTCGTCTGCTTCTCTATTCCTCCATCAAACAGCAGATTGCTGCCATCCAACCAGTGTATTATCTTTGCTGTTTAACACAATCTTCTTCAGACCTTTAGAATTAGTTACTCAACACATTTTTGCTAGAGCTGGGTGGAAACTGCAAATTACAAATTTGTGGAAGTTTTGCAAAATGTTGTGTCATTTCCTGAAATTCTGACTGTGGTGATAACAGAATCTTCCAAATGTTTTTGGTGACTTTTTGCCCTGTTCTGCAAACATTTCTGGCTGAATTATAGAATAAATACACATGAACTGCAATACATGTAGTTATTCCGCAGTTCAATGATCAGTTCTCCAGAATGATCTGTCCAAAAAAGGGAGTCATCAGTTAAAGAGATTCTTCCTTTAAAATCTAGAGTCACTAATGTTCAGCAGGGCCTGTAACCTGAAAGACCAGCTAATCCCTAACCATTTCTGCCCTCCCCTTATGGACAGACCACAGTTAAACTGGATCCCTAAAAAAAAAACAGTTTTTCTTTTCAAATCTGGCACTTGCTCCATGTGTAAATTTGCATGGCAAGATACATGTTTTAGCAGGCCCGTTGCCAGGATTTTTGCAAAGGACATTCTTTTTCATAAAGGCTGGGTATCTGGGGGCCACTAAGTTCCCAGAAGCCTCGGGGTACAAGATATTCTGTGGTGCATTTTGTGACTTATTGTCTGGCTGCATCTTGAAAGTTACATATATATATGTATGTGCAGATATATATATATATTATGGTAGCACGGTAGTGCTACCATAGTTAGGGTTGAGGAGCCATTTCTATGTTAAACCCCAAAATTTTGCACCTTAATAACTTTGCAACCATTTGACAGATTTGCCTGAAATGTGGAATACACAATCAAGAACAATAGGCCTTGGGATCTGCCAAGTTTTGTACCAGTCGGATATACAGCTGCAGAGTTATTAGCGTGATCTCTGTGATTTCAGCTTTTCTGAAATTCTACGGTCCAGCGTGCAAGTCGCACGGTTTGCGTAACTGGCCCAAAATCTTCAGAATGTGCAGTCATGCGTGCTGATGTGCCTTTCAAAGATTTGGTGAAAAAGTATTAAATGGTTCAAAAGTTATTCAAAAAACTATTTCCCATTATAAGTCAATGGGAAAAGTTAACAAAAAGTTCGACAGTGTCGCAAATGCATTTTTACTTTCACAAATGGCCCTGTTACTTTCGCAAATCCACCATTTTGTTTTCAATTAGTGATCAGAAAAATGCTTGCCATTTAAATTTGGGACCCTCTAGCAACCTAATTCTTTTGTATTCACCTAGTCGGACCCTGAGGATGCTAGCCATGTCTTTATTTTGGGTAAAACACCCCAGAAATATGTTTTCAAATTTCTGGAAAAGTACTTTCATAAGTAACTTTCGTGCTCCGCAAAAGTGTCACAAATTTTTGCGAAAGCTTTCACAAATTGCGACAGTAGTTTTCTAGTATGTGGGAAAATGACAGCAATTCTTTGGCACTGCGCTGCAAAAGAACAGTTTCGAGTTTTGGGCTGAAATTTGGAGGGAACACAGCCGACATCTCACAGATGTGCCTTTCAGTGTTATGTTGAAAAAATATTACATGGCAACAAAGTTACGGCACTCTAAAGTTGACAGTTTTTCCCATAGGATAACATTACGGTGCCCGACGCATTACAGGAATCCTTTGGCACCCTTCTGAAAAATAACGGTTTGGTCTTTTTTCCTGAAATTTGGAGGGAAGACAGCCAATAGCCCACAGATGTGCCTTTCAGTGGTTTGGTGAAAAAATATTACAGGGAGGCAAAGTTATGGTGCTCCGAACGTCTCTTTTTTTCCCATAGGATAACATTACGGCGTTCGCCGCACCTTTCAGGGCCCGTATCTCCGAGACGTTGCGAGATACCAACTTTTCATTAGAAAAATGCTTAGCCCCCTACTGGGGGCTAAGTACAAAACTAGCCAGGACAGTCATAAATCATATGACTTTTAAATTTTTTTCCTACGTCGTACGGTTCCAGAGATATAACCTATTTAATATTCCAAGTCCTCATTTTTCTGCTCCGATACCCATTATTATGCATACATTCTTTGTACTCACTGTCTTTCTCTATGCAGATTTTGGGGAAAACCAGCCTGTGTGCTTACATTACTGTTACCATTGCCCTTTCCGCTTGTGGTTCCGTACCCGTTTCACTTACCATTGACGTCTACGCCACCATGTGCGTTATCCTTTGCATTTTTATTTGCGCTTGTGTTTCTGTTATTTTTTGCCATTTGTGTCTACAGTACTGTTTCTCTTTCTGTTTCACTTTGCGTCACTATGCCCATTGACATTTCCGTTTGCAGGCACCATGTTACTATGTGACAACACATTACATGGCAGACCATTCCCTTCTACACCACCGTGTGCATTACCCTTTCTGTCCTCATTTGCGCTTGCGTTACCATGTGCACCACTGTTAGCACTTCTGTTTGCATTGCTGTTCCTGTTACTATGCCTCAAGACATCATGTGGCGGGAGCGCGGGGCCCTTTGGGGCCCGCACTCCAGCCGCTGCATTACATTCATTATTTCTCGTTATCATTCTCAAAAAGAAGGGAAATTAGAGGCAAAAAACTCCACTTAATGCATTAGTTAGGGTTGTTCCACAGCAACAAAAGTGAGGAAATTTGGTGTTAGGGTTGAACCCCCTTGGACCCCTGCCCACCCCCAACCGGCATTGGGTGCATTGGAGTCATCGGTCCTAACTTCACCCATTCTTCTATACTTCTGCTGCTTACACATCTTGAAATATTAGTCATTCTACCCCTGTCTGATCTCTCAAGAACTGAAAACAAGTTACTGATTACAGTGTATAGAGTTGTAAAATGTTTTACCCAGGTATTCTCTTGAATATAGGTATCTAAATCATTCTGGTGATTGTTTGTACCTTTTGCCAGTAGGGCACAGAACTCCTTAGGATCACCTGTATCAATAGTCTTAATCATTGTTAACCAATTATGCTTAAAACGCTGTAGTTTCTTAGCTTTCAGCAGTTTTTTATACTTATTCCTTTCTTGTTTTACTATTAAATACTTTTCTTTTTCTCTAGTTCTTTGTGCTTCTCTGATCCTTTTTGTTAGCTTTTTTTTTTTTTGCTGTTGGCATTTGTTATCAAACCACCCACATAATCACCTATCTTTTGCCTTATTTATATATTCCTCATAAATACTTAATCTTATTTCCTCAAAAAGAGTTCCTAGATGGTTCAATATCTGATTAGTAGCCACACTATATAGACTACTTATAAACTCTTGTGTCGATTCTGATAGCAGTAACTGACTTACCGCAGCCTCAATTTGCCCATCTCATTTTAATTTCATATTGTTTATAATTTCCATAATACATTCTTCTGATATTCTTGATTGTTCTGTACCCTGAGGTACAGAAGATGGACCTATTAATATTAATGGAAGATGGTCACTTTCCAGCCTGGAGGGAATAAATATAGTATCCCACCATGAGGGATCTCCATTCCAGAGGGCTAGGTCTAAGAGGGAGGCATCACAGGTCTTTTTATATTTATATCTGCCCTGTAAATCCTCATTCATCCTCCCATTAAGGGGGATATACATCAGGAAAATACATTAGTTTTAGTAATCTCATTCCAGCATGATTCTGTTTAATATCTTGAGTATTTCTTTCATATTCCTGCTGAAGGTTCAGGCAACCAAAAAAGGTATTGTCCACCAATCCATCAAAATTACCAATTCTGGCATTAAAATCACCGAACAGCAGTATATTTAAACTGGGAAATCTTGTAAGTACATCTGTAAGTATCTTTTCGAATCTATCCCATACATCATTGTGGCAGTATTTAGATCCACTGGGTGATATACAAACATTCATCAAAATAATCATTCTGTCCTGTATTTTTATCAAAGAAACAATAAAGTTTCTATCCAAGTAACGATTGTTGAGAACATCACATATTCCTACTTTAACGTATGTTATCAAGTCTCCTGATGGCCTGCCAAACTTGTTTTCCCTAGTTGCAATATTATGAAGTACCTCACATCCATTCCAAGAGACTTGTTCCTCATTTTCATGCCAGGTTTCCTGACAGTAGACTATAGTATGTTACATTTATGAATACATTCCTTAAAATATTTTTCATCAAACTTATAGCCAATCCCTACAAAATTCCAAGATATTGTTTTAACTTGAATGCCTTTTTGTTCCTTGTTGTTTAGTTCTATGGAATGTATAGAGTCTACTTCATCTAAACTTGTGGTCAGTCATTCATACAGTTGTTCTGTCCTCTTCTCCTTGTTCAAATTATCTCCCAGATTGTTCTCTTGATTTTCTGCCTGGGGACTGCTCTCAGTTTCCTTTTCTGTCTGTAGGTCCATTTAGTCCATTTAAATCTATTAAGAGCAGTCCCAAAGCATTCAATATCTCACTTTTTTGCAGAAGTTGCTGAGCAATTTCTAAATTTTTTATGACTATATCAATCTGCGTGGAGTCCTGACTTCGGGTTACATCTTGCACTCCCTGATTTCCTAATCTTATATTCATATACTGTAGTTTACAAACAAGTTACAAGTAGAACCTTTTAGTTTATGATTGTCTTCCTTATTCATCCTTGACATTCCAAATAATGATAGCACCACTGGAGCATTAGTATACCCTGAGTTTCCCCGATTGACATTGAATCTCTTTCTCTGTTTGGGAAGGATACTTTTAGGCCTTTAAAGTTTAACAGATATTAATTTCTCCAAATATAAATGACTACCTTAGCAGATGTAAAGTAGACTTTGATGGTATTAATTTGACCATCTTGACTTCTCTTAATTCACAGAATATCCTTGTCTAATATATCTAATTCAGCTGGCAGGAAAATTTCCTGCATTATGTATTGCTTTAATATTTCATTCAAAAAAGAAGGCCAATCCACTTTGGTAGTGAAACGTAAGTATGACACATTTGATTCTTGCTCAGTTGATCCATCACCCTGTCCAGTGTTGCTACTTGCTGCAGTGTTTACAATAATTTTACTTCTATTCATCTTATGTTCCCTTACTTCCCTCCCCAGTCTGACCACACCAAGGTTGAGCGGGGGGGAGGGGGGTCTTTGTTCTTAATATCAACTCCTCCTTTATAACAATAATCACCGAACAACAATAATTCTTGTTCCAAAATCTAAAGTTTTTTTCCCAAATTCACTGTTACAAAATAATTTCTCCATCATTATTTCTCCTTCAGCTTCCTGATCCAGTTTTACCTTTCCATATTCCTTACATAATTCTCCACTGTCAACAATACTTGGAACTTTCTTTTCTTTAGAAATATTGTCTGTTGACTTTTTCATTTGATTATTGTTTCTTCCCTTCTTTTTATTTGAATTGTTTCCTGCATTCTTACATGGTTCTTCTATATTTGTCTTTTTCTTTTTTTTTCCTACTCTTTCTACCCTTCCCCTTTTTCTTATTATTATATTTCTTTGCATCAAGTGTAGATGGAATAATTACCACAGAAAAATTCAGTCTCTAACCATTAGTTTTGGGGTTCTGATACCACTATTGAATATGAAAATGTGGGTGGACAAATTTCATCTAGTTTACACATCACAGTGACTAATTTAGCATCAACCACAGGTACATCATACCTAGTATTCTCAATTTCATTCCTAAGAGCAACTGTTTGTTCCATAAGAAGCAGATTTGCTGTATATTGGTGGCCTAGAAGTGTTACCAATTCTTCACTTAAGCAATCTGACACATATTTGGGTTTTGCAAACCCTGGTTCAGGGGTTACACTATTAGATTTTGTTCCTTCCCTCCATCTGCCCTCACTTGTAGTTTCATTTAGCTTAAGTACTTATTTGATACCTGTAATAGTCTTCTGTAGCTCTTAGAAACTTCTCTTAATTCTGCCTCAGAGACCATAACTTTGGCTTCCGTCAATTTGCCTTCAGTATGAGTTCTTACAGTTTCAGAGCTGTCTAAAGATATATCTATTTTGAAATATGTCTCCAGTCTTTCAGAAACCGATGCAGAAAAGCTACCAATGCTCACAATACATTGGTCAGTTTAATCAAAATTGAAATCTAGTCTCAGTGATTTTTTCCAAGCTATTCTCTGTTAAATTCTGGACAGCCTGCATGGCATGGGTAGCACCCTCTTTATTGACTGATTGTTTAGGGGTAGAGATCTTCTCAAGCTCTATGTGCTTCTGATATGTTAAACGATCCATTATTTTTGTTTGCTTAGTTTTTCTCATCTTTATTTTATCATCATTATAATAGACTGTCCCAGCAGGGGTGATTTTGGTTCTGACCTTGTAATCTTGTATTTACTATTTTGAAATGCTAATTTATATACACAATTGCAAATTACAAAATTAACTAGAGCACAGCTATTTCAGGTCTGTGTATATTCTATTAGGTGGAGATTAAACAACCTCTGGGATACAATACTAAAACTAAAACATTAAAAAAGGAAAAGAAAATGCAGTTTTAACACAAACTTTGCATAAAAATAATGTGTGCAATTCAGTTGTCAGAGTTGGGACCCCCCCCCTTTTTATGTTGTTTATTATATTTAGTAACATCACAAGGCATTTCTTTCTCTGCCCCTTTATTCTGAAAAACCTACTACAGTAGTGCTTATTTTTTGTCTTTTTTTTCTACTTTCACCTTTCTATCATGATGGGATGGCCTCCCATTATGATATCTTAATCTAACTGCCCTGCTTTATATTCCTTCCCCTGTCTCAGTGATGTGATTTTTTGGTTTTTATTTTAGTTTGGGTAATGCAGCTGTAAGAAGGCTCAGAAGCATGCAAGCCGTGCTGCATTCAACAATAAAGTGCACAAGTTGTGTAATGCCTGAAAGGCAGCTAGAAAGTCCTATATGCACATTTGAAACAGGCATTAAAGTAATAAGTACAGGGATGCCTGTACAGACAGAAATAAAAGGAAATCACTAAGCTTTCAAGAAAAAGGGGCTCCATTAGATTTTAGTTGGGCTAGACCATAATAGTTTTAAAGCAGCCCATCATATCTAGAACACCCGGATGAACTACTCAGCCTGCAGCTCACAATAAAGAGTAGTTCTAAGAACCAGCTAGCAAAGCTCCAAATGAAAATAATTACCTGTAAAACATAATCATTATTTAATAAATAGAACTTGTGCAAGGAAATCATGCTCTTTTTGGGTTAAAACTTCATTTTTCTTTGGTACTAACACATTCTCTTTTCATATGGTTTGTGTATATTATAGTTGTATTCTTACCTCTCTCATGTTGGTCATGTCATGGACAGCACTGCATCTCTAAGGACCAGTAGCCCACATCTGAAGCTTATTTATAATGAGCAGAGGAATGAGGACAACACCGTGTTGGAGGGGACTAAGATCACTAATTGTCAATTAAGCCTTTTCTTGCTTTCAGAATAGGTTTAGGAGATGGACATACTAGTAGATAAATGTTATTACTGAATAAAATAATTTGTGGTCATACAGATCCCCCTACATTATGTATTAGTGTAGAAAATCGATGTATTAGAATAGAGGGTGAATCAGCTGACCTATGATGTCACAGCATACACCTATATAAGGTGACTGTTTAGTTGAAGGAATCAGATAGTCTTTGAGCACAGAGGATAGTAGAGGTGCTGGAGGGAAGTACATCTACTCTGTGGCAGTGCTTCACTGTTAAGGAGTACTGAAGTTTCTCAGGTTTAGAAAAAGCCAGATGGTGCTTTATTTGATTTATTTTATTTCTTTTTGAAGTGATTTATTTTGAAATTTATAATTAAATTTCACACAAGTTCTGTGTGTTCCTTAAAGAAACAGTGTGTCTGACTTATCACTTCCCACACAAGCTCACAAACTTATAATCTTGTATTTACTATTTTGAAATGCTAATTTATATATAAAATTGCAAATTACAAAATTAACTAAAGCACAGCTATTTCAGGTCTGTGTATATTCTATTAGGTGGAGATTAAACAACCTCTGAGATACAATACTATAACTAAAACATTAAAAAAGCAAAAGAAAATACAGTTTTAATACAGACTTTGCATAAAAATAATGTGTGCAATTCAGTTACAAAATATGAAATAATCACTTAAAAAAGAAGTGCAGAGTCCCATGGTTCTATGTTGGGGTCTGTGCTGACTTATAAGCTGAATATATGTTCTGAGTCTTAATACTCTTGGAATTCTCTAGCTGTTTCCCAAGTAGTGGTGGGCAAAGTGGCCCCAATTCGCTCCACGAAGTGATCCCTGGAGTGAAGACGAATTTGTGGAGTGCTCCGCAGCGCAAAGCGGAGTACTTCGCGTTGCAATTGGGTAACGCAAAGTCCATTGAAAACAATGACTTCATGTTACTTCACCTTCCCAAACCACTACTCCACCAATTCTTAAGGTGAAGTACATTGAAAACAATGTACTTCACCTTGTTTTTAAGCTCCAAAGGTGAATTTTGCAGTGTTTCATGGGATTTCAGGTCACATGGGCTCTAGATTGTTCTGAACAGCCTCAGTTTGGGGTAGTGTGTGTAGGAAGCTGTAGGAGACAATCTGCTCTGAGAACTCTCTGCATTTCAAACCTTTAAAAAGCTGTTAAAAAGCCTTTTTGAGTAATTTTTTTTGCTGAAACTTTAGTTCATCTATTATAGGAAACCCTTCCGTGCTCATATCATTGAGCGTTTATTGTGTGTGTATGGATTTTGAATGTTAATGTACAACATTCAGTCTGTGTACTGAGAGACAGTGGAAGTGTGCTTTGGGGGAGGGGTGTATCTGTGGTGTAGGTAGATTAACTTAGAGAAAAAGACAGTGCTTTCTGTGTTGATGATATTTTTGCTGTATAACTGTGTTAATGTACACACAGTAATATTTTCAATCATTCTTGCCATTTTTTGCTGATTGTTGTGGTGCAGCAGTGCATAATTTTAGTTTGTTTAAAATATGTGGTTATATTCCTGAAGTTTTCAATTTGCTATGCATTACTTAGTGTGCGTGTGAGTAAGTGTGTGATACATGTCATCAAATCAGACACCTTTTATTGTGCCACATAATAATTTCAGAGATGTGAAGCTGCTATCCACTGTAGCTGTGTGATTTTTGTACTTCTTTGTGGTATCTTTACTAGTACTGGTACTAGTACTAGTGACTGTTACTGCAGCAGTACAGTATACTGCCCCCCCACCGCGTGGCCCGCCAAAACCGGTAAAGGTATTCTTTTCCAGATTTGAATTTCTGATGGTGAACACTGGTTAGGTGTTGTGCCTTTGTGTCTGCATCTCTTCAGTGCACAGCGCAATCTTAATCTGTATGAGCATTTGCATCTCTTTAGGGCCCAATCTCCATCTGTGACTTAAGTCACAGTTTTTCCTTTGGCTTCCCTTCAGAGTACTGGACAGGTGTGGTGCTTAATTCTGCATGAACATTGTACTCATTAATATGTGTTTTTAAGTCAGGACCATCATCACGACTCACTCTTGATACAAATCACGTTCTTCATCATTACAGTCACAAATGCAGTCACAGATCACGATTCACGATCATTTACATTACGAATCACATTAATTTTTTCTAGTTACTTTGATGTATTGTAAGCCTGTTTTGTAGTATCTCTCCAGGCTTCACCACCCTACCATTGTACTCATTGATACGTGTTTTTAAGTCTGGGAGTTTTAAGCTACAGCTCATCAGGGAAGTACAGCCGTAGGCGATAAACATTCACGTTTCTTCATCATCACGGTCACAAATGCAGTCACAAATCATGATTCACGATCATTCACATTACGAATCACATTAATTTTTTTTCTAGTTAATTGGATGTATTGTAAGCCTGTTTTGTAGTATCTCTCTAAGCTTCACCACCCCACCATTGTACTCATTGATATGTGTTTTTAAGTCTGGGAGTTTTAAGCTACAGCTCATCAGGGAAGTACAGCCGTAGGCAGTAAGCATTCATGTTTCTTCATCATTACGGTTGCAAATGCAGTCACAAATCACAATTCCCGATCATTCATGTTATGAATCACAACATTAATTTTTTTTCTAGTTACTTGGAGGATGTATTGTAAGCCTGTTTTGTAGTATCTTTCCAGGCTTCACCACCCCACCATTGTACTCATTGATACATGTTTTTAAGTCTGGAAGTATTAAGCTACAGCTCATCGGGGCCTGGGGAAGTACAGCTATAGGCATTCATGTTTCTTCATCATCATGGTCACAAATGCAGTCACAAATCATGATTTACAATCAAGTCATGAATCACAACATAATTTTTTTTTAATAGTTACTTGGATGTATTGTAGGCCTGCTGGTCACGGTGCTGAACAGGGATGAGATCCACACCTGGGCCCGGGGGAAAAGGTACATACTGCTCCAGAGGACCTGGTGCTGGACTTGGTGGTGGTGGTGGTGGTTCAACTGCCTCAGAGTCAGGACAGGAGGCAGTGCTGGTCCTGCTTCGGGGGGGCACTCACAAGTTTTGAGCGGTCCAACAGGAATGGGCACCCATGCCCTCCACACATGCACACGGTACGATGCTTACTACTGCCATGCTCTCCCAAAGCTGCCCCATCCCAGACATTCCCTGACCTTGGTCTATCTCTCCTACTGAGCTCTCTCAGTCCAAGCAATCACTACTCACACTGTCACACAACACACACAGTCGCACAGACACAAACAACTAACTACTTATAAAGGTAAGAAAAATAAAATTTACAGAAAGAACAAATTAAGTAAAAAAGAGTACAGAAAAGACAAAAAAATGTAGCTTTTAAAAAAGCTGTTGGGTCTAAATCAAAGTTTAAATCTCCTCACTTTGATCTAAAAGTATCAGTAGTCATAAAACACACTACTGTCTCTCTGTCTGCACAGGAGAAAGTAAAAGTGTCTGCTTGTATGACTCACTTTCTTCCTGCTTAGCTAAAAAGCATGTGACTTACAGTACTGTAAGCCATGTGATGTGTGGGGGGGGGGCTGCCAAATCTGAAACACCAAGTGGATCACTTAGAATCCTAATGAGGAATGTGAAGTCCATTAAAAACAATGACTCCACCTTACTTCGCATTGCCATTCTGCCTTAACGCGAACTGGTAATGACAAGGCAAAGTGAGCACTTTGCACTGACCACTCCGCGTAACGGAGTAGCAACGAGAAGTGCCCACTTTGCATTCACTTGGCCGGCAAATTTTAAATTCGCTGCATCTCTATTCCTAAGTTTCAAATTAAACTCAGTTCAGTTTATGTCTGCCACATCTTGAAACCATTAGTACCATTAGTCCAACTTGGAGGGTACTGCAGAGTTTTCTCTAAAAAGTCTTCTTGTATGCTTTCTTGCACTCTTAAAATTCACTGCTTCATGCATGAGAATGTTCTCCTCCATTACTACTCTTTGAGTCCCGCTACACTCCAAGGAAACTGCCCAGTTAACTTGAAAACCATACATTCCTGCCAAGTTAGTGCAGTAGCAATGTTTGATAGCCCTAGCCACTAAAAGAATAGAAAAGAGGGAATCAGTGGCTGTTTAGGTGAATTAATATACACTGACACAGTTTTCTAAAAAACAGTGCCTTTATTCAATTCTGTTCCCCATATCCCGTCATAAGTGCTAGACCATTCTACTCTAACTTCTAGTTTATTGTCCAGACTAAATGTAGTAAATCCAAGTAGTCAGATGAAGTACTTACTTAGGTCTTTTGTTTAAAACCTTATTGCAAGAAGCAAATCTCCTAACCTTCATCAGCTGCTTGCAAGTGAAAACTACCAGTACACAAATCGGCCTGTCATGCCGTATCTACCAAACTACTGCTAGCATAAAATCAGGTTTGGAAAGAGGTTACGCACTGTTCATTCAGATGAATAATAATGTGAGACAAAATGTACTCGGTCGGTCGCCAACTAAGAGGTCTTCTCTCAACTAGTTGTGCTTATGTGGGAAAGATGCCACACATGCACTTTAATACCCTTACCACAGCTTGAACCACTCTGCCTCTCCCCTATTGGTCCTAACAAGCACGTGACCCCTTTTGCCATGGAATAATAAAAAGTATTTTAAAGAAGAAAATAAATAATATTAAAATATACAGTACAAGCATAAAATAATACACTTCGGCAACCAAGAATGTGCACTAATACTTATATTCTAACTATCATCCCCCATGTATAAACACAAGTAGTACCACACAATATAAAAGTTTTATAAAACCAGTAATGTGCTGAACACAATGTAGTTTGTATATGTTCCTTTATTTATTTGCTGAACATCACGATCTCTAGACTACTCCAAAAAGTTTGCACACTTGCCGGGGAAGCTGGCCAAAACCAATCTGCCGTAGGAGTGCTTTGCTCATTTCTTTGAACCACTCTGAACAGTATCTTGCCAAATGTTGCTCTAACTGCCATTATCAGAGACCACCAAACTCCATCTTCCTCCTGCAACAGATAAGAAAGGAAAAAGAGCAGAGCACCCAAGTTCGGGCTCACAAAAACTGGTCTGGTTAAGATTGCAAACTTCACAACATAGATGACATACCTGTTGTAGAAATAAAACTACAATGCAATCCTGCTAGCTGTGTCTACTGCACAGGCACAGACGCACATAGCAAACTGCGGCTTCCTCACAGGTCAACAGAGAGCAGTCCTGTTACTGGGGGAATGAAATCCTTAGCACCACATCAAGCAGCCCCAGAGCATAGGTGGCTAGTCCTGTTGGCAATTCAGACTAAATGGTTAATCCTGTGCAAATGGAGGACACCTATGGTCCCTTTGATTCAAGAAGTAATGTCCTCACTCCTACAAACTGCATCCCTTGACAAACTCTCACATCTGGCAAGAGAGATGCTCCCTGCCTATGAGGCATGCTGGAAACCCTTTCACATCTATAATACACCCCAAACTGGGATAGTCTGAACAGGGGCAGAAATGGTAGGTTTTCCCACACCTCACCCAGTTGGTGGCACTGTACTGAAACATCAATGACTAAAATATGGAATAGGACAGATAAGAACAATTCTTTGTATGTAAATAGTTTGCTTTTGTAGATAGTAGAGCTATGTTTCTTTGTGATGTTTATCTCTGTTTTCGGCTACAAAATGCCTTGGCTACCCACCCATTTAGCTAATGTTGGTCATCAGAAGGTGGTAAGTCCAATTCTTCTTCCCATATTCTCACCCAGTACCACCTTCATGCTCATGATTGGCAATTAGCAATGGGCATTTGTTCAGGATGACAGGTATAACAAAAGGTAAAGAATGTACATTCATGCCAATATATTACCTGTAATGTATACTTGTCCCTATATGGAATATGCAATATAGAGGATAATGTATGTTTGATGATGAACAGCAACGCTATGCTTGCATCGAGTGGATACCATGGCAACTCAGTTAAACCTCAAGAGTGCAGCTTGAGAGGTTTCTCTGAGTTTATATGGTATCCACAAGATGGCAAGAGTAAGCATTTTTTTTTATCAACGAGCATACATTATCTTTTATAGTGTATGGTAGCTAAAATATTGCAGGAAATTTAACTTCACGCATGGACAGCAGACAGATGTAACCCTGACATGAAACTACTTCTCTGTCTTACCTTATGTAAGGAGTTGAGTCGAGATCATGTGCAAGCAGTTCAAAATGTACGCTGTGAAGACTGTTTTAAATCTTGTAAATGTTCTCATGGTCGCATAGGCAGAAACGGCTCATGAGGCTTCTTTTTTGTTACACCATTGATGTGACATCTGAACAATAGTATAACAACATTGTGATGTCTGATCAATGGTGTAACAACTGTGGGAAATGATGGACTTTGCTGTGTAACTGCATTCTACCATACATTATAAAAAGTTTAACTACAACTTAAAATAACAGAGGTGAGGAATACTCTGTAAAAATACAATGCCTTATGGGTCTGATCTGAACATGAAAATGCAGTAAAGAACTGACCATTACAAGATGCAAGAAGGCTGAAGATAAACTACCAGGAAAATCAAGGGTTAAAACTAAGTTCTTTCCATATGTAAATGGAGAGGGGGGTGTTGGACTACAGAGCAAAAACACATGAAACAGCTAGGAATTTCAACACTAAAAAAAAAAGTATGAGGTACACAGCTACATTAACTTAAATAATTAAAATAAATATCTTGTTTAAAAGACACATTTTCCAGTAAATTGATGCAGTAGCAGCTAGAAATGGCAGGTTCCAGCCAGCGAAACAGAAACTGTGTGTGTGTGTGTGTGTGTACGTGAAAGAGAGACATAGAGAGAGAAAACTGAGCTCTGTGTAAGAATGCAAGCTACTGTAATTTGAGCTCACAGTGGCTATCTGTTTGGTTCTATGTCATAACAGTGATTGTGGAAAGGCAATCGCCATTAGGCAGAGTGTACATCACCGAAAATCAATTTTGGCGATGTAACACTTGCGGTGCTCAGCAAAACTGTGCCAGACACATGGCTTTTTTCCATGTGGGGGGATGTGCCCCCCTACACCCCCACATGGGAGACTTCACCCACCCACCCCCACTAAAGGATTCTCAACTCCAGTGGGGTTCATGTCAGGGGGGGTACAAAAGCTGGAAAAAAATTTTACAACTGGGTGCAACAAAACAAAAGAGCACCTGGAACCAAACCTAGCAGCCTCACAACCCTAACTTGCCATCAACCCGCCATGCCACAGGGCCAGCTCAGCAGCCCACCACCATAGTACACCTCACAAGCCCTCCCTCCCTCCCCTTCTGCCCATCGCACAGTGTGCTCGCTTCCCCCCAATGAGTGTGTACATATAGCGACATCCTGTTACCATATTCGCTGCCACCTGTCTGGTCACCTTCCCTGTCCAGTAGCCCTGTCTAGATGGCGCTGTTATTGAGTTGCCCTTTTGGAAATTGCTCAATAGCGGTCGCCTTCATCATAGGCTGCAATCTGTTTCAATGCCACTGGGCAAAGGCATTAGTTTAAAAGATGGCAGAGTGTTTTAAGATTGGTAATGTTCACACTCTGACAGGATGAACAGAACAGGTGTGTGTGTGTGTGTGTGTGTGTGTGTGTGAAAGACAGAGAGAGAAAGAGATGAGTGAGCAATGAAATAGTGCAAAGTAGTGCATGCAGCAGGGGTCACAGGGGGCCAGACCCAAGCACATCTCTGTCATTAAAGGAGAGAACGTGGAGATATGTGACTCATTTCCTGTCAAAGCACTACTGTGGTAGAAGACATTCTGTGTATCCAGTCACATGCTTCCACAGTCCTTTCTTTCTCCTACATCATAGCAACATGTCAACACGACTCAGTCCATGCAGCCATAAAAATAAGTCTGCATTTGCACACACACAGAACAAATCTCTAAAAATTATCTACACATAGAACGACTACTGGCACATTGGTAGCTTGTAACTTACAGTATTAATTTAGTAATATTAGGCCACCTGGCAGTCAAGAGCCTCAGCATGCAGATTGTCTCTCTAGCCTCTTAGTTCCATTAGGACACATGGAAGTTGAGGGCCTCATCATACAGATCCTCTCTTCATTACACTCTTAGTTCTGTTGCTTGGCTCTGAGGGCCTGAGAATGCTCCATGCTATGTTTTATAGTTCCTGAATGCTAGGCCAGCAGAGCTCATACCTCTGCTCATATCCTGTTGGAAACTATGATCCCTTCACCCTGTGGCTTTATTAAGGCCCAGCCATAGAGATGCATGCAGGTGGCTGGCAGCACTCTGAGGAAACAGGCTTCTATCCCATGTTCATCAGGATGTGGCCAGGAGGGAATGGAGTCAGCCTGATGTCTTTTTTTTAATGATATGGCAAGCCTACCAAGTGACAGTCCCCAGTGGAAATGTATGTTAATAAGCCATCATCCATGTCAGCTTAATTTCCCTCTCTGTGTCTTGTCTCAACCACCAGTCACAGCAGTAACGTGCAGATAAATTTCTAACAACTCCCCCCCCCCCCCGGCTCTTACCAGGGTCAGACTGGGGTACAGGGGGACCACCTGAAAAAGTGGATACAGGGGCCTACCTGGAAAATCAATAGGAGATGGTGACGCACCGATCAGTATTCCACCCAAGTTTGATACTCCGGCTTTGTGATTGCACCTTAAATTTACCTACAGTGTCCCAAATACCCCATTTAATTAAAAAAATAAGATAAATGCAAATATTTTTGGAGTTCAGGAAAAGAGCAGTTACCCAAAAGAGGGGAATCCAACTGGACTTTTCCAGGTATCCTGGTGGATCAGTCCAACTCTGGCTCCTACTTCCTACAGAAGCCCCTCCCATGGCTTTCAATTCAATAAGGATTACAGCCCAAGTAACGAATGAAACAGGTGAGGCATAATCAAATATACTATATAAATATAAAATCTGCACAACCAGGTTTCCATGCAAAAATAAATTCACTTAGCTGCAATAAAAACCTAATATATGTCAATGAATAAAGTATTCTACATACTATAATCAGGAACTCTCATACTGTGTCTCCTGCCTTGCTCTGTGATGAAGTGACCAAGCAGACCTACCAAGGGGTCTCAAGCTACCCAGAGACCACTACAGAATTTAAGTAGCAGTAGAAGCACCACATAAATATTTTACTCTAGAGCCAGAGAGCACATTTACCCTTACCCTACTTATAGTGCTTCTGCTATCAGTTATGAATGTTCATGTGTCCTGGCTTTCTGCTTGTAATTGTTCACAACCCACCAGTTGTCACATGCCCCACCAAAAAAAAAATCCACTTCTTCTGAGTCCATGCTGAGCTGTTCCAGTCATCTCTCATACTTCATGTCTGTATATCAATGGATAGCAGATGACCTAATCAGCAGTGCAGAAGGATGAGTGGCTGTAATGTACTGATCTGAGAACCCTACTGACTTGGACCAAAGCACATCATCACTGGCAGATTGAGGCCTTGGCATGATGGTGCACACCACCCACTTTGATAAGCCTCCTCTGCAACCCACCAGCTGGACTGTGATTTTTTTTTCATGACTAAAACCTTCATGAAGCTCAGTGGGTAGGGGTTTATCATGGGCCAAACTTTGTCAACGCAAAGCCAGCTGGGCCCTGTAGTCCATGCTTGGGATTCCTAATGGTATGTATGCACTTTACAGCATGGTTGCCTGCAGAGCTCCTAATGTCCTTTGCTGGACAAATGTAGTAGAGTGGCTTCTTGACTTCTGGACTCAGGAAGCCCGAGCCTTGCTGAGAGGAGAGGAAACTTGAGATAGGAAGCAAAGAGTTGCCACTGGCACCATGGACTGAGGGAGAGACAGGATGGACTCTGAGAGCAGTACTAGCAGGGAATGAGTCCTCTGCCACCTGGAGGTAAGTGTAAGAGTGTAGGCAGTGAGGGGAGCTGGAGGCAGTTCTTGGGTCCCAGAACTCAGCTGTAAATGGGGAGAAACAATGGTGACACAGCACTGAGGGCACCGAGTGTGGAAACCATCAACACTAACGACACTAGCAGTCCCACAAGAAGTAATAGTATAGAACCTCACACCAATACAGAATGACTATCCAGGTGGACTGTCCTGCATGCAGGAACATACAGGCTGCAGTGTGATCTGGTGAGCACATTGGCTCAAGAACCAGAAGATATGGGTTCAAATCCCTCTAGATCCAAAATAATTACTGTGACCTTGGGCAAGACACTTACCCTCTGAATGTTTCTTTTCATATTGTTGTGGATATTGATAGGAGAAAAAAATGGAATTCTCTACCCCGTCGGTTATGTGAGCACACGACCGTGGAAGATTTTAAACAAGCATTGAAAACCTGGCTGTAGAGCCAAGCTTATGGTGATTAATTGAAAGATGAGATCTGTGTGATTATATTATTTATTGTTGAGATGCTTTGCTGATAATGTGATTTTAATTATTGTTAAGGCGCCTTGGTTTTTGAAAGGTGCCATACAAATAAAGTTTATTATTATTATTATTATTAGTGGCACACTGATTTTTTGTTTGTGTGCTGAGGTCCTGGTTTCAGAACGTGTTTTTACCCGTGCATTGAACAGATTCAATGAACAGGTAAGAACCAATAAAAATTTAGGAATTTGCCTGTCAATTTTATTATATATTTAGAATAAGGATTGTGTAAATAATAGCATACAAAAAACTCTCGATAAGACTACTGTCCCTAAACTGATAATACCACTGTTACAAAGTGATAATCATATTGTTCTGAGCCCGTAATACTATAATTCAGAGCTCTGAACAATACTATTATCATGGAAACTGAAGAGCGCAAGCATAGCAGTCTCCTATGCCAGGCCATGCTACAAGTGTCACTCAAACAACAGCACAGCTCATGATTGGCCACTTTCTCATTGTGGGTGGGCAGAACACTTTTAAAAACAATGGTGACTGTCTCTCGCTTAGCGAGAGTGTATCCCTTCCTCCGCATTTTGCCGGGTTTTTTTCTTTACTTATTACCAAAAATGGACTTATCTAGCTGATCCTGCTTACTGCACATACAGAAGAGGTAGGACTGCCAACAAAACTAAAAAGTTCCCTACTACAGCCTGCTTACCGGGTGCGGGGGGGGGCGGGGTGAAAAGCAGAGCAAGGACACAGGAGCAAGGCACTTCAATAGTCAGTCACAAGCAAGCCTGCAGCGTCCAACTGCCGATTTCAAAAAAACAAAAATCAGATCCATAAATTAAAAAACATAAAGGATAGGTTAGTGTGCATTACCGGTGAGTGATACCATCTTGGCGTTCTGGACACAGGAACCTCTTCAGCTTCACTCTTGAGGTTACTATATGTCCAGAACCTCTTAATGGTATTACTCACCGGTAATGGACACTAACCTATCCCTTATTCTATTTTATTGTATACTGCAAAGTTTATCACCGCGTGGCCTTCAGCGTTCAGCCACTGAAACAGACTATCAGTTCTGTCCCACAGGATCAGCATCTGATGTGTTAACAGAGCGGAACTGGTCTGCAGCCAATCATGGTTGCCACATTTGCTTTTAATATTGGTGCCTTTTTTTATAATTTTTGTCCCCCCAGGTCCATCTGAGTCCTATATAAGGGCTGCAGGTTGTGAGGGGGTACTATCACATGCCAAACCCATATCTTGAGGAAGCATCCATGCCACTGAGATTTCCAGCCTCCACAATAGAACTCTGTGCTACTGAGCAGCTAAGCAGCTCTGAACTACTGAGCTGAGCAAACTGTAATTCACAAGCACAGCTTTAGTTTCACTTTCAGCCTGCTTGTGGTTTGTGGCTCATGGTTCCCAGCTCTTGCTCTTACTCCAGCGCTTCCTAACCCCTGCTGCTGTGGACACCATTGATGCAGTTCTGGGCTCTGCTTCTGAAGGGATTCTGCTGGAGGACACTTTTTGCCCTGCCTCCCACCAAACGTTAGGATACTGACACTTGAGCGCTTGTCTCCCTGTCTGTGATTGGTAAGTTTGATTCTGCTTTATTAGGGGGCAAACATTTGGGAGATAGAATGTAAGGGAAAGGGGCAAATGAGTGAGAAGAGAGCAAGGAGTGGTGGTAGGAGGGTACAAACTGGCACAGAGTATGAAAAAACATGCATGTGATGTGTGGGGGAGGTCAGGATGTTGGTGAGGGGCAGAGGAAGGGCAGGACATTGTTGTGGAGAGATGGGAGGGCATAGGCTGGCATGCTGCATTCATATAAAATAAAGGTTGGAGGGAGGGCACTAGCTGACATGCTCAAGGGGTGGAAGGAGGGAGAGAGGACTGGAATTCTGATTAAAAAATGTGTATGTTGGCAAAGATAAGAGGAAGGGCACATGCTGGCAAGGTGCTTCAAAACTGTATGCTGGGTGAGGGTCAGAGGGAGAGCACAGACTGGTATGGTGTTTCAGGAGTATGTTGGATGAATGTTGGAGTGATATGCCAGGTCCGTCCCTCACTCTTGTGGTTTGTTATTGATGGAGAGTGGAGGGATGGAAGTAGCAGACTGGTACATATGTTGAAATAAATTGTTCTGGCCTCTGGTGATGGGGGGGGGACAAGTCGATTGTCACAGAACAATTTTTTGTCCAACATGTATTCCAGTCCACTGGTCTGTCCCTCACACCTATTGTTTGTTGTTGATAGAAATTAAGAGACAGGTGTAGCAGGCTGGTATACATTTCAAAAAATTGTTCTGGGCTCTGGTGATGGAGGAGGAGGGAGGAATGGCAAACTGGAGTGGCACAACATTTTTTTCCAACATGTATACCAGTTTGCTTGGTCCCTGCCTCACTCCTGTGGTTTGTTGTTGATAGTCAGTAGAAGGAAGAGCCTAGCAGACTGGCACACATGCTGAAAAAAGTTGTTCTGGCCTCTGGTGATGGAGAAGGGATGGGTGGTTGAGCATACTGGCACAGAACATTTTTTTACACATGTATACCTGTCGGCTAGGTCTGTCCCTCACTCCTGTGGTTTGCCATTGATGGAGGGTGGAGGGATGAGTGTAGCAGACTTGTAGACATTGAAAAAATTGTTCTGGCCTCTGATGAAGGAAGAGGGAGGGAGGCCAAGCCAGCTGTCAAATAATTTTTTTACAGGTTAAAAAATGCATTTGTCAATCAATGTTACTCTTGCTTTTAGTGTACAGTAATTATTGTGTTAAAAAAATCAAATTACTTGACTCTTCAAACTGTGAGGGAATTTGATTTGTTTCAGTGCATTGTTTGTATTATTTTTTTGTGGATTGGATTGCTATGGTTGTGGCTGGGCCTGGAAATGACCTGTTTAAAATATTTTTTTTTCTATTTCAAACTGAAATGGTAACAGCTTCTTCCTGTGTCCTGAGGGGGAGAGAGGGAGGGAAGAAGCATGGTATGAGGGAAAGGAGCCAAGTCAGAATCTGGAAAGCAAGGATGCACAGTGGGTGAGGCATCTGGCATCAAGTGAAGGGAAGGAGAGGAAGGAGGAGCAGTGGTGGTGCTAGGGAGACAGCCCAGGTCAAAGAGGCAGAAAGAATGAAAGAGGGGGTGCAGACTGCACCTCCTCTTTTTCTGCTTCTTTGCCCTTGGGTGTTTCCCTAGCACCACCACTGTTCTCTGTACTCCACCTAGTTTGGCTATAACTTGTAAACAACTGCTGTGTTCATTTTTTTGCTAAGTTCCACTATTTATGTCAATTTCAGCTGAGCCCATCTCCCAGTTTTCCTTCATCATAGTGCAGTGACAAGTTGCCTCTGCAGGGATGGGAGGGAAGATGAGGGGCATGCCTGGTTGTTCTAGCAGAACAACCAGATATATCCCTCAGAATCAATATATTCCTGTGAGGCAGTCATTACTGTTTGCAGCTGCTTTGTGATAGAAAAGGAAGTAGGATATTTTTTGAGGGGGTAATCAACACTTGGCTCCTGAAACTGGGTCTAAAATGCATCAAAATGCACCATTTTACATATTATGTTTTCAAAATTTCCTGTAGGGCATGCCCCCAGATCCCTCTAGAGAGGTTTAGTTTCCAGGCCAAATGTGCCCCCCTGCTCTAAATTCCTGGATCCTCCACTGACCAGTGCCCCTGCACTATGGTTCGCAACTAGCAAAATCACTGAGTCACTGCCTGCTTCACTCTCACAGTGATGTTTTTACACTCTGTGGCATTCTCATGTCCCACAACTGGCTGCATGGGTTCACAATGTAGGAGCCAATCAGCGTAACTCGTCTGGTTGTCAGATGCTGATTGGCTGTCATGACTGGGATGAGGGGTGCATTGTATAGAAGGGGGAAGGTAGAGGGCAATGGTGCAGACACCACATACTCTGCTGGTAGCCAGGGATTTAAAGGGGAAGTATAAAACACAAAAGAAAAAAGAAAATGGGGGGAGTCAAGGAAGGGGGGTTCATTTGAACCTGATAAATACCAGCTGGCAATTTGCCTGTTCAGCAAAGAGGGCACTACTATTCAAATCTGTGAACTTATCACCTGTGCTGTGATAGTTGGTGATCTGGTGCTCATGTTTGTATTGAGCAAGTAAGCAGTAGACATAGTTCAAAGAACTCAAAATTTGCATTTTTTTCCAGAAGCCTGTTGTGTAGTCATAAGAATCTCATGCCAGCCTCTTCAACTCCATGCACAGAGGCTTACTGGCACACAACCACACATAGCTTACTGGGCCATATAAGGAGGGACTAAACTTTAATCACGCACACATCTTGGACTATTGACTCAGGAGTGAGGGAGTATGAGCTTATGAACTGGTATTAGGCTGGCTGAGGCTGCATGGGAATTCAGAGATAAGGGATGGGGTGGATACAGGTGACATATGTCTACTACAGGAAGCAACTCTGTCGCACTCACCTTGCTGTAAAACCAAATAGTTCCATGAATCTGATTAGGCCTAAATACATCACTTGTGGGGGTATTGGCTGCTGGGGGCCCGTTGTTCTAGTCTCTTATTGTGCAGAGCAAACATTTGCAGTATTCCTTTGCTTGTTCTACCTCTTGTGACATCACTAACCTCAGGACTTGTGTATGAAGACGTTATTGGTAACTTGCAGCTAGTAAACTGAGACTCCCTAATTTGAGATTGTGTTAATCGTCAAGTAGAAGAAAATGTGGCATTGTTGAATTTGTCTCCAGTTTTTCATTAACTGTTTTGTGTTATATTACCTGTGTCAGAGTGAAATGTAAAAATTTTGTTAAGGATCAATGGTAAATGGAAAAATAATGTTCTTATGTTTGGTGCTTACATTTAGAGATGGGTGAAGTCACTCATCTTCACTACATGGAGTATTTCACGTAGAACTCGAATTTTGCACAATTCTTCACACTGCAAATCGAATAACTTCACCTTTTTGGGTAACATGAAGTTGCCATTGGATCTTATGGAGTTTGTGCTACTTCATCTTTTTTGGGGGGCTCCTAAAGGCAAATTTTGCAATGATTCATAGGATGGCAGGTTACATGGGCTCTATTTTGGCTGGCACAGCCTCAGTTCAGCATAGTGTGTGTAGTGGAAAGCTAGAGTTAGTTCTCAGAGCTGTAAAATTCAAACCTTCAAAAAACATTCAAAAAAGTAATTTACCGTTGGACTTTTGAGTCCAAATTTAGTACATCAATTGTAATAAATTATTTTGTGCTTGTATCATCTATCATTTATTGATTTGGTGTGAATTTTGCATCTTAAATTAGTAGTTTCAGTGTTTGTACTGACAGACAGTGCAGAAGTGTGCTTTGGGGAGGGGCAGATTTGTGGTATAAAGAAAGGAGATTCACAGAGCACAGTGTGAAAGGCAGTCTTGCCAACAGTTGCTGGCTATTGTTTAGTATTGGTGTGTTCAGTTCTGTACTCAGCTACACACAGTAATACTTCTAGTAATTTTTGATAATTTTTGGCTGTTCACTGTGCATTTTTTCTATCCAGTTAGAAGACTGTGTTTTCTTTTACTGAACTGTTAAACTTTCTGCACGTTATCTTTAGTCTGTGTGCATGCCGTCAAGTCATATGCATTTTATTGTGTCACCGTAATAGCAGTACTGTTAATTTCTGAGACCATCTGTAGTTTTTTTTCCTGCTTCAATCTAGTTAGTGCTGTAAATATCCCCCCCCCCCAAAAAAAAGAAGGGTTTGTTGTTCCACATTTGGATTTGTGAAGATTGTGGTTGAGGTCTTGTTGTGCCTGTGAGGCTATATCTCTTTATTGACAAAATACCATCTCAAAGTCACTATTGTTGTTTTTTGGTTTCCCATCCACCCAAAACCAAAGGAATATAACCTTGCTGTTAATTGTCTCTGTTCAATCTATTGAAATTGTTTGTAATGCACCACTATTGTGTTTCTCCATAGTACCGTGAACACTCTCTCTCCAGAGCATATTATAGCATTTAAAATAAAAAAAAAACAGATACAAAGAAAAAACATACCTATTGCTGTATTTTTGGCATTATACTGTTTTACGAATTCTCCTGAATTTGTTACAGCAACTCACAAAACTGGAAAAATCACTTTTTGTGTTGCACATGTTTCTTTTCTTGGCGACTGTCTGTGCTATATCTCTATTGTGACTTTTTCCATCTCGAAGCCCCTATTGTTGTTTTGTGGCTTCCCACCTACCAAAACTGAAGAAATATAACCTTACTTTTAATTGTCTCTGTTCAGTCTGTTGAAATTGTTGTCACTGTACCACTATTGTGTGTTTCCCCATAGTACCATGAATACCCTCTCTCCATTGCATATTATAGTGTTTAAACGAATGAAAACATTCATAATAAATAAACATACCTGTTGCTGTATGTTGGGCATTGTACTGCCTGTGAATTCTCTTGAATGTGTTACAGCAACCCCAAAATTGGAAAAATCACATTTTGTGGTGCAATTGTTTCTTTTCTTGGTGACTGTCTGTGTAATCTAAAAAAATGCCCATGAAGACACAATCATGCAAAGCTATTTCTGGCAGTGGTACTGTTGCCAACAAGACTATTGCTTGTGTGACTCCAAATGCTAGCAGTGGAAGTTGTTGTGATTATGAGGCAGGTTCAGCAGAGGCTAGCAATGTTAAGTGTGGTCGTGGACATGGTACTACGCAGCAGAAAGGAAAGGCAATAGTTGCTGCAAGTAGTGGGATTTCTGTGACTCAGTTTTTTCTCAGCCAAATCAGTGGCGTCAATGCTGGTTGATAATGCTGGTGGCATTGGTAGTAAAGTGAGTGACGGCATTGTGGATAACAGCATGAGTATTGTTACAATCCAGGAAACTTTATCAGGTTGGAAAAATGTTGTGGAGTCAGAAGACTTGATGGTAGTTGATGTCCCACTCCCCACAGTAGTTGAACAAGAGCCTGATCATCATGAGTCACAGACTTAAGTTTCCACAGATCCTTATGTAAGGCCCTCCAAAGAATCACGTCATGGTGACAAAAAAGTGTGGATGATCATAGTGAGGCTGAGGTTGTAGTATCTCCACAGGATAGCATCCAAAGTGATGTTGTGGATGATGCTGATGATGATGATGATGATAGTGACCCTATATAGGAACCAAACAAAAAGAACATTAAGGTGGCTGTAGGTAAACAGTGTGTTAGTAAATCTCCCACCCCCCAAAAAAAGTTCTTCTGATGGAGCTGTGTCTGTGGATGACCCTGAAGTCATACTAATAGATTGTGAAGATGTTCAGTCAAAGTCCAAGTTTGCATTACACCAGAAATCATGCAGCACACACCCCATTTTTTACCTCCCCAAAAATTATAGTCCCATATGCAGCAACATCATGTGAAATGTAGTGAAGCCAAATCCCAAGTTTGGGTTTCTTTTCATACAAGATGAAAAAGATGAAACAGTGTCAATCTGCCAGCTTTGACAAGTGCATGTGAGGAGTGGGAAAAAGGATCTCCACCTTGGCACTGGGGGCCAGCATACTCATCTCAAGAGTATGCACATAGCACTGTGGACTCGGCACCAGAGGGGAGCTAATGCTGCAGTGGGGCATGCACCCTCATCAACCGTAGTGTGCAAGATATCCCCTTCCCAAGTCAGTGTAAGTACATAGCCATGTAGATAAAAGTTGTGAATTAACACTGGAGGATTACTACAGGCATTAGAAGGAGGATGACTTTGAATGTTCCAGTACCGGTCAGAGTAGCAGTGGTGCTCCAGGTAGTTATTCTACTACATAAACCCCTGTGCTTAAAAGAGGTAAAATAACATATTTTATTGGTTTGTCACCTGTGCACCCACAATCCCACGTCAAAGCCACCCCATCCATGACAATTTGCAGAGCACAGATGTTTGGCACACCCCGGGCAAAACACTGAACAATGCAACCCTCATTGCACAGCCTTTCTGAGCGGCAGAGTAAATACCCTCCAAATCATGCTGTTGAGCATGAACTCAATGCTGCCATATCGGAAATGCTTGCAATTGACCTGTTTCCATTCTCCTTTGTGGAGAATGTGGGATTCCAACACTTTGTGGCATGTGCATGTCCCAAATGGAAGATCCCGTCCAGGATATATTTTGCCACCCGTGCTGTCCCTGAGTTATATCGGACTGTGACAGAGTCTGTAAGACATACCCTTCAGCATTCCTCATCACCATACATTCAAGTATGGATATGTGGACAAGTGACAAAATGGTGGGTAGTTCTTATCTGGGTATTACTGCACATCGGGCACAACTACCTGGGGTTAAACTTGTCTGTGAAGATGGGATGGCAAAGCATTGTAAAAAGTGAGACTGTGATGGTAGCAACCTTTATGGCATTAGACAGCAAGCCACACTTGCAATGCATAGTGTAGCAGGGTCACATACAGGCAAAAACATGCTAGACATGCTACTGACAGAGATAGATGAGTGGCTGAACCCCCTGTCCTTAAAGCTGTCTTCATTGCAAGCGATAATGGATTAAATGTTGTTAAATGTATCAGCAATGGTGGGTTTGTGAGGGTTCCCTGCATAGCCCACTGTTTAAATCTTGCGGTACAGGAGTTTCTGCAGTACCCTGAAGTCAAGCAAATGCTGACAGTTGCACGCCACATCTGTGCCCACTTTACACATTCTGGAAAGGCCAGTGACCAACTTAGGCAGCTGCAGATTCAAAACAGCATCCCTCAGCACCGCCTCAGGCTTGAAGTTGTTATGAGATGGAACGCCACACTTTACATGGCAGAGCACTTGTACGAGCAGTACAAAGCAATCTTAGAGTACCTTGTGATGTACAGTAGCCGTGACAGTTCTGGGGCATCAGTGTCTCTGACAATTGAACAATGGTGACTCATGTATTCAGTCATGCTAATTTTGAGGCCGTTTGAACATGCCACACAGGCAGTGAGCAGTGACACTGCATCTGTTAGTCAAGCCATTCCACTGCTATGATCACTGAGGCAGACATGGTTGAATCTGCAGCCTAGCCTTGATGTGGCCAGAGAAGGGCAAGCTGTGTATTACTCAAACACATTGTTACAATCTTTGACAGAAATAGACACATTGCTATCATTTAGTAATCTCCAGAATTTGGAATAGCCACAATGCTGGACCCATGCTACAAACATGGTATTGCATCCATACTGGATGGTGGGCATGATCAGGTTTAAAATCTCACTGGACAGCTGGTCAGATTGGTTCATGGGGCACAGATGTCATGTGTAAAGTTTTACAACCCACAGCATAACCAGGCTGAAGGTCATTGTGTCCACAGTGCCTCCCGTAAGGTGGCTGCACAACAAAGGCTGGTGTCAACTGCACAGTTGCCAATTAACCCACTTTTGGGTGCCTTGTCCCAAGTTGGAATTTGTGACCTAGAGGAAGGGGTTGAATAGGAGGATGACTCATCATGACCGCATGCATCACAGAGCATAGTTGAGGCTTATTTGGCAGAAAACAGATATCTGACAATATTGGAAGATCCTCTGGCATAATGGAGTGACAAGGTCAATGAATGGCCAGAGATGACATGAATAGCACTGAAGTACCTGACCTGCCCACCATCTAGTGTAAGTGTGGAAAGGATATTTTGTTCTGTGGGAGCCATTGTGCATGACCATCATGCTAACCTATTACCTACAAATGTTGGCATGCTGACATTTATCAAAATTAATGAAGGTCACATTCCAAGTTAGATGAGCGCATCTATTTTGGCACCCAGTCATGATGACGGTGGTGCTGATGAGGGTGAAGTAGACCATCCTGGTGGCATCATCAAATGGCGTTCCATTGAGGCTGATGATGCGCTCATGGAAAAAGAATTTCCAAGTCGGGACAACTCCAGCATTAAGGACTGCGAGGGCTGCTTCCTTGTTGCTGAGGATGAGGATGTTGGTGGACATGCATAAAAAAAATTGACATTAAAGTACTTCTTCCAGTTCTATGTTTCACAATGACATGTCATTAGAGCTCACCTTCACCGTCCTTGCTTTTGTCAGTACATTTCCCAGAATGTGTGCAGTCATTATTACCTGCAGTCATCTAAATACATGTCAACTTGTAGGCAGTGGCCACTGAAAACATGCTGATTATATGACAGAGATCCTGACCCTGAAATACATAAGACACCCCAGCCAACCACCTTGTTTCTTTAGAGAGAGAGAGAGAGAGAGAGAGAGAGACACCAACACTGTGTCTTAGCACAATATAACACCCCACAGCCAGCCAAAGCCACTCGGCTTCTTGAAAGAGAGAGAGAGAGAGAGAGAAGAGAGAGAGAGAGAAAAGAAATACATTGTGCCTTAGCCCAGTATAAGAACCTGCAGCCAGCCAAAGCCATCCTCCTTTTTGAGAGAGAGAAAGAGAGAGAGACAGAAAGAGAGAGAGACAGACCTTGTGCCTTAGCCCATTATAAAAACATGCAACCAGTCACAGCTACCCTGCTTCTTGAGAGAGAGAGAGAGAGAGAGAGAGAGAGAGACAGACAGACAGACCATGTGCCTTAGCCCATTATAAGAACCTGCAGCCAACCACAACCACCACGCTTCTTCACAGATAGAGAGAGAGACCTTTTGCCTTAGTCCATTATAAGAACCACAGCCAGCCAGCATGATTGTACATCAACTGCACATGCAACAGATGACGTCCGTCAAGAAAGTACCAGCAGGCTTGTCTGGCTCATGTCACATACAGCACAGGCTGCCAAGATAAGTCTCATTTTGTTATGCCATGGTGAGTTCATTTCCTATGATTATGCATTCATTTATTTCTTATTGTCCCACTGCGGTACTATAGTCTATTTTCCAGAAATTTGGTTTGTATTGTCATCGTCATCATTAGCAGGGATAGCATGTTCCTTAAATTAGCTCTCCAAATTTAGAACCTTTGTTTTAAATTTGGTCTTTCTAAATAATTTATTGTCAATTAATAGGGATTCCACCACTCAGTAGTGATGGACTATTCTTTAAAAAATGTTACTTTGCATATTATTTTTTTCAGATGTATCTGCATGATCATTACAAGAAGACATGAGAACAAGTAACATCAAAATACTTGTTCTGCACTGAGCAAGAACTATTAATGTTGGTTGTTATCTGTGGTTATTTCCCTTAAGGTTTTGCACTGCAAGCCTGGCTACAGCCAGCAAATCACCATCATACAATTATAGTCATCATGAACATCAGTAATTTACAGTAAGTATGAATCTCACTTCCTGTGTTTTTGACTTGAATTCTGTTGTTAATCCTTTTTCCCTTTTTACACAGGTACACACTGTGCCACTATGGCCAAATACAGGCAATTTATTTTCAATTTTCCTTCACAGGCGACTGTTTTAACTTGCAATTGTGCAGTCATAGAACAAAACTGATACAAAGTACTGTAAGTGCAAAAATGATGCCGTTGCCATGCGGCCACGTACATTGTGTTATGTACAGGTATCAGTCTGATTTCCTCTTATTTTAGTTTTCCTTTTTTTTCTTCTGTTTTTTCACAGTGGTGAAGTATTCAACATCGGTAAAACAGATGCCAGATAATATCTCTTTTTCTATGCAGATGAGATAGGTATACTTCAATACGCAAGGAGTCTAGAACGTGTATTCCTGGTTGGGACTGTAAGACACTGGTCCAGTGCAGGTCAGTAAACTTGATCAGTTAATTCATTGGCGTTTAGTAATAGATGTGTATTTGAAGCTGGATATAACAAAATGCTGGAAGAGCACTGCTAGGTACTGACTGGGGTACTGGAATGAACTCTGAATAATTTCTGCTTCATCTGTTTGCAGGTAACATCGAGGTACTGCAGACCTGCGATATGTTCCAATCTCAGTACAGACAACATTTCAGATACACCGAAGACCTGGAAAAAAGACAAAAATATTAGGGAAATTTGCTTTCAAGAAGGCCCCCAAAAAATATTTACCTTTCATGGCTTGCAATTGCAGTACTGCCAAAGTCAACAATCAGTTACATGTAGAACCAATCTGCGGCGGCAGAATGGTCTCATCAATACGGCTGTGAATCTGGGTGATATGACCTGAAAATGTAAAAGAAAAGAACAGTAATGAGAAATGGTTATAACTTACTCACCCACAACAGTAACAACCACTCCCCAAAAAATGACATTTTACAGTACCACATTAGACAACGGCACTTATGTACGCCTAGTGAATGTGATCATGGCCACACCAGTGAAGGGGAAACATTCAATATGTACAGTATGATGATGATTCCCTGCAAAGGAACAACATGACGGGCTGTTTACAACAAACAAGATTCAATACAAATTAAATGGCAGTGTGTCTCAACAAACATGACAGTGACATATACTGTAACTTACCTTTGGCGTTATGAATATGCACATATTGGGCAGCATGTTTCAGTCAATACAGCAGAAGACATTTCAAGAAAATAAATTTGTCCTTTGAACCCCCTCCCAGAAATGAACCACAACCACACCATTTTGAAATCTTTGAATGCTCTTTGGCAAACATATTTATTAATTCTATTGGCACAATCCATCCATCTACAGTTCAATTGTCATGTCCAATCAGATACATTTATCAGAACATAATTTAGTCTTCAACATTCTTCTCCTTCTAGCCTCATCTTCCTCCTGGTTGTTCTCTTCCTTCCATTCTTCTGAGTCTGGACACTGAATCCGGCCCACACTCCTTCGTCACCAGGAGTAGGCCGGTTCCCTGTTGAACTCGGGCCACCCCTTCCAGGCCTGGACAGTCTGTATCTGGCACCCAGACCTATGCCCCCTCACCCTTTTAATCCACGCCAGGGCTCTTTGCCCCTAACCCATGGTCCTACCCCCCTCCCCCACCTCTAGCCCCCTCCCCCTCTTTTATTTCTTCCACTGCCACACCTCCCACTTGTGCTTGAATGGTGGGGCTCCCCCTTGTGGGTTAAAACCTCAGGCCTTTGTGGGCTATCCTCCCCACTAGCTCACTAATCAGCCTTTGGAATAGACACATCCCGAACTTGGTCAGGTGCACCCCATCCGATCTGTAGATTACCACCTGCTCATACATTATGTCCCTGTACTGGATGTGTACCCTTCCATCTCTATGACCGCTCTCACCACCCTTCTGTTGAGCCCCTTCCTGACCTTTTTGGCTCCCCTCCATACCCTTCCGGACATGATCTCAGACCAGCCAATGGTCACACCTGGCCACCACCCTTGAATGGGTTCAAAATCCCCCAACATTTGTTGCCCTAATTCCCTCCATGGTATCCCTCCCAGGTTGTTGCCACCCAGATGTACCACTATGCACTCTGGCCTGCCCCATTGCCCCTTCAATTCCTGCAGGAGAGGCAACAGCTGGGCCCATTTCATAACCCTAATGCCTTTCCATTGTACTCTAGTGAAATTTGACTCTGAGTGCAGTTGGGTCCCTCTGCCAATGGTGGCTGCAAACTGTTCTGCCCAGTACACAAATTAATGCCCCGTGGTCCACACCTTCTATCTGGTACCTGCCACGGGAACAAAAGAAAATAGCATGAGGCATCATTTGTTAGCATCTGACATACCGTTTGTAACTGTCTGACTTCCAGCAGCTGATTCCTTTCAGTTCCTCCACTGTGACCTCCTTTTTGTCACCTCCAAGGCCACACCAATCCTAAAAGAGTGTGGGATGAATTCACCTGGCTCTTCCCCTATAAAGTCCAGTGCCTTCCTCATTACTGCCCCCACCTGGAATGCCACGACTGGTGTTCCATCCCCATGCCAGAACATCGCCCCTCCAGCAGTGCCTCTGTGGTTCTCATACTCCTCCCATGCAGCCACTGGGCAACTCGGCTCCCGGGCATCCTGTGCAGGGTCACTGTGCCCCCCCGCCCCTTCTGGTCCATTTTTGACCTGGCCAAACTGATGCAGATGGTGTCGCCCTCAACCTGTACCCTTTCATATTGTAATGAGAGTTCAGGCACCCCTTTTTGGGGGACCACCACCTCTCTACTTTGAATACCCTCACTGCCATTACCGTGAAGACCGCCCTGAAGAGGCGGGCCTCTTGGGCTGAGCTGCACATGCTCCATCTGGCCCTCAACACCTTGTCCAGCAGTTGGCCCCCGATCAGATGCTTGCTATCCTTCCTGTTCCTCTGTCCCCTTCACTATCTGGTGAGCATCCTCTTGACCATCCTGCCTGCTGTGGCATCTGGCCAACTTCTGTCCAGCATGCCCAGCTCACTCCTGCTAACTGAACCACTATTGTGGTGTGCGCCATCCCCAACTCCCATTTTTCTACCACAAACCTCTCAACCTGTTCATCCCAGACCAGTTTTGTCCTGTCCCACCCTTGTCTAGCTCAAAACTCCTCGAAGCTGACCCAACCACCTTTGTATGCCCTCAGGGTCCTGGTTGTCCAGGAGCCCTGGTACAGCACCCTTGGAGTGGACCTCCAATCCTCCACATCCAGTCAGGGACCCTGGTCCTGTGTGTTGCTGCCTGTGACACCAGACTCCGGAACCTGTCGAGCTGTAAGCGGGAAAGACTGTCAGCAAATTTGTTCTTGATCTCTGGGATATGCTGTGCTTTAAAATGACACAATTAGCTTCAGCCCCAACAGTACCAACCTCCTCATTACTCGGCCCACTGTCTCCGTGTTCCTGCCCTGCCTGTTGATGACCTCCACCATCCCTTTATTGTAGCACCACAACATGATGCGTTTTCCCTCATCTGCTCTCCCTACACCTCCATGGCCACCCAGATCGGGAATATTTCCAAAAACGTGATGTCTCTCAACAGGCCTTCCACCCCCCATTGGCATGGCCAGGTCTCCACCATCCATGCTCCTTTAAAATATGTTCCCATCCTGAGCATCCCTGAGGTTTTGGTGTATAGCTCTAGGTCTATGTTGCACTCCCATTCTGTCTGCCAGAACGATACCGTGTTATACTGGTCTAGTAATTCCTCTCAAACCTTGAGGTCCTCTCGTACTCCCTTTGAGATGTACACCCAGTGGTGCAGCTTCTTTGCCTTCATGGTCACCTTCCCTAGCCTTCTCCCTGGACTGATTGCCTTGCATGCAAAATTAAGGTGCCCCATCAGCTGCTGTACTTGTACCAGTGGCACCCTGCGCCTCCCTATTACTTGTGCCAGTAGCCCCCATACCCTGGCCACTTTGTCCCCCAGTAGCCGGAAACAACCTTTCTCCATGTCCACCTCGATCCCCAGGAACTTCAGCTTATGCGCTGGACCCTCAGTTTTCCCTTGTGCCAGCTGGATACCAATCCACTTGCACATCACCATGAAGTCCCCCAACATGCCCTGCATCTCTGCACATCTTCCTCCAATGATCAGAAAATCATCCAGGTAGTGCACTACCCTCTTGTGGCCATATTTCTCCCCAAACACCCACTGGACCCATGAGCTGAAAGCCTCAAATGTCAAATAGGCCACCGAGCAGCCCATGGGCATGGCCTTGACAACATATATGTCCCCTTCGAACTGAAACCCCAGCAGGTCCCAGTCAGCTGGGCTGACTGGCAGCAGCTGAAAAGTGGACTCTATGTCTGTTTTTGCCAACCAGGCCTCCTTTATTACCCTGACCAGCTCTACTGCTTGATCTAAGGAGGCATAGGATACAGTTCGCAGGTGGTCTGGAATGCCGTCATTCACTGATTGCCCTTCTGGGTATGACAAATGGTGAATCAGCCTGTATTCCCCTGCCTGCTTCTTGGGGACCACCCCCAAGGGGGATATCCAGAATTTGGGGCACAGTGGTGCCACCAGTGGCCCCTCCACCTGCCCCTCCTTTATCTCTTTCCTTATCTTATCTCTGACCACCCCTTCCTTTCCTCTCACCAACCCCTGGTTCTTGGCCTGCATCCCTCTTTGCAGCCTGTGGAAACACAGTGGGAAACCTTCCCTAAAACCCACTTCGAGGCTCTCGCCCACCTTCCTGTCTGGATACTCCCGGGTCCACGCCTCCACCACCTCCCATACAATGGGGGTGCAGGTCATCAAGTACCCCCACCTCCTCTTTCCTGCTCCTGTCTAATAACCATAGGTGGCCCTGAGGCCTCCCCTGTTACACCCCCTACCTCTGTTGGAGCCTTCCCCCCTGCTCCCTCAAAAGGGGAAGTCCTGTTGATGGCCGCTCCTCTGTCCTCTCCTCTTCCCCCCTTGCCTGCAGGTTGTCAATGGGTACACTTTTACAGTACGCCCAGTTGCAGGATGCCATGTTGAACCCCCAACAGGTGTTTGTGCTTGTGACCGGCGTGGTTTCCCTCCCTGTGTCCCCCCTGGTTGGAGTCCCCTGGCCTGACATGGATATGGTCTTCATCCACAACTCAGAATGTTTGCTGTCCCACCTCAAGTCTCCCTTTGCTGCCATGCACCTCTGCAAGCCCTCATCATATTTGAGCCATCCAAAACCCAACTTGGCCTTGTATGCATCCCTGATGGTCGCCATATAGGTCAGTAGTGGGATGGCCAGTTCCAACCTCTTTTCCAGGGCTATGGTGCAATATACCATGAATCCCGCTTGCCAAGTATCAAAGGTTTTCCCTTTCCATTTTGCCTCCTTTGCCTTGTGGCCCACCACTGCAAGCACCACAGCCATCTCAGACTTTCCCACTGACTCCTTCTGCTCATACTTGGTGGTATCCTAGTCCACCAATCTGAATATATGTCCACGAACTCCCCTTTCCATATCCAGTCCTTCAGTGAGGCTGACAAGTGGTCACCCAAAGTGAGTCCTGAGGGTCTATCATATTTCTGGCCCCCGGCTTGTGCCCCATCCCCACCCCCTTCTTTCCTTGTATGTCCTGGAGCACTTTTTCCATTTTGTCTATCCCTGCCTCTCCCATGTCCCCCCTCAGCCCCTCCAAGTACTCCTTGAGGTTACCATCTTTGGTGATATCCATCACGTCCTTACCTCCATCTGGGCTTCCATTATCCAGCTCTGGCTCTGGCTGTGGAACCACCACTGGCTCGGGGTTGGCCCTCACTCCTCGGGGCTTTTTGGCTGGTTGCCCTTTCCCTGCCCATTCATCCCGCTCCTTCTGCTTCCGCTGCACCTCCTCCTAACCCTCCTCCTCCTCTTTCTGTTTTGCCACCGCCATGAGCTCTGACATTTGTCACATCAGTTTAGTGGACTCCTCCATCATCCACTTGCTGGTCATCTGGTTTTTCAACATGTCAAACCACAGCCCTGCCAGTCCTCTCTCTGCTGGCACACCCCAGCATTATGCCTCTGGCCTCAACCAGGCTTTCCTCACTCTGGGGGTTGTCCACTACTCACCCCGGTGCTATGCCTCCAGCCATAGCCGGGCTTACCCCATGCTGGGGGTTGTCCACAACCGATGATCAGCCCCTCCCAAAGCTTGCCTCATGGCACACAGAGCCTTGGCCACCAGCCCAGGGCCTTTCCATGTGACCAGTGCCTAAAACCCATAGCCCAGTGGGACCAGAGCTCGCAAACTAGCTGCGTGTGACACAGATTTGACCTGAAGCCCCATAGGCACTAGGACTTCTACCCTTGCACTGGCCCGATTAAAACTGGTACTAAAGCTCCTGACAGGCATGAGAGAGGCCCATGGCCCCATCACTCCACCTGCCTATCTTCCAGTGGAACCACAGGCAGGTAGGGAAATAACAAGAGGGAGCCACTACAAATTCCAGACTAAATCCTGCTGCTGCATTCAAAACATAAACCGGGCGAAACATGCTTCACAGACTGTCCCCACACTAGCATCACCACACCAAAGTCCCATCCTTAAGCAGTATCTACAAACTATCCCACTGCTCAGCTTCAATGCAAAATGCCAAGAAATGCCTAGCATGAGCTCCTTTTTAAAGTAAAGCGTAAATGCTACTAAAACACTATTCCATTTAAAACGCTAGCATCCAGCATATCAAGAACGCCTTCCCAAACTCTGTGAAAAAGGAATGCTTCATTTTTCAACCAGCAGTAACCAAGTAATAAGTCACTACAAGCTAGAATTTGCTTCCCCAGCCCCTAACTGCTCATCCTAAATACCTGCAAATTTTATCTTTTTTCTTTTTTTTAAATGCCTGTTATTGTGCGTCTTTTAAAATGCTGAAAATAAACATTATTCTTGTTAAACCCAATTCTTAAAACCAGTCAAATGCCATACATACTTTACTGGGCCTGGCGTGCCATGTGGTCAGCAGGCCTCAAAGCCTATATTCTCTTATTTATCTTTATTAGTCCTTTAAATAATTTACTTTCTAGTCTCCACCAGGCAAGACAAATCCTCTCGGCAAACCCGTTTGTAATTTGTCTGTCTCCAATGCCTGTTTTAACCTATTAATCAACAAAACATAAATTCTTAAATCACTTGCTTTTTTTTTTTTTTTTTTTTAACAACAGCTAGCAAGCAGTGGCCAATCTTCTGGCATATCTTTTCTTTTTCACAAATCTTTGAAATAAATACCTTAAACCATGAAAAGTTAATTCTTTATTAAAAACTGGTTCTCCCTTGCTCTAGCAAAACTCCCTTACAAAAGGACACTGCTGGCTGCCTGAAACAGAGTACAAGGCCCTAAATTCCATGTGGTCGGCCATGCGGCCAGCAGGCCAAGAAAAAAACCTCTCAACAAACCAGCCTGTAATTTGTCTGTCTGCAATGCCTGCTTTAACATATTAATCAGCAAACCATAAATTCTTAAATGCTTTTTTTTGTTTGTTTTTTTTACAACAGCTACCAAGCAGTGACTAATCTTCCAGTGTATCTTTTTTTCTAACAAATCTTAGAAATAAATACCTTAAACCATAAAAATGCCATTCTGTATTAAAACTTGCCCCTACAGCCTGTAGCCAGGCCATGCTCTAGCCTCTGGTTGGCTTAAGCAGTGGCTACATTCTTTCTCACACAAACACTGAAAAACAATTCCTTAAAGCAACAAAACCACAGCAGTTGCTAACATACTGTACTTCTTAAAACCAATCTTGTATCTGCATGACTGACCCTTTTAAAAAGAAACCACACAATTTCCACTGGGCCTAGCCATGCTACCACCACATGGCCTGTAGTGGCCTCGTTAAACAGATTGTGCCTTAACTTGTTCAACAATGAATGTACTAAAACTAAAAAAATCCCAGCAAAAGAGGGCTAGCTGCTTGTGAGCTGCCCTTAAATAGCCCATTAGGACCCCAATCAGGACTCCTGATGGCCCCACCCCCTGGCCAATCCCCAGGCCCCTGGGCTTCTTGTCGTAGGATGCGCGCCCTTGTCCCCGCCCCTGCCTTGTGATGTCATTGGCTCCTCCCCTTCCCTCCCGCAGCCTTTGGCTTCCTACCTTGCTTTCTGGGAGGAGCCTGGGACAACCTGGCTTGCCCTTTAATTGGCAAGCTTAATTATACTTCAGCCCAATGTCATCTGTGGCTATCATCATTCAGCAACACACTGTACATCACAACCTTTCACCAGCAGCAGCAATAGGAACAGGTGTCAGCAAGCACTTTTCTCACTTGGGACACTGCTGCACAGTTTTGTCTCTCCTTGTACATTTTAAGCACTGTGTCAAGAAATACCTGTGACTTTTCTGAACAGTTTTTCATGTGATTATTCTTCATCGGGACTTTTCATGAAATTAAAACAGCAAGATAACAGCAGCAGTCGATGTCAACAAGCAATTTTCTCACATGGGACACTGTTATACAGTTCTGGCTTGTGTACATTTTAAGCACTATGTCAAGAAATACTTCTGACTTTTCTGAACAGGTTTTCATGTGCTTATTCTTCATTGGGACTTTTCATGAAATTAAAACAGCAGGACAACAGCAGCAGCAGGTGTCAGCAAGCAATTTTTTCACTTGGGACACCGATACACAGTTCTGGTTCTCTTTGTATATTTTAAGCAGAGCATCAAGAAATACTTGTGACTTTTCTGAACAGTTTTTCATGTGATTATTCCTTATCAGGACTTCTCATGAAATTAAAACAGCAGGGCAACAGCAGCAGCAGGCATCAGTGGGCAATTGTCTTGGGACACTGATACACAGTCCTAGCTCTTTTTGTACATTTATGCACTATGTCAAGAAATAGTTGTGACTTTTCTGAACAGTTTATCATGTGATTATTCTTCATTGGGACTTTTCATGAAATTAAAACAGCAAGGCAACAGCAGCTGCAGGCGTCAGCAAGCAATTTTCTTACTTGGGACACTTATACACAGTGCTGGCTCTCTTAGTACATTTTAAGCAGTGCATCAAGAAATACTTGTGACTTTTCTGAACAGTTTTTCATGTGATTATTCTTCATCAGGACCTTTCATGAAATTAAAACAGCAGCAGCAAATGTCAGCAAGCAATTTTCTCACTTGGGACACTGATACAAAGTTCAGGCTCTCTTTGTACAGTTTAAGCACAGACTTGTGTATATGATACCCTTATTTCCACAATTTATGTCTGCTGTAGTACCTTTTTTTACATCTGAAATAATAAACAGAGTGCTCCTGTTAATCTGGCTTGTACCAGCGTTTCATCAGTATTCTCGCCTGTTTTTGTACATCTATTATTTTAAATCATTTCTGTTGTGACTAAAATGACTTAGCATGCAGCTGGCAGTGCTCCATGACTTTATGGAGCAGTAGGTGTTCAAAAACAGCTGGGGATACTGATGAAAACCAGTGAGTAATATTAAAAGGAACATTACTGTTATTATTTCAGATGTAAAAAAAGGGAGTAATGCAGAACTAAATACATTGTGGAAAGAAGGGTATCATACAAGTTAGTAGATAAGGGCTAATCGAAAATGGAATACAATAGTATAGCTCAAAATTGTCACCAGATTATTACACTGCTGCTTTAACATACAACAGGAAGAAAACATTAATGGGAAAAAAAAGTTACATACTTATTCTGTATGTAAAAAGATTGTTAAGCAGAAAAAGAAGGAAAAGCAGAGGACAGGATTTTTGTTTTTTTTCCTTTTTATCATTTTTCTGGTGCGTTTTTCATATTTTTGGGGGGGGACAGTGAGGAGAAATGAAGACAGAACACACACTACATGATAAGACAGAAAAAAGACAATTATATAAGGCTATTGGGCCTGAGGCTGGCCAATTAGCATGTGTTGCATACTAATGATTTGTAATTGCTGAGCCTCCATTCAGTCCACCTGCTTGCGAGTTTGGTCGACAACGTTATGTAGGTGGTCGACCTCACTCCACAGGTTGGCCAGGTCTGCCTGTGTGGCTGGCATTTCTGCTGGGTTGGCTGCAGCTGTGGGAGCTGTTACTTGTTCAGCCCTCTCCCTTCTGTTACAGTTTGGATGCCACACAGGCTGTCTCCATACTGCCCCCTTTTCCATTGCACTCTACAGGAGCGGTTGCTAGTTCCTGCACCCTGGCCTGCCATTGGGCACAGTGGTGCACTAACAGGAGCGTTCTTTGGCCACGCATGCCCAAGTGGCTGCCTTTGTGACCATGACATACCATCATGCTACTGATGTTGCATCTTACAACAGTCAGGTTGCCTGGCAGTGGGATGAAAAACTGCCACACTGATGAGCTATGATGAGGACCAGACACAGACAGGAGGGCCCCAGATGTAATAGGCTGCTCTGCAGATGGGGGGTGGGCAGCAAGCTGCTTTTGTTGTTGTTCCTGCAGCTGATGCACCTTGGCCTGCTGTGGGGGGTCAGTAGCCACAGGTGCTGCAGGTCTGGCACTACTTACATCTGAAGCAGCAGTTGCTACTGCTGCTGCTTCTGTCACTACACTTCCACTGCCAGTGGAAACAACATTTTGCAGGAGGGGAGCACTGGATTGCAAAACATTGCCATGGTTGAGGCAAATAGTACACCCAAGACTCTCATGCATCCTTGGGCCGCAAGGAACTCCACTTGCTCCACCTCTCTTTACTACTACTATAAGTATTAATAACTAAACAAAAAGGAAAAACAGAGAAACAGAATCAGAGAACAAAAAAAAAGGTGGACTAGGGATGAAAGTGGTTTAAAGAAACTCAGGTATATGGAAAAAAAGGATAACAAAACTTTCTTTTTATAGTTTTAACTAACACACACTAGATAGTAAGCTCCACAGCTACTTCCCTAGCACGGCAAAAGTTAAGTGAAACTAATTCACTGACTTCCTGCCTGCATCATGTGACCTGCAGTCAGATGTGCTCTGTGGCCTGTTTCTCACAAACTTCTCCTTCTCACAGTGTAACCAGAAGTTAACATGAAGTTTGGAAAGCGAAGTCCATTAAAGGTGAATTTTGACCTTTGAATGGAAACTTCACATAATGATACGCAGATGCAAAGTTGAGCACTTTGCGTTGTCTACACGGGCATAGTAAAACTTTGCTGCAACTCTACTTGTATTATAGCCTGTATATTAGAATATCCACTCTGAACATAACTATACTAGTCTCCTGTCATTTTTTGTTAATCAAATATAAACATCATGCCTCTAAATGTTTACTTGAATGAACTTGGTCATATTTATCTTTCCAGCAATGCTGCTCCATTTCAGTCAGCTTATTTGGCCATTGAAGGTATAACATTTCATGCCCAAGGCTGTTGCAAGGATAAAAAACTCAATGAAATTGTTTTGAGTCTGTTAAGGATTGTATGCTGTTGTTTGTTTACTTGTATCCCCATTATTTGATATTGTACATTGCTTTATATTTGATGATGTAACTGAAATGAAAAAAGAAAACATGGTCTTGATTGGTGCAGTCTTGCAGACACCCACAATTTTCAGCTCTCTTTTTTTATTCTTGTTACCTATTTGGTACTTCTTTTTTTTTTCAAATTTCTTTTTCCCCTCCAGTCGTGGTCTGGGGTGGTCTCTCTCAGGCATCCTGCCTGCTCCTGCCCTGCCTGAAGTCCTCCTATCTGTGCCTCCTCTCTCCCTCATCCTCTGTCCACAGTCAGCACCCCCGGCTTAACTCCAGCATGGGAGAGGACCCAGGAGGAGGAACCTGAAAGGCCAGGTAGGATGGGCCCGGCCATGGGCATGGGGGCAGGTGCCATCGCTTACCCTGCAGGCCAGGCTTTTTACTTGTTCTTGGTGCTCTCTCCCCCCTCCCATGCATGTGTACGTCCCTGACGCTAAGCCATGGCAACCCCTGCCTGTGCCAGGGAACACTGATTAAGTGCAGCCGAGCATGCTGCAACACCCCCAGTCTCCACCAGGAGCCGCTGGCATGCCGGGCAATCCCCAACCTCCCCCCCAGGAGGAGAGCAGCACAACAGGTGCTCAATCCTCACCCGCCCCTGCCATCCCCCAGTGGCCCGAGCTCGATCTGGAACCTGGGTCACCAGCAAGGAGCGAGGTGTGGCATCAGCGCCTGAACCCTCAGCACCATGGGGCCGGCTATAACTATTTGGTACTTAGCATCATGCCCTTCATGTATATGCATGAAACATGACTACTTATGAGGAGGAGAAATGTGAGCCAATCTTCTCTGAGGAAAGCTTGATGCCAAAATGTCAGTGTGAGCTGTACATTCAGCCACCTGGTCATGTTACTGATATGGGAGCACTGACGTCAGTGTCAACTGAGTTTTATTTGTAATGAACTTTTTCGGCCACAGTCCTGTTGCCTTTTTACAGCACCTTGCACTTTAAGGCTTTATGGCTATGTATTTCTTTAACTCACATCATGTCACACAAAGTTGAAGCTGTTTTGACATATAAAGGTAAGCATTGGCTTATTTGTTTTCAGTGAAAACAAGTGTACCTTTCATTTATTTGGTCTGTGTCACTTAATTTGGAAAAAGCCATGTCCCACACAGCTTTGACCCAGCTGTACATGCCACCTGGCAGTGAGGTTATGCTATATATATACTTTTTTGGGGGGTAACTTGCCCTTTCATGCAAATAAAACAATTTCTTAGCCCTCCCCCCCAAGTGCAATTGGAAGACTAAGCTTTGCTGTATTTGAAAAATCACCCACTGCTCGCAAGTCCTGAAATTCAGCAATCTCAGTGTACCAGAGACTGTCTGCAATCCTCTTATGCCCCAACACTCACATGTCACTGAGTACAATATGCCTTTTATTTGGCACTCATTTTTGGGTACTTAAGGCTCTCCCTTGCATGTAGGTAAAATTATTTCTTTATTGCAGTCAGAGCTGTAGTGTTCTGCCACATGTACAAAATAATGGGCCCGATTCTAAGACGAATGTCACAACTCGCAGGTATATGCAAGTTGTGACATTTGCCACTATGCCAGGAACCCTGTGCCCTATTCCAGAAAAGGCAGAGTCCCCTGCACTTATGCCCTGCTACTTGTGGCAGCTGCAGCGCTGCACCACAGGAAGGGCACACCTGACACGGATGTCACAAACCACATTCCACAGGGCGCAAGTGGTGAAAGGCATAGCCCCCCCAGAGCCCTGCACCCCAACACCATGGCACTGCCCCACAGGGCTGGAGAGGGGCTGAGGGCCACAGGACCACCCTGGAGAGACTGGCATGTGTGGGGATGGGAACTGTCCTGTGGGGGCACTGCACAGTGATGGGGCAAAGGGGTGCCAGTGGCCAACAGTGGGCTGCCCTGCCACGGGGGGTGGTGGACACCCATGGGGGACCATGGGGGGGTTGGCCAGAGGGTGGCAGGCTTAGTTGTGAGTTTCTGGGGGATGTAAGTATGGTTAGACCATCTAGTAACTTGTCTAACTGTACTTACACCATGGTCTGCTGGGTCACATTTGGAATCGCAGTTTGCGATTCCACCAGCCGCCCTCTTGGAATACTGGTGTAATTGATGCCGGAATCCCCCTTCCACCATGTCACAGGGGGTTGCACACATAGCGGGTGGCGTAACCCCCATTTGGCACAGGTGGCCTGGAACATGTCACGGGCGGCCTCTTGGAATTCAGTTAGGCATAGGGTTTTATTGCAAGTCACCCTGCAACATGTGTAACCTGTCTTAGAATCGGGCCCCATGTCTTCATGAAGCAGCGCACATTAGAAGTGTTTCCTTTTTGCCAAGTAAAAGGTATCTTGTATTCACTACTCAGTAACATGTGAGTAACAGGGCATGAGTGGACTGCAGACAATCTTTGCCATGTTGCAAGTGCAGAGTTTGGGGATTTGTAAGCAGCAGGTGATTTTTTCAGTAGTAGCCAAGCTCGGTCTTCAGACTGCATTGGTTGGGGGGGGGGGTTAAAGAAATTGATTTACTTGAAAGCAAGGGTGAGTGACCAAAAATAAGTTTAGATATATCATAATCTGACTGCCAGGTGGCATGTTTAACTACTGTAGGTAGTAGGAATTAAAAAAATACAAATGCCAACAAGTAATTAGCATATGCAGTAGTGCTTCAAAAGGGGCAGAGAGCTGATAATTGTGGATGTCTGCAAAACTGTACCAATCAAGATAATTTTTTATTTATTCATTTCAATTATATAATCAAATATAAAATGTGCAATATTAAATTATAGGGATACAAGTAAAAAAAAAAAAACACGGGCAGAATACATCCTTAACAGACTTGCACTTTAATAAAGTTTTTCTTTCTTGTGACAGCATCGAGCATGAAACATCAGAGCTTCAATGACGCAGTATGCGAACTGAAATGGAGTAGCATCGCTAAAAAGAGAAATACAACCAGTTTCATTCAGATAAACGTTTAGAGGCATATCAGTGATATTGAATTAACAAAACTGACAGGAGACTAGTATAGTTGGTTAAAGCCTTCTATTGCCAACCATCTGTGTGCTTTACCCAATTACAATCTTATTAGGCAAGATAGGGCAGCCTCCAAGCGTGGTGGTGGAGTTGCTATCTATTTCAAACAACACCTGCTACTAACCCAAAATGTTTTTCCTGTCCCATCTCCGTGTGAAGCACTTCATGCTACACTCCTACTAGGCTCAAAAAAGTTGCATCTAATCTGTGCCTATAACCCTCCTGTCGGAGGGATAAAAGGCCTAGAAGAACTTCTTCGGTTAATAGACAGCAACATTGGTCCACGAAGTCTTACTATTGGGTGACCTTAACCTAAATTGGGCTAGTAAAGTGTCTCAAGCCCTTCATACCTTAGTGCAAGGCCACAATTTTCATCAGTTGATCTCTGACCCTACCAGGGTCAGGCCCTCTCAGTCTATGCACGCTTATTGATTTGGATCCTTACAAACCGCCCTGAGAACATCAGCTCGCGGGTACCTACAGATGTAATCAGTGATCACTCCCCAATATACTGTAAGTGGAGCTCAAATAAAAACTGTCTCCGCCCCCAAGGCTTGTAACGCTTCGCAAACTTTGCCATTTTAATCCTACTCACTTTACCAATGACCTCGCCATGATTGACTGGTCCCCACTCACAAAGCGTCAGATGTACAGTCCGCTCTTGATAGCTTCCTTACAAAATTTAGTCAGCTCCAAGACGCCCATGCTCCATGGATCACTAGGCGCTTTCGAGGCACCTGACAGTGGCTAACAAAGATCTGCTAACCCAGATTAGGGCCAGAGACAAAGCCTGAGTCTTTTAAATCTACAAGGTTGGAATGTGATTACTGTCAATACCGACTACTAAGGAATGCCTGCAAAGAAAAATCCGTCTCTCCAAAAGTACTTTCTGCAGGAACCTACTAATAAACGCCTCTGGTGACCCTAAGAAATTCTGGACTACCATTAAAACTCTCCTAGGCTCTTATCAAAAATCCCATACAAACACAATGTTACTTAACGGTATACATTGCAATAAACCGTTAACCTTAGCCAATACCTTCAATCACTATTTCTCAGATTTATCAAGCTATCTGTCCTCTTTCCAAATTGATAGTGCTACTATACCCCCTTGCAACACCAAACCACCACCCCTGAACCCCTCTTTAGGTTCCGGATTATTCGAAAAAGAAGTTGAAAACTACTTCTCCATCCAGGAAAACACTAGCACTGGATCTGATGGTCTTGAACCTAGGCTCTTGAAAGCAGCGCCCCTTTATAGCCTCTCCACTAACTAAAATCTTTAATATGTCCCTATGCCATGGTATAGTCCCAACTATATGGAAGACTGCTAAAATCACTCCTATTCCAAAAAAAGGAGATCAAAAGGAGATCAATAACTATCGTCCCATCGCTATACTCTCTGTCTTATGCAAGATCCTAGAAAAACTTGTTGCTATGCAAGCGATTGAATACCTCCAAAATATAAACTCCTTTCTAACTCCCAACATGGTTTCCGTAGAAGGTCACAGTACCACCTCTGCCCTGCTAAAGTTGACCAATGACATCTACTCTTCCATGGACTTAGGCCTCCTGACTGGAGCAATTTTTATCGACCTAACCAAGGCTTTTGATCTGGTGAACCACTCACTCCTTCTTTCAAAACTTCAGTCTTTTGGTTTCTCCCCAGATACCATAGCCTGGTTTGAAAGCTACCTGACTGACAGGCAACAGGCTGTGGTCTTTAACTCAGCAACCTCAGATCTAGCACCGATCCTTGTGGGAGTTCCCCAGGGGTCTATTCTTGGTCCTCTACTTTCCACAATCTTCATTGATGACATCCCCTCAATTGCACTGAACTGCTCATCTCTGCTCTATGCGGATGATCTGGTTATTTACCACAGTGTAAAAACTTCAACCTCCCTTCACCATCCCCTCGCTTTGGATTTTGCGAGTATCCAGACCTGGCTCACTGCTATAAACCTCGTCCCTCAACTCTAGCAAATCCTACTAATGTTGTTTGGCTCTCAGTCCAGACTGAAAGCAAATCTGAATCCACTTATCATCTTCTGTGCGGATAGCTCTCCTCTACCCTCCACCAAATCCTTCAAATACCTTGTGTCACCTTGGATGAATCTCTTGACCTTGACCTTCATATCTCCACTATTTGTAAGTCGGTAAATGTTAAATTGGGAAGTGCCTATCGCACCAGCTATGCCCTTACTTCACAAGCCAGACTAGCCGTGGCTCAAGGTTTCTTGCTACCAGCCCTAGCATATGGCTCGTCAATCTTCCTATCTGCATCCAAATCTTCACTTCATAAATGGGACACCACGTATAATAGCATCTGTCGCTATGCTGCCACCTCGCCACGTTTCAAGCACCACTGCCACCTCTATAGGGACCTTAATTGGCTTAGCCCCTCTGCATATCGTCTTCAGACCTTTGGATCACTAATTGACTCCACCACCAGTACAGGTCTCCCCGTATCCCTTTCTTCTATACTGGAACTACAACCTTCTACACATGTATTACGATCAAACGATAAAGCCCATTTGCGAATCCTAAGGTGTAGAACTAATATGGACACTCGTGCATTTGCCTATACTGCTCCTAAATACTGGAACTCTATTCCCCTCTCTATCCGTCAAACAAACATCCATGCGGTCTTTAAGAAACTACATCGGGAACACCTTCACACCTTACATCCCTGCACTTGTTTTAACCCACCGTGAATCCTCACTCATTCTTATCCTCTCCCCATCTCCTTCCTGTCCTCCCCTCTCTACCTTCCCTCCCCTTAAGACCTTGTCTGCTTGGCTCTGTCTTCATTTATTTCCTCCCTCTCTCTCCCTCTCTACTTTTATGGCACTTACTGTCCTGAAGCTTATTATCCTCCCATGTTGAATTTTTTGCATCATGCTTTTTCCCTGTATTTATTGTATCTTAAATTTCAGTTTTTATTATGTCACTGTACTTCTTACACACTGTTTTCATGTGAATTTGTACTGCAGTCATGTGCTGCGTCACATGTTTATTGTTTGTCTGTAAACCGTTCTCTCCCGGGTCGTGCCTGAAAATAGGCATTGTTTGCCTAGTGCACTTACCCGGTCACCAAAAGCAAAATAAATAAATAAATAGTTACATTTAGAGTAGTGATTTTAATAAGCAGGCTGTAATAAAAGTACCAAACATACAAACATTATTTTTACCTTTGTCATTGATCTTCTAAAGGTATACTAACCTAAAATGTGAATTGTATGGTAGAATTCATACTCTGATGGTTTTCAGAGCAACTATTTTGATCTTTGGATCATTGTTTTTAAGATTAGGCACTGTAGCACACACTATTTTTTGTAGGGGGGTTCATGCAATCATGTTTTGTTAATTAATGTTGTAATTTTATTTACTTGAAGACTTCATGTGTCATTAGCTGTGTTAACTGCCTAGCAATATGTTGCATTATACAATTTAATCCAGTTGTTAATTCATGAAACAAATAACTGGTATTCGTCATTTGACCAGTTTTGGGCTGATATAAATGAACAGATATAGCTCGCCAACACCACCCACTAATGAAGAAGTAGAGCACTTTGAAACATAGGGGTGTTGGTTGCAACAGTCCTCTTGTGAAAATGTCTATATGATTTTAGTTTATGTCACTGGGTTATAAAGCAATATATTTATTCGATGGTATGCTGTGTATTTTTGATTTAAAAAAAAAACTGCACATGCTGCACTTTTTATGAAGTCATTGAACAAAGTTTGAAAAAATTACCTTTTTTGCCCACTACTACTTTGTTTTTTTGTAACTCTGTCACGCTCAGCTTGTTGTTCAGTGAATCCGATCAGGCCTAAACCAGTCACTTGCGGTGGCTGCTGGTGAGTCATCAGTGGCACAGTGATCAGAGCCATGGGAAGCACCAGTTATGTGAACCAGGTGGGTGGGATTCATCATCACAGAGATCAGAGCCTCAGGAAGTGGCAGTTATGTTGAACAAGTGGGCATTAGGGATCAGATCTGCAGGATACAGCAGTTATGTGAACCAGGCGGGCAGGATCAAAGGAAAAGGATTGGAGCTATAGGCTCTGTGCAGAAAGGATGGTGCATGCTTCAGGAATAGGGAATGACATTTTTAACTCAAAAGTGAAGAATATCTGTGAGTTCATTGTAAGAGTATATAGTAAGACACCTGGGGTGTTGGTGAGCAAAAGTGCACAGCATGTTTAAGTGGTGGTAAATTCATGGTCCACCCACCTAAAAGAAATTTGCCATGTAAGACCATAAGGGTGACCCTGGGTTGGTATCCATTATGTTCAAAGGGGGCAGTTACATATTAGGGCATGCACGAGAACACAGGGTTGACAGAATCTGTAGATGGGGAGTGTGTCCCTGGGGTAGGTAAGGTCTCCCAAAAGGGTCCTCCCAGAATTTGGTGGGATGGGGGGAACTGGCCAGTGGAGAGGCATGGCCCCAATCTGGTTTGTCCAACATATGAGCCAGAGTTCCACCCCACCCCATGCACATCACATGGATGGCTAAGGATCAAGCCAAACTTGGATGTGAATTTACTGACTCAGGGGACTTTAGTTTGAAATTGTATATGATGTATATATATATATATATATATATATATATATATATATAATATAGTGTAGCTTGAGGGTTTGTTCTGCATGGATTTCCATGCAGTTGAAACCTTGTTGTAACACCATTCAAAGGTCATCGTACGTGGTTACACCCTTCTGTGGTATAGCAAGGTTCCAGCTGATCAGAAATTCTTGAGGCAGCTGTTTGTTTTTACAGTGCTCCACACACCCAGTAATCAGTTTAAGCTCTGAAATGAAACTTCTGGCTTGTTCACTGCTGCTGTGAAGCTTGCTGTGAAAACATTTTTGTTTAAAAAAAAATGAAAACTAAAACAAAAAAACTATACACAATAAAAAATATTGGTTGGGCAACCACATACCCAAGCAGCCTGCACTGATACCTTGGGGTTCTGATTACATTGGACCTCTCTAGCTTCACTCATGAGGTCTGATGCAATTAGAACCCCTCTGTGGCAGCAGAGGCTGGTTATGCATAGTTGCCCAACCAGTATTCTCTATGTGTTGCACATCAATCTCAGTCAGGATGTTTTAGATTTTAATATGTGTGTGGGTGAATTCAAGTAAAGCTGCAGCCTTTTTGTACCCAAAACAACTGGTGTTGGTGCATTATTATTGTAACAAGGGATCTCTTTGGACAATGACCCCCCCAACCTCTCACTGGAGGGGGCTTTGCACATGATTCTTATTACCTGTGGGATAGACTGCTTTTGCCTCCAGGCAAGAAGGCAGTCTGAGTTTCGGGGGCCCAGTCAGGTGTGGAAGTACCTGAGGGGGCCAACACAGGTTACTCCAGTAGTTAGTGGCCTGGGCCACTACAAAACAATTGGTCCTGAGAGGAATTGGCCTCTTTGGACCAGCTCAAAACAAAGTGACTTTACCACCCACCCAGTTTTGTAGGCTGTAAGCTTAAGTACTTGCTGTGCTGCTAGTCACAATTGTGAACCGTAAGACCATCTGAGGGTCGTAAATTCATGGCAGACCCACCAAAAATAATTTTTCCTGATAAGAATTTGAGTATATTTAAGCTTGGACTGGGTGACAGCCAGGTCTTTAGCACAATCCGGGGGGGGTTATGTGTAACCACTAGGTGGTGCTACCCTAAGGGCTATTACCCCTGCCTGCTTGGCTAGTAGCAGGTTAAGGGGCCTGGGTACTGAAATGGGTGCCTCCATCCTGAGGTCAGGGTTGTTAGTGGTCAAGTTAACCTGGGTATAGCCCTCTGGGACACTGTAACCCCCCTCTTTCCCTTCTAGTGACCTGAACAATATACAGTAATCACTTTTGCAATGACCCTTATTCACCATAAAAGTACCCACACTGTTTGCACTTACCACCAGGGCTGATTCCTCTGGCTCGACCCTGGGGACCCCCTGTAAAACAAGGTTATGCATAGCAAATAGCAACAATACAGTACTTTTGGCACAAACTGGAACCACAGTCAGGTTAAATGCAAAAAGAGTTAGATCTGATTTATTAAGGGGACTTGAACAAGGGAGGGGCACAATCAATTTGATTTGCTTAAAGGCTATATCAATCAAATAGTTATGCATGCACTTCAGAGTCCCTACACAGTCACACACTCTGGGTACCCAGGTAGGAAGACAGTGAGCTAGCCAGGAACATTGCCCGGGGCAGGCCGGTGTCACAGCCGGTTGGGGCCCTGTGATGGAAGAAAGCAACATGCACAACACACACTATTTGTAATCTGGAGCTGGAGGGCTCAGTTCATGAAAGAAAAGGCAACAAGACAATCAGATGACAACACTTTAGATTTAGCTGTTGGTGCATGGAGCTACCCTGATGTTTACTCATGGTACCCAGTACTGGAGACAGGCAGGATGAAATCAAGACTGCAGGTTGTTGAGCTGGAGTGCCAGGAGAAGCAGGGCCCACACGAATCACCGAGGCTCATTCCTGTTCAAAGAGTTGAGCAGGGGGCTGATCCCCAGACAGGTCTCTCATCGATGACTTTCTCTGTGTAGCGGGTAGTGTGGCTGGGCCAGTGTGGCAAGGCCCAGGCCAAATGGAGATGAATTCAGATTCAGTCCATTGGGCTGGATACAGCTTTCAGCAAGCAGAACACAATTCAACACACAGTGGGGAACCAAATCATGACCCACTAGCAACACAGCACATTTAGATGTAAGGAAATTCTACTGTACCAGGCAGATTGATATCCAGTCACAATTACAGAGTCTCTGCACAAACCAGAAGTTCAGAGGTGGCTGGAAATCCTGACAGGCCGATTGCATTCAGCAAATCTTTGGTCTTCTTCAGGTTAAAACCTGATCACAGTCCAGTGGCTTAAATCATTCTCACAACTCAGATTCAGTCCGAAACAGCTCTATTTTCCCTTTCAGGGGCAGCAGGCAGACAGGCAGACAGGCAGGCCAAAACTCAGCCCTTTTACAGTTCTCCCATGTGAATCCACGCAGGATTGCTGCTCGACTATTTCGAGTTGTTACTCCTTCACTTCCCAACTCAGATCTGAACTGAAACTGCAAGCAGCCTGGGACTTTCCCTAGGATCCAAAAAGTTCGGTTGGCTGACTCCTCTGTCACTCCCAACAAGGGCTCCCCCTCCAGGTTCATTATGGCGCCAAAAGCCCAAAACTACAATTCCTACAGAACGTTGCTCCCACAAAGCCCCTGGGGACAGGTTCCATTTTAGAGTCCCCAAAGGCACTGATTGGTCCAATCTGACAGTCCCGGACCTAGATGGTGGGAATAAACAGCAATGTCCATGCTGCAAAGAAGACAGGTTAAACACACTGCAATATTATTACCACTCTAATAGATATTCAGCAAATAAGTACATCTTATAACAGAGCTCCCTCTGCACAATTAGCAATAGCAGAACAGAGCAATTATCTGGCAGCCCAGGTGGGAATCGAGCATAGAGACACTCAGCCCCCCCTCCCAGATCAATTATAACTGCAATCTAGGCAGCTTTTAAAGAGACAGTACACAGGGGTTATACAGGCACTCTCTGGCAATAATGTTTAAAAGTGCTAAAATGCAGGACACCAGCCTGGCAGTGAGCATTTAGGCAAGCTAAAGGAAGACTTTCCAGGAACCCCCATTTGTAGGGGGGGTTACATATGCATTACAGCCAAAGGGGGCAGTCTCATATTAGGATTTTTTTTAATGATTTGGAAACTGGGTAAGGCCCACTAGGCACAAGTGACTCTTTTCAGGGATGACCCAGAAGCACTGAGGAGATTAAGTGACTTGCTCAGAGTCACACAGTATGAAAGTGGTGGTTGTGGGAATCATACCCAGGTCTGCTGGTTGTACCAAGCTCATTCACAGCTCCTTACGCTAACCTCTAGGCTATACTGCCAGCCTCAACATGCATCAGCATGCAAGATGGACAGGACCCATAAATGGTAAGTGTGGCCCTGGGGTGGGCATGCTTTTCAGCAAGGGTTCTGGAGATCCCATAATCTGACAGGAAGGGGGTACAGATGGGTGGGTACTAAAATATTTTACCCCCAAGACTACTCAGGGTACCTCAAAAGTACCCTAAATATACCCAGATGAAAAATGAGTAGTCGGTTCGGGTTGGGTAGTTACTACCCAACCCGTTTTACTACTTGATTACTAGACCCTGACCATAACAAAAATCATGTGAAAAACTGTTTTTTGGACTATTATATTGTTTGTTAGGTGATCTGAGCCATTATGCCAATGGGGAGCATTGCTGAGGCAGGTACAAGAGGCGCAGCTGCTCTAACTCATTGCCTCCTAGAAACGTCTGTAGGTGTCAGCAAATCTAACTACAGTGTCTCCCAGAACGCCTACAGAAGTCACCTGCGGACTTCCTGTGTGCCCTAGAAACGTCTGGAGAAGTCACTCACATATTTTAATATTACTTGCCAGCCAGAACTGATTAGAATTGACTGCATAGTACCATTAGAAAGGTAATGCTGTGCTGAACAACCTTGCCACTGACACTTTCTGTATCATGTTCACGTTAGGAGTTATTCATATTTGTTTATGACATTTTGTTAATCTAGAACCACCTAAGCACTTTGAAAAAAAAACACACATTCTGGATATCTTAGCCAGTATAAAACAAAAAACAAATTGAGTACATCTGATTGCATAGAACCATTGGAAAGGCAATTTTGTGTGGAACAACTGTGCCACTGATACGTTGTGTGTATCATGTATACTTTAGGAGTTATATGCATTTGTTTATGGTATGGTGTGCATGTCTGACATTTTTTCCATCAAGACTCACCTAAGCAGCTTGAATAAAATGCACTTTTTTTACACTTCAGCAGGCATAAAAAAAATGTATTGATTAGAATTGATCGCATAGCATCGTTGGAAAGTCAATTTTGTGCTGATCATCTTTCATGCTGATACTTTGTGTGTATCATGCATACTTTTGGAGTTATATGCATTTGTTTATGATACGGTATGTGTGCTTGAGATTCATCCCTCAAATCTCACCAAAGCACCTTGACTAAAATGGGGAAAAATTATGTTTCATAGTAAAAAGATATCTTTTTTTTTAACAAACATAATAGTAAAACACCATCTAATGTCTGTATGCTTAATTTGGTGTTGATATTTGACATATTTTCTAATAAAAAATGGCTTATGTTGCCTTTTTTTAGTGAAAAAAAATTTTTTCCGTTTTGACCAGCATAGAAAAAAACTAAATTACTTATTATTACATGCATACCACCATTGGAAAGGCAATTTTGTGCTGAATAAATTTGCCACTCCTACTTTGTGTCTAGCATGTATGGTTATTGAGCTATTAGCATTTGTTTGCGACATGCTGACTGTGGCTTGATTTGCTTAGAAAGGCCCAGGAGTCACTGTTAAAAGTATACAGGAGATTGAGGAGACAAGTGGTGTAATCTCAGAGTGAGCCTGTGGAGGCAATGAGCTGTTAAGTGAGCCTTCTGCTGTTTCCAAACATCATACCCATAGCAGGAATTGCTCAGGCAGGTATGAGAGGTGCAACTACTCTTAGTGAGCCTGCTTTTTCATCCAAAAATTATACCAATGTGGGCATTTCTGAGGTAGGTACAAGAGGCACAGTTGTTCTGACTGAGTCTGCTGCTGCTGCTGCTAATAATTATTCGTATGGTGGTATTGCTGTGGCAGGTACAAGAGGCACAGCTGCTCTTGGTAAGCCTGCTGCTGTTTCCAAAAATTATACCCATTGTGGGCATTGCTGAGGCAGTTACAAAAGGCACAGCTGCACTTAGTGAGCCTGCTGCTGTTTCCAAAAATGATACCCATGGCAGGCATTGCTGAGGCAGGTTTGAGAGGTGCAGCAGCTCTTAGGGAGCCTGCTGCTGTTTCCAGAAATTATACCCATGGTGGGCATTGCTGAGGCAGGTACAAGAGGCACAGCTGCTCTGAGTGAGGCTGCTGCTGTTTCCAAAAATTATACCCATGATGGGCATTGATGAGGTAGGTATGAGAGGTATAGCTGCTCTGAGTGAGGCTGCTGCTTTTTCCAGAAATTATACCCATGATGGGTATTGACAAAACTTACATAATATTAAACTGATGACTGACAAAAGAAAACTAAGAGTAATGTGGCACATGTGAATGGCATGGTGGCAGTGGTGCTAGTTCTATTAGTTTCATACACAACCTAGTCATCATATTCAGTATCTCTGTTTGCAGGCTGTTGTTCATGTTCAGGGTCAGATTTGCATAATTTGGCACAGGATCATACCACCATATGCCAAAACTGCGCAGCTGAAAATGCCACAGTGAAACAGTGAGGCACAAAAACAGTCAGGCAAAACTCTGATCTGTTCCACACACCGCACTCATTGCAAACAACGGATCTGTATGTTTTTTTGAGGGGGTTTTGCCCCTTGCACCTCCCACATAGGAGGCTTCACTGCCCTGGAACTTAAATAACAAACTCCAGGGGGGCAGACTTTGGGGATGGGGTAGAAACTCAGGTGTGGGGAAGTTTTATTTAAAAAAAAACATGCCAGCAAAAATTGCAGCAGGAGAGACCTGGGGGGAATTGATCCATGGTCCGAGGTCTTCCAGCTACGCTAAGTGCTGATACCCTAGCCACTCCACCATGGGTAGCGGCTCAGCAAGGCACGGCAGAACAGCCTTCTTGAGCCCTTCCTCTGCTTTGCAGTCTGTGACGGGGTAGCGGTAATTCCATATGCTGCTATACCCCTGTCACTCTTAATGTATTTAGGCTTTGTACTGCGCAGTTTTTGTAGTGCTGTAATTGTGGTACTATACTCACTCAGTACCCATAATTCAGAGAAATTGTTAGCATTAATTTTGAGAAATGTAAGCCATTCCACATTTGCAGGACTTAGTAATGTTCTGCGGTCAGTGACTATTCCTCCAGCTGCAATAAATATGCATTTTTAACATATGCTTGAAGGTGGACAACTGAGGTACATTATTGCAAGATTTGCTAGATCTGGCCACATTGTTCTCTTTTGTTTCCAATAGAGTAATGGATCTTTCTTGATACCAGTCATGGTATGGTCTGCAACATACTCCAGAATCAATGTGTTATGTGAGATGGTTACCAGTCTGGCAGATGATCCAGCTGCACTTTCTTTATAGGATACTAGTCCATGTTATTGCAAGAGACTCAGAAGTGATTTGCCTTTCTGACCCTGAGCATTGGATGCCTGAGATGTAGCTGTATATGTCCTTTCCCTCGCTGATGACACTGCTGACTGTGAAGAATTGATAGATGTGCTATTGTTTGCGCTAGAGGCACACGCTGATGGTTCAGCATGGTTTAAGTACTAACATACTAACATACTAAAATGCCAGCAGAATAGGCCTAATGGTCTTTCGTGTCTGCTCGTTTGGTCAGCCCCCACCCTGGGTGCTGACCTTGCTGTCCCCCTCGCCTTCTCTGGCTTCTCCCTTCCCAGTTCCGGATATTCTTGCTGCATTGGATTTTGCTTCCTGAACCCTTCCCCTGTACCTGTCCCACCCCCTCTTGAACCCCTCCACTGTCTCTGCCTCCACCAGCCCCCTAGGTAGTGCATTCCATGGCTCTACCACCCTCTCAGTGAAGTAGCACCTCCTCCTTTCTCCCCTGAATCTTCCCCCCTCCAGCTTCCACCCATGCTGTACATTAGTAAATGGTGTTGGTAGGGCAATGCCACATTTGCTTAGTAGAAAATCTCTCCAATACTCAGTGTCTTCCCCTGCAGGAAGGATGGCTTCAATGTTCCACTTAAAGCAGGGATCTAGCAACATAGACAACACACAGGTGTCATTCTTACACATGGCATTTAGTCTGTGATCAGTCAACGGTCTGAGACTCAAGTCATCTGCCAACATAACAGTGGTGGTGTCTTCCTTTGACTGAAAGTCTTTATGTCATCAAGGAAAATGTTATGAAATTTGATTTGAGGAAGAATTTGACTCAGTATTGCACTGTCTGCTCTGACATCACATGTGGCAGCCTCAAATGGCTCCAATAAGGTGACCCAAGGTTCAAGTAGAATTCAACTGCTGGAACTGAGCATGATGTCTATTTTTGCTATTTAATTCTGCATGGTGTAGTCATGAACAGCTTTTTTTCTGTTGAAGAAGCCTTTCCAGCATGTAAAATGTTGCATTCCAATGGGCTGGAACTTTTTGCTTTAATGTATGCAATGGTAAGTTGGTTGACCTCTGCAGCCCCTTCAGGATTTTTTGTGCTTTCACAGAGTGGCTGAAATGGCCGCATATTTTCCTAACAAGACCTAACAGATGTTCAGCATTTCTGTTCTCATTTAAGAAACTATGGATGATAAGATTTTAAAAATGTGCAAAACAAGGTATGTGTTGGTCATTGCCATCTCTAACAGCCTTGATTAAGTTGGCACCATTGTCTGATATTATGAACCCTGGAGATAAGGAATACGGAGTAAGTCATTTCTGGAACTGATTTTGCAGCTCCTGCAAAATATTCACATCAGTTTTCTTCAAAAGTGGTGACACATAATACAGCCTTCTTCCTATTACTTATGGTAGAGCCAGCACTATTATCTTTTGACTAAAAACTTGCCCAATGAGCTGTAACAGTCATGTAGTCAGTTGTTTGGTTGCTGGTCCATATATCCGTGATTATGTGAATCTGCTTCACCTCATAAAGTTTCATCTGTTTAATGACAGCACTACACACCAAGTCATACAACTGTGAAACAGCCTTTTCTGGGAAATATATGTTCGAAAGGGTGTGGTGTACCATGGTTAAATCCAGTTCATGAACTTGAAACCTTTCTGAAACACAAAAGGAAATAGGAGCTGACAATCAGCTAATAGCTCTGCAATGGCTCCATTTAACTACTGGCATGTTGGATGCTTGTGGATAAATTTTGATATCCTCGCAACACTTTCTTTTAATGTTAATTGATGAGAGTGACAGGATATTTTTAATTTTTTTTGGGAGGGTGTTCTTTTCACACCTTTTTCATGTGAAGTACTACTGTGCGATTTTGCAGTACTTGATTGTGTCAGAAGAAAGCAACCTTTGTTTGTCTGGGAAGACTGCAAGGACACATCAAGTGATTCAGAGTCAGTTCCTGCTTCCAGCTCATTATCAGTATGGTCACTGTCACCACCATTTCCACTACCGTCCATACCAACCACACTGACTTTGCCCTGCCCCACTCAGTTGGGTGTTTTGCCTTTGCATGTTGTATCATTACTGATGTTCCAAAATGTCCCACTTTGCCACCAAAAATGACATTCTTTTTGCACAGACTGCATGCAGCTCGAGAGTTGTCCACAGGGTCAATATAACATAAATTCCACACTAAAGATTTACACTTTGTGTTTTGTACTACAGTGCCTGACACAGTTTCTTGTACAGTCAAGGGACCTGAAGGAAACCATATACTGACATTTCCTTGTTCACATGCATTTTTTCTCATTCATGGTCATATTCTTATTTTTATGTTTAGCATACACATTTTTTCTGCACTTGCCTCTCATGCCCTACAGTGGCATCCTCTCCAATCCCCTCATCGAAACTAGTACCGACTTCATTGCCACTAGATTCAGAAGAACTGGAAGCGCTGTCATCATGAGGTGGGACATAGCCTGGCTATCCCATTTCAATCCCCACTGTCACCACCATGTTTATCAGCACTCACTGCCTCAGCATCTGTGGTTATAATTGAGGAAGATGCTTCCCCCTCCTTTCATGCTGCTTCAACAGCTGGAAGTACCCTGGAACATATGGTACAATGTTCAGCACCTCTACGAGTAACTCCAGTAAGTTATTTCCAAAACTACTACAATTTCATTGCTAACATGCTTTTTCTGTTCAGGAGGACATTTAGTGCCAGTCCTGGTAAAGTTATTATTACTATTATTATTATTGTTGCTATGTTCTTCATTAGTGCTAGGATTTATATTGTCCATATCATTTTCAGTGGCACGTGCAGCAGCACTGTGTTTCCTTTTAGTAGACTTAGACTGGGAAATATGAGACATAGTAGACACAGCCATGACTTACTCTATGCTGCAGAGAGATGTCACATACAATGTAGCTTTGACTGGGCTTGGGGCACCTAACAGGCTATCAAATAGTGTAATACAGCCTATATGGCTTTTGCTATACTGCAGAGAGACACAGAGTAGCTATGTCACAGACAGGGCTAAGGTAACCTAACAGACAGTGTGTAATACAGCCTAAATCGCTTTCACTGTACTGCAGAGAGACACAGAGTAGTTATGTCACAGATGAGGCTTGGGGAACCTAACAGTGTGTAATACAGCCTAATTGGCTTTCACTATATTGCAGAGACACACAAAGTAGCAATGTCACAGACTGGGCTCAGAGCACCTAACAGACAGTGTGTAATACAGCCTAAATGGCTTTCACTATGCTGTGCAGAGGCACAGAGTAGTTATGTGTTACAGACAGGACTCAGGGCACCTAACAACAGACAGTGTGTAATACAACCTAAATGGCTTTCACCATACTGCAGAGAGACACAGAGTACTAGCTGCGTCACAGACAGGATTGTCATCATCTAGCAGACAGTGTGCAAGGTATGTTAATAAGTCCCCCAGAGCTACTCTTTGCTGTGTCAGAGTGGTTTCACTCACATTTGGCTTGAGCAAGGACAGCGAAACAAAGCTGAGCTGTTCTGGCTCAATCTGAAGGCAAGTGAAACCACTCTAATACAGTAAGAAGTGACGACTGGGGACATATTAGTATAGTATCCTTCAAGCGTAATCAATAATATAGTTAAAAAAAAAGTTCTCTGAATGTTCCCGTTTCCATGGCACCTGCGCATGAGATGCTTTTCACAGAATAAGAGTGTCTAAAACGCAGAGAAAAGGAGCCCTCTGATTGGTTGGGAGCACTCCCTTGATCTATAATACAGCCTAAATTACTTTCACCATGCTGCACAGAGACAGAGGGTAGCTATGTCACAATACAGCCTAAATGTCTTTTACTGTGAGAAAGCAGCTGCTGCCAGTGATGAGTGCCCCACTTTTCCTTCCCTCCTGAGCACCACAGTGGATGATCCCCTGACTCCCCCTTCAGTCCCCAACCCATTGCTTCTTCATGGACTAAACTTTATATATATATATATATATATATATATATATATATATATATATATATATCTTAAGATTTTTTTATTTATTTTTTATGCCATGAATGCAGGACAAGCACGGATTCCTCCCTCTCCCTCCAAACTCCACTGCTATCTGCATGCTCACAGCAGACACGGTGCACAGACACCAGCACTTAACAATCAGATTGTTAGACCAGTGTCATGTGCATGTTTCTGCTGTGAAGACCCCACAGGTTGCCCTTTCATGCTTGTTTAAAACATCAAAAGAGTCCCAGGATCTCACATGCTGCCTACAATGCCTGTTTTAAAAAAAATACCCGTTATCTGACCCGCTACTTGTGTCAAAAGTACCAGCCCCACAAAGTACACTGTTATGTTGGATAGGGTAGTAAATTACCCACTCTACCCTATCCAGAAAAAAATCTCCAATACTCAACCTACCCAACAGCTACCCAATGGGTAGTCCATCCCTAGATGGGACGAATTGTCCAGTGAAGAGAAACAGCTGTGGCTGGGTCTATCTGACCTATGGGCCAGAGACCCCCTTAGTGCACAGTACATGGATGGCTAAAGGTCAAGCCAAATTGGTACATAATAAATGTGCTATCCAGAGGTCTTTTATTTAGTACTGTATATATATACAGTGTGTGTGTGTGTGTGTGTGTGTGTGTGTGTGTGTGCATATATATGATAGTGGCACGGTTGGACCCCTATAGTTACGGTTGTGTTGGCTGTTCAATGTTAAATCCCAGTTTTTGCACCTTAATATCTTTGGTGTCATTTAACAAAATAGCACAAAATTTGGCACATGCAGTCAGGCTATAAGAGTCTGTGACAATATCTTGTACAGTTTTTGAGATATGAAGTGCCAAAAACAACACAAAACCTAATACCTAACTGTGTATTTTTTGCTTTCACCTACAGACTACATGGTGTGGAATTTTTTCATGAAATTTTCAGGTTTGAAGGGGCCATTGCCAAGGGTGTACCTTTCAAAGGGTTAGTGAAAAAATACACTGTCTTAAAGTTATAATGAATTTTTGAGTTAATGTTCAAGTTCAACCAGTACAAAAATTCCTTTTGCAATTGCTTATTTTCATGATTTGACCTCTCGTGCTCAAAAAAAATACCAGTCGTGATAGCCACCATTTGTCTTGTCCTTTTAAATTCACAAACATTGAAAATGCATTAAAATAATCTGTTTTTAAAAGATAAACACTTAAACCTAGCTAAATGGGACCCAAACAGCCAACAGCTGGACTTTCATGAGATCTGCAGTTGCAGCTGGAAGTAGTGCTGCGGGCTACAGTGAGAGTAGCGAGCCACCAATCCCCTGTACTGTCTGTCTGTCTGTCATTATCTCTTTATTTCTCTGTCCATCTGTCATGTTTATCCATCCATCTATAGATCAATTAATCGATTGCTCTATCTGTCCATCTATTTTTTAATTAAGCAGACTGGGATGCCTACCCGGTAGCTCTTCTTCTCTACCGTCCGTTCTAGGTGACCCACCCATCTCAATGTTTATTATTATTTTTTTTTAAATATTTAAGTTGACTGGGGTGCTCACCCCAAGTACTGCCTCTGTGAACCCTCTTCCCCTTCAGGTCATCCAACTGTGCTTGCCCAGACTGGCAGCTGAAATATAGAAAACTATCCCTCAATGTTTTCTTCTGTTTTTTGTGTTTTTAATCTGCAAAAATGAAAATGCTCTCTCATTGATCTGACCCCCCCACCCCAACTTCCCACTCAGAACCCACCACCTCACACACCCTCACTCACCTGAACATGTCTCATGATGAAGAACAACTCTTTAACTGAAGACATGTCTTACTGCTGGAACTGCCGACTGCAGTATGAGAAACTAAGGTAAGTTTGATTCATTGTATTTCAATGGGGTTTTTAACTTTGATGCATAACCTTGTCATTTTTGCATATTTGACCCAAAATGTTCAGCATGGCCTTTTTGAGACCCCAACTCATGACCAATGGTGATGGCATTATGCAAATCAGGCCTGAAAGGAGATTTTTCAGTCATGTTACAAATTCAGCTTTCTTGGCGAGATTCAAACATTTTCACCACACTTGTTTATAAGCTGGGGTCATAAGAAGGACATGTTGAAAATGTAGGGTCAAAATATGTAAAAATGGCAAAGTTATGCATGCACATTGAACTTTTTCTATGCCCACTCAAAACTTTGATTATTTAAATAGATTTTGACTCCAGAAGACTGGAGAAGGGCTCATGTGATCCCACTCCACAAGAGTGGTAGCAGGGAGGAGGCAGGGAACTACTGACCAGTCAGTCTTACCTCAGTAGTGGGCAAGATTATGGAGGCACTCCTTAAGGAAAGGATAGTGCAACACCTGTAATCCATAGGAGCACAGGATCCAAGACAGCATGGGTTTACAAAAGGAAGGTCCTGTCAACTAATCTCATAGATTTCTTTGACTGGGTAACCAGAGTGGTGGACCAAGGGGAGCAGTTGATGTCACCTACCTTGACTTCAGCAAAGCTTTTGATACTGTTCCACATAGAGGATTAATTAAAAAGCTGGGTAGGCTCAGGGTGGGTCAGAAGTTGGTCAACTGGGTGGCAAACTGGTTGACAGGCAGATAACAGAGAGTGGTGGTAAAGGGTATACAGTCAGAAGAGATGCAAGTCACAAGTGGGGTACCTCAAGGATCAGTCCTGGGGCCAGTCCTCTTCAATATCTTCATCAGTGACATTGCAGATGGACTGGAGGGTAAGGTTTGTCTGTTTTCAGATGACACCAAGATCTGCAACAGAGTAGATGATCCAGATGGGGTGGGCAGAATGAGAAGAGATCTGGATAAACTAGCAAAATGGTCAGAAGAGTGGAAACTGGGGTTTAATGCAAAGAAGTGCAAGATCATGCACATAGGGAAGAGAAACCCTGAAGCCACCTATAGGCTGGGAGGGGAGCTGCTGGCAGTCACAAGGGAAGAAAGAGACTTGGGCATCATCATCACTGATGACCTGAAATAATCCAAGCAGACCACTAAAGCAGTAGATAAGGCTAGGAGGAAGTTAGGGTGTATTATTGGGGTATCACAAGTCGGAAGAGGGAGGTAATAATTCCTCTTTACAAGACACTGGTTAGGCCCCATCTGGAGTACTGAGTGCAGTACTGGAGGCCACACCTTCACAAGGACATTAACCAAATTGAGGCAGTCCAGAGAAGGGCAACTGAAATGGTGCAGGGACTGCATCAGAAAACATATGAGGACAGATTAATGGAGTTCAATATGTATAGCCTAGAGCAAAGGAGGGAGAGAGGTGATATGATCGAAACATTCTAACACCTTAAGGGCATTAACAAGGTGAAAGAGTCTAACATGTTTCAATATAAGAAAAAATAGTAAGATAAGAGGACACAGCATGAGATTAGGGGGAGGCCGACTCAGGGGAAATGTGAGGAAGTTCTTTTTCACAGAAAGGGTGATGGATGCATGGAACGGCCTACCTCAGGAAGTGGTGAATATGAATACAGTGCAGAGTTTCAAACAGGCATGGGATAGGCATAAGGGAGCAATACAGATGAGTATGAATAGATAGGCCATTGACAGAGCAAAGGCCGATGGCACATTTATAAGGTAGAAAAAGAAACAGGCAGACTGGATGGGCCTTGCGGTCTTTATCTGACGTCAGCTTCTATGTTTCTATGTTTCTATGACCCCAGATTTTCAACATAGTCATTTTTCACACCACCCCATGAATATGACAGTTGTCATTTTTCAAATCCTGGTGAAAATGTGTTTTTGGACCTGTGGCACGGAATGATGTTTCAGTGGTATGGAATGACGTTTTTGCCAGGATTTGAAAATTTTCACCTGCAGGGTTCATGATAGGGGGTAGTACAAAGGTGAATATGCTGAAAATTTGGTGTACAAATATGGTGAAATGCCTAGGTTATGACTGGACATTTTGGAATTTAACATTCACTCAGAACATTGCTGATTTTCAATATTTTGGCTCCAAACTTTCAACGCAGCCATTTTCCCACACCACCTCATAAACATGACGTGTAATTTTTTTAAACTCTGGACGAGATGTATTTTCACACTTCTGGTGGAAAATGACATTTCGGCCAAAATTCTATAAATGGTACATGTCATATATATAAGGTGAATCATAAAAAGAGTATCTTAAAAATTTCAGGTCAAAATTATTATTGTTAACAAACTGTGTGTATTGACAGTCTCCACCCCAGCCAGCATGTTTTGTGATCCTATGCCAGTGAGATAAGTTTGGGGGTAAGCTGAATGATCCAGCTGGATAGGGTGAGGTTGGGGGGATAACGCTGTTATGTGACACCTCCCAGCCAGGCAATAAAAGGCACAGGGTTGACCGTATGGGCCCGGGTACCATATAGTGAAGACAACTGTCCTCTTCACATAGGGCCCTGTACTTGTGCACCCATGGGTGGCAGAGTTTCCTGTGCATTGGCCAACAGATGCACTCTTTGCCTCATGCATCTGTATCTGCAAATAACAATTGTTTTGTAAGTGCATTGAAACTAGTTAGTTATCACCTTTACATTTCAAACTGTTGGTAAAAATAATACAATAGAATTATGGAATTGTTATGGTAGAAAATCCCATTCCATCCAAAGTATTTCCATAAGACACTGTTATACTTTTAACTTCAACAAAAGCAGTAAAATACTCTTTCTAATAATGCATTTCATGTTATGCATGTTTTAAAAATGTTGTCCAGTAATTGGCCCTGATATTCAAAACTGGGCCCAGAATGTGTGCAATGGAATGTGCAGTGCAATGCGGTTGCACCATAGGAAACTGATGCCATATTTAACAGATGGGCCATTGACATGCGCAGGCACAAAGCACACTGAATATAGCAAAGATGTGCCACCGCACAACCAGACTTGCGCTGAAGCAACCAGGATTGCAAAGGAGCATACAAGTATGCAGCAGCCAGCAGGCTGAGAAAGCACAACAGGCAAAGGGAAACACAGGCATGGCAGCACAAGAGCAGAGTGCCAGGCCAGCAGTAGCAGACCCAATCCACAAGGGGACAGAGGCCAGGATGCACAGAAGAGGCACATGGCCATGGGGCAACACAGTATGCCAGTCACACAACACCAACACAGGTTGCAGAGCACACCAACCCACCCACCCTGAAGGCACGGCTACTTGCAGGTCCATGGCAGTGCACCACCACCACAACCCTGACAGGCAGCACCGTATGGGACAGTGCCACAGCCATGGTGCGAGGGCACCAGGCACATGTGATGAACTGATGTAAAGGAGACACAGACGCATGGGGGAACAAGGGGCAAATGGCACACCAACAGGCAGGGACACAGGGCCCAGCACCGCACAGCACATCAGCACCAGAAAGGGCAGCACAGTCAGAGAGGGACAGAAGATGGTGGACTGCACACAGGGCAAGTGTAGACCCAAAGCACATGGGCACACGAGACAGAGGGACACAGCATAAAGGACCCCGTGCACACAGTAGCACAGTAACACAACCCAAAGGGCACAGCAATGGGACTGAAGGGGACACCCCCAAGAGCATGACACAGTGGCAGCAAAGTGCATCAGCCCACATGCAAAGGAGACACAGACACAGATGTGGAAAAATATAACAGCTTTACTGAATACACAAAAAACAACAGAAGGGTGCCAACAGGGCATGCACCAAGAATCAGGTAAGGGTAAATGCAGAGAGTGGCAATGCGGGACACAAGGGGAATAGGTCCTGGAGGAAACACACAGGTGGGTAATGGGGAGCAACCGAAGTGGAGAAGAGCAGAGGAAGTCCAAGGAACAGCAGGGGTGGGGGATAGAACTAGTGGTGCTGATGCCGCGGCAGGGTCCTCAGCCAGTGCTCCTCCCACACCAGGTCCTATGTGGCCAAAAGATGGCACCGTCTGATGCAGATTAGAACATTCATCCACCCAATGCTCCTCTGCACAAGGCGGTGGAGGTGTAGTACAGTGTACCCCAGAGTGCTGGTGCAGGGCCCCTTCCAGGCAGGACTATATACCCCCAGCATAGTCACACACCATAGGAGACATGCACACACATCCACCACACCAGAGACAGTGACGGGGTGCCACCACACAGAGCTCACATGCACGGACCTGCCACACACTGCGCAACATGGCACAGGTGGTGGAGGCAGTGCCCTTGGTTGGACCACACTACCCATCCCAGTCCCACGCATGCCCCATACACCATGATGTACACACTCACCTGCCTGTCCAGGCACCAGTGCAGCTGCAGCACCACCATTACCCTGCTGCCTGGCCCATCCTGTAGCCACCCTGGCCCTCCTGCTTTCCTCCGGTCCTGTGGATGGAACAGAGATATAGAAACAGACATGAGTGCCATGTCATGCATGGGCCCCCCCAACACCAACGCAGTGCACACTGCTGACACAGCACAGGAAGAGACACTGACCCATGAGTGGGGTATGGTGCCTGGGCCACAACACCATGCACTGCACAGGTGTGTGGTGCAGCACCACAGGACACACTGCACCCCCTCCCATTTTGCAGCACATATAACATACATGTCAACACACTTATTGGACAATTGGAGCATGCACATTACAAAGGGACACCTACCTGTCTGTGGCACAGACCCCATTGCGCCCTGTCCTGCAGCCATCAGAGGCACACTGGATCTCACCTGCAGAGGTCCCCATAACTGCCCCATGGTGAGCGGCACCCCTGTATGCCACTCCAGCTCCAATGCCACCCAGTCCCAGACCTGTGACCGTGGCATCTGGAGATCTGCATCCCCAAACAGTTGAGCTGCCACAGGCTCCACCAGTGCCACCAGATTGCACATCTCCACCTCATTCCAATTAAGAGCATGGTGCAAATGGGACCATGAACAAGGCATTTTCAGTTTCCAGTGGATAGTGCACTACAATGACTACTGTGGCCTGCAAAGCATGCATGTGGAACTGCACATGTATGATGCACAATAGGGGCTATGGACCATGGCTGCACAGCATGGAGATGCACGATAGATGTGTGCAGCAGTGGCCTATCACACATTACCACACATGCACAATGCAGCACATCAAGGTGGGAGTATGGGGTCATGGCCATGACCCATGTCCATGCCCTGTGTGATCCTGCACAATGCTGTGCAGACTGCAATTGTGCATTCTCAAGCAATGCCAGGTCAGTGGCATGGTGCATCTGGCATGGAAGCGCAATGGGGCCTAGCAGCACATTGTGTCCATATGCGTGGCATGCGCACAGGGCCACATGCACAATAGGGGAATGTCATGCTGCACACACAGGTGCACGATAGGCCACAGGATGTTGGCGCACATTCGCACTGCACAGCTGCACACTGCGCATGCACTGGGAATGCACCAGCCAATTGCTCCAGTGCAGCTGTATTGCACAAGGAACAATTTTGCAATATTTAGCCGACATATGCAAATAGCCTCATGAACCAATGCCATGTGCAGTCACACACATTAGCATCTCATTACAATTGCGCTGCTATCAATTTGCATGCATTGAGCCATAAAAGTGCCACAATACAGCACAGGTCACTGACAGGTATTGCAGTCATTGAGGTAAGGTCCATCACACTTTGTGATATAGCTGTACATGTTGTCAGTGCTGCACTGTTCCAGATTGGGCTGCCAAGCTGCTAATTGGGCCAATGTCTGACTGCCCACAGGTAGCAAGATGTCTGAGATGGAGGGAGCTGTGCAGCAGGGGCCTTCACGGAAGCGCAGGCCCAACTTCAGTAAGAACAAACAGCAGGCCTTCTTCGATGCCTACCTCAACAGGGAGCCACTGCTGAGTGGGGCCACTGGCACTCTGCAGGACCATGCAACAGGGTGGGAGGAGGTGGCAACCTATGTGAATGCCCATGGCAGATATAACAAGAGTGTACAGTAGTGGAATAAAAAGATGGTGATGGACCCCAGGCATATCAAAGAGAAGGTGGCCACCATCAGGGCATCTTGCAGCAGGATGGGTGGGGGACCAGACACTGCCACTGTACTGACGGTGGGTGAGGAGAAGGTGGCAGAAACCATCACTCGTGCTGCCATAGAGGGTATACCAGGAGGTGGATTTCAGATGGGTGGCAGCCCATCACAGCACTGTGAGTCTGTGGGTGTTGTATGTGGGTGAGGGTGTGTGTGCTGCCCGGCAGCAAGCAAGAGTGACAGCAGCAGTGATGCATGCCCATAGTGTGAGTGGCATGCAGCTGTGCATGCTGCACATGGGGCCATCATGCATGGCATTGTCCACCTGTGTGCAGTGCGACAGCAGCATGGGCACTGTGTTGTGGTCATGACCCCTGGTCCAGGGTGTGCAGCTCTGTAGGGCTACCCCACAGTGCTGCCTGTGCAGCACGCCAGTGGCATGGCAGAGTCCACAGAGGTGCAGGCAGCTGTGCAGCACACCACTAGTGTTTTGGCCCATGGCTGGCCTGGCGTGTGCACCTCCTGTGGCACAAGCACCCTGATGTACAGTGCTGCATGGGTGTCCCCTATTGCGTGCAGGCACGGTGGTGGTGCGCATGCCCCTTTTGCACTGGCCATGGCTCTGCATGCACATAGCCATCAGCAACACTGATACTGCTTTTCTGTCTTCCAGTACCATCACACCTCAGGGGTGAGTTGCAGGATGCCACTGACAACGCTGGACCCGATGAGGCAGATCCATCAATGTCCACAGGCATCAGGGCCACTGACCGTAGGTAATGGGGCACTGTGGGGCTGCTGGAATGCCTGGGTCTGGGTGATGATGATCCCCCCGATGGACTTCCTGTTCACTGAGGCCCTACCCATAATTTCTACCAGGGACACAGGAGGGTGCGTCGTCGGACACCAATGATGACATAACACTGATCCTGGGTGGTACATGCCTGGACATGCCACCCAGAGTACAGGGCCATACACAGGCAGCAGTTGCAATCAGCGGTGGTACAGCACCCTCGCAGCTGCCACCTGACCATAGCTGCACAGTGGTGTGTGGCACCGCCACTGTCGCTGGACATGGTAGGGGGCACTGCTGTGGTCACCAGTGCCACAGGGACAGCCCAGTAGGCAGATCGGCAACAGCAGCAGGCTGCAGTGGACACCATGCAGCACACCACAGGGGCCACACCTGTGCAGTCCCCTGTGCAGTGTCCCCAGGTGAGGGATGGTGCACAGCATGCTGCCACACCCCCCATCAGGTTGGCATCAGACCCAGGATGCATAAGGTGCTGAGTACACAAGGCAGCTGTGGTCATACATGGACAACCAGGCAATGCTCGGGACTGAGATCCATGCACTTCAGATAGAGTTGCATCAACTGTCCGAGCATGGGGACTTTGGATGTGCCCATCTGATTGGAAAGCTCCGCAGCTGTGGGAGTCCATGACCGCATCATTGGACTGCATTGCCGGTACCATTGCTGCTGGATTTGCATTGCTGGTGTCCACTTGGCATGGCAGGGCACATAAGACTTCTCATAGTGCAACATCGACACCACGGACCCAGAATCTGGTGACACCAGCATGGCTGATGTCGGGCTCTGACATGTCCATTCCTGACACACCCGGGAGTATTCTCTTTGTTGGGCTTGTCATGCCCACAAGGACCCCATCACATTCTGAGGCCTCTACCCCTGCTAGTGTGTTGATTACACCTCCAGTGGCTGTTGAGTAGCCTGTGGCTGCCACACAGCTCAGGTGTGGCTGCCCACATGGCCTTGGTGGCCATGGCACCGGATGGTAGGCCTGGTGGGTGTGCTGTCCCATCCTGCTGCCCACTGCTGTTGGCTGCTGCACACTTGGCTGGGCACAACCATGTATGTGTGCTGGCACATATTTGTGGTGTGTGGCACATCCTCCATGTGTGCATGCTATGCTGATGGGTCTTGTGGCATGGGCGTGATGAGGGCAGCACTGTGCCAGCCTTGCCTGTGTGCCAGTGCATTCACCCTGATCCATGCCATGTCTAGCTGCACATGTGTATGTGTGTGTTGCCACATCACCCACCGCTCCTGAATGTGCCATCCACATGTCCCACTGTGCCCAGCTGTGTACCGCATGATGGTGCTGATGGTGCTTCTGCGGGTTGTGTTGCGGGCAGCTCTGTGTCCAGTGCAGGGCCCGCGTGTGTGTTGATACGCCCATGCCTGTGCACTGTGATGTAGGCATGTGGCTGTGTGTTTGTGTGGTCCCTGTGCATGCTGTGTGTGTGCTGGTGTCCCTGAATGCCTCCCTGTGTGGCCCTGCACCTCTGTGTGACTGTGTGGTGTTCCGTGCATGCAGGGCTGTCATGTCTGGTACTCAGCTGCAGTTCCCAAAGTGCTCCTGTACAATCGTGTCCCAGTGCCTCCCTGCCTGTACAGCCATCCTGGGGTCCCTTCTCTGCATGGGTGACTGCGCACCCCATCCAGCCCATCATCCCCAAACTCAACACTGCTGTTGCCCTAATTCACCTGGACAGCTATCCCACAGTCCTTGGTCATGTTGTGCAGCATGCAGCAGGCCAGGAATAGGCCATATTGTTCCGCAGGGGCTGTACTTTAGTTCAAGTTCAAGTTCAAGTTTATTGCAGGAAAACTCCATTGAGCAAGCTCATTCACAAGGAGGTCCTGTGACATAAACACTTAAAGTACAAACACAGATAGGTAATAACAGTATATACATGAAATGCACGTTACATGATACAGGCTGGATATACATACAAGGGTACCACATAGGGTGACCGCAGGTGGTAAACATTGATATGAGACAGGGAAGTGATTTACAGGTTGCATACTGATGAATGAAACATGATGACTGGTGTGTGCAATACATATATTTTGGCAGCTAGAACAAACAACAGTCTACAACTGATATGGGGGGGAGGAGTGATTTGATAGAGTAGCAGTGGAGCGTAAGCATAGATAAAGCCAGGAGTAGAAGGGGAAGGGAAAGCAGTTAATATGACAAATCAATTATACCTTACCAGTGGATAAATATGGCACACATGGGGAAGGAAGAGACTTAATGACAGTTACAGGTGTCTTTTATTTTGGCTGAACTTAGCGATTTGTAGAAGTTTATTGAAACTGTGCTAGTTAGTTTCAGTACGGTTTGTAATTGGTTCCAAATGGAGGGAAGGGCATATGCAATAGCACGTTTACCAAAGGAAGTCCGCGTCCTTGGTATGTCAAGCATAATAAAGTCAGATTTTCTTAACGAGTATGCACTATGTGAGATACTAATAAGGGAAGAGAGATAGCTTGGCAATTTCTGCAGGAGCAGTTTAAGAGTCCATAGCCCAGCATGGAGCAGGCGTCTAGTAGTAAGGGATGTCCAACCAACAGCTGCATATAAGTCACAGTGGTGCGAACGGTAAGGGGAGTTGATAATGAACCGTAACGCACGGTGATAAAGGATGTCCAGTTTACTTAGATTTGCAAGAGTGGTGGAGGAATAGATTACATCGCCATAGTCGAGTAGGGGGAGAAAAGTGGCTTGTACAAGCTTGTTTCAAGTTTCAAGGGGGAAAAGGGGCCTATTTCTGTAGAAGAAACCTAACCTTGCTTTTAACCTTCTAGAGACATCTTCGACGTGGTCATTGAAAGATAATTTATTGTCGATCCAGATACCTAGATATTTAAATTTGGTTACAACTTCCAGAGGCTCATTTAGCGTGGTGACAATGAAGTCTTGGGCAAGGGTATTGGGGGGGCCTGTGACAGCACTGTGGGAGAATATCATCGCTTTAGTCTTCTTAGCATTGAGCAGAAGCTTTGCCTTTATTAGATTATGCTCAAGTTGTGTGAAGTCCGCTTGAAGCACTCCCTTGACTTCAGATAACGATGAGCCAGAAGTATACAACACAGTATCATCTGCAAAAAAGTGCAGATTGGACGTAGATATGTTAGCATCTAAGTCATTAATGTACAGAGAAAACAAGATAGAGCCTAAGATGGATCCTTGGGGGACTCCTCTTGCAACTGGCAAGGCAGCAGAAAAAAAGCCTTCCGCCTTTACTTTTTGGAATCTTCCAGTTAGGTAGCTAGATAACCACTGGGTGGTATGGTATGTGGCACACAACTTTGCAAGGCAATTGACTAATAGTATGCTGGCTCACCGCAGCACCAGCATAAGGTGACGAGTCAATAGCTAATCCAGCTGTGGCAAAGTGGGAGTTAAGTTCCTCCAGGATTAGGGACTTGTTTTCCACAGTCTTGCCACTTACAACTATCTTTGCTGGGACAGAGGGGGCCATGGGCCGTCCTTCTATAGCTTTGATAGTCTTCCATATTTTATGAGGGTTACCTTTAGCTTGTTCCAGAGTAGAAATATAATAGTTAGCTTTAGCAGAGCGAAGTTTTTTCACACAGTTATTCCTGGCTGTTCTAAAGGCCTGCCAATCCGAAGATTCTTTGGAATGTCCAGCTTTAGCCCAGAGCTTATCTCGAGCTATAAGGGCTGCCTTGAGATCTGAGGTGAACCAGGGGTTGGAATTGTTCTGTACCCTTACTTTGATGAAAGGGGCATGCTTATTTATTATTGTAGTGAGTTTGTCATTAAGGATGTAAGCTGCCTTGTTGACATCTTTGGCTAGGTAGAGATCTTGCCATCTGATCATGCTCAGGTCAGATAGGAAGTTTACTGCACTGAATTTGCGAAAGGATCTTTTTGTTATAAAGATGGGTTGCGGCCGGGCCTTAATTTGAGATCTTATGCAAGCAACAATTCCATGATCACTCGTGTCGTTGTGAAACACTGCCGAATGAGATATTTTGTGTGGATGGGTGGTTAGTACAACATCTAGAATGGAACTGTTGGCAGTATTTAGAGTGTTGTTCCTAGTAGGTTCACTGACTAATTGCCCAAGACCTAGCTCGTCACAAAGGGATTTGAGGCCATGTGATTTAGGTGACAGCCAGTCCATATTTAGATCTCCTTGAAATATTGTTTCAGTTTTGCATCTCACGAACATGGATTTCAAAGATTAAGGACTTCATCACCACCAGACGGGGGTCTATAGCCACCTAGGATAGTGATACATTCCGAGGAGGGGAGATGAAGGCTCAGCGTAACTAACTCAAATTCCTTGGCTAGAGATTTGAAACTAATATTGGTGACCAAGTACTTAGATTTGGCGTAGATAACCACAACCCGCCTCTAGACTCTTTATCTGCTCTAAATAAATTGTAGTCATGCAGTGATATTTGTTGATCAGTGTTTGTCTTTTTTAACCACGACTCAGTAATTATGATAAGGTCAGGGTTAACGTGTGCAGCCCAGGCTTGCAGCTGTACAAGTTTTTTAGGCAGGCTTAAAATGTTGACCATCATTATTTTGAGACCTGTGGCCTCAGCAAAATCGATAGGCGAGGTAAGTTGTGGGGGCCAGGTTGAGCTCCACATTTCCTGAGCAGAGAAGAAGCAGAAGTATAACTTTCTTTAAGGAGCTTATAAGAATGGAGACTGCTTTTTATTTCTTCGCGGCAACCCATATGAAGTGTTACGCATAGAGGCGGCACCACTGTAATGACAGTTGATCGTGATCAATGTAAGTGCTTGGGTAGACATAGGTGAGGACAGTAGCAAGGGAGTGTAGGCTAACCGGGAATAGGCTAAAAGGGAGAGGAGAATGACATAGTGTCTGCACGGTAGACTGTTATAACATTAGGTATTGATAAGGTACACTGAGAACTGAATTGCATTGAGGTACTTGAATTGCACTGTATTGCTGAAAACTCTGCACCTTAGGAGCAATAAAAACACAATAAGGAGAGCCATGGTCCCAGACTGAGTGGTCTCGTGATTTGTATTAGTGCAATATTTTCTAGGCAAGTAATTTGCCCACCTAGGTACTCACTTAAAACCTAGATGAAAATACAGCAGAAAGGGGAACAAGGAGAGCAGGAGCAGCTTAGTTAGTGGCGGGGCTCAAGAGATATTCACACAGGGCAGTCTTATTGGCCACACTCAGATACCAATCATAGGTTGACAGCAGTGGAAACTAGGCCAATGAAGCAGTAATATGATATAGGAGGCGGATCATGAGTGTATTTAAAGGAGGCCTGGGAGAGGGGGGTGGTAGGGGTGGGAGAAAATTTCAGGTCAGAGCGAGAGCTGAGAAGTCAGAATTAAGAAGGAAACACTGTAACAGGCTATAGAGAAGGTGCCTCAATCAGAGCAAAGCAGGCAAGCGGGTGTACCAATCACAATCCCCCTATGGCAGTGCAGCACCAATCAAGGGTGCCCAGGCATGCTGGCTCTTTGCAGAGGATTCTATTGGTATCTATCGGTATGACAGTGCAGCGTAGGTAATAATAGGGTGCTCAGCATCTATCTGACTTGAGTCTGAAGGGTGGATGACAGACACTGAGGGCTTCCTGTTTTCAGCTGCAGAGCTGTTGCACAGGCAGTTTTAAGGAAGTTGTCAGCCTGTTGAGTGAAGCTTAGGGGAACCTCAACTACAACCACCCCTTGTAGCAGCACCGGGAAAGAAGTAGAATGATAATGCAGGCCATATTGCCCACGAATGAGTACAGTGATTTATGTAGAAGACCAAGAATCCCTCTAGTGGCAGGTCTGTATAACCTGCTAATGGAAAACTAGACACTTAAAAAAAAAAAAAAAAGGTAGTTAGACTTATCGGCACCAAGGCAGAGTGCTTGGATTGGGGGGGGGGGCGCTGCAGGAAGAGCAGTCAGACAGAAGAGGTGTAAGCACTTTAAAACAGTAGTAGAAATTACAATCCAGGTAATACAGTTGAAAAACTTCTAATAACACAGTTGAAATGTGCTTAGTTCTATCGAAAATCTAACAAAGTGCCAGGTGTCTATAGCAGGGGAAAACTCCTGGCCAATCAGAGTGGGTTTGCTGGAAGCACCTGTGTTCCGATTGGCTGTGTTGTCCTGTACCTTCCAAGAAGCTGCAGGCGGGTGTCCTGGTCTTGGTCGGTGGCTGGCTGGGTGCCGGCCGACCGTGGGTGAGCTGAAGCAGCCCTGTTCAGGGGCAGGCAGCTTCCAAGGAACAGCAGGCGGGTGTCCTGGTCTTGGTCGGTGGCTGGCTGGGTGCCGGCCGACCGTGGGTGAGCTGAAGCAGCCCTGTTCAGGGGCATGCACCACCAGACCAGTCTAGGCTATGGAATTGCATCTTGGGCATGGCAAAGACTTGCTCAGTGATGTTGAATGTAGCAATGTGTGCCTTGTTGTACCTCTCCTCTGCAGCATTGGATGGGCGCCAGATGTGGGTGAGCAGCCAGGGGTGCAGGGGGTAGGCACTGTCACTGTGTGGGTAAAACATGCTGGTTACCACATGGTGTTGCTTGTTCCCCTTTTCTCCCCCCTGCTGCCTACGGCCACCCTCCCAGCTCCCGCTATGTGTGGCCTGGGCCTATGCCCCCTTTCACAGCTGCCCTCTCACCCCACCCATGCCATGCTCACCTGTCAGGTGACCTGTGGGGATCTCCCCATCTTCAAACCTCTGGCACAGGATGGAGCTGTGCCAGATGAATGCATCCTGTGCACTCCCAGGGTAGGTGGTGCAGACATTGGTGATGCACCCTGTGGCATTGCATACCACCTGGCAGTTGACGAATGGGTAGCCCTTTCTGTTCAAGTAGGTGGTACCCTCTGGGCCAGGTGGTGTGTGTATGGCCATGTGGGTGCAGTCTATGGCCCCAATCATGCCTGGCATGCGTGCCACCCTGTGGAAGTCCTGCATGGGTTGCTGTACACTCTGCCCGTGTGCTTGGGAATCATATGAACTCTGAAGCATGTTGCAGTAGGGCATTGAGGAACTGTGTGAGGAGGTGGGATGTGGCCAACTGGGTTATACCAGTGGTTGCCCCCACTGGTTTCTGGAAGGTGCCCGTGGTGAGCAGGCACATTGCTGCTATCACCTTGGTCTCCACTGTCATGGCATGACTCCCTCTGGTGGGTGCCTGCAACTCATCATGGCACAGCTCACAGAACTGCCTCAGAATTTCCCTGCTCAGACGGTACTGGCCCATGATCTCCATATCACCATAGTCCTCTAAGGTGAGGCAGGCACGGTACCATCTGTGTTGAGTATACCACTGACGGACCCATCCACGGCCACATTGGTGTTCTTCCCTCCTCCTAACACCCCTCATTACCACCTCTATCAAGAAAGGCCCAGCATTCATTGCTGTCTCTAGCACTGCTGTGTGTGTTTGAGCCTCCTTTCATATGCTCAAGTCTGTCTGGTGCATTCTGTGAATTGTTCTTGACTTGCGCCATGCTTTTTGGCTGAATATACCATTGTGCAGCTTATTCATGGGAATTCCACCTTGTACTTGAGCCGCATACACCACGTTGGTTGAATATGGCTCTGGGGAGCATTTCTATGTTTGCGCATATGCAACTCAGTTGCTCATTGGGCAACTCCTCTGAATATCTCCCCCATTGTGTCCTATTTTTTTTCTTTTCAAGTCAAATCTGGCTAGAAAGAGCATACTATTTTCAGATGGTACGTAGCCACATTTGCATCTTGAAGACATGAGTTCACACCCAAATTTGTAAGAGAAAGGCCGTTGAAGGAATGGAAAAAGGCAGAAGTTGTTGCTGTGAGAGCCCCAGAAATCTGTACTGACATGAACACAGCCAGGGTTAGATATCCTGATATGGGGCCCCAATACCTGTAGGCAACACAGAGCCAGGCTTGAAATGTGTACTTTTTGATTATCAGGTGGCAGTATAGCCTAGAGGTTAAAGCAATCCTGAAGATGGATTATTTTTACTAACAGTTTGAAATGTAAAGGTGATAACCCACTAGTGCTAATGCACATACAAAGCAATTATAAATGTAGTAAGTACTGTAATAACACATTAAAACACACTTAATAAAACAGATGATTTCATATTTAACCTGCAGTCAAAGGTGAGCCAAGATCCTCAATGACATCATTTCCAGTCAGGAGCCTAAAACAGATGGCTGCCCCAGCTCTTAATTACAGGCTGATTTACATATGAATTATACTGGACTACAAATACTCACAGATAAACACAACAGTTCACTCAAATTAGCTTTCTATGAGCTTTCAGACATTAGCATCAGCCCCGGGTCCCATCTCAGACCCTACAAAAATTGCTGACATTTTCAATTCATTGTTTACAGACCTTACCCCCCCCACCTAAGTAAGCTGCTCCCAGCCCCCCACCAGCCAAGATAACCTTCCCAGCTACACCCAGTCACCTGCTCAGAGTAACATTTCTCCATTGTTCTACTTTAGGCCCATTGGCCATGGTACTACCATCAAGCTTCTGAAGACTCTTCCAGAGGTAGCCCTGGGAGTGATGGGCTTTAACCAACATTTCTGAAACTCATCTCCCCAGCCATTGTCAGACCCCAAACCTTTATTTTCAACCTTACACTCTCATCATCCACAGTGCCTAACTCATGGAAGCATACACATGTGGTACCTATCTACAAAGCTGACGACCCCCTTGCCCCGGAGAACTATAGACCCATCTCTCTCCTCCTTCTTCACTTCAGCAAATTATTGGAAAAAATAATCCACCACCAGCTGTCCGAACATCTGGAAAAATATAACCTACTGTGTCCACTCCAGCATAGTTTCCACAAACATCACAGCACCTCCTCTGCCCTCGCCCTTTTCTTGAACCATGTCCTGAAAAACACGGACATAGGCAAGGCCACAGGTGCAGTATTCATTGACCTATCAGAGGCCTTTGACTTGGTTGACCATCACCTCCTTCACTCCACCCTGGCCACTTTGGTTGTTCACCTGACACTGTTGCGTGGTTCTGCAGCTACCTGTCCTATAGGTCCCAATCTGTTCTCATAGTAAGGGTGCCCTCTGCCTCACTACCCACATGCACTGGAGTCCCACAAGGCTCCATACTCATCCCTCTACTTCTCTCTATGTTCATAAATGCTCTCCCCTCTGAAAGCCTAAACTGTGAGGCACTCCCCTATGCTGATGATTTGGTAATGTACCATAGCGACAAATCTCGAGTCAATCTCATCCACTCTTACTACTAACTACGGCACGGCCCATGACTGGTTCCTGTCTAGGAAACTACTTGTTAACGAGAAAAAAAACAAGGCTATGCTATTTGGCTCCAAGCCTTATCTAGCCAAGATCACAAAAGCAAACACATCCCTGCTAATACACTCCCCAGCTGGCCCCCCGCTCAACACTGTTTCCTCTTTCAGATACCTAGGGATGACTCTTGATCCCTCCCTAACATTCACTGAACATATAACACATGTGATGAGTAAAATATACCAAAAACTTGGTGCAGCCTACAGAACCAAACTATTTCTGTCCCTGGATGCCTGACTCACCATACTGCAAGGTAACCTCCTCCCTCTGCTTGACTATTGCTCCCCGTCTACTACTTCGCCACCACCCCCTGGCTTCGCTCTCACCTTAATACTACTTACAACTCCATCCACCGCTTTGTCCACCAAGCACCCCACTTAACTCACCACTGCACACTATACAAAACCCTAGGGTGGCCCAACCTTCAGGGACATTTCAACTATGCCATGGGCAGCCTAATTGTTAACTCACTTAGGAATCACCATCTGTCTCCTTTCTGCTCCCTACTTTTAGAGAAGGTAGTGCCTAGAATGCTCAGGTCTTCCTCCATTCCTCCCTTGGAAGTCCCACGCTCCCATTCTGTCATGGGTAGTAAGGCCTTCTCTGTGTCTGCCACGTCCCTCTGGAACAGGCTCCCATCATCGATACGCTCCTCCCCCTCCCACATGGCCCTCAAAAATAACCTATGAGCCTGGTTGCTGACTGAACTTCCTGCAACTGTTCCCCAGGCCATGTTATGGCCCATGATCCACCCTAGCCTCCGTAGTCTTCTATTTTTCTGCCTGCCACTATCCCTGACCCTTACCTTGTCAGCCTCCATCTCTTACTCTCTAGTCCTTACTTGCTCACACTCTCTTATTTCTCCTGGCTGATCAGGACTGTCCGTGACCATACAACTGCTGTACCTTTGTACATAGTTAGCACTTTCTGATGTAGTAGTAGTAGTAAAAATGTATTTATACAGAAATGTTGCCATTAGGGTTCAAAGAATCCCTATTTACAAGGCAATCCTGTGCTGTACAAAGATTTAAATGGTTACAAATTTACAAAAATAGATTGCGTTTCATACACATACCATTCATACAATTTGCACCACAAATACAACATAATAGAAACATAGAAACATAGACTTTGACGGCAGATAAGGACCGCTTGGCCCATCTAGTCTGCCCATTTCCCTAACAACAGCCTATTTCTTCTTACCCCCCACAAGAATTGCCTTATGTCTGTCCCATACATTCTTGAATTCTCCCACAGTTTTAGACCCCACAACCTCCTCGGGAAGGCTGCTCCATGCATCCACTACCCTCTCTGTGAAATAATACTTCCTCACATTGCCCCTGAACCGCCCCCTTCTATCTTTTAATTGTGTCCCCTTGTTCTTGCATGTCTCTTTTTCTGAAAGATGCTACCCTCTTGGACTTTGTTGATCCCACTGAGGTACTTAAAAGTTTCTATCATGTCCCCCCTCTCCCTTCTTTCCTCAAGGGTATACATATTAAGCTCCTTTAGTCTTTCCTCATATGGCTTCTCTTGCAGACCCTGCACCATTTTAGTTGCCCTCCTCTGGACTGCCTCTATCCTGTCTATGTCCTTGCGGAGATGAGGTCTCCAGAACTGGACGCAGTACTCCAGATGGGGTCTCACCAACTGTCTGTGCAGAGGGATAACAACTTCCTGTTTTCTGCTGCTGATGCCTCTCCCTATACATCCCAGTATACCCCCAGCCCTCCCTACTGCCTTCTCACATTGCTTGCTAACCTTAAGGTCATCTGATATGATTACCCCTAGGTCCCTTTCCTTTTTACGTTTGCTTGCGCGCATGCGCAAGGAACGTTTTGGGAGAGTAGCACACTTGGAGGTGTGCCTCTTCCATCCAATGCACTGCTCCCCTGAGCAGGCGTGGCAGTCCTGCACCAATGGGTGTAGGAGCTCAGTATGACAGCGGTGTTCCTCTGCTTCAAAGAAAAGCACCGCTGCCATACTGAGCGCCACCGCCTTCTCCCCCTTGCATCACCGCGCTCCCCCCCGCGGGCGTCACACCGCCTCCCCAAAGCTTTTGTGTCATGCTGGGAGCCCACCCCAGTGTAGCAAACATTGTTTGCCAACGGGGGTGCCCAATCCCCCATCGGCTCCACAGCCCCCCCAAGCCATCCTGCTGCCATGCTGGGAGCCCACCTCAGCGTGGCAAACGTCACGCTATTTTGCCGACCGGGTGCCCAATCCCGCCGGCCCTCGGCCCCCACATCTTCTGCCATGCTGGGAGCCAACTCAGCGTGGCAAATATCCACGTCGTCCTTTTTTAAACCTGTAAAATAAAAAGCGGTCCCATGGCGAGTCTCCCCCTCCCTCCCACAACCCGCACCCACCCACTGCGCACCCAGCCTCCCACACCCCCACCCCATACTTACTCCGGACTCTGGTGCGATGATCTTGGTGGACCGGGAACACGTCTGCACTCTACAAAGCCGACCGCTAACTAAGGAAATGCCGGTAAGCTGTATAATGGGCTAGATAGGGGGGTTTCAACTTTATTGCATATCTCAGTCATTTTTTGGAATTTTGCACCAAATTTTCAACATGGGGTTTTTGGGACCCCTTCTCATGAATGATGTCACTGTCATGGCATTATTCAGGCCTGAAGGGTGATTTCACAGGCACTGAGCAGTCACTGCATGAAATCACCCTTTGGCCTTGAATAATGCCATGACAGCGATATCATTCATGAGAAGGGGTTCCAGAAACCCCATGTTGAAAATCTGGTGCAAAAATTCCAAAAAATGACTGTTTTAGGAGTGTGCATTGCGCAGTTCCTATGCAGGCTCGTAAGTTCACGAATTTTCAATATTTTCACTCCAGATTTTCAACATTGCCATTTTATCACACCTTCTTTTGAGCTGTACAGCTGTCATTTTTCACATCTCACCCAAAATGTGTTTCCGCCCATGTAGCGCACAATGGCACAGTCGATTGTGCGAAATCAATGTATGGAACACATTAAGAAAATCACAGTGACACTGTTCATGAGCAGAGGTCTTAAAATGGCTATGTTGAAAATTTGGCTAAAAAATTCCTACAAATAACTGTTTTACGAGTGTGCATTGTGCAGTTCCTACGCACACTGGTAAGTTTGCGAATTTCCAATATTTTCACTCCAGATTTTCAACATTGCCATTTTACCACACCTCCTTATGAGCAGTACAGCTGTCATTTTTCACATCCTGCCCAAAACGTCTTTCCCTCCATGTAGTGCACAATGGCGCAGTCGGTGTGTGAAATCAATGTATGGGACACAGTAAGAAAATCACAGTGACACTGTTCATTAGCAGAGGTTTTAAAATGGCAATGTTGAAAATTTGGTGAAAAAAGTCCTAAAAATGAATGTTTTATGAGCGTGCGTTGCACAGTTCCCACGCATGCTCGTAGGTTTGCGAATTTTCAATATTTCCACTCCAGATTTTCAACATTGGCATTTTACCACACTTCCTTATGAGCAGTACAGCTGTCATTTTTCACATCCTGCCCAAAATGTGTTTCCGCTTATGTAGCGCATTAATGAGGGTAACAAAAGGTCATGCTGACAATTTATTGTGCAAATACAGCATCGCACAGGGCATTAGGGTAAAGCACCATGCATGCCAAACACCACTGCAAATACCTGCAAGCGAACGTTCGGCATTGACAAATGCTTGTTTTGTTGTTACTACCTCCCACCCATTGTGTATTCTTCCCTGGGTTATTGTTTCCCAGGTGCATTATTTTGCACTTCTTGCATTGAATCCTAGCTGCCATACTTCTGACTATTCCTCCAACTTTGCCAAGTCCCTTTTCATCCTTTCCACGCCTCCTTGTGTATCAACCCTGTTGCAGATCTTTGTGTTATCTGCAAAAGGCATTTTCCTTCAGTCCCTCTGCAATGTCACAGATGAAGACATTAAAAGGACTGGGCCCAATACTGAACCCTCGGTACCCCACTAGTAACCCCTCTTTTTTCAAGTGGACTCCATTTACAATTACCTCCTGTGTCCTGTTGTGCAGCCAATGTTTTACCAGGCTACCACCCTGGGACCCACTCCCAGGCTGGTTAATTTGACTATTAATCTTTTGTGTGGACTGTGTCAAATGCCTTGCTAAAGTATAGGTAGGCCATGTCCACAGCCCTCCCTGGTCTACTACTTTGGTCAACCAGTCAAAGAAATCTATTAGATTTGTCTGACATGACCTTCCACTGTGAACCCATGCTGCCTTGGGTCCTGTGCCCCACTGGCCTCTAGGTACTCAACTATTCTTTCCTTCAGAAGTGACTCCATCACTTTCCCTACCACAGAGGTCAGACTGACAGGTCTGTAGTTTCCTGCCTCTGTCTTGGTCCCACTTTTGTGAAGGAGAATCACAACCACCTTCCTCCAGTCCTCGGGTACCACACCATCCTCCCATGATTTATTAAAAAGAGTAGCCATTGGTTTCACTAGTTACTCCCTTAATTCTTTTAGAATTCTGGGGTGAATCCCATCAGGACCCATTGCTTTGTCCACCTTCAGTTTTAGGAGTTCTTGCAGAACCCTTTCTTCTGTGAAAGGACTGGGATCAACCCCCCCTATCAAGAATGCTTCTGTTAATTGGATTAGGCACTTCCCCCTCCTCTTTTGTGAGTACTGAGCAGAAATATTCATTCACTATCCCTGCTTTTTCCCTGTCCCCCTCTGCCCACCCACCGTTCATTCTAGTCAGCCTCATTATCCCTCCCTTTGTCTTCCTATGCTTGCTGATGTACCTATATAAGGTTTTATCCCCCTTCTTAACTTAGTTGGCTGTCTTTTCCTCAGTTTGGGCCTTTGCTATTCTGACTTCCTTCCCTGCTTCCTTCTGCCTTAACTGGTACAGCTGTCTGTCCTGCTCCTTCTGTGTTTCCTTATACTTCCGGAATGCTATCTTTTTCTTCCTGACTTTCACAGCCACCTCTTTTGAGAACCATAGTGGCTTTTCCTTTCATTTTGATTTGTTTATTTGCTTCACACAGCTTGTTGCCTCTGTGATGGCAGTTTTGATGATTCCCCATTGTTGCTCCACACCTCCTTCTAGCCTGTTTGCTAGTGCTTTTCTGAGGCACTCTCCCATCTTGCCAAAGTCAGCCCTCCTAAAGTCCAGTACCCTCATTTTTGTATGGCTTGACTCTATAGCTGAGTTTAACGTGAACCATACTGTTTGATGGTCACTTGTCCCCAGATGGTAACCCACTTCTAGATCTGAGATCCTCTCACTGCCCCCATTTGAGAGCATGAGGTCTAAGATTGCTCCCTCATGAGTGGGTTCCGAAACTAGCTGTCTGAGGCCTGCTACCTGTAGGGCATTGGATGTGGCAGCAGCAGCAAATGTGCTCCAGTTAACATCTGGCATATTCAGGTCTCCCATCAACAGTATCTCCCCTTTCTCTGCCATTCTAAGAATGCCTTCTATCATATCCTTGTCCATTTCCTCCCCCTGACATGGGGGTCTATACACAACCCCTGTGCGGATTGTGGTGCCCTTTCCAGTTTCCAAGGTGACCAACAGTGCCTCCTCTCCTCCCTGTTTACTCTTTTGTTCAGTTGCTTTTCCCTTCCTTTACGTAGAGCTACTCCTCCCCTCTTCTCCCCTGCCTGTCTCTCCTGTAGGTTATGTACCCTGGATATGTAACATCCCAGTCATGGTTCTCTGTGTACTATGTTTCTGTGACTGCTACGATATCCAGGCATCCCTCTTCCATCAAGGCCACCAGCTCAGGGAGCTTGTTGCCCAGACTATGGGCATTGGTACTTATTACCCTCCATTTCTTGATGGTCTTACTCCCTTTTGCCCCATCCCTGTCCTTCTTGCCTTTGTCACTTTCTCCATTTATCCCTGCTCTTCTCCCTATCAACACCTCTATGTTGGTGTTTGCCGCACTTACTACTGTAATAGTCAAACAATTTATATTTATAACTACCTATTACACAAACATCTAAAATGCAGTTCATGCTTTAACGCGGTTCTATATTCTGAAAAGGACAAGTCTGGGTCTCTAAGAAAAGGAGGAAGTCTATTCCAGCTAGTTGAAACTTTATATTGAAGGGTCATATTACCAAAACTATTTTTTATTTTTGGAACCAAGAAATCTCTGGCACCTTGTTTCCTCAAATTTAATCCATGATCAGGTTTTATTAATTTTCTTGTCAAATGATACTGTGAATCATTTTTAAATAATCCTTTTATCTGGTTCAGCCAGTTTCTCTCAGCTCTCTGATTTAATGAATTCCAGCCTAATTCAGTGTACATCTCACAACGGTGAGTGCCAATGTCACATTTTAATACAAATCTTGCTATTTTATTATAAAGAACATCCAAATTTTGTAATTTTTTTTGAAGTATGTCTGTAAATATGACTCTCATAATCAATCACTGGTAAAATTAGTTGGTTTGCTATATTTAATTGCATTTCTTTTGTTAAACATTTTGAAATTCATCTCATAACCCCTAATTTTGAATTTGTTTTCTTAATTAATTCTTTTACATGTTGGTCAAAATTTAAGTTTTGAACAACTTGAATACCCAAGTATTTATAGACTTGTGTTTGCTCTGAGATTTTTCCTTCCTGGGTCTTAATTATTAATTTTGAGGATGTTTTATTTTTCTTCTCATTACCAAACTACATTGTTTGTGTCTTTTTACTGTTTATCAGGAGTCCAAGCAATGAAAAGAACTTCTGCATTACTATAAAATCTCCCTGTAATTTTTGTACTATTTCATCTGAATTTTTACCTGATGCAATCAGAACTGTGTCATCCACATAAAGTCTAACTTGTGAACTTTTTATCAATTTTGGTAGGTCATTCAAATAGACCAAGAACAAGAGAGGCCCCAGGATTGAACCTTGGGATACCCCACTTGTCACATAACCCAATCCAGACTTATGACCATTTACTATAACAAATTGAGTTCTCTTATCTAAATATGATGCAAACCATCCAAAAGTCTCTTCCTCTATTCCCATACACTTCAATTTTTTTAATCAAAGTACAATGATTCACCAAATCAAATGCTTTTGATAGGTCCACGTATACCGCACCCACCGACTTCCCCTCTCCCAAGGGAGTAGCTACTAAGTCTAGGAAGTCCATGAGTGCAGCATCTGTGGACATATCCTGTCTAAAACCTGACTGAAACGGGGTTATTTTCTGATATTTCTCCAAATATTTCATTAACTGTCCACGAACAATTTTCTCCAGAATTTTTGAAACTGTTGACATTAATGCTACAGGACGATAATTTGATGTGGCCATTGAGTCACCCCCCCCCCCCTTATCTATTGGGATTATTTTTGCTTGCTTCCCTATTGATGGATAGAATCTCTCCCTTAGACTCCAGTTAAAAATATCCCTCAAAATGGGTGATATTTCCTGTACAGCTTCCTTTAAGAGTCTATTTTCTATCTTATCAGGACCACAAGCCTCATTTATCTTTAAATTACATATTATATTATATACTTCTGAAGTTGTCACTACTTTAAACCAAAACATTGGTGCTTGATTTTCCTTCCAATTATCAAATTCTTTATTTAAATCCATATATTGGACACTGTCCTTTTTGGTTTCAATTCCCAAGTCCAAATCTGGAAGTTCAATAAAATATTGATTGAATATTTCTGCCCCTTTTTCCGCTTCAAAAGTAAATCCGTTATGTCTCAATTTTATTTCTTTCTGATTTTTAATGGGATTAGTAAGATTTTTGATCAGGAACCAGTATTTCTTAGGATCAGTTGATTTGTTAATCCTTTGTTTATAATAAGTGGCTTTTGATTTCCTAATTTCCTGGACCACCCTATTTCTTATTTTTTTAAAACTGTCCCATACATCAGATTTCAAAGTTTTATTAGCTTTTTTCCAAAGTTGATTTTTTGCATTAATTAACTTCTTTATAGTTGGAGTCACCCAGGGCAAGTGATTTTGCTTTTGATTAACTTTTTTCCAAGGTGCAAGTTGATCACATGCTTCAATAAACATAAATGTAAATTCCTGTACAGCTAAATTCAGGTCGGGTATTAGGAAAATTCTATGCCATGGTAATCCCTGTAAATGCTTTCAGAATAACTGCTTGTTAAATTTTGCATAGCTTCTTTTATACTCTATCGAGGATTTCATTTTTGGAGCTGTATTAATTCCCAAGTTTATAACACATCTAATTACATTATGATCCCCCAAATTTGGTTCCACAACTCCCTTGTTTACTACAGTCAATTCTGGAGAAACAAAACACAAGTCCAGTATACTACCTTTACTTGTTAATTTCCCTTTCCTTGTAGGAACATCAATTATCTGTACCAGGTTTAAACATTTCATAGAATTTTCCAAGACCCAACCCCTTGGACATCCCCAAGCAGCATTAAAATCACCCATCATTATCACATCTGTTTGACCTATACATTCCATAATGGCATGTGAAAATTTTTTGAAAGATTTAGTATTAATCTTAGGTGGAGAATAAACAACTCCCACAATAAGATTGATTGTATGGAATTTTAACAACAAACATTCAATTCCTTCTATTTCCCCTGAATATATTACCTCAGAAAAGCCCAAATTATATCTAATATAAATTATAACCCCTCCCCCCATGACCCTCGATCTTGTCTATAACAATAAAAATCAGTAAGTTCAATTTCAGATTGAGGGATGTCTCTTTTTAAACAGGTTTCTGTTAGGATAGCAATATCTAGCTTTTCCAATTCAACCCAAGCTCTGAGGAGGTCCATTTTTTTAATTAAGCTTCTAGCATTATCTAACACTAACTTTATTGCCCCATCCTCAGGCCCTGGGTTTGTTTCAATATCCCCACAAAGAACTAGGGATATCAAGACCATCTGGTCAGTTGAGGAAAAATTTCTATAGGGAACAAACCTAAGAGTGCTCTGAATCTGCTGTCTAATCAATTTAAAGGGATTTCTCCCTCTTATTAAGTTTTTTGTTCTTAGATGCCCTATTCTAGGTTGACAGAGATTCAGATACACCCTGGTTCTGTTCTCTGCAGAATCAGATGTAGCTAGTTTACAAAATTGCATAAAGCAAATTACACCCACCAATAAACCCATCAATCTAATAAAGATGCTCTTTATCTTTTTACTTGATTTTTCAAATTAGCTTAAAAATCAAGAGAAGCACTAAAAGCACTAATCTTATAGCTGTTATCAATAATCAATAGGTTAGCTAGGTATAGTATTAACCTTTTATTTATAACTTGAAGCACTAAAAAGTAATATGACCTAAACAATTCAAAATATCTATAGGTCAGGCTATCCCAATTTAACAAATATACCCCCAAAACATTATTAAACCTTATAAAATGTCCTTCTGATTTCTGCAGAGTTATTTTAAAATCCCTTTTTTCTGTTACCGAGTGGCGGATCACATACAGCAATAAGTCCACAGTTTCTAGTCAATAGCTTGATGATACAGCTCTGATCTTGTATATAATCCTCTTTGCTGTTGTGCATGTACATGCTGCTGCTCTGTATAGCATAAAATTCATTAGCTGTGTATCTGTACATACTGTTGCTCTGTGTAGTATAAAATCCATTAGCTGTGTATCTGTACATACTGTTGCTCTGTGTAGTATAAAATCCATTAGCTGTGTATCTGTACATACTGTTGCTCTGTGTAGTATAAAATCCATTAGCTGTGTATCTGTACATACTGTTGCTCTGTGTAGTATAAAATCCATTAGCTGTGTATCTGCACATACTGTTGCTCTGTATAGTTAGATCTTCATGTTTGTTACCCTGCTTCAACCTCCTGCACATGTGCTGTATTAATGCTTGGATATGTATTATACACTTTTCTGCCATCTTGTTTGGCCCGGGTTGTGGCTGAAATCGGTCCTTTTGGATCAGTCCATTCACCCAGTTATCAAAAACTTTAAATAAATAAATAAATAAAAAGGAAATCCTGTAGATGATAGTTCTCCTTTAATAGCTTTGGCAGTGTTTAATGAAATGAGCTGAACATTTTCATGCTTTGTCTAGGAGGCAAGAACTAAACCCATGGAAGGTTTTGTGATGGTAGCTTGTACAGTTTCTGAGATACTCCTTTAAATGTCTAATTTGTTCCCTAACTATAACATGGAATTTGCGTTTGCCCAGCAGGGTTTTTGGGATAACATTCTGATCCACCAAAAATTCTGTGTCACAAGATTATTTCTGTTTCTTACTACTTGCTTCTCACAGCACCAAAAATGTTTTACTTCTGTGAGAGATGCCATCTTGTTTTTTCCCCTTGAAGTGAATAATAAAACATGGAAAATAATTAACTGAATAAAATAGCATAATTAAAAAAACACACCCAAATCTAGCTTAAAGCAACCCATTTAGATAAAGTTGATGTTTGATTTTTAAATAATGGCTAGAAATACCTTTTTGAGCACCCTAACATTCAGGGAGATAAGCTTAGTGATTAAGGAAGTTCACTCACATTCTCTGTATAGGGAAAGTGAAAGGGGAAATTGATAACCAGGAAAGGCACACTAAGCTGGAGCTTGTTTCTAGGAGCAGCCTGGAAGCACAAGGAAGTAAAGTGACTTGCTCAGGGTCACACAGTATGCACATTGGAGCTGATGGGATTCAAACCCTGGTCTCCAGGTTTGCAACTTAGTGCCTTTAACCATTATGCTATACTGCCTCTTAAATATTCATTCTCCTGATAACAACAATGGGACTTTCTGGACTTCTGCAACTGCAGCTGGAAGTCATGCTGTGGGTTGCAGTGAGAGCAGTGAGCCACCGATCCACTGTTTTGGCTGCCTGTCTCTGTCTGTCTGTCTGTCTGTCTATCTATCTATCTATCTATCTATCTATCTAGCTAGCTATTAAGAGCACTGGGGTGCTCACCACCAGTACTATTCTTTCTCTCCCCTCACATCCAAGTCACCCACCCACTGTTTTTCAATGTTTATGTCTTTTCTTATAATATATAAGTGTACTGGGGTGCCTACCCATGGTACCACTTCTCATGATCCCTCCTCCCTTCCAAGTTATCCCCATTCCCACTGAATATGTGGTGGCACTGGGGTGCTCACCCCAGTGTTGCCGAAGACTTGCCTAACACTGCGGTGCCCAATCCCCAGTGTCAGAATCTTAGTATCCCCTGAAAAAAAGAAAACTGTTCCTCATTTTTTTTTTCTTACCTGCAAAAAGGAAAAATGGTTCCTCTGTGATCTGACCTCCACCCCTCGGTCCCACTCAGCACCCACCACTCTCATTCACCTAAACATGACCCACAACAAGAGACACTCCCCAATCGAAGACAGATCTTGCTGCTGGAACCAGCAACTGCAATATGAGATACAAAGGTAAGTGCAGTTCAATGTATTTCAATGGGGGTTTGAACTTTAATGCATAACTTTGTCACTTTTGCATATTTTGGCCCCAAATTTTTAATATGGCCTTTTTGGACCCCACCTCATGACCAGTGGTGGTGGTGGTGGAATTCTGCAAATCCATCCTGAAAGGTGATTTTGCACTTGCTTGGCAAAATCACCTTTCAGGTGGGATTTGAAAATTGTCATCATCTTTGTTCATGCGGTGAGGTCATAAGAAGACTCTGTGGAAAATGTAGGGTCAAAATATGTAAAAATGGCAAAGTTATGTTTGTACATTGAAATTTGTCTATGCTTGCTCACAACTTTGGTAATTTTAAATATTTTAATCCCAAGTGTTCAACATAGCCATTTTCACACCACCTCACAAACATGACAGATGTCATTTTTCAAATTCTGGCCAAAATGTGTTTTCACACCTGTTGTGCAGAATGATGTTTTGGGGGCATGGAATGATGTTTCAGTGGGGATTTGAAAATTTTCACCTACCAGATTCATGATGTGGGTTAAAAAGAAGGCTAGGTTTAATACTGGTGTACAAACATGAAAAATTCCAAGGTTATTAGTGAATGTTGCAGTATTTCAGCATTCAATCATAACTTTACTAAGTTTTAACAGTTTTATTTCAAACTTGTAACATAGCCATTTCTCTGTACCACCTCATAAACTGACATGTGTCATTTTTTAAATCCTTGATGAGACATATTTTCACACTTCTGGTCCAAAATGACATTTTGCTCAGTATCCTGTAAATGGTACATGTCATTGTCATAGGTTAGATCATAAAATGAGTATCTTGAAAATTTGGGGTCAAAATAATAAAAAAAATATATAATTATTAACAAACTTTGTGTGTAGTGCACAATTTGATTCCTGTGGTTATATTCTGTTATCACGTGCCATTGAACTGACTTCGCTGGTGAGTTCAGTGACCCAGCTGGAGGAAGTGAAAGTTGGGGGATGGTGCTGTTATGCACCATCCCACAAGACAGGGAATCAAAGGTGCAGGGTTGTCTGACCGGGTCCAGGTACCATATATTGAGAACAACTGCCCTCTTTGTATACAGCCCTACTCCTCCCTGCCTGCCTGTAGGTGGCAGAGGGCCCTGTGCATTGGCTGACACATGAACTCTTTGCCCTGTGAATCTGTATTTGCAGCCACACAGAAGTTCAAGGACCACAGGGTCATCTGCTTCCACAGCCTACCAGGCAGCCCCATGAATTCTTCACATCTGGCAGACCCTGAACTCCTGTAGCAAGACAGAGTCTTCCCTTGGTGCAGGGCATCTGCACTTGTTCATGTAGGGCCCAAAGAGGCCTGAGTGAATGAGTATATGATTCCACTATCTCAAAAAGAAAGGAAATTCTTTGAACAAAACTTTGTTAATGTAACTTTAATGCCACATAAGTAGTGAAATGTGGCATTAGAGATTCCAATCATAGTTAGCAGGGTTAACTCATGGTTGGAAAACAGGAGACAAAAGAGTTAGTGTGACAGTTTGTTTCTCTGAATGGAGAGCAGTCACTAGTGGGGTCCCACAGCGATTAGTTTTGGGGCCTACATTATTTAATATTTATATTTCATCCATACAAACATCGGACAATATTTGGATATGCAAATTTGCTGGTAATGTAAATGTAGGGGCTATTGTTGACAGCACAGGGCAATAGAGTAATTCCAATGTGAAATTCAGAACCTAGAAAATTGGGCAGATATGCCCACACTTTCTTTTAGCCTAGATAAATGTAAGGTAATGCATTTGGATGTAAGAAATAAGATGGCAACATACACTCTTGGGGCCAAAAAGCTACAGGACACAAATATGGTGAAAGATCTGGAAGTCATTGTTACCAATAAACTATCATCTGATGGGCAGTGTAGAGAAGCAGTGGGAAGGAGTCATAGGATTTTGGGCTGTATTATGCGTAACATAAAAAGGACAGGTAGGTGGCTGTGCCACTATACAGGGGCTTGGTTAGGCCCCATCTTGAATGTTGTGTGCAGTTCTAGGCACCGTATGCAAAAAAATAACATTATGTTAATTGAAAATGTACAAATGAAGGCAACCAGGTGTATAGGGACACTGTCCAACAAGTCATATGGGGAGAGACACTGAGGAATTTAGACTTGTACTCTCTGGAATTTGGAAGACTTAGAAGTGATATGTGCCTAGTCTACAAAGCATTTCATAATGAGGACCTCTTTGAATGCCTTGGCCTTGAAAGAATGTTAACAGACAGTGAAACTAGGTTACACAACCTTCCATTAAAAAGGGACCAATTTAGAACAAATAAAAGAGGAGTATGGTTCAACCGGAGTGTGGTGAACCTCTAGAACAGTCTACCACTATAAGTTGTACACAGCAACTGTATGAATGTCTTTAAATCCCTATTAGACAAATATATGGGTGGAAAACCACCTTCTATACTATTTATTCCCAGGTGAGTCATAAAGTCCAATGGCTATCACACCCATATCATCCTATGACCATAACTCCCCACCCCTGCTCCCAAGTAGCAAAAGGAAAAAAACATTAGTGTTTTGGGCTTCCAGAGTCTTGACATCTCAATGGTGGGGTTTTCCTTGGGGATGTCAACTCTAATGCCCACCCAGTTCCCTTAGCAAACATCACACATGATCTTTCTTCAGACAGGACCCACAGAGCCCTTTGTGAGGAAAGCTACAACAAAGTGTGTTGGCAACATGTGGCAAGAGATACATCTCTAACTTTGAAGAGTATATATCTATGAGCCACTGGCTTGGAGCTGTACCTTATACTTTGAACTAGAGGCTACAGTCTGGTGAGAGGAGAGCATTATGGATGACAACCACAAGGAAGACCCCACTACTGATTCACCATGACTGTGGAGCTGCAAAACCCTAATGTTTTCTCATTTTGCTGCTTCGGAGGTGGATGTGGTTGGGGAGTTATGGTCATAGGATGATATAAGTCTGATAGCGATTGACCTTTATGATTTGCCCAGAACTAAACAGTATAGAAGGTGATTTTACTACCCATATATTTGTGTAATAAGGATTTAAAGGCATTCATAGAGCTGCTTTGGACACATAACATGACATTTCCCTACTTTGGTGGCATCATGTTACCCTAACTGGCGAATTAATGAAGTTTTTTTGCAAAGATATATATGTATATATAGAGAGAGAGAAAGATATATATATATATATGTGTGTGTGTGTGTGTGTGTGTATATCTATCTATATATATATATATATATATATATATATATATAAATATTCATTGCAAAACTCCGTTAATGCATCAGTTAGGGTTAATAGCAGAGCGACAAAAGTTTGGAAATATGATGTTAAGGTTCAAAACCTAACTCCACATTCCCCCCACCCCTACACACACACACACACACACACACATATACAGTATGCAAGCAGGGGAAACGCCAAGGCAACACAACCAATTAGAGACAACCAGCATCAGGTAAGAGAAGTAACATACAACTCTTTAAAGATACTACAAGACACATCCATCTTCATGGTCCACCAACTGTATGAGTTCTGCTGCCATCTGAGTGCCTTGGGGGAAGACATGCATGCTGGGCAACCACAGGTGATGGCCCACTGTAAGCATTTTTGTGTTAAAAACATCAATAACAAGATTTAAGCAGATGCCTTTATTTCAATAATTAACAAATAATGAAACACACAGTATGTTATCTACAGATAGCTATACTGGAAATGAAAGTTTGAATAACCCAACAAACAGTCATGGGATGTTTGCATTTTTTTTCTGATAGAATGAGTCAGCCCTAATGACAAATGGTAGTAATAATAAAAGTACTTTTGTAGTATAGTTTATAAGTAACATGTGAAAGCAACAGTTGTAACATCCAAGGCTAACCATAACATGCTGCTAATGAATATTTCCAGGTAACGCAGCAGTATAACAACACATGATGATGGTAGTTTCATGCCTGAGCAGTACCTGAAAAGTACTATGTGTCAACTCTATCTTTCCTGCTACCACATGCCTATGTGGTAGCAGCGATATCTGCAGTAAGCCAATCATTCAATTATGACACATAAAAATCAATATTTTGAACATTTGTACAAACTAAGTTTCATTGTATGAAGAAGATATGCCAGCAATAATGTGTCATCATACCGTGCTGACAGTATAGAGTTGATCATACTGTATTTGTTTTTTCATTACATAGTGTTATGTGAAATGAGTACAGTGTAGTGATTATTTTGCTTACAGATGTGACTGACTCGTATAGTGTCTTACAATCCTGCATGTGTCTTGCATATGTGTGTGTGTGTGGGGGGGGGTAATGAGGAGTTAGGGTTTTGAACCTTAACATCACATTTCCAAACTTTTGTCGCTGTGCTGTTAACCCTAACTGATGCATTAATGGAGTTTTTTGCAATGAATTTACCTTCTTTTTGAGAAACTGTAATTTAACAGGCATGTATTAGTGGGAGCATGGTCCCTCCAGGCTCTGCGCTCCATTTACATTGCCCATTTTGTTCGTAATAGTATGCATATGTGGGAGCATGGGCCCTCCAGGCCCTGTGCTCCCACTTACACATAACTAGTGAGCCATACAGCAGCCCTATAGGGCAAGTAACCCTTGTAACACTAATGTGTCAATATCTCAGCAACCATAGCAGCTCTGAAAAAAATGCAAGTGTCGTTGTAATCATGACAGCGAAACTTCCAAGTGACATGTATTGACCTAATCTGTATCTTGCATTGTTTTCAAGATATGGGCACTAAACAGCACTGAAAAGGCACCCTTGGAACCCTTGAAAAACATTTTTGCCAATATCTCTGTAACCGTAGCAACTAGGAAACAAATTCCACTGCTGGTGTAATCTATGATTTCCAAACTTGTTTCTGAAGGTTAGCTCTCCTAGCTGCTGGCAGCGAAAACTCTGTATCTCTCTTTATTTTTGAGATACGGGTGTCGAAAGGCATCACAGATGCCACAGTGTTATCCTATGGGAAATTTCTCAAATTTGGAACACTGTAACTTTGGGTCCTTTGAATGATTTGGCATCAAACCACCAAAAGACACATCCTTGGGACCAGGGTTTGTCACATTGCACATTTCAGCCCAAAAGCCCCAACCATTTTGTTGCAGGAGGATGGCAAAGATTTGTAGTTTTTTTGGCAAACTTCTTTTGCAAATTCCGAGATTTTTGCAAAAAACAGCACACAACATTTGCATTTGCAAAAGTGTCGTGGATGTTTTTCTTATTTGCTAAAGTACTAAGGTTCATACTAAGGTAATATGGTGCAAAGGGGGCTGAAAGGCCCATAACTGCACCTTAATCAATTATAATACCCAAATTTTGGTTTATTAAGGATAAATTTGCCAATGCAATTTTTAAAGTTTTTTTTTTTTGTTATTGCTAATAACAGTTTCAGAGGGTAGGTTATTCCAGGGATTAATAATTATTTGTGTAAAGTAATATTTCCTTGATAAGTGAAAGAATTTAGCCCTGTTAATCTGTAGTGGGTGACCTCTGATGTTTTATATATATTGGCCCAGATATTCAAAAGAGCTGAGCCATGCGCAATAGGGTTACGCCTGCGCAAGTCCGAAATGTACCATTCTGCAATATTCAGCAGGAGGCAGTTGTGCCCCCCAAATCATGCTGAGCAGCAGTGAAATGCTAATGAAGGCATGCTCAACTGAAGGGGGAGGAACCATGCATAAACTGCACAGCCCGATATTCAGCTGGGGAGTGCAGAGTTATGCAGGCACAACCCCCTACCTGCGCCTGCACAACTTTAGGCAAAAAAAGGATCAAGTCGAGGGCCACCCACAGGTGAGCTGCCGCATTGCAGGGTGCAACACAGCAGCTGCCACCTGTGGGTGGCCCTCCCTGTTCAGTGCCACCCTGCAGCCCGATCGTGGGCATAATAGTAGCCCCATAGCCCGATCGCGGGCAGCAGAGTAGTCCCCGCGGCAGCCTGATCACTGGCACAATATAATGTTCCCCCACCCCGACTAGCCCGATCGTTTGGGTATACGGTAATTCATCCCCCACCCCTGACTAGCCCGATCACTGGCATACATCAACACCCCCCACCCCGACTAGTCCGATTGCGGGCATACTACATCCCCGACTAGTCGATCGTGGCCACCGCGTCAATACCCCCACTAGCCCGATGGCGGGCATAATGTCAACCCCAAGACCAATATCCCTGGTGGTCCAGTGGACATGAAGCCAATCGCGAGGCATAAGGTCAAACCCACCCCAAAGACCAATATCCTGAATATTCATTCACATATCTGGACTGCCTTGTATGGTATGGGCTGCCTTCATTGGCTCATGCTCTGAACCAATGGGCCTGCAGCCCCCTACAACAGTCGACGGTGGCAGGGCAGCAGGCGGAATAAGTGCTGCCACCCCCTGGCTGATGGAGGAGGCGGGTGGTGGGGCTCCATGGGTGGGTGGGGTGGGGCCACTAGATCACTAGGGATGTGGACTTTGGGGGTGGGTTTGACCTTATGCCGTGATCGGGCTTCATGTCCACTGGACCACAGAGATATTAGTCTTTGTGGGGGGTTTGACCTTATGCCGTGATCAGACCCATAATCCATGGGACCACCAGGGATATTGGTCTTTGGGGTGGGGTTGATGTTATGCCACTGATCGGGCTAGTCGGGGATGTATATGCACGATCGGGTTAGTCGGGGTTGGGGGTGTTGATGTATGCCCGTGATCGGGCTAGTCGGAGTGTGAGGGTGTTGATGTATGCCTGCGATCGGGCTAGTCGGGGGGTCAGGGAATGAATTACTGTATGCCCGCGATCGGGCTACTGGGGGGGGAATTTACATTATGCCTGATTGGGCTGCTGGGAGGGGACGGAATACTGTTCTGCCCATGATTGGGCTGCAGGGGGCATTGGTCCCCAATGGCTGCTGCCTGGCAGAGGCGCCAGGCGCCAAGTCGTGGGGATCGGTGCGCCTGCATGCCCAATAACGTGATGGGGCCGTGGTGGATGCAAATGGCCCCTTGCGCTATTGCATAAATTATGGCCCCATTTGCATGTCACCTTTTGAATATCGCAGGTTTGTGCATGGCGCAATGGAACTTGCGCCACCGCATCTGAATGCTGAACTCTGACCACTTGCGGTGGTGCAAGTTCCACTGCGCCATGGACAGTGGCTATGGCCAGGGCACGATATTCAAAGAAGTTGCTCAATAGCACAACTCCATTGAATATCGCCCTGGCCACACCCCAGCGCAACTTTTTTGAGCAGCGCAAGGGCTTGTGCCACAGAATGGAGCAGTTTGAATTTCTGGCCCATTGTTTTTAAATTCAAAACCCATTTGAGCAAACAGATATGGGTCATTTACAATATCAAACATATAAATTAAATCTGCTTGAAGGCGTCTAAGTGATAAGGGCATCAAATTTAGATTTTCCAGACGTAGTTCATATGGAACATTAGAGAGTCCTTTTATATTTTTTGTGAATCTCCTCTGGATTTTTTCAAGGGATGCAATCTCACTCTTTTTATATGGATTCCATAGTTGCGATGAGTATTCTAAATGGGGTCTAGCGTAGGCTCTATATAGTGGAAGAATAATCCCTGGGTCCCTTGATTTAATGTTTCTTTTAATAGACCATATTATCCGATTTGTTTTATTTATTGCCTCATTAATTTGTTTATTATTCCCAAGATCATTCGATATGTAAATGCCCAAGTCTTTTTTATTAGTAGTAGTTTCCAATGGAAACCCATGTAACATACTGTATGGTCAATTCATCGCGATAAATTTTTGCCATGGACAATATGTTGTGGGCTATTAGGCGAAACTAATTTGGGCATCATATTAAGCGGTTTCGGTCAGAATGTAGCTGAAGCAGTACTTCACTGATGACATTTTCAATTGTATCTCCCACTCACCCCGCGTTCATGCTTTCTCAAGCCTTAGTGCCATTCGACCCCCACCTCATCAAACACTGTATCAGTGAAACTAATACATTAATGATTACCTAAGTATCACTTACTTTTAAATGTAATTTTCTGTTTTTCCTTTTTCTGTTGTGGTAATCCACTTTTACAAGGAAGCAGTATCTCACTGTGCTACAGGACAAGCCGACTTCCGTGTGCAACGTCATCTGAGCTACAGTGCAGCCTACCTCTTAAAGGGGACAGTAATCTATTTGGTTATCTAGTTTGTGCAAGAAATAAATGTACTGGATATTTATGTGCTAAGCATTCGGGGGTTGGGATTTCATTCTTGACAGCTCCGCAATGGAGTACATAGTGTCACAGAAGGGCAAATCTAAGTTGTCTCTTGACAACTACCTGTATACACAAGATAAGTTGGGTAGTGGTGGTAAGCTTGCCCGTAAGCTGAGGCAAGAACAACATGCAGTTGCCATTCAAAGGAGGCAGTTGCAGCTTGGCCAGCAAGCACCTTGCAAAAACAGTAAGTACATCAGAGTGAATAAAGTCTTCCACTCCATTTGTGAGGATTTCGAAAACAGACAGCCAAAACAATACCTAACGGACATTGCGGCTGTCATAGAAATCAATGTCGTATAAGTAACTATTTTAAATAAATAACAGAATGAAGTTTTTAACAGAAATAAAGTTTTTTAATGCAAGCAAATGAAAGGAAATAAATAAAGTTGTGTACATCAAGCACCACAAACTACAATTAGTCTAGCGCTTTTACCAGAAACTCCCTGCTACTAAAGCATACATCAAGCACCACAAACTACAACTACATCAAGCACTACCAACAGCTTTTACAGTAGCAGCAGTATATGCGACATTTAGTCCAGCGCTCATTCATGTGGTGACAATTAGTCTAGTGCTATTTTGACTGCACCACTTATTATCTGGTGATATTTTATCCATTCAACATTTTACCCTCTACTAAATGTCTGCGACATTTTGACCGGGGACTTTACGTCCGTACATGGGTCAAAGGGTTATTTGGACCAACCTGCATCACCTTACATTTTGATGGGTTCAAACACATACCCCAAGTATTAACCCAACCCGATATGCTATTAAGGTCCTGTTGAATTATGGATATCATTTCTAAACTGCCACAAGGCCCACCATGTTTAACATCATCTGCATATTTTAGGGAAGTGGACAAACAGTTTTGTGTTAAATCAGCAATAAATATTAAAAATAAGCAAGGGTCCAAAACAGACCCCTGGGGAACTCCACTACTAACAAATCAGGAATCAGACAAATGACCATTAATTAATACCGTCTGTGTTCTATGATTTAACCAAGTTTTGATCCATGCAATAATGTGTTTATTAATGTTGGTATCTAACAATTTAACTATTAAGGAATGATGAGCCATCACATCAAATGTCTTACTAAAATTGAGATAAATAATATCTCAAGGGGTGCCATAGTCGATGTATCTGCTAACATTTTCATAGAAACACATCAGATTGCTAGGGTATCCTCTGCCCCTTTTAAATCCGTGTTGTTCAATATCTAGTGTTCAATGTTTCACTTATAAGATCTTTAATTAGACTCTCAAGTACTTTACAGATAGATGATGTCAAACTAATAGGTCAGTAGATTTCCCAGTTTAAATGAGGCCCTTTTTTATATATTGGTACTGTATAACATGGGCAGACTTCCATTCTTTAGGTACAAAATGATGCTTCAAACAATGTTAAAAAAATAAATGTAAGGGATGGGACATGGAATCAGTGAGTAAGTATAATATGTGTCCACTAATATTGTCTGGACCCGGAGAATATTTATTTAATGATTTGAGTTTCTCCAATACCATACTGTCTGATAATTGGATCAAAGATTCATTTGCTACATTTATAATTACGTCATTTTGAATGGATTTATGACTAAATACATCACAAAATCTATGATTTAAGATATTGGCCGTATCTAGAGAATTATGACAAAGTTTTGAGTTATCCAAAAGAGGTCCAACCTGACAAGTAGGTTTTTTAAGAGAGTTAACATAATAATAGAACATCTTGCCATCATCTTTACTGGCATTTTTAGCAAGATTCAGTTCCCAACCCTTTTTGCCTTTCTTATCAAATGTTTACATTTCTTTTGAATTTTAAGATAAGCAGACCAATGCTTTTTTTTCTTAGATTTTAAGTATATAGCATATTTATTATTTTTTTTGTCTTAATATTCGTTGAATGGTTTTGGATAGCCATTTCGGTCTTTGTTTTTCTTGCCCATACTTAATAGTGGATGCAATGAATTTATCTCTTAATTGTAATAATGTATGCTTGAAGAAGTCCCAACAATTTTCGGGGTTAGATGAGGTCATAATGTAATCTCATATGATGCCATTTAGTACAGTAGAAATACTTAATAAGTCGGCCTTGTTATAAAGATAAATAATAGTTTTATTACTAATAATAATAATGACTGTCTGTTCTAGAGAAAACTTAACTGAACAGTGGTCACTATTACAGACAGGAGATGAAATAATGACACCTTGTATGTTAAAATGACTACTGTAAAAAAACAAGATCTAAAATATTGTTCCCCCTAGTTGGAACTAATATACATTGTTGGATGTTAAGTTGTTTAGAGCAGGCTAAAAGTTTTTTGCCTGCACTGGTAAGTGCAGTTCCTTTCTTCCAAAATATGTCACCCAAATTACAATCCCCCATACATAACATGGAACCATTTTTACAAGCATTTTCAAATTCTGTAATGATACCTTCTGTATAAGTGGTACCTGTGCTCAGAGGTCTGTAACAGACTCCCAGTATAATGTTTTCTAAACCTGTTAAAAGTTTCACCCATTCTGATTCAATATTAACATCAGAGTCTTTGATTTAATCTGATATTTCCACAGAATCATAGACATCTTTGATTAGTAAGGCCACACCACCACCTATTCTATTAGATCTATTCCATTTATTGATTTTAAACCCTGGAACAATACAGTCCCAGGCTGAATTTTCAGATCCCCAAGTTTCAGTAATTGCAGTAATATCAACTTTGTCTTCAAGAACACATATTTTAAGCTCATCAGTTTTGCTATTTAGACCTCTGGCATTAAAATAAAGAAATTGAATATGGTGTGAAATACCTTGATTGGGCACTGTATGGTCAGTATTTATGTTAAGAGAGGATGGAAGAGCAGACCTCTCCCCATGTGGAATTAGTTTAAATGTTGATTAATAAGTTCTAGGAATTGTTTCCCCAGGAGAGATGAACCACATCTGCTAAAATGCAGTCCATCCCCGCTATATAGTTCAAAATGACCAGTAAATTCTTCCCAATGAGTTATACAGGATATATGTTGATACCTACACCACTTCCTGAGCCAATCATTATATTGGTGCATTTTCAAATTCATTGATTGGAGGGCTTTAGGAATAGGGAGACTTTCTGACATAATGATATCACATCTCATCTCAGTTCAAATATTAGTTAAAGCAACTGTATGCTGCTTAACAGTAAGTAAGTTCTCTCTGCCTAAATTGTTAGCCCCAGAATGAACAACAACTATTAACCCCTCTTTCAGAAAGAATATTAGGAAGCATACATGTAATATCTTGTATCTTAGCTCCAGAAAAAGAAGAGCAAGTTTGATTATGTTTGTCAGGATTACAAATAGCTCTATCCAGATGTTTTATTATAGAGTCACCTATAACAAAAGTTTGTCTTTTATCATTATTTACTGAAGTGTGAATATCAGAATTATTATGGGCCAACGCAGTTTCCATTAGATCAATAAGATCACCAGAAATGACAGAAGGGGTTGCAATAAATGGCTTAGGGGTGTGCTCAGTCAAAACAAAAGGGGCAGTGGTAGATAAATTGGGATTTTCCTCTATTGATTTTAATAATGGATCATATCTGCTTTCAGCACTTCAAGTAAAGGCTTCAGCTTTTCTGCCTTTTTTTGATGGCTGCCTGTTTTGAATCTCATACTATCTATTGTCTGATTCAACATTAGGGTCTTCCTCGCTCATTTTTTTTTGTTGCCAGTATCCCAAATTAAAGGCCCAACCAAAGATGTATCACTAGGTGCAGAAGATTGAGGTATACTGCCAGTGTTGAAAGAAACTGATGTTTCAGTCTCTACATTATTGATACTTGGTGGGGAAACAAATTGCTGGGGTGGGCTAAATTTATTCGTAGAGACATATTAATCTGACTTTTCTCCAATTCTAGCATACTTGCATTAAAGAGAGATATATCATTTAGCAAGACCTTATTTTGTGCACATTTGTTGCAAGTAAACTGAATAACAGCCTTATTTAAACTCATTAATTCATACATGAGACATGTATCACATTGTATGCCCATTTTCCCATCCGAAGTAGTAATAGTAGGCACCATGGTTGTTGTGGCAGTAGATTAGACTTGAGTGTTACCTAAACAATAAAGGCTATGAACTTACTACCTCTGCTAATCTAACAGATAGACATCAGGTTGTAGGCTATTTCTGTAGACAAGTTCTGGCCACCTCCACTGCCTACACTGCTGGACACGTCAAACACGCGCCGATGCACATGTCTTTGAGTGCATCTTCACGTGTGCTGATGCGCGCACGCCCGCTCTGCTCACCCACCTCACAGCAGGCTCCCCTAATATAGCGAGTGATGACCCGGTACTGCAAAACCAGAGGTCATACACTCACACACGCAGCACACTGAGCCCCTAACAAAAATAGAGCAAACTGCCCCTTTAACTGCTCTGAACAGTGCAGGGCTGTGGAACACCCTGAAAATACAGTGTTCCTGTGATGTGAATTTAAAAAAATCTGTCAAGAGTTTAGGCACAGTAACGCTGCCCACTCTCACTGAGCGGTACGTCTCACTCCTCTACCTGTTCCAAAATAAGAATCAGGGCTCCAATAGTCAGTATACACAAGCACTCACACTAAAACACATTACTACACAACATAAAATAAGGCAATGCCTTTTAGCTCTATCAAGTCAAAGTAATGAGTGTGTCAGATCGACCATACACCTCAGGTCTTAGAGTACATCTGTTTTAGATGGGGCTCTGAGTTTTAAAATGACATTTCTGGGGGGTTATACCCCCCAAAAAAGACAGGGCTGGCATCCTCAGGACCCAACTAGGTAAACCCAACAGTCAGTGTCTACTTAGAGGTTCTCAAATTTAAACGCAAGGCTTTTTTCCTCTCTCACTAACTGAAAACAAGATGGTGGCAGCAAGAAAGTTAAAAGGCCATTTGTGAAAGGAAAATTGTACTTCCAACACTTTCATGAGACACATAGAGGTTTGTCTAAGGAGAGTCATTCACAACAAAGATATTCTTGATCGAGAGGTTTCCATGGCAACACTAGACCTCGAGAGCGAAGCTTGAAAGGTTGTCCATTGACATAGAGACCTCGAGATCGAGAATATCCTTGTCTGTGAATGAGTCACCATTGACAGTCTTTTATAGTCCAGGCAAGTTTTTAAAAGTATGTCAAGTACCTTCTTGGTGCAGTTTATTCAAGCGCCTCTTCTTTCTTCCGTTCCTCATCCGTTTTCACCGCTGCATGCATAAATGAGTTCGATCTTGATGTGCTGCACCAGTGACATACTCAGTGCAGCACAACAAGATCATGACGCACTGAGTGCAGCACAACAATGCTGTTCCAGGCATGGATTTCCATGTACAGCAGCATTCTACCATTCACTGTGTTTATTTTTCTCCATTGACTATAATGGGAATTTTGTTTTTTGAATAATTTTTGAACAATTTAATATTTTTACACCAAATCTTCAAAAGGCACATCAGTGACCCAGACTACATCTTCCCTGAAGATTTCAGACCAAATGGACAAATCATGCAAGCTGTGAGCATGAGCAAAGAAACACACAAAAAGTCTGTTTGCATTTTTTGGCAACTGTACATTCGACCATAGCCTAATTTGCCAGCTCCAGAGATCTATGGTACCATACTGTGCATGCAAAGATTAGGGCAAATCTGTTATATGGTGGCAAAGTTATTAAGGTGAAAAAAATTTGAGGTTTAACATTAAAGTGCTTACTCAACCCTAAGAGTGCCACTGCTGTGGCACTATAATATATATATATATATATATATATATATATATACACACATATATTATAGTGGTGCGGTCACGCCACTATAGTTAGGGTTCAGTGGTCACTTACATACTAAAGTCAAAAATTTGAGTGTTAATAACTTTGGACCCATTAAATGGATTTGCCTGAAATTTGGAATGTGTGGTGGGACATGCTAGATCCCTTGATTTGCCAAATTGAATTTCGGTCGGACTTACGGTCTTTGTGTAAGAAAATGCTGAAAAATGCAACATTATCTATTTTTGAAGGCAGCTTTTACTATTTTGTGACTTGCCACTCTGCAAGATGGCTCATTTGAAAGAGCTTTGGTGGCTGAACATGCCGCTTTTCATTTGGTGAAAAAATATTAAGGCATTCAAAAGTTATACCACTTTTAAGTTCCCATTATAAATTGTACTGGTGGCTTGAAATTGATAGGATACCTAACTGTAGTGTCATGGATGTAGTTGTCAGTCATTGTGCCTGTAAAATGTTAACAGATGCGGAATTGTGCAACGCTGATGAATGAAAATGTCAAACTTTATAAATGTTATATCTTGGAAATGGTTTGGTCTTTTGCATTGAAATTTGAAGGGCGCTCTCTGCATGTCCCGTAGATGTGAATTGCAGTGTTTACGTGTTGGAGACAATTTGTTTTGCAGACATATTGCGTGACGCAATTTACATGATGTGGACAGTGTTTTGCATTGTGCTGGTGATTTGAGGGTCTTGAGTGGGTGCAAGAGCCGCTCAATTTTGTTGAAAAAGTGATTACTGAAGCATCACGTAGGAGCTACCCCGAGGATAAAATAACACTGGACAGGGCTCACGAGGGGGAAGCAGATTTTTAACCCCAATTCCAGTGTACCCCTCACAGTATTCATCAAACCTCACAACTTCCAACACTGAGAGGAAATTTTATATAAAGCAAGGACAGAAAAAGGTTTAAAGGTGGGAGATATAAACTTTAACGTCTATCGGTTTATCCCAAGAATCTCTACGATGAGAAGAAGCTTTTAATCCCTTAAAAGCCAAATTATGTGCTAAGAGATTAAATCATTGATGTTATATCCTGCTAAAATCAGGTTTATTGTAAATGGCACACTACAGACATTTGATGACCCTTGGGAAGTCCAAGAAGCCTTTGAAAATGTTATTCAGATGAAGCAACTTGAGCTCAAAGAACAACTGGCAACATTCCTCAAAGACTGCTCCATAACCTGATCAGGCCCTTGCACTAGCTCAGTAAATGAACCCTATAATCAGAAATAGAAGGAAAACAGAGAAAGGGGAAAGGAAAGCACAGAAGGGAAAGGAAAGGAAGCAAACAGGGAGAAAGGAAGGTAAAGGGGCATGAAAGGTAAAAAAAGAAGAAGAGGAAGGGGTGGATAAAGGGAGTAGAGAGAGGAGGGGAAGAGGAAGAAATGCAGAAACTAGGGAAGAGTGAAACATTGGAATATTAATTGTAGAAGGGGGAGTGGGGAAACAGAGAGGGGAAAAATGTTAACATTTCTTTGTGGTTTCATTTTTTATTTCCCTCTCTCTCTCTCTCTTTCCTTTTCTCTTTTCCTCTTTCCTATATTTTGGGTTTATGAGTTAAAACAAGATAGGGCACAAGCACAGGGTTTAAAATTTTAGCTCAGTTACGGATGAGCTGTACTAAAAAGAGAATGTTGAAAGGAAAGACTTTGTAGCAAAAGACAAAGAACCTCTGTGCGCAAACACTGAGGCAAGGGTTACCCCAAAGGGCATTTGGCTGGGAAGCCAAGTTTCAAGAAAATACAAAATCACACATGCCCCACAATGCAAAGCATCATGGGCTGCATATGCAAATCACCACAGAATGTTATGCTGGTCCAACTTTAAGCAGAATTGCATGGTGCCGAAAGGCCTCTCACACAGTTTGCAAAGGGTGCTAACAGAAGACATAGACACGTGTTTCGTCCTACCAGGACTCATCAGTATGCCTCGTCTGTTTGACACCCCAGTGGACTGGACCAGCTACCCTAGAGGCAGAGTGCCTTGGATATATTGTGGTGAACCCATTAAAATAAAAAACTATTTAAAAGACAAAGAACCTCTGTGCGCAAACACTGAGGCAAGGGTTACCCCAAAGGGCATTTGGCTGGGAAGCCAAGTTTCAAGAAAATACAAAATCACACATGCCCCCACAATGCAAAGCATCATGGGCTGCATATGCAAATCACCACAGAATGTTATGCTGGTCCCTGCACTCCCAGAAAAATATACCATTTACGGGTTATATTGCACTTTTTCAAAAAGTAAGGAAATTCTGTTCAAAAAAACTTTGTTAATGCATCAGTTAGAGTTGATGTCACAGTGACAAAAGTTTGGAAATTCATTGTTAGGGTTACCCCACTACCACCTCACCCAACCCCCATCCTCCACACACCAACACACATTGGGGTGTGCCATGGGGTCATCAGTCCTAACTCTCACCCCATTCTCCTATACTGTAGCATGTCAGCTTGCTTACACATAGAACAGGGTAAGAGTTGGGCCTGATGAGCCCATGGCACACCCTGATGTCTGTTGGTGTGTGGAGGATGGGGGTGGTTGTGGGGTAACCCAACATTGAATTTCCAAACTTTTGTCACTGTAACATCAACCCTAACTGATGCATTAATTAAGTTTTTTTACAAAGAATATATATATATATATATACATATATATATATACATACACACACACACACATATGTACATATATATATATATATATATATATATATATATATATATGATGCACCTGTGAGGAATCTACATGTGATGCAAAGCATTTATTCCAAGATGGCCAGGTGAAGGAGTCACAAGCACAATGTCCTACTCGGCACCTCCCACTGAAGTTCTGAAAGATACTGTAGATACCTGAGGCTGAATCTCTTTCCTCTGTTACTTCTCGTCTCAACCAATGAAGCGAAGTAAAAATTCTTGTTAGCATTTTTTAAAAATGTTAAACTTCCCTCAGAAAGCTACATTCTTTATCCTAAACCATTTCAGTTTGAACCACGTGCAATAGCAGCTGAAATATATTGTCAATGCTGGTTGTTGGATTTGGGTTAGCTTTTGCTCATTGAGAAGAAAACTGGTTTAAATCTGAATGAGCTGCAGCAAAAAGAGAATGCTGAAAGGGAAGACTTTCCAGTAACTTACATTTGCTGCATGGACAGAGCGAGGGCAAGGGAACTGTACGCCTTGTCAGTGTCCTGCTCGGTACTTCTCACAGAAGTTATTGCAGGATGAGTATTCAATCCTCAATTCCTTATTTTAAATAAAAAGAAGAAGAATAAGGATGAAAAAAAAGATAAAGAAAAAAAACCTCATCTGTATCTCCTAAATGTTAATGTGCCTTAACGAAGCTGTAATCTTTATTTTGAGGCATTTTAGTTTAAACCGAGCACAATAGTAATTGAAACCAAATCCATTATTATTTGCTGGTCATTGGATTCACGCTAGCTCTGTCTCTTTTAAAGAAAATCAGCTCAGTTATGGATGAGCTGTACTAAAAAGAGAATGTTGAAAGGAAAGACTTTGTAGCAATTTGCAAGAGCCGTTTGGTTTAGAACAAGGGTGAGGGTTTTTCTTTCTAAATAGGGGCTTCACTGCTCTATTTTTCCTCTTGCTAGCTAGAATGGTTTAAATAAGTAAAACTTCCTGGGCAGGATAAAAGATACCTGCTCAACAAAGGATCTGGTGAAATGATATTTTTCTGGACAAAATAAGCTCTCTATAAGTGAAAGCAACTCTAAGTGTTTAAAAAATATTGTAAAAGGCCTACAGTGGCAGGGAAAGTACCCTGCTATAGAAATTTGAAGCAGAGTTATACTACCCCTGAAGCAATGTATTTTCTTAAGAAGAACCAGGTGAGTGTGGGTTGCATTCTACCAGACAATAAGATAATTAGCCCTCCCATTCAACAGAAATCTGCAATATGCCCCTTAAAAAAGATAAAACTAAACCAGAGGTGTCTGAATGAGGGCAAACCTCTATGAAAAAGCATCTATTTAAGAGTGGAGATAGTCAAAAGTCTGACACTATATCTAATAAAGAAGTCCCAGTGGAAATGGAAGTAACACAGTTTCAAGGGCTGAGCCAGAAAGGGGTACAGGAACAACTAATGAAAATCAAGGATAACCAAACTATATTAACAACAATGAAAGTGATAAAAGAAGATATTTCTCGTATACTGGGTGAAATGAAGCAAGTAATTAAAGAGATCACAACATCTGTCAGTGAACTAACATCTAGAATGGATGGTTTAACTATCCACTCAGCAGAAATGCAGAATTGAATTTTAAAGGTGGAAGATGACCTAGTACCCCTTATTAAAACCAAAACCTTACATGAAAAACAGTTACAGATATTAATGCAGAAAATAGTGGGGCAAGAAGATCATGCAAGGAAAGGGAATCTGCCAATCTGTAAATTGTTAGAGGGTCTTGAGTGGGCGCAAGAGCCGCTCAATTTTTTTGAAAAAGTGATTACTGAAGCATCACGTAGGAGCTACCCCGAGGATAAAATAACACTGGACAGGGCTCACGAGGGGGAAGCAGATTTTTAACCCCAATTCCAGTGTACCCCTCACAGTATTCATCAAACCTCACAACTTCCAACACTGAGAGGAAATTTTATATAAAGCAAGGACAGAAAAAGGTTTAAAGGTGGGAGATATAAACTTTAACGTCTATCCGGATTTATCCCAAGAATCTACGATGAGAAGAAAGCTTTTTAATCCCTTAAAAGCCAAATTATGTGCTAAGGGAATTAAATCATTGATGTTATATCCTGCTAAAATCAGGTTTATTGTAAATGGCACACTACAGACATTTGATGACCCTTGGGAAGTCCAAGAAGCCTTTGAAAAATGTTATTCAGATGAAGCAACTTCGAGCTCAAAGAACAACTTGTGGCAACATTCCTCAAAGACTGCTCCATAACCTGATCAGGCCCCTTGCACTAGCTCAGTAAATGAACCCTATAATCAGAAATAGAAGGAAAACAGAGAAAGGGGGAAAGGAAAGCACAGAAGGGGAAAGGAAAGGGGAAGCAAACAGGGAGAAAGGAAGGTAAAGGGGCATGAAAGGTAAAAAAAGAAGAAGAGGAAGGGGTGGATAAAGGGAGGAGAGAGAGGAGGGGAAGAGGAAGAAATGCAGAAACTAGGGAAGAGTGAAACATTGGAATATTAATTGTAGAAGGGGGAGTGGGGAAACAGAGAGCGGAAAAATGTTAACATTTCTTTGTGGTTTCATTTTTTATTTCCCTCTCTCTCTCTCTCTTTCCTTTTCTCTTTTCCTCTTTCCTATATTTTGGGTTTATGAGTTAAAACAAGATAGGGCACAAGCACAGGGTTTAAAATTTTAGCCTTGAGTATGATATTAATCAAAGGGGCATCAGGATGCAGTAGTCTTAGTGAATGTTATGGATGGCACTTCTCGACATTCACAGGAATACTAAAGGGGAGGAGAAAAAAGATTCTCCCATCGGTGGGAGGGTGGTTTGGGTTATATTGTGAATATAAAATATTTGTTCTGAGGTTTATCAGCTATAATTAACGTCTGGTTTTCAGTCACAAAATTAATATGCAATATATTTTTATTAGCCAAGGGTCCAAAAGAAGGATGGTATTTATTAATAACTATCTGTATAAATGGGTGAAGATTTGAGGATAGCTTCCTGGAATATAAAGGGTCTAAAAAATAGACTTATAATGCATAAAGTTATAAAATATCGAGATCTGCACAGAATAAATTGTATTTGTCTCCAGGAAACACATTTCAACATCCAAGATGCAGATTTGTTTTCCAAGTACTGGGGAAAGAGGGCCTTTTCTTTTTATCGCAACAATTCAAGAGGAGTTGCGATATTATTTAAAAAGGAAAGTGTAACACCTGAAATAATTAAGATTTATACTGATTTGGCTGGTTGATTTATCATCATGGAAATGCAGTTATTTCAGATAAGACTTACCATTGCTACACTTTATGCACCTAGTGAAAACTCTCTAGGTTTTTTTAATGAGTTCTTTTTGCAGCTGACTTTATATACTCCACAATATATTATTACAGGAGATTTCAACTTAACCTTAAACAAGATTGATCATAATTCAGATACAAATTTGACTTTTAAGTCATCTGTTAATGTAATAAAGTAACACCAAGTGGATTTTTCCCTAACATAAGAGTTTTTTTCTTATTACTTACATGTACACAGGTCATATTCAAGAATTGATTATTTTTTGTGCTCCCAATCTCTTCTTTATTTGGTAAAGAAGGTGTAGTATCCAAGTATATATATCTCAGACCATTCACCTTGTCTCTTATTATTAAAGACTGAGCATTCCTATTACTCCTATATTTGGTGAATGGACAGCTCTGTCTTACAAAAAAAGTATCTGACTGCAGTTATAGGACGAGAAATTCAGGAATTTTTTTCACATAATAATTATCAAGAAACATCAGTTAATAATTTATGGGAATCTTTTATGGTCTGGGTTAGAGGCCTGTTTCAAATTGAAGAATGGCAAAGGAAAAAAACCTGGGATCTAAATCAGAAGAAATCGGAACAACATATTAGTGACTTGTACTCACAACATAGTGCAAATTTTGATCCTCAGGTATTTAAGGCTTTGATACAGGAAAAAGCAGAATATGACAACATTGCCACTGAACAAGCAGAAAGTTTGATATTGCAAATCAAAACTAATTACTATTTATACTCTGACAAATCACTAAAACTGCTCTCATGGCAATTAAATAAAGAAAAATAACAAAATACAATTCATATTATACAGAACAAAGATGGGACACTTATTAAAAACCAAGTACAGTATAATAAACATTTTTTGATGTTTATAAAAAATTATATCGCTCTCAATTATCAAAAAATTACTTAAAGGTAAATACATTTCTGGAAAGAGTACCCCTGCCCACCCTACCTGAGTATTTATCCAAGTCTCTAAACTCTGAGATCAAGAAGGAAGAAATCATTACTGCAATAACTCAGCTACCCAGAAATAAATCGCCTGGACCTGATGGACTTTCAACTGATTTTTATAAGACATTTTTGAATATAATTTATCCCATATTGTTAAATTTATTTAATTCCTTCAGCTTAGTATCTCCAATTCCATTTACATTTAAACAAGCAGTAATTCATTTGATACACAAAAAAGGTAACGATCCGGTCAAATGTCAGTCATATCATCCAATCTCCTTATTGAATGTTGATTATAAAATATTTACTAAGATATTAGCTATAAGATTACAGTCAGTCATAGATCATTTAGTACACAGAGATCAAAAAGGGTTTATTAAGGGCTGAAAGATTAATGATAATATTCAAAGAACCATTAATATAATCGATGCAAATTTACAACTTAACAAGGTCCTTTTGTCGACCAATGCTGAAAAGGCGTTTGATAAAATTGAATGGCAGTTTATTTTTCAAACATTAGAAAAGATGCAAATTGGACATAACTACATAAACTGGATAAAATTAATATATCAGACACCACAAGCTAGAGTAAAAACAAATAACAACATCCCAGAAAGTTTTCATTTATTCAGGGGAACTCATCAAGGGTGCCCATTATCTCCTTTGATTTTTGCTTTAATCATGGAGCCCTTGGCTTGTTCAATAAGGAATAACCAGAATATTAAAGGCATAACAATTTATCAAAAAAATCATAAAATCAGTCTCTCTGCGGATGATACTCTGTTTTATTTATCAGATTTTGCTCATTCATGAGAAGAGATGTATTGAGTTATAGCCGGGTTCGATGTTGCCTCAGGATATACAGTTAATTGGCAAAAATATTATGTCATGACATCTAACAATAACCAGATGGGAGATTTACCCCGGTCCCGTAAGTGTAGTATTACGTCAAATATTCCTTATTTAGGAATCTGTATCCCAAATAACTTAGACTAAATCAACCAAGTTAATTATGATCTATTATATATATATATATATATATATATATATATATATATATATATATATATATATACAACAGTAAATGATTTAAAGAGATGGCAAACTCTACCTTTAACAAATATAGGTAGAATAAACATTATAAAAATGAATATTCTACCCAAATTTAAACATTTGTTTCAGAATATTCCCATACATCTCCCAGAAATATATTTTGGAAAAATAAGAAGGATGGTGACTAGATTTGTGTGGCAAAATAAACACCCCAGAATAGCATATGACACTTTAACAAGATCAAAGGAACGAGGAGGCATGGCTCTTCTGGATTTCCATAAATACTATATAGCTGTGCAAATTAGTGCAATTTGGTACTTGATTAAGCAAGACTCGGTGGTAACTTAATCTAGTTCTATAGAATAACATCTCAGTAAATTAACATTGAAACATTTTTTGTTCATCCCATATAACAAGCAAAACAGATTTAATAATTAATAAATGTATTAGTAATTTATCCACACTTACTGTGTTAAGAGCATGGTATGCAGCACATAAGATGATTGCTAATAAGATTGGGATATCTCAAGAAACTCCATTATTTGGAAATCCTGCATTTAATATATTTCTAATGGATAAAACTTATAACATCTGATATAAACAAGGTATTACACTATTCGGACATTTGTTTAGAGGGGAAGAAATGAAAACTTTTGGTCAGTTAAATGAGGAATATCATTTAAGTAAGGGTAACATATTTCAATATTATCAGCTAAAGAGCTATATTAAAGAAATTAATGGCAAGCTAACTTTGTGGAATAACTCACCATTATTTGAGGCCTTGTCAATTAAAGTTAGTAATAGTAATTTAATAGCAATAATTTATAAGATACTACGGGGTGGAGCAGATGATGATTTAGCTAAATTAAAGGCTAAATGGCAACAAAAACTTGGAATTATTATTAATGATACCTTATAACTGGAAATTTTGAAAGCCCCATTTGTTAACATAAAAACATCCAAATTGCAACAAATACAATGTAACACCACACATAGGCCCAGATATTCAAACTGTGCCCAAAAAGTGCACTATAGCAGGAGTAAGCGCAAGTCCATTGCGCCCATGCGCAAGAGGCGTGATATTCAAAAACTGAGCCAGCCAAACTGCTCCTACAGTCAACGACTGAATATTGCACCACCTGCACCATAGCGCAACTAGGGAGGAGAAGCTGAGCAGATCTGATGTGCCATAGTGCAACAAGGGATGTTCAGCTGAGCAGTCCAGAGGCGCCATAACGCAACCAGGGATGCCCCCCCCAGCAGCAGGGTGGCGATGCAACTGCATAACCAGGGAGGTAGGGGCCCACCACCCATGCCATAGAAGGGCACAGGAACACACAGCAGAACAGACATCATCCCCCCACACCCCATTCACTGCACAACTGGGGGAGGGCTGGAATAACCACTGGCCCATGGAGACAAGCAACCAACCCACAGCTGGGCCATAGTGCCCCATCACACCCCCCAGCAAGCTGTGACTGGCACACAAGGAGGGCTGACCACCCCGTGCCACACCATCCCTTCAATTCAGAGCATACTCTGCACCGTGACCCCCAGACACCCTGCCCAGAAGCAGCATCCACCACTGCAGCAAATCCCATGCATGCCACCACCCCCACTGTGACAATGCAACCCTGTGCACCACAGAACCATGCAAGGCAGCCACACCATGAGCACCCATCAGTGGGTGGCAGCACAGAGTGATGCAATGATGGCATACACAGTGCCACCATGCACAGCTCCCCTGAGGTACAGCTGAGGGACTAACCATGTGTCGGCACACGAGGTACCCCACACGGGACAGGGCATGCCCCAGACACCACCACCTGTGGTACAGCACCCTGCACACTCTCCCAATGACACACCACGACCCAGCACTGGCCACAACAGCCAGTGCAGACACCCACAGTGGTGCGTGGAAGCATGCACCATGCCAGATGCCACACAGTGCATGGACAGACACCCACCCATACCCAAGGGCACGACAACACAGGGACACAGTGGTGGGTCAACCAAGCCCCCAGCATGAGCCCATGTAAACTGTGCACACACAACCCGCAGTCCTCCATGGCACTGGAGTGCCAGCCACCCTGCACAGGCACTGTGGACCTGTACTTCACCAGCATTTTCCCAGAGCACAAGTCACAGACAGTGGTGCACATCCCCTGCAACACACACAAGCCACAGCATGGAGGTGGGTCAACAACTGTGGAGGCCACAGTGTCACCCAAGGCAGACATGCACCACACCAGTGACAGGAGGCAACCCAGCATTGTGATGGGTACAGTGACTGCCCTGCATGGACAGCCACCACTGACATGCCAGCAGACCATGCAGGTCACAGACATGCATGGGTGTCAGCTGCACAGGCCATGGACAGGCTGACAGGGGCACCATGGACACAGAGCATGCACAATGGACCACTGCACACAGTCATTCAGTGCACAGGGCACAACACACACACCACAGACACTGACTGAGAGCTACCCCCACACCATAGCCACCTCCCCACGGACACACACATACCCATGACTGCACCACCCCTGACGCCATGCACACCACTGCAGCTGAGCACGATAGCCCGCTGCAAATCAGAGACCACCACAGTATTCATATCAAAGATCTGTATTCCAAAACAATATCAAAATGAACTATATACAATACTATATACAAAGTTGGGGGGGAGGGCCACAAACAAGGTGGGGGTGGGTAAGGGGCAGGGGTGAACAAATAGGACAGGAAAGGAGGGGTGTGAGGGTGGGTCCGGGGGGTAGGGGATATCAGGGGCAGAGGGACTGAAACCGGGAGCCCCACTCCCCGCTCTGGCTGCTCCGCTGCTGGTGCCTCATGCAGACCCCAAGCTGGTCGATTCGTTGAAGGATTTCTAATGACGCCCTTGCCACAGTCAAGATCTCCCTCAACGCCTCCCTGATCTCCATCAGCTGGCGGACACCTAGGACAAGGGAGCACAGTCAATAGGTGTGAATGCACAGCCCCATACAGCCAACCACTGTACATGGCTTACGGCTGTGAGACATGCCTCTGTGATGGTGTGTGACCACCCACAGTGATCACGTCCACAAGACCTGCCCACCCAGGTGCATACAGCCATGCGGAATGCTGCACACACCCACTGTCCAAGTCATGCACAGCACCACCGTGGCTGTTTAGTGACATGGCGATGTGGTGCGAAGGCAGTGGCACAGCCATGTACCCGGTGCACGCATGGACCACCATTGATGCACTCCCAGACATGCAGTGCCACTGGACAGTGCTGACTGTAACAAGTTGCGTGCACGGCAGTGGTGTCAATGGATGGTGGTCATGCCCAGCTGCCCACCCTGTTACACAGCATGCAATAGTAATCATGGAGGTATGGCACTCACCATCATCGGGCTGGTCCCTCGGGCTCTGTGGACTGTTTCACCTCCTCGCATCCCTGTCCTATTGGTGGCGCTGCATTTCACGGGCTAGTCACCACTCCTCAAGCCCTGTGGTGCAAACATGGAGAGAGAAACATCAGTACAATCCTGTAGCAAAGTCCTCTTGTCCCCAGGTGTGTGCCCTCCCACCCAGCCAGACCCACCCACCCCACACTTTGATAACACCACCACAGCCAACACTGGACAGTCCCTCCCCCATGTGCTGGACACATATAACCGTGATACCCATAGGGAAGATAAAAGTGTGTTGACATAACTCCTACCTGGCCGTGGCATCATGCCCCTCCTGGCACTTCCCTGCAGGCGGGCAAGCAGGTCTGGCTCTCCCTGCCACAGGTTGTCTTACCTGTGGTGGCACTGCTTTGTTGTCCACCCCCTTCCTGTGGCCTCCTCTAGTGCAGTGGCCACCTTCTCCCACACCTGGCTCCTGGACCTGTCCAGGGTACCTCCCCAAACAGTGGTCCATGGAGTGGCTCCATTATGGCCACTAGGTTGACCAGTTCTACCTGGCTCCACTGTGCAGCCCTCCTCCTCACCATTCTCCTAGCTCAGTCAGCCAAAATGGTGCTCTGCAGCACGGCTCCCCACGTGCAGATGCTGCGCGGTACAGCGCTGCCATTCCCTATTACACTGTCACTGAACAGTGCAATAGTGGTGCACCCATGTCTGATGCATGGCACCTAGGGGCAAAGGTCAGGCAAAGGGTCAAGGGGCTCTGGCGCATGGACAGGCACAGCGCCATTGCAACCCAATGCATGTAGTGTGATTGGATGCCTGTGTGCTACCTCCAGTAGTGGCCTACCATGCTGTTGCCCCAGTGCGCCTATGATGGCCCAGTGCCACAGCGCCATGTAGGTGAACATCGCTGTAGCACCACTGGCATTACGGTGACTGTGCCCTGCATTACTTCCCGCACACAGCACGTCAGCAGCACGGCAGACACCTGTGTCAGCAACCCGGGCATGCACAGTGAGGTGTGTACTGCGCATGTCACAGAACTGCACCCTTGGCTCAGCACGTTCAACACAATTGCGCAAAGCACAACAGCGTGATATTCAGTCATCATATGCAAAACAGCTAATCAGCCATTCAATGGTGCAGCACTGCAATTTGCATCCGCTTAAAGTTGCGCCTCGCTTCATTTGCATGTGTTGCACTATAAAAGTGTGACATTGGGCTGCACTGGCCATAGTCGGTTACTGCAGTCTATTGGTGAGTTGCACCAGCGCTCTGTGCAGGAGTGCAAGAAGAAGATGGGCACAGACAGGAGGAGGATAAAGGAGAAGGTGGCTGCCATCAGGGCAGCATGAGCTGTGACAGGTGGGGGACAGCCGGAGGTGGTACACCTGACCCCACAGGAGAAGAGCGTTGCTGAAAGCATGCAGCATTGTGCCATTGAGGGTGTTCCAGGTGGTGGCTTCCAGACGGGTGGTAGCCCATCACTGCATGGTAGGTCATGGTCTGTCTATGGGGGGGCAGGGTAGGTCACATGCAGTAACACGACTTTGTTTTCCCTTACAGATCTTGAGCATCTGCATGGGTCAGTGGTGGTGGTCTGTCCACTGAGGACAGTCAGTTGGAGATGGAGGAGGGCCCATCCACCTCCACAGGTATACGTGGCTCTGTGCGACAGTGGGCCTGCCTGGCTGTCCACACTGATGTTGTTGGAACAGGTGCGGAGGCGGCTCTGCCCATGTCCCAGCGTGCCAGTGTCCATGGATGCCAGCATGCTATGACTCGGGCCGGTGCCGGCTCCGTCACCGATGATGATGTCACTAATGGCATGGGCAGTGACATGTGTGTGCCACAGGATGGCCACACAGCAGGTAACATCACAGCCATGGCTGTGGGTGGTGCTACCATGGAGGCCTGCGTGTCAGCACAGTCCCAGCCTGTGCCTGTCAGCACCAGTGGGGCAGCACTGGTGTGTGTACAGGAAAGTGGGACTGTTGCGGCCACTGTGGTGGCACCAGTGAGCCCTGGGGAGTGGCAGCCGGAGGAGCAGCATCAGCAGTTGGCCAATGGGCTTGGGGGTACAGGGTCAAGGGGCGGTGTCTGTGCACTGCCTGTGGACATGCCCACACCTGGTCCTGGTGTGCAGCACCCACCCTCAAGGGGTGCTGAGTATCAGGGCCACACACACCCTGAGGGACAGGCTGCCGAGGAGGCAGATGATCTCTTGGACAAGCACACCCACCTACTGCAAGCATCAGTCCAGCAGCAGATGTGGCTTGCGATATCGGTGGATGCACTGCATGCGGCTCTGGAGTGGGCAGAGGAGCATCGCAGCAGAGACACCGCTCTGATCCTGGCAGGGATGGACCTGTTGTGGGATGATGTGACCACTGCCACTGATAGGCAGACACAGGCATTCACTGCTGTCATGGCCACAATGGGCACACAGTCATGTGCCCATGCGTCTCAAACACCACACAGTGCACTGTCCACCCCCCGTTCCCAGCGTCGTGTGACACCTTCCCTGTAGACACCGGGTTCAGCTGTGGGCATCCCGAGCACGCCTGGTGCAGGCATGTTTGGTGTGCTACAGATCCCTGTGCTAGCATGGTCACGTTCACACAGTGGAACCCCTGGGGGACCATCGGTGCCACCCCATGAGGCCAGTGGTCAGCCTGTCAGTGCTGGCGGGTCTTGGCAGGGCTACCCACGCATCCATGGTGGCCGGGGCACTGTGTCGCATGACTGACCTGTCTCCCAACATGGCTACTGTCTTGTGCTGCCCTGTGTGCATTGTGTCTTTCAGTGGGCATTGCACGGGTGGGTACCCGGCCCTGCACGTGGACACACAGTCCATCTGCACACCCTCCCAGCTGCTGTCCACAGTTGCATGTGCATGATGATGCCTGCATTGTGCTGTACACCAATGTGCAATGGTGCTCAGCATCTGACACATGCACATGGACAGACAGTGGGCGTGGTGGTCTGTGGACATGTGTGTGGCTAGGGGTGGCATTCTGGGTTGGTGTGCCTCCTACCCTTTGTGCATGTTTGGTGTGTTGTGTGTGTGTGTGCGTCTGTGTGTGTCCGTTTGCATGGCATGTTAGACCTCACCCATCCCTGGTTGTGTTTGTGGTTCCATGCCCTGCCACTTCCCTTGATGGCATGCACCTCTGGTGTATGTCCATGCGTGTTTGTGGGTTTTGCCTTAGCCACTGTTGGTTGCACATGGCCCCATGGCTTACCTAGGTTGGCTGAAGTGCTCCTCCGTGATGGTGTCCTGGTGCAGCTGTGCCAGCCGGAGCAGTCGGGGGTCCCGTCACCCAAGGGGGGGCTGCCCATCACCATCATCACCGGCGACCTCATCGTCCCCATCACTGTCCCCCTCTTCGACCTGTACGGCTATCCCACATTCATTGGCCATGTTGTGCAGGATGCAACAGGCCAGGAATAGCCCGCAGGCCTTTAAGGGGCTGTACTGTAGGGCACTGACAGAGGTGTCCAGGAAATGGAAACGTGCCTTCAGCATCCCTAACACCCACTCAATGAAATTATGTGTGGTGGCGTGTGCCTCACTGTAGCATTGCTGCAATGGGGTCAGGGGCTGCCGGTAGGGTGTGAGCAGCCAGGGATGGAGTGGGTATCCACTGTCACCTGTGTGTAGAGGGTAGAGGTTAGGTTGGCAATCAGCATCGCCCTGCCCCGGGCCATGTAGGCCACTACCCATGTCACCTCTGACCATGCCCCCCCAGGCCCTATGATTGTCCATGTGGTTTGCATACTCACCCACTAGGTGGCCAGTGGGGATATCCCCACTCTTGAATCTGTGGCACAGTGCCGACTGGTGCCAGATGAAGGCATCATGTGCTCCCCCAGGGTGCGTGGCACAGACATTGATTATGCGCCCCCTGGCATTGCACACCACCTGGCAGTTGATGCTGGCATAGCCCTTGCGATTGATATATGTGGCCCCCTTGGGGCCAGGTGGTGTGTGGATGGCCACATGGGTGCAGTCTATTGCCCCTAGCATGCCAGGCATACGTGCTACCCTGTAGAACTCCTGTATGTTTGCTGTGCACTCCACTGGTGTGCTGGGGAAATGGATGTACTCCACAGCATGTGGCAGCAGTGCGCTGAGGAATTGGGTGAGGTGGCATGACGTGGCCAACTGGGTTATGCCTGTGGTGGCCCCAGTTGGTCTCTGGAAGGTACCCGTGGTGAGCAATCACATGCAAGCTGTCACTTTCATCTCCACTGACAGGGCATGGCTCCGTCGTGTGGGTGCCTGCATCACATCACTGCACAGCTCACAGAGCCATCTCAGAATTGCCGATTCAGGTGGTACCAGCCCACAATCTCAGTATCACTGTACAGCTCGAAGCTGGTGCAGGCTCGGTACTGCCTGTTGGGGTATACCGACGAGGCCCTTCCTATGGCCACGCCCCCCTGCTGCCTGCCTTCTCACCCCCTCCATTACGGCCTCCATCTGGAAGGTGGCACTGGCCATGTCCCTGGCTTGTGTTCACCCCCCCAGCAGCTGTTACTCTATTCCCCCTGCTGTACTGACTGCTACTTCCCCTGCACCAGGAACACCTGCCTGTGCTTGCCTCACTGCTGTGTGGTGTACTTTTCCCTTCTGCACTGTCTCCCCACACCTTCTCCTGTGGCTGTTGCTTCCAGGTGCCCTTTCCTGCCTGGCCCTTTGTGTCCCTGCTGCCCAGTTTTCCCTGCTATCTTTGGCTCTCATGTGGCTTCCCTGTAGCGTTCTTCACCTCTCACTTGCTCCCTTTTATTTTGGCTCATTTCCGCTATGGCACAACTTCCGCTTGCTCCCCTATTGTGCACGACGCAAGTTGTTAAATATCGCACTGCGCCATTTATGTATGGTTCCTCCCCTTTCAGTTGCGCATGCATTCATTATCATTGCGCTGTTGCTCAGCATGATTTGGGGGCACAACTTCCTCCTGCTGAATATCGCAGAATGGCACATTTTCGGACTTGCACAGGTGCAACTCTATTGCGCATGGCTCAACTCTTTTGAATATCTGGGCCACAGAGTTTATTTTACTCCATCAAAATTGCATACTAATGATATTACTATTAGTTCCAATTGTCCTCGATGTGGGTGTACTTCTGGTACTTTAGTACACTTGTTGCATTCTTGTCCAAAGCTGTCAAATTTCTTGCCGAAATTTTTCAATGTTTGAATCGTACCTATAAACAGAATGTGCAAATTACCCCTCAGGCAACTTTACCATTAGTATTCGATTATTTTGATGCATTGAAAAATTCTGTAAGAATAATATATATATGAGCAATGATCATTGCATGAAAATGTATTTTATTAAGATGGAAGGACCCCGACGCCCCAGCGCTTCAGATGTGGGTAAACTACATGATGAATGTGATGATATTAGAATGTTTATATTATATGAAAAATGATCAAACAGATTTATACAATTTGATATGGACCCCATTCCAGGAAATAGTAAAGAATTGTAATATCAGCTAGTTAGATCTTAATTTAGATTGTAACTTTTGGACCCTTGGACAGGCATGGTGGTATGTCAGATGATGATAGGAATTCAGCACAATCTCTACTGATTGAAAAATTATGGAAGAATATAACTGAAAAAACCTATACTGAGCCATTCTGAAAGGAAAAAAAAAATATTTTATATATATTTATAAAATGGGTAAGAAAAATGAGTGAAAATCCAATGTTCTGATTGGATAAAACATGTCACATGACTGTGCATTATTCCACAATGACCACACGCCTCCCAGTATGACTGCATGCCTGAACTACTTTCCAGCCCTCAGAACCTTCTCACCAGCACTAGGTAAGATCATGCCACATCTGCCTCAGACAGGCTGTCACACACAGTTGGCACCCACAGCCTACCACCCACAACCATAAGAAAATCAACATACTAACTGTCCCACACTGTATTCGTATGGTTGATCCTGTCATAATTTTTATCCTTTCAGCCAATAGTTATTTTAAAAACAATGTATGGTTGATCCTGCCATTTTCAGCATCATTTCACCACTTTCACTTACTACTTCTAGTGCAGCATCAACAAACAGCATTAAGCCTGGTAAAGCACATGCATCAGGTTGATCCTGCCATATTTTTTTCTTATATTTTAAAAAAAAGCCCTTAAAATAAAACAATATCTAGTTGATCCTGCGATTCTCAGTGTCTTATGTCGCAGCCATTTCCACTTGCATCCCTGTAGTGTAGCGAGACCAAGCGGTGTTAATATTGGTAAAGGACATGCTACCACAAATTTAACTTATTTTTGTAACATCAGTTTAGTTTGAATTAGATGGTGGCTTCAGAAGGAAAGACACAACTGGGAGTGAGCATTGCTATAGCAATGGTCACTCCTGCTTGTGTCTTCCCTTCTGAAGTCACTGAATCACTTGCTCACCTCTATGTACAGTTGGTGGCTTCCTTCACAAAATTCTAACTAAACTGAAGTTAAAAAACAATTCACATACTTTTATGAGACCAGATGTCTTATCTCAAATGTGTGCCAGCACATTCTTTACCAACATTAACACCGCTCAGTCACGCTACACTACAGAGTGAAAGTAAAAGTGATTAAAGGGTAACATGGGCTGAAAATCGCAGGATCAACCAGATACACTTTTTAATCATTTTTTTCTAAAAAAAAAAACATGGCAGAATCAACCAGATAAATTTCACCTGTAAATTAAAACCTGTTACAATTATTACAGGATCAACCAGATCACTTACAGTACTGTGAATTAAACATTCACTTGTGCAAACAAGGAATACTTTTTCTCCTCTCCACCTCAAATATTTGTGGGCATTTTATAAGATAGATAACCCACTACAGGGTGTGCAGTCATGCTGTGGTATAAGCACACCTTGGGTATTTGAATGCACACCAAGGTGTGCGTATATCAGAGAATGACTTCATGCCCTGTAGTGGGTTATCTATTGCATATGTGTATATATATATATCTATATATATATACAGTATCTATATATATACATGTATATATATATATATATATATATATAGATAGATATATAAAACACATAGGGGTGCAGTTGCGCCCCTATAGTTAGGGTTGAGTAGACACTTTAATGTTAAACCTGAATTTTTGCACTTTAATAACTTCTCAACCATGTAACAGAGTTGCAGAAAATTTGGAATGTTGTGTTCTGTGGGGTAGATCTCTTGACATACCAAGTTTTGTGGTGGTCGAATTGGTTGATTGTGCGCCAGATATCATGAAAAAATGCTAAAATTCCCATTTTGTGCTGTTTCTTCCTCATCGTGCTGCAGCCAAGTCATCTGGAATTTTGGTCTGCAATTTTCTGGGTAGAAGAGCTTGCTCCAAAGAACAAGCCAGCATTAGTTTGGTGAAAAAATATTAACCCGTTCCAAAGTTATTACATTTTGAAATTTTGGGTTCTGAGCATACTCCGTTCAATCTTTGGAATAGCTGCGTGGAACGAAATAAGATTTTGGTCTGACAAAAAGGATTTTGACATCTCATGAAAAAGCATCCTTAGACTTATATTTTTGTCAGCCGCCCTCTTTGTTTGTTTTTTTTTTAGCCCAAATAAACTGCCATAATTCTGCCCAGGGATGTCTTCTGCCAACATCCAAGTATGTATCTTGTTAATCAGGATGGCCTTTATTGTTGTGTTCCTTTTACTTTAATTTTATGTTGCCTCAGAATGCTTATTTTTATGTTTTAAAATATTTTTACGTGATTTGCTTCCGTTCTTTTTTGTGAGGTGTCAAAATCCTTTTTCACATCATGAAAAGATTAGGACATCTCAAGAAAAAGGATGACTTTCTTAATCCTTTTTCTTTAGATGACCAAATCCTTTTTCGCCAGCAAATTCCTTTTTTGTTTGATGACATAATCCTTTTTTGTGATGCAGAAAAGGATTAGGATTTCTATAAGTAGATGGCCCTGACAATAATCCTTTTTCATGATGTAAAGTAGGATTTTAATACCTCATGAAAAAGGAATTCATTTGGCGAAAAAGGAATACCGAAAGGGTCATCTGGTTGGAAAAATCCTAATCCTTTGTCGCATCACAAAAAAAGATGAGGACATCTCACAAAAAAGGAATTTGCTGACAAAAAAGGATTAGGACATTTCACGAAAAAGGATGACTTTTTTAAAAGTCACTTACAAGTCACTAAAAATACTACCAATAGCTTAATTTGGTTCAAGGTCAGTCGGCATTCATCTGTATCCCCTTCCCCAGGGTCGTGCCTGAAAATAGGCAGAATTTGTTTAGTGCACTTACCCGGTCAATAAAAAATAAATAAATAAAAAAAATTTTTGTGAAATGACCAAATCCTTTTTCGCCAGCAAATTCCTTTTTCATGAGCTGACATAATCCTGTTTTGTGATGTGAAAAATAATAATAATAAACTATTTTTTCAGCACAATTCACAGATATCAAAGCATTTTATAAAAATAACAGAGTTAAAATTGAGCCATATATAATTAAAATACAGATAGTAACAGCTAAAATCCATCATTTACTCATTACAGAAGGCAAGACTAAATAGGTACACTTTCAGTGTGGCTTTAAAGCTATCCACCATCAGGCACTCCTGAACTCGACGAGGTAGACAATTCCACAGGGTAGGGGCTACTTAAGAAAATGCTTGAGCACCAGATGACTTCAACTGAAACACAGAAACACAGAATTTGATGGCAGGTAAGGACCACTTAGCCCACCCAGTCTGCCCATTTCCCTACCTAATGGATAAACTGCAGATCCTAGTTAACCAACAACCTACTTCCTCCTACCCCAACCCCCTAGAATTGCCTTATGTCTGTCCCAGGCATTCTTGAATTCCTCCACCATTTTTGACTCCACAACCTCCTCAGGAAGGCTGTTCCATGCATCCACAACCCTCCCCATGAAAAAATACTTCCTTACATTACCTCTGAGCCATTTTCCCTCTATCTTCAAATTGTGCCCCCTTGTTCTTGCACACCTCTTTTTCTGAAAGACGCTACACTCTTGGAACCCTGGGAACCTCCAGCAATCCCTCATCAGTGGAGTGGACTGGTCAGGAGGGGCAATAGTGGCACAGAAGCTCTTGCAGGTAGTACCGTCCCTGTCCATGTAGGGCTTTATAGATCAGCAAGCTGATCTTGTAAGATTTCGATTGTGTGGACAAAGAACACCTTCATGCAATGCTGTTAAAACCTGGTATTTGGAAACACTTTCAGGGCAAAGGAAGAATTGTTGTGGTTAAATAAGTTGTATTGTTTCTTTTAGTTTGTATGTATGTTTTGTTTCTTTTTCTGTTTTATATATTTGTTGTAACCAAATTTTGTACGACCAAGGGTCACCATTTTAAATTAGTTTTACTCAATGGTCTAACCCATTTAATAAAAATGAAAATGAAATGAAGCTGATCTTGAAGGTGATCCTCCACCACACTTGCAGCCAGTGTAGCTCAAACTGCACAGGTGTAATATGGCTAGATCAAGAAAGCCCAGTTAGTAACCTGGCTGCCACATTCTGCACTAACTGCAGCAGGTGGACATCAACCCCTGGTAGTCCTAGGTAGAGGGAGTTGCAGTAATCCAGGTGGGAGGTCACAAAGGCATGGACCAATGTTGGTAAGTCATCATGTGGAACCTAATGTTTAATCTGGGTGATATTCTTCAGATGGTAAAATGAGGTCTTGACAACAGACAACACCTGAGCCTTCTGGATCAGCCCTTCATCAAGAATAATGCCCTGACTCTGCACCCGGTCAGAGGTTTTCAGCTGGCAGTCCCCTAGTACAAGACCAGTTGCTTGACCCACCAAAGACCCCTCAACTCACCGACCTGGATCCACATCCAACACTTCAGTCTTGTCTGAATTCAGCTTCAACCAGTTGGCACTCATCCAGCCTTGGATCTTGGATAGGTAGTTGTTGAATACTGAAACTGCTAAGTCCTATTCAAGAGTAAAAGATATGTACAACTTAGTATCGTCTGCATAGCAGTGAAAACTCAACCCGTATCACCTTACAATGTCCCCCATTGGCAACATGTACAAAGTGAACAACATGGGAGACAGCACAGAGCCTTGTGAGACTCCACATGGCAGGGAGAATGGGACAGAGGAATAAACCCCTGACACTACTGTCTGAAACCTGCTAGTGAGAAAAGATTGAAACCATCCGAGGACTGTATACGACAGTCCACAGATGATCTAGGAGGACTAAGATGGAATGACTCCTCTGATCTCTTACTATAAGGAGGTCATTGAGCACCCGAACAAGGGAAGTCTCAGTACTTTGCCTTTTCCTAAATCCTGATTGGAAGGGATCATAGATGTCATGTATGGCAAGATAGTCCTCCAGCTTCAGCATGACCATTTTCTCAATAACCTTCCCTGCAAAGGGAAGATTAGAGATTGGTCTGCAGTTGGCGAGACTGTCCAGGTCAAGAGAAGATTTCTTGAGGAGTGGAGTCACCACTGCCTCCTTCAGGGAGTCAGGAAACACCCCAGCCTCTAGTGAACACCGGACAATCTCAGCTAGGACCAGGCCAATGACCTTCACACATCCCACAAGGAGATGTGTTGGGTCCGGATCCAAACCACAGTAGGTCAGTTGCATATTCTGGATGACCATAATGACATCCATGTTTGCCACCTGGTCAAAAGCTGACCAAACAGCCCCAGGTGTCGCAACCTTGCACTGACCTCTGCTGCTCCCACTGGACTGAGCTAAGCAGATCTCTAACCTGATGTCAGCAATCTTATATACAAAGAAGTGAGTGAACTCATCACATGTCTCCTGTGACAAAGCTCTCCATAACTGCAGACAGGTTGGATTGCACAGTCTGTTCACAGTTCTGAAGAGCTGAGCTGGTCAGTTCCATGCAGCCATAATCTCACTGGAAAGGAACTCTGCCTTCTTACATGAGATCACAGATTGATAGTCTACATGATGTGCCATCAGTCTAAGCTTGTCAGCATCAAGGCCAAAGGATTAGGACTTCTCTGACCAGATGGCCCTGCCAGTAATTCTTTGTTGTGAGATACCATAATCCTTTTTCGTGACGCAAAAAAGGATTTTGATACCTCACGAAAAAGAAATTTTTCTAGTGAAAAAGGATAACTTTGGTCCATAACTTTTTTCCGTCTTTTGAGATGTTGACCCCAAATTATCAACATGGCCTTTTGGGAACCTCAGCTTTTGAACAAAACAACTGACGTTAAGCAGCTCTCACCCAAAAGGTGATTTCATGGTAGGTTGATAAACTGCAGTGTATTAAGTGAGCATATTACACAATTAATAGCCCTCTGTGGACCAGTGGTTGAATTGGACAATATAACAATATCATCTGCATACAGAATAACATTTAATTTGGTTGTACCTAATTTTGGGTCATCTGTATCAATTTTATCAAGTTCCAGTATTAACTCATTAATATAAATATTAAATAATAGTGGATATATTAAACATCCTTGTTTAACTCTGCAATTTGTTGTTATGGGTTCTGTTAACCTACCATACTTAGAGTACCTGACATGAATAGATGTATTTGTATACATACCCTGAATAAGGCAAAGCAATTTCCCATCAGTGCTCTTATCAGCAAGCAATTTCCACAACATTCTCCTATTCACCCTGTCAAAAGCTGAATGCAAGTCCAAAAAAGCTAAAAAAAATGTGGAATCTTGTTGAACTGGGCTTTTCTAATCTGATGATCTAAAAGATAAATGCAATCTAGCATTGAATGGTTAGATTTGAAACCGAACTGTTTATCAGAAAGAATTTGTTTTTCCGAAACCCAGGTGTCTCTGTAATACAATATGCATAAATATTTTAGCTGATATATTCTGCAAAGCAATTGGTCTATAATTCTCAGTTGATGCCCTGTTACCTTTTTTAAAAATAGGAACCACTTCTGTAATCTTCCAAGAACTAGGAATCGCTTCTGTGTTAATTATATGAAGAAATAACTTACAGTATGCTGAATATCACACCACCAAACAGTATTATGCTGGTAAATTTCTGCCGAGATTCCATCTATTCCAGGTGCATTATTTTTTCTCTGTGCCAAAATTGCCTGCTGTATTTAATTTTTTGTCACCTGATGTATTTTATCTCTTACTACTAATGTCTGATTGTAACTAAAATTATCCTCCAATAATTCTGTTTTATCTGCATGTAACTTTTTAAAATGAAAAACCCATTCTTCTGCTAAAATAGCTCCTTCAATATTTAATTTAAACTTATTATCAGCTATCAATATTATTTTCCAAAATTCCTGATTGTGTTTACCCCTGATCTCGTCCTGCAGTCTAGACCATAATATACCATCATATGCCACTTTTTTCTTTCTTAACAATCTATAATCATTTTTTTACAAAGATCAGAGCTTTATTAAGATTCAAATCTACACTTTTCCTTTGTAACCATGCACTCTTATTCAGAAGTTTTTTATATGTTCAGCATTGGGCATCAAACCATACAGCTGTCCCCAAAATGTTTTTAACTGTTTTCCTATGATTGCTGCTACCTTGTAATTCTTCTTTACCATATTGCACCAGATCTTCATAATAGCCTAGAACATCATCATTTCCAGCATTTATGAACTGTAGTCTCCTATCCAGCACCTCAATTTTAAATAATAAAACATCCATCCTTTCCGCTAGCAATGGATCTCATTTTAATCGCTTGGTCCAGTTTCCCATATGTTCATCCAGAACTTTTTCTCTCAGATTATTTCTCTGAACTTTCACATCAGATGCCAGGTTAATCCTTATTGAGATAGGGAAGTGATCAGAGGTACTATCTTGGAAAACTCAAAAGTTAATGACATGGTGGAAAAGATTTACATCCACCAAAGCTATATCTAGGACTGAGCCACCTGTTTTTGTTGGAAATGTAAAATCCTCTCCAATGTCCCCATTTAACCTTCCATTTAAAATGCTCAAATTCTGTTCAATGATAAACCTCATAAAGATGAATCCTTTTTTGTCTCATTTCTTTTCTCTAGAGTTTCTAGGCAGGACATCCTGATATATCATTTGATCAGATTCATTATATAACTGGTCTTTCTCATTGAGGTTCCCAATATGCACATCCCAGTCACCCATTAACATAACGGGCCAGATATTCAAAGCTTTGCACTGGGCAAAAAACATTTGCATGGGATTAGTGCAGGTCTGCAATATTCAATAGGCCAAATAGTGCGGGCAAGCCACATTAGTGCCGGGCAAACCATAAGCATTTGCAAGGGCCAAAGTGAACATGAATACAGGTGCATTGAGATATTCAGCGATTAGCACCACGCTAAGGTGTTTAGCGTGACTTAGCATGACCCATAGCGCAGTACAAATTACTGCCCAGGAAAATCTGGTCTTAACCCTGGGCAAACAGCTTTGCGTGACATTGTTGCTTTGCATGGTGATATCGTGGCATTAGCGCAGCTTGCATAACCCTAACATATGAGTATGACACTTAGAAACTGCCAAACATGGAGGACACATGCTGCTCACTGACGGCACCGCCATGACACCAACAGCTGCCACAGGTCCCAGTCATGCACAGGCAGTAAGAGGTGAATGGGACCACAGAGGACATCATGGTAGTGTGGCCATATACCACACACCTGCAGACCATACATCTGTAGTGCCCAACAGATACCAGCACACACAGGCAGCACTGTGGGCATGGTGGCCATTGAGGGGAGGGTGTAAGGGTGGCCAGACCTCACCACAGCCCAAGTGTGGCCACAAAACTGGGACACAGCATGCAGTGCACATGGGCCAGTAGTGGGAATACCCCACAGCCCGTGTGCCTGTCAGATCCTATGTGCCCCCCCAGCCACATACAGCATGACTATACAGATGCCACAGCACACACAGCTGGCCATGTATATGTCACTGTGTGCATCACATGCCACAGGTGCAGCATCTGTGGATCACACAACAGTGTAACAGTGAAGTCCACTGTCAGTAAACACCTGCAAGTTGGACCTGTCACTCTGTACAATGCAGTCAGCATCACAGCCCTACAAACCATAGGCAGTGCTGTGTCCCTCACACTACTGGTCCCTTGCTACTGTAGTGTCTGCTGTGCACTGTAGCATGCCCTACAGTGTGACAGTTGCATGCTGCACCACTACCACCTGTGCCTATGCTGTGTTGTCCTCTGGGGTACAATATGCTATGCTATGCTGTACCGTTTACATGTAGCCTGCAGCTATCAATGTGCACTGCCAGACAGACCTACAGGTGGAGCTGCGTTCAGACCTGGCCAGAGCCTGTACTTCCAGACTGACCTACAGGTGGCTCTGTGAGACCCTGCAGTAACGCTGGGCAAACGGCATGCAAATCAGGGCATGATGAGATGCTAATCAGGCTGTATGCCCAGAGTCTGCCTAAGTAGGCTCATTTGCATGTCACTTTTGAATATGACAATTCTTAGCACCGGGCAAACGTGTCTGCACCAGGCAAACAGCTTAGCTCCGTGCTAAAGCCGCGCTAATGTGTTAGCATGGCGCTAATGGTTCAGGGACTATTATACAGTTTTGATCACTGTTCTTTCACATCTGCTGCTGCCTGCAGCAGCACTGGGTTCACATATTTGTTGGCACACACATTGGCCACATAGTTCACCTCTAGCTGCCTCCACGTTGCTGTGCACTGTGTTGCTGTTGTGGTTTGCACTTCCTGGTTGCTATGTTCTGAGCTGTCTTATTCCAGGGCTAAGTTTGCCCTGCACTCCCAGCCCAGTTTACCCAGCCTCATTAACATGCTATATTCAGAAGCTGTTTGCCCTGGGCATTCCTTTTGAATATAGCTTGCTTTGTGCTCCGGGCTAAGTTTGCTCACCAGGCAGTGCTAATTTAGCCCAGGGGCAAAGCTTTGAATATCTGGCCCAACTTGTTTTATGATGTCATTACAGAGCAGATCATCAAGAGATAGTGACAAATCACTTAATTTAAATGAAAATTCCTCTATGTTTAGGCTAGGTGGAAAATAAACATTTATCATTAGTAACGATTCTATAGGGGACATAAATAATTCCAGAACAGTCCAAGAATAATCCATCTTATTAGTATTTATCTGAGTCCATTTTTTTCTTGAATTAACTAAAATAATCAAACCACCCTTATTTCATCCTTTAGCACTACAACATTCTCCAGGTCAAGAATATTGACAATAACCTGGTATCCCAATATTTACATTGGTATCTAACCAGGTTTCTTGCAACAAGTTCAGGTCATATGATTTGAGGGTATTTAACCATAACCTATCATCTGATTTATTTACTAGACTCACAAAGTTCCAAGAAAGAATGTTAATACCAAACTCTTCTTTACAGGGTGGTTTGATGATTTTTTTCTTCATCTCAATCAGACAACTCTAAAATGGACTTATTTGTATAGTGTCTTTCTGGACTTTGTGACAGCATCTCATAACAATTATTTGTTGAAACATTACATAAAAAGGAACAATGTGAAGTAACAGAATCTTCATTTTAACTTACAAGGGAACTTACAGAGCTATCTAACACAGCATTTTTATTGATTCTTTTTCCAAGCTGTTTTCTCCCTCTAATGCATTTATTTAAATCTGGAGTTCCTTCCAATTTATATTTGGTAACTTTAGGTTTTTGTAAATATTTAGTAATAATTTGCTATTTTTTTCCTTTGTGTTAATAAGTATATCATTGTTTTTTGTACGCATTTGTGTTCCTCCCATAAATGTCCCTATTGATTCATCTAGCTGTATGCCCGCTTTACCAAACTCACATCTTGCATTTAATATCTCTTGTCTTATGAAGCTATTCCTCACAACCAGGAAAACAAACCTTCTATTAGGATTTGCTCTATATCTATACATTGAGATTAGATCTTCCCATAACACCTTATTTTTCAATTGACTTTTTAAGATATTGTATACCGAAATTTTTAATAAAAAGGGTGTTTCCCTACTAGATTTGGGAATACCCTTAAAATATACAGTATGTAGCGTGTCACCAGCAACTGTAATAGGTTTCTGTTTTACTTCATTAATTTTTTTCATTTTCATCCTTGTAATTACTTCTACCAGTAGTACGTGTAATCTTATTCTTATGTGTAACTTTTATTTTTCTTTTTTGGATTCTGTTTCTGGTCTTCTTTTTTTTTCTCTCCAAACTTTTTCTATTTTTAACTTCTCCACTAATTCTTTAGTTTCCTTGTATTCTTTCTCCACTATCTGCTGTGTCACAAGCTTAATATTTTTATCTTTTATTTCTTCTTCCTCCTCCCTATCAATAGTCAGACCCCTTTGTTTAATATTGTCCATCTGTTCTCTTAGTAACTCCAGTTCTTTCATGATTGACCCTAATGAGAGATTAGTACATACCAGCACAGTTTTTATTTCCCCTAATTGTTTTCTCAATTGTTCATCTGAAAAATTATCCCTCAGTATCCCTCTATCTGAAACACTAATATGAACATTTTCCTTTGTCTGTAATAAAGGGGACTTTCAGCATGTACTTCTACTTTGGATATATTTTTAATTTGTTCACCATTTGCGGTCTTGACTCTCTCAAAAAAGGGGTAATAAATTTATTATTGAGAAAATCCCTCTGTAACTGTAGGGCCTCTCCCTGTGAATACTTTTGTATTGTAACCACCTGTGCCTTATAATTGTCCACTTTAATCTTCATTAGTGAGTCATTTACATTTTCAGTTTGTTTCTTTAAGGCCTTAATTCTCCTCAGTAAGTAATTCTCGCATAAGCTCTCATTATTATTATTTCTTTTTTCCTTTACAGCATTTGGTGAAGATGTTTGTGGCAAAGAAATATCTATTTCTTTTGGACTTAAAAAAACAGTATTTTTTTTTTTTATTTCTGTCATCCCTTTTGGATTTATTCTCAGGGCATATCAGCTTTTCTTAATTTTATTGCTTCTCCCATTGTATTAAATGATTTATGCATGCATTTAGAAGTTATTCCAGCAATACAAACTGAGGAATTGGATTCAACAATTAAATATCAGAAAAGGAAAAAGAAAAGAAAAAGAAGAAAAAAAAACTTATATAAAATTGCAGGTTTATAAGATTATAGTCAGTATAACTTTAACTTTAATTGTGGTCTTGTCTCCTTCTTCTAATTATCCCAGTAATGATTCCTTTCTTGGGTCACAAATAAGTCCATCTGGGAACTTCAAATGATCCCAACTGGTAGACTTGATAAGCTTTAAATGATCCAATAGTTCAGGTAGTCAAAATCTTTCAAATAATTCCAGATGTAAGGAAATAGTAAGTTCCAGCTTTTAAACTTCTCCTTGATCACTTTATAAAAAAAAAATGTGAGTAAAAATATCCAACAACTTAAAATCAGAAAACCCAATATTTAAAATATCTATGAATAAATAAAATCCAGAATGCAGAAAGGAGACAAAAATACAACTGACTCCTATTAGCCCTAAATAAAAATACTCATACATCATGTTCACCCCAGATAACTGCATACATTCTCAGGTACTCCTATTATATAGACTCACATGCCACAATAAATTAAAAGGCTATAGCATGAGTTTTGTTTTCTGAGGCTTGTATCAAACGCAGGTCACGAAATATAAGGCACAGTAGTGTATTTTGCTGAATCAAAAAAAGCTGCAAATAGCATCTTGTGATATAAATAGTTACCTATAAAAATAAGGACAACTTATCTCATCGCAGATCGCAAAATGCAAACAAAGAGCAGTAGCATATTCTGAATGAATCAGGACAAGCCTCAAATTGCGTTATGCTGTAACAAATTCAGTTAGCAAAGTACCGATACAAAGTAAAACATAAAAGAATAAGTAAGTCTGAGGCCCATGCTTCAGGAGGATGTTTAATGTCTGGAACCAGAGGAATACTACCCTCAGCTTCTAAACTGCTAGCTTTATATCAGACCACAAGTGACCCTTGTGATGTCACACTGGCACAAAAATTTAAAAACAGAAAAAGGTTTTGCGATTAATTATAATATTACACAAGTCAAATCCACCTTTTTAAATGTTATAACATGTATAACCCCAACACCTTTTGCATATAAGTGAATTAACTGTCATTTTCAATGCTGTTAGGTGCAATTAGATACAATTGGGAGCAGCTATTACACACATTCAACTATCTTTTTTAACTATATATAAAAGTTCAGTTTGTAAAAAAAAGAAAAACAAAATTCTGTATCTTTATTCTCCGTGCATGACACAGCTTTTCATACAGCTCCTTGTCTCCTTTTCTCTGGACAACTCTGCTGGCTCCATTCTCCATTTTCCATTCTCAGCTCTATTCACTGCTTCAAACAGCTCCCTCAATCCCACAGTCTCAGTATATCAATCTCTGCAAATCAATCTCAACAAGTCAGATTTTTCTTCGGATTTCAATCCGACCCAGTTATAGTTCAGTCCTGGTTCAGTCTTGGATTGAAAAAGCCTATTTTCTGCCCAAAGCCACCCAAATGGCCTTCTCTCACTGCTCTGATCCAGTCCCTGTAGTCCGCCTCCCCATAGTGTCCTTCCCAAAGCTGCAAGAGACAGGACAGAGAAAAAAAAGAACTGAACCGCAGAACGTTGCAAATATTAAGATGGTCTGGAAAGCCCGCACTTCTCAGGCAGTAGGTGGCATGCCTTTTATAAATATAAAATGTGCTGTGCATAGATGCAGCTTTGCGTCTCCTCCTCAAACACTACCTCGTATCGTCTGCAGTGTTTACAGCATCAGGCTCCCTGGATCCTTCCTCAGTCAGGATAGTGGCTGGTATTCTTCACACCCTCACTCAACTAATGTGCTCACAGTGTGGAAATCCACTCTTTGATCAAAGACACATCTTGCTGCTGGATGTGGGAATGTCCGCAAGGACATAGACAAGACGGAAGCTGTCCATAGGAGGGCAACTAAAATGGTGCAGGGTCTGCACCGGAAGACATATGAAGAGAGACTAAAGGAGCTTAATATGTATAGCCTTGAGGAAAGGAGGGAGAGAGGGGACATGATAGAAATGTTCAAGTACCTCAAGGGAATCAACAAAGTCCAAGAGGGTAGCATCTTTCAAAAAAAGAGGTGTGCAAGAACAAGGGGGCACAATTTGAAGATGGGGGCAACTCAGAGGTAATGTAAGGATGTAAGGAAGTATTTTTTCACAGACAGGGTTGTGGATGCATGGAACAGCCTTCTGGAGGAGGTTGTGGAGTCAAAAACAGTGAATGAATTCAAGCATGCATGGGACAGACATAAGGCAATTCTAGGGGTTGGGGGTAGAAAGAAGTAGGCTGCTGGTTAACTAGGATCTGCAGCTTATCCATTAGGTAGGGAAATGGGCAGACTGGGTGGGCCAAGCGGTCCTTATCTGCCATCAAATTCTATGTTCTATGCTGTATGACAGGTAAGGTAACTGTTGTTCAAGTCTGACTGCACTCACCTTACTTGTCATACAGCAGTCAGCAGTTATAGCAGCAAGACGTGTATTCAATCAAAGTGTGGATCTTCACACTGTGAACACATCAGGTAAATGAAGGTGTGTGGGAGTGTGTAGGGGTGGGGAGGTGGGTACACAGATGGAGGTCGGGTGGGTGGTTGTGGGTGTGAGTGGTGCTGAATGTTTTCTTTTACATGTTTTAAAAACTAAAGACATTGATGGATGTTTTTCTAATTTACATATTACCAGGGTTGTGAGAGGGTAGGGGGTACCACTGGCAAGCAATGCTATAATAACATTAAGAGGGTTATGGGAGGGTGGAGGGTACCAATGCACACCACTGAACTATTCCCTGACTGGGTCAGTACTAAATAAAACATATATGGGAATCAGAGGTGGGGGAACATGTGTTAAAAAATATATGGGAATTGGATGGTGGGGTACCACTTTGGGTTCCTGGCCTTACTATTTAAGTAGCCTCCCACTTTGTGGGACTATTTCCTTGTATATCATACATACCTATTATATATTCTCCATATAAATAAATATGTATTTATATATAATAACACATATTTATGTTTCTGAACTAAACTCTGTGGTCATATGAATTATATTTATTATTCTGACTGGGTGACATGCATTTTAAACAGTTCTGGCAACTCTTATGTACAATAACCTAATTAGAATTTGAACCATAAAATCATTAATGCTGAAAAATAAAAACATTTTCATAACAATGTTATGGCACTCCAAGGGTGGGGATATATATTTATTTGGTTCCACCCTCGGAATATGCCAGTGATACTGCACCTGTCAATTACACCAATCACTTTTTATGCAGAGGGTTGTGCTGCAGCACCCCCCCTTGTGGGGTGCTGTGCCCACCACACCCCCTCCTACTTAGGATTCTAACTCTGGGGGGTGGACCTGGACCTTTTGGAGGGGGCGGTGGATTGCAGTTTGGGTACCCTACTGACAGGGCACACTAAAGCTGGTGCTCTGAAGGTGTGCAGTGCTTGTATTTTATGTATTTATTCATGTATTGACATTTATTTATTCCAGGCAGGCAAGCAGAAATAATGAACAAAATTTTGTTTCCAGCTGTGACCTGTGGGGGGGGGCAGAGGTGGAGGAGAGGTCACAAACAGAGCAGGTGCAGGAAATCAGTTACAACAATTAATAACATTACAAGTAAAAAATTGACACAAAGCGAAAATACCAAAAACACACAATATATATCTTTATTAATCTAACCCAAAGTTCACAAAGCACTCAGCTTCACCTTATGCATCTTAACACCACTGGGATTCAATTCTGACCATGAAAAATGCATAGAAGCGCAGGGTCCAAAGGACCCTGTTCTTCCACAGCAAAATAAGGGTACAATTATACAATCTCAAAAAGTAAGGAAATAAATTGCAAAAAACTTCATTAATGCACCAGTTAGGGTCAAAGTGACAAAAGCTGGGAAATGTGACATTAGGGTTTACAACCCTAACGCCCCCTTCCAGGCAGAACATCAGGTGTGGGGCATGCCTTAGGGCACTAAGCCTAATGCTCACACCATTCCATCTGTAAATAAGATCAGATGTGTACAGTGAACTAGAATGGGGTGAGCATTAGGCTTGAGTACCCCAAGGCACATGCTGCACCTGATGTGTTGCCTGGAGGTGGAAGGGGTTAGGGTTGTAAACCCTAATACCACATTTCCCAACTTTTGTCGTTCTGACCCTAACTGGAGCATTAACAAGTTGTTTGCTCTCCCTCTCTCTCTCTCTCTCTCAATATATATATATGTATATATATATATGTGTGTGTGTGTGTGTGTGTGTGTGTATAACATAATTGCACATACCCCAATAGTGCAGAGCATCAGGGGAAACATATGTAAATCCCCATGTGAAAGAACTACAAAAGAACCCCACAGCAAATTCCCTGAGGCATGTCTTGCCTCAGATCATTTGCTCTGGGGTTCTTTTGTAGTTCTTTTCCTTCTCTATTTTGGGGTCCCCATGGCCCAAACAAATAACATCCCCCTTAAGGGGTGGCTGGGTCTCTCTCTCCATGGGCTAAGATACAGATATTGAACACTGATGAGTCTAAATGAGGATGAAACATGTGTATGTTTCTGCTATGCTTAGCCTTTGCTGATTGCACTGTGAGGCCATCTTGCACCATGCAATTCTGCTTAAAGTTGAGCCAGTCCAAATTCCCTCATAGGGATTTGCATATGTTTCCCATGATGCTTTGCATTATTTGGGTATGTGCAATTGTGTTTTCTTTAACATCTGGCTGTAAGGCCAGTATCCTCTAGGATAACCCATGCCTCAGGGCATTTGCTCTTCTTTTGTTTATATATATATATATATATATATATATATATATATATACACACACACACACACACACACACACACACAATGGGGTTGGGAGCTCCAAGCTGATGATAAATCCTGTTATTTTCACTGCAGTGTGATAAATGTTGATGACTTCAGTAGAGTTAAAATAAATACCTTTTATACATATTCTGCTGATGTCATCACTCACTCACTACAGCCTGCATTCTAAATGGAACTGCTTCACAAAACTGTTTCTGTTTCTCACTGCTACCTGCAACTTACTCAATTAGCATTGCAAAGGACACTCACCTGTGTCCCATAGTGTTTCTGAGACTCCCAGCCCATTGCTATGTTGATTTCAACTTCACTACAGCCTGTTTTCTAAATGAAACTGCTTCACAAAAAAAGTTTCTGTTTCTCACTGCTATCTGCAACTTACTCAATTAGCATTGCAAAGGACACTCACCTGTGTCTCATAGTGTTTTGGAGACTCTCAGCTGATTCAGAAAAACTCACACACTATTATACCACACACAGAAAGAGCAGAAAACAAACAGAAACAGGAAAAGAACACAGGAAAACATAACAATATTTCTGGAGCTCCCATCCCCATAGTATAAATAGCATACATGATGTGCAGATTGTGTGCTATGGAAAATATTCTCACTCCTGCAGAGTGAGCTTAGGATACTCTCACTCACGCCTTCAGCACTCATGAGTATCCAGAGCTCACTCTGCAGGAGTGAGAATATTTTCCATATCACACTCCTGCCCATCATGTATCTTCTCTCTCTCTCTCTCTCTCTCTATATATATATATACATATATATATATTCTTGGTAAAAAAAAAACTTTATTAATGTATCAGTTAGGGTTACCACCATCAAAAGTTGGGAAATGTGGTGTTTAGGTTTCTATCCTTAACACCCCACCCTCCACACACCCACAGGCATCAGGGGTATGCCTTGGGGTTGTCAGGCCTAATGCTCACCCCATTCCATGTGTAAGGAATGTAAAATGTTACAGTATACCACAATGGGGTGAGCATTAGGGCCGACAACCCCAAGGCACACCCTCTATGCCTGTTGGTGTGTGGAGGGTGGAGGTCGTTTGGGGGGTTTAGGATTGGAAACCCTAACACCACATTTCTCAACTTTGGATGGTGGGAACCCTAACTGATGCATTAACAAAGTTTTTTGCCAAGAATTTCCTTACTTTTTGAAAAAGTATAATAGCTCCAATCTAGTCTGACATGTACAGAGATTGTAATGGACCTTCATTATCATCATCACTGACATCACTCCATAATGGTATCCATATGTCCATGGGGGAACACAGGGCCCTTTGGACCCTGTGCTCCTATCCCTCCACAGATGCATATATGTATGCAGCTGATGAAGCACAGGGCTGTCCAGGCCTTGTGTTTCCATTTATAGGACAATAGTGACCAAACTGTCAGCATAGCCATTTTATTGTCCCATCTCATGTACCCAGTATAGAAAATTATAGAATACCCACCAAAACATAATTCTGTGCAACTGCAATGCAATTCCATGCCACAATTGTGAAAACACATTTTGCCAGGATTTGAAAAATTGACAGCTGTGAGATACATGAGGTGGGGTAGTAAGAAGGCTATTTTGACAATCTGGGGTAAAAAATATGTAACATTGCCGAAGTTACGAGTGGGTGCAGGAAATTGCAACAAATGGTCATAATTTTGCCATTTTTTTCATATTTCGACCCCAAATTTTCAACATAGTCTTCTTAAGACCCCACCTCATAAACTCCATAGGTAAAAATTGTCAAATCCTTGCCAAAATGCCATTCCATGCCACAGGTGCGAAAACATGTTTTGAACAGGATGTGGAAAATGGCAGCTGTACTGTTCATAAGGTGGTATTAAAAAATGGCTATGTTGAAAATTTGGAGTCAAAATATTGATAATTACCAAAGTTATTGTATGCACGGGCTTAGAAAAATTTCAATGAATGTGTGTAACTCGACCAATTTTAGGAATGTTTTCACCAAATTTTCAACATAGCCTTTGGGACCCCATCACATGAACACTGGTGCTGAAATTTCATTACTCAGTCCGTAAAGGTGATTTTATGCAGCGACCATGAAATCACCATCTGGGCTCAATTAATAAAACCACAATGGCAGTGTTCATGAGGTGGGGTCCCAAAAAGCCCATGTTAAAAATTTGGTGAAACAATACCTAAAAATTCAAGGTTATGAACATAAGTTCAAAATGCCTTTGATATACATTTTATGGCACTTAAATTGATTACTCAGTTTGTGGTTCATCTTTGAAAAGTGCAGACATGTCCTGGTCCACAGAATATGACAGATTACAACCTCTTGAGGTATGTATAGGGTAAGGGGTGGTGGGGTGGTGAATACTTAGTGGAGGGTTGGGATGGGGAGGGGTGGTGGGGTTGATGAGGGACTGTTTTCTTATTTTCAGGTTTTCATAAAATACAAATTTTGGGAAAGTGGGAGTGGGCTCTCCAGTGTCCCACAGTGCTTGGGGATATACATATCTTAAGACACTGAGAGTGGACTCCCCAGTGTCCCACACTGATGGAGGGGATACATACCTCAGGACACTGGGAGTGGGCTCCCCAGTGTCCCACACTGCTGGGGGGATACATATCTTGGGACACTGGGAGTGGGCTTCCCGGTGTCCCACAGTGCTGGGGGGTTTCTACTACTGACATGGGGATTGGGACCCCCGATGTCGAAACACAAATGATATTGGCATGCCTCAGCCCCCTTCCCCTAAAAGGCTTTAAAACCATAAGACAGTACTGAATTAGATAAACACCAACAGGGGGCCAAGGAATTTCATTCTATGGTCAGTTTGCCCCCAAAATGTTTTATATTGTCCACGCATGTATTTGTGCTGCAAATTGTGGCAGCTGTTCCACCAAGAGCAGTGGTGGGAGAACTGCCTAAAATTTGCTACATGTAGTATTTCACACGGAACCCGAATTTCACTTACTACTCTGCTAAGTGAAGTGAATAACTACGCATCTTGAAGTAACATGAAGTTCCCATTGTTTTCTATGGACTTTGCATTACTTCTCCTTGTTTTCTATTGACTTCGTATTACTTCACCTCATATTTGTGCTCTTTGAGACAAATTTTTCAGTGAATCATGAGATGTAAGGTCACATGGGCTCTATATTGTGTTGCACAGCCTCAGTTCATTGTAGTGTGTGTAGTGGAACGCTGGAGACAGTTTGATCTCAGAGTGCTGAGATTCAAACTCTCTAAAACCTTTAGAAATGCCTTTCTGCCACAGAATTTTGTGCCAAAATTTAGTAGATGGAGTGTAGTAAACCCTGATGTGGTTATATCATTGAGCATTTACTGATGTTTTGTGAATATTGAATGTTAATTTAGTTGATTCAGTCTCTGTACTGAGAGACCCTGTAGAAGTGTCCTTTGAGGGAAGGGCTGATTTGTGGTGTAGAAGTGGGAGTAGTGAGAAAGGCATTTTTTCCAACCATTGTTGGATATTGTTCTATTATTTTTGTGTTCAGGTAGACACAGTACAACTTCACTGAATTGTTTGTAAATATTTTCTGTTTGCTTGGCAGTTTTTCAGTCTTTTTACAGGACTGTCCGTGTTGTACTGTACTGAACAGTTAAAGATTCTGTGCCTGTCCTTTAATCTGTGTGTGTGCTGTCAATTGATATGCATTTCATTGTGGCACTGCAATAGCAGTAATCTGAATTTCTAAGCCTGCCTACAATTTATTTCCATGCTTCTGTGTAGCTAGGTACTGCATCTCTTCCCCCATCAAAACAAGGTATTGTTTTTTGACTGTTGACTTTTTGAAGATTGGTTAAGGATTCAAGGACAGGTATTGTGTTGTGCCTGTGTGGCTGCCTTTAGTGTTTTGCTTCCCTGCCACCCAAAAGTGGCAAAATATCAAGTTGAAAATTGTCTGTGTCATCTGAAAAAATGCCCATGATGAGACAGTCAGGCAAAGCAGTTTCTGACTGTGATGCTGCTACCAAGAAGACTATTAGCAGTGGAAGTTGTTGTGAAGATGAGTTAGGTTCATCAGGGGTTACCAATGGTAGCAGTGTTAAGAGTGGTCATGGCCTTGGTAGTATGCAGCAGAAGGGAAAGGTAGTAGTTGATGCAAGTAAAGGGATTTGTTGACTATTTTTTCCATAGCAAAATCAGTCGCTTTAAAGCTGGTTGGAGATGGAGTTGTCCCTGTTGTTAGTAAAGTTAGTGAGGGCATGGTTGATAACAACATGAGTTTTGCTTCAAATTCAACCTTATTAAACTTACCATGTGGGAAAAATGTTGCTGACTTTGCAGCCTTGAGTGCAGTTGATGTCCCACTACCTACAGTACTTGAACATAATTCTGATCATGATGACTCACAGTCTCATGTTTCCACAGATGTTGATGAGGAGAGGCCATCCAAACATTCAGACATTGATGAAAAAAGTGTGGCTGATAATATTGAGGCTGCTGTTGAACTTGGTATATCTCCACAGGAGGACAGTCTCCAAAGTGAATTAGTGGATGATGATTATGATGATGATGCTAGCGACCTCATTTGGGAAATGGAAAAAAAGAAAGTGAAGGTGGCTGTTTGTAAACAGTCAGTTAGTCAATTTCCCCCTCCTCAAAGTTCTGCTGTAGCTGTGTCTGTTGATGATGACCCTGAATTAAGTAATAGATTATGATGTTCAGTCAAAGTCCAATTGTGCACAAAAGCAGAAATCATGCATTACACCCCCCATTTCATCACGACAAAAAGTGAAGTTACATATGCACCAGCAACACCAGCAGCGATATGTGAAGAGTATGGCATCTAAATCTCTAGTTTGGGATTTGTACAAGATGGCAACAATGAAACAGTGGCAATCTGCCTGCTTTGCCAAGTGCATGTGAAGCGTGGTAAAAGAGTAGCCATTTGGGTACTGGGGGACAGCATACTCATCTGAAGAGCAGGCACAAGCTACTGTGGATGCAGCACCAGAGGGGAGCTAATGCCGTAATTAGGAGTTCACCCTCAGCCACCTTAGTGAGCATGGTATCCCCTTCCATCAGTGTAAGTAGCCATGTCAGTAAAAGTGGTGAAATAACACCAGAGGATTACTACAGGCATGAGGAGGATGGTAGTCTCAAGCTCAAATGAGCAGACTGGGTAGGCCATAGGCCCTTATCTGCGGACAATGTCTATGAATCTATGCTGATTTGAAATGTTCAAGCAGGGATCAGAGTAGCAGTGGTGATCCATGTAGTAATTCTACTACATCAACTCTTGGATTAAAACAAGGAAGATAACCGCATGTATTGGCTTGTCACCTGTGCACCCACCATCACACATGCAAGGTACCCCATCCATGTCAATTAGTAGAGTACAGTAGAGGCATTTGGCATGCCACTTGTAAAGCAACGAACAATGCAGCCCACATTGCACCACCTTTTTGTGCGCAACACTAAATACCCACCCAATCATGCAGATGCACATGAACTCAATGATGCCATTACTGAAATTCTGGCAATTGACCTTTTGCCATTTTCCTTTGTGGAGAATGAGGGCTTCTGGCACTTTGGGGCATGCACATGTCCTAAATGGAAGGTCCTGTCCCGGACATACTTTTCCACCCTTGCTGTCCCTGAGTTATATTGGACAGTGACAGAGTCTGTAAGACATGCCCTTCAACATTCCGCATCACCTTATATTCACTTAAGCATGGCTATGTGGACAATTGGCAAAACGTCTGGTAGTTCCTATCTGTGTATTACTGCACACTGGGCGCAGCTACCTGGGGTTGTCTGTGATGGTGGGATGGGAAAGCAGTGTAATAAGTCAGACTGTAGTGGTGGTAGCAATCCTCATGGCATTAGACAGCATGCCATGTTTGCAATGCGTAGTGTAGCAGAGTCACATACAGGCAAACACATGCTAGACTTGCTACTAACTGAAACTGATGAGTGGCTGCACCCCCTGTCCCTAAAAGCTAGCTTCATAGCTAGTGATAATGGATCACACATAATGAAATGTATCAGCAATGGTGACTTTGAGAGGGTTCCCTGTATGGCCCACTGTTTAAATCTGGTGGTACAGACGTTTTTGCAGTACCCTGAAATAAAGCAAATGCTACATCTGTGCCCACTTTGCACTTTGAACACTGACTTCCTGCCTATTTAACTGCCTCCCTGAATCATGTGACCTGCAGACCTGCAGAGACAGTCAGGCATGTGATCAGTGGTCTGTTTTTTAATGAGTTCACCGTATCAAACAGTAACTTGAAGTGAACTCAAAGTGGACAATGTGAAGTAAGGAGAAGTAAGGTGAATTTCAAGTTTTTAACAGACAATTTGCATAGTGCTATATGAATTCGGAGTGGACCACTTCGGGTTCACTACGCCTTCAAATTAAAGCTTCGCTGCATCTCTATCCATGAGACACCCTTCCTTGTTTCATGAAACAATGTGACTTTGCCGCAATTTGTGGCACAAATTCCTGGTTGTTTCTTAAAACAACTACTGTAATTTGTGACAGAAATATGTCCACAAATATTAACATTTTTCTGGGCATTATTGTGTCAAACTAACCCCAGAAACTGATTCCTTAAGCCCTGATTAGGTGAACACAGCTGTTGGTGTTTACCATTGCTAAGTATTTTTTTAAATATTTAAATTTGTTTGCCTTGCTAACTGAGAACAAGATGGTAGAATCTCAGCACTACATTCTGCATTTGCAACAATAAATACCACTTTTGCGGCAATAAAATGGTTGTTTCACATGACACATCTAATTTTTCCCATAGGAAATAATGGGAAAATTCAAACTTTAATAACTTTTGAATGGATAAATATTTTTTCACCAAACCTTCAAAAGGCACATCTGTGACTCATGATGTGTATACCTTGCACATTTCAGAGCACATCACACAGTTTCTGAGCAATGATGTGACAAAAAATTTACTCAAAAATGATATTTTTCACATTTTTTGACACTGCTCATCTCCACATCCACACATCCAACTGGAACAAAACTTGCCACATCAAGAGATAGATTCTTGGTCCCCAAAGGTGCATGCAAAATTCCATGCGAATCGGTTGAATGGTTGCAAAGATATTAACGTGCAAACCTTTGGGTTTAACATATAAGTGACCATTGAACCCTAACTATATAGGCACTATCATGCCACTATCATATATATATATATATATATATATATATACACACACACATATATATATATATATATATATATGTATAGATATATATATATATATCTATATCTATATATCTATCTATATATATATGTATATATAAATATACACATATACACATATTATAAAGGCATGGGTGCACCTGTATTTTAGGGTTCAGTGGTGACTTCCATGTTAAACCCACAATTTTGAACTTTAATGCCTTTGCAACTGTTTGACTGATTCGCATGAATTTTGCATGCTCTTCTGGGGACCAAAGATCTCTTGACCTGGAAAATTTGTTCCAGTCCGATGTGCAGGTGTGGAGATGTGCAGTGTCAAAAAATGCAAAAATGACCACTTTTTGTCAAACTCTTTGTTACACTGCTGCACAAAAAAGGCTTGGAGTTCTCTTGATGTGGCAAGTTTCATTCTAGTTAGATGTGTGGGTGTGGAGATGGGCTCCCAAAATATGCAAATCACTGCTTTTTGTCAAATTCTTTCTTCAATTCTATGTTAAACTGCATATTTTGTGCTTTAGTAACTTTGCAACCATTCAGAAGATGTGCATGACATTTGGCACCCCATAAGGGACCAAATATCTCTTGATGTGAAATGCTTTGTTCCCATTGGATGTGTGGTTGTGGAGATATGGAGTCCCAAAATGTTTAAATCACTGGTTTTTGTCTAACTCCTTTTTCATTTCTATGTTAAACTGAACAATTTGTGCTTTAATAACATTACAACCAGTCAAGTGATTTGATTGAAATTTGGCATGCACCATCAGAGAACATAGACCTCATGATGTGGTAAGATTTAATGTAGTTGAGTGTGCTAGTGTGGAGATATAGAGTCTCAAAAATGTGTAAATTACCATTTTTGTCAAATTATTTGTCACCACATTGTACACAAATGGTGTGGAATTTTGGTCTGAAATGTTTATGGTGCATAGTTGAGCATTGTTCTATATAGAAATTCATCCTTTTCAAAATGGTGTTGTACTACAGTTTAATTGTCATGGAATTTGACTGTACCCTTCTGTGGTAGATCCGCATTCTAGAACCTCAAGAAACTGCACAAGCCAGTTTCGTTGTGAAAGAGAAAAAACAAAATGCACACATGTCACGTAATATTATACACTTAAAAATTACAGGATGAGCAACTTTATGCATAATCAGTGTGTTCTGCCACCTCTGGGTTCTGATTCCCACAGACCTCTCAAGCTTTGCTCTTGAGGTCAGAGGGAATCAGAACCTTTCTGTAGCAGAACACACTGGCTGTGCATCATTGCCCATTCAGTATTCTCTATGGAGTACATACAGAAGATATTGGGTCACAGTGTTACATTTTGAAGGTTTGGTGAAACAATATTAATCCATTCCAGTTATTCAGTTTTAAAGTTTGCCATTATTTTTTATGGAAACAGTTAGATGTCAGGCTCAAAAGAGGATTCTTGATCACGACACAGGAACAGGTGTGAGGGGTGTGCCTTGGGATTGCGAACCTTAATGCTCACCCCATTCTTTTATTCTGTACCCATCTTAGCTTACTTACTCTTGGAATGGGGTGAACATTGAAGTTCACAACCCCAAGGTGCACCCCTCACACCTGTTCCTTCATGCAGGGTGTGGTGGGGTGTTAGGGTTGTAAACTGACAGTGGGGGTGGGGTCTTAGGGTTGGGATTTGGGAACCCTAAGATGTCATTTCCCTACTTTTGACACAGGAACCATAATGGTCCATTAATTACCTGTAACCGTAACTGCATTAAAAGTGCTATAAGCTCTAATATGCTTAAAAAAGGTATGCCATCCACGCTACTGGGCTAGAAAATTTTGCTCTGATTAATCCTGATTTACTATAGGGAGGCAGTATAGTGCAGTGGTTTTAAGGCTCTGAGCTGCAAATCTGGTGACATCCAGCAGACCAGACCTGGGTTTGAATCCCCACAGCTTCCACTTGCATACTGTGTGACCCTGAGCAAATCACTTAACTTACCTGTTCTCCCAGGTCGCTCCTGTAAAAAAGCTTTCAGCTTAGTGTGTTACTCCTGGTTAAACAACTAAATAAAAAAAAAAAAAAAAAAACTAGGCTCAGTGGTGCGAGTTCTCTTTTTTTTTCCTTTAGATATAAATCAGTGATGTGAGGCCCTGACCAATATTTGAGGGTGGAAAATTTGTGGAAAATGGGGATGAGTATAGTTTTGATGGTAAGGAAGCACACCACAAACTGAAGCCTTTGTTCTGTGAGATAACTGAATTCTCCAGGTGGTGAAGGAACACTGTAATAACGGATGCTTGTGTCGGCATCTGTGGCCAACTAGAGAGCAGGTAACCATATGGAAACATGGCTATGGAGTGGAACAAGTGTTTCACAGGTGCTTATCGCCAGAGTCAGAGAGCGGAGATTCCTAGAGGAGCGTCCCGGACTGTGGAAAAGTGATTTGAAAGTGCTTTGAAATGTGAAACGGACTCCAAGAGTAGGGAAACTGGATAAATTCACCAGGAAAAAGCTGATGACAATTTGAGGGTTAGTCTTTGTTCACATTCTCATTTTTGAAAGACTCAGATAAAGGAGAGAAAGGTGTGCTTATAGGTGTCCCCCTCTTAGAAGGTATTAGTTGTGGATTTTGCACAAAGGGTCCATTAGATTTCATTCAATTTAATACCCGTTCTAAACAGCTTGATTATATGGTAAAATGATTTTCAGTTGGACTGCTTCACAACCACTATCTTTAGTTACATTTTCATCTCCTATAATAGGATTTTGAAATTAAAAGAATAAGCAAGATACGACACGTGCTCCCTGAACCTATTGACCCTATTCCTGCACTGGAAATGGGTTTGGACTCTTTTGGCTGGATTTTCAAAGGGCCCTTAGATCCACACAAGCTGCGGCAAATAACCAGCTTGAATCAGATCTTGGTGTGCCAAATACTGTTTGCCATATTTTGCAAGCAAAGTGGTCTGTGTGACAAAGTCCCCCAAACTGATGCAAGAGGTCCACTGCGTCAACACAATGGCTTTAGGTATGGGAATGATGCAAGCTGCACCAAAATAAATGGTTCAAGCTGAGTCAAAAATGGTGCATGTTAAGTCAGAAAAATGACTCAAGGAATGAAAGTGACACAAACTGAGTACAAAAATAGTGCAAACTGAGTAAAAATGGTGCAAACTGAGTAAACACGGTGCAAACCGAATACAAATGGTGCAAACAGAGTAAAAATGGTGCAAACTGAGTAAAAATGGTTCAAACTGAGTAGAAATGGAACAGACTGTGGAAAAATAGTGCAAATCAAGAACAAATGGTGCAAACTGAGTAAAACTTGTGCAAACTGAGTAAAAATGTACAAGCTGAGTAACCAAAATGGTGCAAGCCGAGTCAAACAAATGATGCAAAGGACGAGAAGGACACAAGTTAAGTAAACAAAACAGCAGATGAAATGGTCAAAACTAAGTCCCCAAAATGTTCTAAACTAGTCCTGCAGGAGAATACTGGCCCTTAATATTAGCATAGTCATGTCTGACCACCTGCTTTGGGTCTCTGTATATGCTGTTGTGTCCCTTAGACCAGCTCTGGCTGGTCTAGCAGCTGACGGTACTTTGACATGTTTGGTGTCAGTGGTGCAGCTTTGAAATCCCCACAGGTGTGTGGTCTTGCACCATTTCTGTGGTGCAAGATGGCTTGTGTCGTGGTGCTGCTGTTTGTATGGCGCAAGGCTGATGCAGCCACCTTTGACTGGTTCTATGTCATAATGGTGAAAACCTAAAGGCAATAGCCAATACATAGAAGTCAAGAGTGCTGAACATTTATTTTGGCACTCTGACACCCCAGAACACAGCAAAAGGGCATCAGAGACAGTTTTTCAATGTTTTCTGCAGGGGGCTGTGCCTCTCGCGCCCCCCATGGGGGGGCTTTGCCCCCCGCACCCCCCTACTAAAGGATTCTCAACTCCGGGGGGGGTGCATGCCTGGGGGGGTGAAAACATTAGAAAATAAAGGTTTGGGCCAAGCACAACAAAAACCCACTAGTGCCCGGACCTGAACCCAGTACCCTGCTAACCGATGCCAGCAACCTACCCACCACACCATGGGGTCATCTTGGCAGCCCACCACAGCACCACCCTTCACATCCCTCACTGTGCATGCCTAATCCCACCCCCTGCATGCATACATATAGCAACATCCTGTCGCTATAGTCGCCCACCGCCCCATCCAGCCACCCTACCCTCCTGTAGCTGTTTCCGAAATGTGCTTAGGAGAGGGTCACCATTATTGTAGGCACCCATTCCCCAGTGCTTTTATCACGGGATGCCCCCTTTGACATACAGCAGACTGCCTTTGACATAGTGCTCCTTTGAAAATCGGATCTGGTGCAATGTTTGACACTAGATTCTCTTGAGCCACTGTTGTTTGGTGCACGTCCCTTGCATCATACCTGGGGTTTGAAAATCCAGCCCCTTAGATATAAGATGGGATTATTTTGTATGAATATGAAGCCCTCTGATATATGATGTATAATATGATATAATAGTTTATTTTTGTGTATGTTAATTGCTGTGTTAATTGAGTCTTAGTACCTATATAATTGAGCTGCTCTTACTGGGGAGTGACTACTCATTTACTTAATTATTTAATTAGACTAATTTTAAAAATATGAGTAACTAATACATCTGAAAGGGACGTATAAAGTATTATATTATATACAGAGTTAGATGTCCTAGCATTTCTGAACGTGTTGGTACTTCATTCCTAAGTTTTTAGAATTTGGTAACCATGGATATAAAATTAATAATTTTAGTGAATTTTAGGCAAATCACATTGTTGTAAACTTCCAAAAGGCCCTTCTGGTGTGATGCAGCCTGTTGCAAAGAGTGGGTGGCCTGCAGGTGGCCTGCAGGTGTGGGGAGTAGCACTGGTACTGGGCACCTTCATGGCATCCAGCGATGGCCACAAAGGTGTGTAGAACTTGAAACAGTAGACGAAGCTTATGGTACTTGGGTACCAATCCATAGGATAAAATGACCTGCAATGAGTAGGACAACCTGGGGTAAGGAACCCTATTGTGTGCCTCAGAAGTAACCAAAAGGAGTGGCTGAACTGGGGGTGGTCAGTGGGACATGGATCAATATGCCCTGCATGATGCCTCTGTTGGAGTTACCCCCTAAATCAACGTGTCTGACTGGCTACCAGATAGGCATGGAAGGGACGAGGAGCATTCAGGTAAGTCAAAATATGTAGGACAAAGTAATCTGGGAGTGAGCCATATGGTCGCATGCAGTCTGGCTCTCGTTTGCTCATTCTGTTATCCAAGTAATGGTGTCGAACTGGTTTGCAATTTGGGTGGGGAGTGGTGAGACTCAGTTCCTTGCATACTAAAGAAAACCTAGATGGCTTCCCATGTAATTGTATGAGGCATTGCATTCTGGGTCAGTTTTGCTAGTCGGTCAATTATATTTTAAGCAGTTGATAGTGCTTGTGAGACAATATAAAAGAATTTTAAGATACATAAGCATTATTAAGAAATTGCCTCTGGGGTATAACCCTGGCTAGAAGTTAACTGGTTACAGGTAATTTTATTGTATTAGTGTCATTTTATGAAATATGTGAAGTGAGCCAAGATTGGTCTGAATATATATTTTACGACAGAACAATATGATTATTATTGTTAAATATCAACTTAGGAAACAATTAGCAATGTACAGGTACTTACTGACTAATGCTCATTGATTCTTTTTAGTATATTTGCACAGTTTCTGTTTTTCTCTTGTTTATTGTATATACAATGACCATATTTTAACTGTTTTTTTTGTTATCAATTTGTCAAAATTGTAATGACCAGTTGGTCAAACAATAAATTCAAATTCATTAATTCAGACTGAAAAGGTTAAGTTCTTTGAGTATTTCCATATAGGGCAGATGTGACAGTCTAAGTATCAGCTTTGTTGTCCTTCACTGTATTACCTCTAAAGTCTTAATGTCCTTTCTCAGATGGGGCCGGACATAACACCTATATAGTGGTACAAGACATTGTTCTGTCCTGGATACAAAGCCTCTCTCCCAATAATCTATTTGCCCTCTGTGTTATTGTTCTGCAGTGGCTAGCTGACACAAGGTTATCAGTAATCAGGATTCCAAAGTCACTTTCATGCTCTGCTGTATTTAATATAGTGTTACTGAGGGTATAGGACTTTCTTTGGTTATGCTTCCCAAGGTGTAGGACTGTGCAGTTATCTAAACTGAATCACATTTTTTTAGCCCAGTATTCAATTTCTTTTAAATCATTCACACAGGGGAGATGTTTTTTCTTCTGTGTCTGTTTTGACACTGATTTTGGTGTCATCAGCAAACTTGACTATATAACTGCTTATATTCTGATGTAACTCCCCTATATAGACACTGAACAGAACAGGCCCCAGCACAGACTCCTGTGGTACTTCACTAGTAACCAGTTTTTCACTGGACTATTCCCCACTAACTTGCACCTGTTGTAGCCTATCCATTAGCCATTCTTTGATCCACCTCACCATAACTGGGGTTATTCTCAATGTTTTGAGTTTTGATACTAACTCAATATGGGGCACAGTATTAAATGCCTTTTGGAAGTTTAGGAATATCACATCTACAGGAATTCCTTGGTCAAGGCTAGCATTGACTCTTTCATAAAATATAATTAAATTTGTTGTACAGGATCTCCCTTGCACAAACCCATGTTGTGTGGGGTCCTGTCTCCCTAGATCCTGTATGCTACTGTCCAGTTTATGTTTCAGCAATCTCTTCATTATCTTACATGGAACCAATGTAAGGCTTATGGGCCTGTAATTACTGATGTTCCCTTTGCTACTCTTTTTTGTGAAAAGGCCTCACAATTGCTGTCTTCCAGTCACTTGGAACTTGTCCATATTTAAGTGATTTATTGTAGAGCAACATGAGGGGTTTGCTCAGAGGTCTGTTCAATTCCTTTAAGAAACATGCATTTATACCATCAGGTCCTAGGGCAGAATGAGATTTTATTTTATTCATTGCTGCTTCTACCCCTTCATTGGTGAATTTAATGTATTTCATATATAGGGGTTCATAGTGGGATCTTCCAGGGGTATTGTTATTAGCACTACATCACCATACTTCTCATCCAGGCCGGGGATGTTGAAACCAACCCTGGTCCAGTGCCCCACTCTACCCCCAAATCACTCCCAAAGGGACTAAGGTTACTTCACCTAAACATCTGCAGCCTCCTGAACAAAGTACTGGAGCTGCAACTCACTGCCCTAAACATAGAAACATAGAAGTTGATGGCAGATAAGGACCGCAAGGCCTATCCAGTCTGCCCATTTCTTTTTCTACCTTATAAATGTGCCATCGGCCTTTGCTCTGTCAGTGACCTATCTATTCATAGTCATTTGTATTGCTCCCTTATGCCTATCCCATGCCTGTTTGAAGCCCTGCACTGTATTCATAGCCACCACTTCTTGTGGTAAGCCATTCCATCCATCCACCACCCTTTCTGTGAAAAGAATTTCCTCACATTCCCCTTAATCGGCCTCCCTCTAATCTCATGCTGTGTCCTCTTGTCCTGCTATTTTCTTATATTTAAACATGTTAGACTCTTTCACCTTGTTTATGCCCTTAAGGTGTTTGAATACCTCGATCATATCACCTCTCTCCCTCCTTTGCTCAAGGGTATACATATTGAGCTCCGTTAATCTGTCCTCATATGTCTTCTGATGCAGTCCCTGCACCATTTTGTTGCCCTTCTCTGGACTGCCTCAATTTGGTTAATGTCCTTCTGAAGGTGTGGCCTCCAATACTGCACGCAGTACTCCAGATGGGGCTTAACCAATGTCTTGTACAGAGGGATTATTACCTCCTCTTACGACTCGTGATACCCCTACTATACACCCTAACACCCCTAGCCTTACCTACTGCTTTAGAGGTCTGCTTGGATGATTTTAGGTCATCAGTGATGATGATGCCCAAGTCTCTTTCTTCCTTTGTGACTGCTAGCAACTCCCTCCCAGCCTATAAGTGGCTGGGGTTTCTCTTCCCTATGTGCATGATTTTGCACTTCTTTGCATTAAATCCCAGTTGCCACTCTTCGACCATTCTGCTAGTTTATCCAGATCTCTTCTCCTGCCCACCCCATCTGGATCATCTACTCTGTTGCAGATCTTGGTGTCATCTGCAAACAGACAAGCCTTACCTCTAGTCCATCTGCAAGGTCACTAATGAAGATGTTGAATAGGACTGGCCCCAGGACTGATCCCTGAGGTACCCACTTGTGACTTGCATCTCTTCTGACTGTATACCATTTACCACCACTCTCTGTTTTCGCCAGTCAACCAGTTTGCCACCCAGTTGACCAACTTCTGACCCACCCGAGCCTACCCAGCTTATTTATCAATCTTCTATGTGGAACAGTGTCAAAAGCTTTGCTGAAGTCAAGGTAGGCGACATCAACTGCTCCCCTTGGTCCACCACTCTGGTTACCCAGTCAAAGAAATCTATGAGATTAGATTGCAGGACCTTCCTTTGTAAACCCATGCTGTCTTGGATCCTGTGCCCCTATGGTTCCAGGTGTTGCACTATCCTTTCCTTAAGGAGTGCCTCCATAATCTTGCCCACTACTGAGGTAAGACTGACCGGTCTGTAGTTCCCGCCTCCTCCCTGCTACCACTCTTGTGGGCGGGATCACATGAAGCCCTTCTCCAGTCTTCTGGGACCTCTCCTGTGCTCAGAGACTCACTAAACAATTCTGCTAATGGCTCTGCTAGTTCCTCCTTTAGCTCCTTAAGTACCCTGGGATGTATGCCATCAGGTCCCATTGCCTTATCCACTCTGAGCTTACTAGCTCTTGTAGGACCCTTTCTTTTGTGAAGGGTAGTGCTCACCTCCCACCCACTGTGTCCATGATGCTGAGCTGTGGGCCCTGCCCTACCTTCTCTTCAGTAAATACTGAGCAAAAGTATCTATTTAGGATAGATGCCTTTACAGGGTCCTCCTCCTCACATGCTCCCTTTTCTCCATTAAGCAAATACCCCTCTGGACTTTCTCCTTTCACTAATGTATCTATAGAAAGTCTTGTCACCTTCTTTACTGTTCGTGCTAGTGTTTCCTCAGTTTGGGACTTTGCCTGCCTTACTGCCTTACCTGCTTCCCTTAGGGCAGTTTGGTATGCCTCCCTATCTTCATCCGCTGTGTTCCTTATATTTCCTGAAGGCCAGCCTTTTGGCTCTGACCTTTTCTGCTACTGTATTTGAGAACCAAAGTGGTTTCCTTCTTCTTTTGCACTTCCTTTTCTGTCTAACACAATGGGATGTTGCTTCAAGTATTGCATCCTTAATGCTTGCCCACTTTGCCTGTACCCCTCACCTGTGTTTCTTTTTGCCAGGGCTAGCTAACTCTGTTGGCCATCTTATCAAAGTCAGCTCCTCTGAAGTCCCATATTTTTGCCTTGGAATAGGATGATTTAGATGTAGTAGCAATTGAACCATACCATGTGATGGTCACTGGCCCCAGGTGACCTTCTACCTGGAGATCTGTGATCCCTTCTTTGTTAGTCAGTACTAGATCTAGGATAGCCCTGTCTCTTGTGGGTTTGCTGTACCAGTTGTTTGAGGCCCTCCCCTGCAGGGAATCCACTATGAGTCTAGTTCTGGCAGATGTTCCTGCTGGTATTGACCAATCTGTATCTGGCATGTTGAAGTCTCCCATTATCAGAACCTCCCCTTTAGCTATCATGTTTTGTATATCTTCTAACAGTAATGTGTCTATGTCCTCCCCCTGGTCTGGGGGCCTGTAGACAACCCCAGTTCTTATGGCTGTCCCATTTCCTGTTTCCAGGGTGACCCACAGTTCTTCTGGCTCCTTATGTGTATTCTGAATTTCTGTAGCTTTGATATTTTCATTGACATACAGGGCCACTCCACCCCTTTTGCACCTCGGTCTCTTCTGAACAATACATAGCCAGGTACTGAAGTCTCCCAAGTGTGGTTACTGGTAAACCACATCTCACTAATTGCTACTATGTCCAGTTTAGCCTCTGACATTATTGCCTGCAGGTCTGGGATCTTATTTCCCAGGCTGTGAGCATTTGTGTACATGATTTTCCATTGGCCAGATTTTGGTGTGTTAGTTGTTGGGTGAAGTTTGGCATTACCCCTGTGCATCGTATGGGGAGACAAACCTATAAACCTCCGCCCAGACATCTGCATTATCTCTGAGACTTGGCTGAAACCACACCACAAAGATTCAGAAATAGCCATCCCCAGCTACACAGTTTTCAGGCAGGACAGAGCGGGCAAGAAAAAAGGTGGGGGAATCGCCATGTACTTATCCACAAGGCTCCAGTTCATCCCTGTCTTGATCCCTGTACCCACACCCCTAATTGAATCTATGATGATCAAACTGACCCTACCTCATTCCACACCGGTGTATGTGGCTGAGATCTACTGTGCCCCGGCCACCCCAGCGCCTAGCGTCCATGACCACCTAGCCACTCTAAAATCAGCTGCTGGGGAGGGTGAGCTCTACATCCTCGGGGACTTTAACCACAATTGGCTATCTAAAGACTGCGCTAAACTACAAAGCAAAGTACACTCCCTAAACCTAACCCAACATATCAATCAACCCACTCGACTAAACTCAAAAACACAAAAACACTCCCTCCTGGACTGGGCCCTCACAACCCAAGCCCATAGGATAACAACAGCTGGCATCCTCCCTGACTCCATGAGCAATTACCACATGGTTTATATCATTAGGAAGGTGCACAGACCCGCAAACCGCCCCCCACCCAAGACCTTCCTCACGAGGGCCTACAATTCCCTCTGTCTCTATTCACTTTTAAACAACCTCGCCCTAGTTGACTGGTCTTTCATCCAGACAGCTCCCTCTGTTGACTACGCTTTCAATAAGTTCAGACACAACTTGCTTGCCGCATGGGACCTTCACGCCCCCCTAAGATCAAACAGGGTAAAGGGATTACATCTCCCCTAGGTCACCGCCGATATCATCGGCTGCTGCCGAGCCAGGGACAAGGCTTGGAGAAAGCACAAGCAAACCGGCTCTCCCGATTCACTGCAGCACTATCACAGTCTATGCAACTACTGCACCAAAGCTATCCAGCAGGCAAAGAATAACTACTTCAAGGCAGCCCTCTCCTCCAACCTGAACCATCCCTCAAATTCTGGAAAACCATCAAAACCCTACTCACCCCCCCCAGCCCAGCCACCTACCCCAACCCTATCCATACATGACAACTCTGTCTCTGACCCAAGTGTAGTTGCCTCCGCTTTCAACAATTTCTTTACCAATGGTGTGGCCTCACTCCTCACAAACCATTCGCGAACCCCACCCAGTCCCTCCCCGCAAACCCCGGCACTCCGCACCCAGCCCCACGTTTGCTTTCTGTCCAGTCTCTATGACAGAAGAACTCAACGCCCTAGGATCTCTTGACCCTAACAAAGGAAAATGCCCTTTAGGGCTGGATGCCAAAATTCTCCACCTATCAGCCCCTGCAATAGCAGCCCCCCTAGCTGAACTCCTCAACCTCTCTTTTTCTAAGGCTCAAATTCCAACTGCATGGAAACAGGCACTTGTCATACCCCTACCTAAGGGCAGCGACCCATCTGTACCTGGAAATTATCTCCCCTTCTCCCAGTGCTGGCCCAATTTTAGGAACACCTAGCTCTTTCCCAACTCTCTCAATTCCTCAAATCCACCACCTACTTCACCCTCTATCAGTCAGGCTTTCGGAAATCCCATTCCACAATCACTGCACTCTTAAGACTCTCAAATGACATCTCCTCGCAGATGGACAAGGGACATATCACCTCAGCCATTTTCATTGATTTGGCCAAGGCATTCGACACTGTCTCTCATCCAAAGCAACTCGCTAAACTGAGTGAAGCAGGCCTCTCCAGCCTAGCCACCAGCTGGTTCCATGCCTACCTGACAACAGTCTGTCTAAATCGGGACTCAAATATCCCCCCCCCACTCCCAATCTCTATGGGGTTCCCCCAAGGCTCAGTACTAGGCCCTATACTTTTCTCCATATTTTTAAACAACCTCCCTCTGACCTGCTGAACCTCAGCCATACAAATGTATGCAGATGACACCGTAATATATGCTTCCAGCCCCACCACTAAGGATGTGCATGCAGCCCTCCAAAAGAATTTTGACGCCATCCAAAAATGGCTCTATTCCAATCAACTAGTACTAAACTCAAAGAAAACTGTCTCCCTAACCTTCGGCACACAACACCAGCTCTCGTGCCTAGCTGCACCCCCTACTTTCCATACCCTGGCTGGATCTCCTCTGGAGACCTGTACCTCCTTTAGCTACTTGGGAGTATGGCTTGATCAACACCTGGATTTCTCCATCCACATTGACTCTGTACACAAAAAAAACTGCACCCAAACTGGGGGCACTTCATCGTAATAAAGGGTGCCTGTCCCCCATGGTCTGAAGGGAATTAGTGCATAAAATGATTCTTCCTATCTTTGACTACAGCGACGTGGTCTACAGAGCTGCACCCCAAACCTCCTTAGCCAGTCTGGATACCCTCTTTCACTCCTACTGCCTCTTCACCCTGGACTGCCTGCCCACCACCCATCACTGTGACCTATATAGCTCTGTATCACTGAACTCGCTCGAGTCCTGACATCGAATACATGGCACAAACGTAATAGTCAAACTCTGGACAAACTTCCTCCCCCCCATCACAGCTGCGCTCTGACGGCACCACCCTCCCCGGCTTACTCCCTCGGATGCTCCGACTCTAGACTACTCAAAATCCCTTTCATGCACACCTCAAAGGGCCAATCCACTTTTAAATACCACCTGCCAAAACTTTGGAATGACCTACCTGCTCACATCAGGCTGACCACTGCCCCAAGGCTGCTAAAACCACTCCTCCATGCTTACTTCTCCGACACATGTAACTGCTACCAGCAGCTAAGACCCTCAGCCAATTGGGCGCCTTGATGTATCTCGACAGCCTTAATACTGTCTTAGTAATTATTGTTTACCTGCCTGTTCTCTGACTGTACTTACTCTATGGTGTCTGACCACCCTTGTAGTAACAATGTGAAACAAATGTATGCCAGCTCTGGCACTATTGCTGGACCTGTTGTATTACCCTGTACTGTACATTTCCTGCTGTATTTTCTATGTAACCCCCAGGTCGCATCTGGAAACGAGCGGCCCCCGCTAAGCATGCCTGCCTGGTTAATCTAATAAATAAATAAATAAATAACACCATACTGAAATGGTCATTTAGCGGTTCTGCAATATTTTGGGGATTTTGTATTGTTCCATCTGTATTCACTATTGGACCAGTTGTGCTTTTACCATGTCTTTTTGTAATGATATATGCAAACAGAGACTTTTGATTATCTTTACTGTGTGCTATTTTAAATTCTAACTTTTTTCTTTGATTCTTAATCTGTTTTTTGGTTGATTTTAATTTGGCTTCATATCACTGCCTAATTTGATCAAGTCACTTTAACATTCTGGTATTGTTTACTCTCTGCCCTCCTCCCCCGAGGTATCTGGAAATGAGCTGTTACCAGCACAATACAGACACGATTCTCAATAGAAATGCTGTGCCACAAACCCCAGGTGTGCCGAACAGAGGGTTCAAGATTCTTGTGGCATTCCCTGGCCAGCAGTCAGGATTCTCAGTCCTGTATACCACTTGGCATGAGTTAGGCCAGCTTTTCCTGGTCTAACTTCATTGACCTATTTATAGGGTTTGCACCAAATATTTGGCACAAGCCATCATAAAGAGGGTAAAGTGCCACAAATGCGCATGACTTATGGTAATTGGGCACAACATGTGGCAATGTGTTAGGTGCTGCCCACTCTTTGATGCAGGGCTTGTGCAAACACTACGTCACCCTTTGAGAACTGAGCTCTATATATTTCCAAGAAAGAAAGAAAAAAAGCAAGAAATAAAGAAAGAAATTAGATAGATAGATAGATAGATAGATAGATAGATAGATAGATAGATAGATAGGCAGACGGACAGATGGATGGACGGACAGACAAAGACTTGTTGGCTCCATTCACAATGCCAGGGCATGGTAGCTGTTTTTGATTTACTGCAGTCAGTGTCTGGGAGAAATGAAGCAGAGGGAAGAACTGATTTGGCTTGGGGATGTCCACCTATACCCCAGATACCATGATAAATATTTCCAGATAGGTATTAAACTATCCTAAGTAATTACCCATAGTAGATCGATATTAGTTGAGCTATCTAGCAGAGCATGTCTGGTGTGGATTTTGCAACTAAAATCAGAACACAAAAAAAATCAATGTACTCTGGTTTTGACTGGCTCTTTATTAATTAGATGCTTCTTTCATTTTGCCTGCCAGCCATCTAAAGATAGGAATGTATCACATCAATAAACAACTGTCAGAGAGAAATGACATGTCTGCTCAGTCTGTATTTTTCATCTATGAGTCAGAGTAACTTAAAACTATAAAGGGGTCATAATAGGCAACATCCCCTAACAGAATCATAGAAATGTAGAAATATGGCAGCAGAAAATGATCCTTTGTCCCACCGAGTCTGCCCTTCCCCCCCTTAATCCTTACCTATGTCACAGGACCTCCCCTTCCCCCCACTTGCCAACCACTTATGTCTGTCCCATGCCCTGTTGAATCCATCCACCATTTCTGTCCCCACCACTTCCTCTGGTAGTTTATTCCAGGCTTCTACCACCCTCTCTGTGAAGTAACACACCCTCACATTGTCCCTAAATCTTCCTCCCTCCAATCTTAGACTATGCTCTCTAGTTTTAACTCCCACATTCCTCTTAAATAAGCTCCCCCCCTTATTGATCCCCTTCACATACTTAAATGTCTCTATCATGTCCCCCCTCTCCCTTCTAGTCTCCAATGAGTACAGATCCAGTTCCCCCACCTCTCATCATATGACATCCCCCGCATACCATGCATCATCTTGGTTGCCCTTCTCTGCACCCCCTCAATCCCATCTATGTTCTTGTGTAAGTGTGGTCTCCAGAACTGGACCCCATACTTCAGGTGTGGCCTCACCATGGCTTTATAAAGAGACATCAGTACCTCCCTCCCTCCCTCCTTCTGCTTGTTGTGCCCCTTCCAATGCAGGCTAACATTCTATTTGCCTTTCCCATTGCTTTGCTGCATTGATGACCTACCTTAAGGTTTCTTGATACTATGATATCCAGATCCCTCTCCTGCTCAGTTGGCTTAATTACACCCCCCCCCCCAATAGTGTAAGCTGCTTGCAGGGTTATTACTCCTCTGTGTCACTGCACACTTTTTGGCATTGAATTCCAGCTTCTAAGGTTCCATCCACCTTTCCAGAATCTTTGGGTCCTTCCTCACAGCCTCCACCCCCCAGGGGTGTCCACCCTATTACAGATCTTCTTATCATCAGCAAATCAGCACACCCTCCCCTACAGCCCTTCCACTATATCGCTAATATAGATATTAAGAAGGAGGGGTCCCAATACCGACCCATGGGGCACCCTACTCATCACCACCATGCTCATCAGCAGAATACTTACAATGGAAGCCATCACCCCATTACATGTCTTTTTTTAAGCTTTGGACATGTGTGAATACATTACTTTGAATACTCCGCCAAGTATTTGTTTTCAAGGGGCCAAATATTGGGGTATGTTTTATTCATGTCAAAATGGTATTAAATAAAGCTTCAGAAGCTTTCACCACCAGCAGTGGCCAGAGCTAGCTTCATAGCTACCTAACCCCTGTGTACTACTCTCTGCTCGAGTCCCTCATCCTCTCCCATCACATCCCACACAACATGTTCTACAAAAACTGTGGTAAAGTAGAGATGGCACAGTTTCTGTTCCCATATGTTTGTTTTTGAACAAGTCCCCCCTTCCCTAGTCCAACTTTCCCTGACCCCAAAAGTACATACAGCGGAGTCAGACAGGATGCAGTGCAGTAGTGCAGTAAAAGACATTGCACAAATTCCTGCATGGAAAAAGAGCTTAGTAGCCATTAAATTACACTTTTCAATGCAGCATACTGCAGTACTCTTCAAAAATACTACAAGATACTGTGTTGCATTCTGGCTGATTCCACTGTACATCTTGAGTGGCACTCTCCCCTGACACTTGATCCATGACTGGGGCAGCAAGTGAAAGTGAAAACCCTGGAAAGTTAGCAGTCCTTCCACCTCTCAAATTCTTAGCATGCTATTGTAATAGCTGACTATCCCTTTACTGTCAAAGCTGAAGTTTTCCATGCCTTATCATGCCCCTCATCCCCATGCCTGGCCTCCAGCAGGTACATACAGTACTTGAGGCCACCAGCCTATCCTCATGAGTCTTGCACTGCTGGCCCTGGATCATCTTGGTGACCCTTTTCTGCACCTACTCCAGTTTAGCCATGTCCTTCCTTAGATGAGGACTCCAGAACTAAGCACAGTATTCCAGTTGCAGCCTTACTTATCTGTACAGGGGCAGAAGCACCTCACATCTCCTACAGGTAAAACCCTTCCCAAGATATCCCTGCATCCTTGACACCTTGCTTTATGCTTTGATGCAGTGGCTCACTTGCGTGAGGAAGTCACTGATTATGACCTCTAGATCCTTCTCCTCTGTTGTAATGGCCAGCGTAAACCCTCCCATCCAGTATTACACAAGTGGGTTCTGTTTCCCTAGGTGCATTGTCTTGCACTGTTCTTTTTCCATACAGCTTTTCAGCCCTCAGGTTAGCCAGGCTGCTCCATTCCCATCTCCCCAGACTGACTGCCACCTCCTCCAAACTTATCTCCTCACAGAGTCCCCAATGGATTGCCCCCAATAGTGGGGCCAGAGAGGGAGGGCTGACCTCCCCCTAGTACACATATCCAGAATGTGTGGAGGCATTTGGGTGGAGGTCCAGAGAGGCACACAGTGTGTCAGCCAACCCTCAAGTCCCTATTTACATTTTTCTGTCTCTCTGGTGACATGGGTCATGCATGCACGTGGAGGTGCACATGTGCCCCAGAACCTGTGGCTCTTCCCTGCCACTTGATGCTCACATCTGCCACACAGGTATTTGGCGCTGTCACCAGACCTGCACTTGGTGGTAGGCAAGAGCTTACTTGGAATGCCTCTCTTATCCTGGAGAGGAGAGCTGACTGGTGGCTGTTACATCCACTCCCAACCCACTCTTCCACCAAACCCCAGCAATCCAAGCTCATTCCTGAACTCAGACCGCCACCATGGCATAAGGTAAGTGACTCAGCTGCACGCCAGTGCCACTGGGCAAGCATTTTGCCTTGCACTTCTTAGTGTTAACTCTTAACTGATATACCTTAGATCATACCTTTAGTTTCTCTAGGTCCATCTGGAGCACCCACATCCCATCCTTGTGATCCTTCCTGCTGCATAGCATTGTGTCACCAGCAAAGAGACACAACTTGCCCCAGATACTGTCCCCTACATCACTTATAATCATGTTAAATAGGACAGGTCTTAGGGCTGATCCCTGCAGCACCCTGCTTGTTACCTGACTACTACCTAACATAGCCCCATTCACCACTACCATCTGTTGCTTCCACAAGCCAAATTCCTACCCACTGGTGAAATCCCTCTCTACTCTGAAGTTCTCAAACATTTTTTAGCAACCTGTAGTGTGGTACTGAATCACAGGCCCCGCAGAAGTCGAAGCAGAATAAATCTACCCCTGACCCCCATGCATCACCTTGGCGACCCAGTTGAAAATCAGTATCAGGTTGGCTTGGAAAGGCTTCCCTGACACAAACTCGTGCTGGTGTTTATCCTGCAGTCTGCTGTCCTCTAAGTAGGCCACTAAGCTTTCTTTGACTATGGGCTCCATCAGTTTACCGACAATGGAGGTAAAGCTGACAGGCTTGTAGTCATCTGGTTCCTCCATGTCTCACCCTCTTGTGGAGTGGCACTACATCGGTGGATCTCCAGTCCCCTTGCATCACTCCCAACTTTATAAAACAGTAGTTTAAAAGCTTTATAACAGTGAGAAGGTTATCTTCAAGGTAGAAGAAAATGTGGATTAAACTTAAAAAATGATGTAGCAATTGTCCCATTCCCCCACTCTGAAACAAGCACTGCCTTAGAATGAAGAGTACTTTGTTAACATTGTATTTTTGGTAATGAAATAAAAATGCAACAGATAAACCATTTGTGAGTCTGTCTTGTTTACACACACTCACATTCACATAGGGATTTTAAAACTAAAGAGGACTGTTTCATGTGAATTGATACACCTTTTCAACACAGCACAGATGGGCAAACTCTACATATTCTCAGACAACACACAAAACAACATAAACACATATTAAGGCAAAAAGAAAAGTTTAAAGTGTAGGCTCCCACATTCCTAGAAAAGATTCAGCTCTAGCTCTGTACTATTTTTCTGTCAGAAGCTTCCATTCATCAGAATAGTCACATCAAGGCTCGAAATACCATTCTGGATAGCATACACTGTCTGTATACATGTTATTATTCTTGCTTTTTCCATATGAACTTCTGGTGGCCATGGCCACTAATTTGTTTGTCTTTTTTCTGTACCTTTCTGATTCTGCAACCTTTGTTGCCTGGCCTCTGCTCTCCTGTCTGGGTTAATTAATTTCTCCTCATTCATGCTCTGTGCTCCTTTTTATTCTCTCTCTCTTTACTGCCTGTTTCAGTGTTTCATTTATTCTCCCTCCACCACCATGCTGCCTGCTTAATTTTGAGTCTGCAACTGAGGTAACTGCAAGCTTGAATGAGAGAAAATACTGGCACTCACTCAAAGCAAAACTCTCTGCATGAACGAAGTGAAAAAGTCATTTTCACTTTGTGTAGCTCGTTTTCCTTCAGGTAAGTGGCTGCCATAACTGCTGTCATTCAAGCAGCAAAGTTTGCAATATATGTTCAATAATAGAGATTCTACCTTTCCTCACTGACAGTACCCACATTACCACCACATGAATGGCTGTGCCAGCATTCACCACCCTTTATCCTACCTCCAAATTCCATCTGCTTTGTCCCTGCCAACATGCTTACTAACTCCCATGTTCCCAAACAATGACTATGTGCACATCAGGCAGGCATTGTGTCAAAAGAAAACATTTTTTCCTATTTAACATGGCATGGTCAAACGAATGGACAGGAAGGTGGCAATACTGGGAAACTGAGGGGGACTAGAACATTTAAAGTACAGCCTAGCAACTCAGGGCACGAGATGTGGTTGGATGGGTGAATAATAACAATGACTTGACAGGAGCAGATCAAGATAAATTCCCTGGGTACGTTATAATTCAAATCTCTGCCATATAGGTACATAAATGGTGTTTACAAATGTGTAAACAGGGCCTGTACACACCTTATCTGAAGCGCTTCCCACATTTGCTGGATTAGCACAGGTTTATGACCACAAGAATAAATTCTAATGTAATACACCACACATACACACACACACACACACATACACACACACTCAGTTGATAGGCTGAATCTAAGACCCTTAAATTAATCATTTTTTATTTTACAATTTGCCCAGGATTGCTCAGAAATGCACATGTTAAAGGAATTATATAGAAATGGGATATTGGGTTACTAATGATAGGCCCTGAAGGCTCAGTGTTGTGTGCCAGTGAGATATTAATGAGATCCAAGGAACCAGCAATTGAAATCACAACACATCAGTTGGTGGTAGACATCAGTCAGTGAGCTCTGGGATGGATCATGTGTTAAAACTAACAAAAATCTAGAAAATCCCTTCCCAACGAGTTCTAAAGTGGACACTAACCTTTGGAACCGTGATATCACCTATTGGCAGCAGATCATAGTGCTAAAACACAGAAAACATATGAAGCTTTGCTGCAGATCATACAGTCACTGCTGAGCCCTGACTACTCAGTAGCCCAAAGTGGCATAAAATGGATCTGCTCTCTGAGTCAGTGCTGGCACCTGGGGATGGACACTATGGGCAGAACTCATACATAGTGGAGTTTGCCTCAAATAAATTTATCCTGACAGAGCTAGTGGGGGACATTAAGTGCATTAAATCCTCTGTAAATACTCTGGCCAGGTGTATGGAATATGTAGAACTGCAACTGAGCTCCCTGGAAGACAAGTTCAAGGCTGAAGAATGGAAGCTCATCTTGCTCCAGGGAAAATGGCTCAGTTGGAAGAAAAACTTGATGATCAGGAAAACAGGAGCAAGCAGAATAACCTGCTCCTGGTGTGCTTATCAGAGAAGGCAGCAGGTGCTGACCACATCAAGTTTGTCAGTGAGCTATATCTTCAACTAGCAGGGCCACCAGTGGGCAGCAGAGCTATCTGATTGAAATTGTTCATAGAGGACTGCGATCCCTGCCCTAGCAAAGGGAGTGCCTCAGAGCCACTATATGTAAAATTCTTATCTTCCAGGATAAATTGAGGCTCCAACAGGTGGACAGAGCATATTCATCCTTACACTGGCAGAACCATGGCTATTACATCTTTAATGACATAAGGCAGACTGTTAGGGATAAGCAAAAATTGTATAAGGATATTAAGTGTAAGCTACACCTGGGTGGCATTAAATTCCAGGTGTGATTCCCCACCAAGCTTTTTTTCTGCAGAGCTCTGTTGCCCGGGTAACACTGCTCAGCACTGGTGCTGCTGAGAGGCATCCATGGAATGAACAATCCCTTAAGACCAGCAGCAGCTCCACATGGGTATTTCAGTGAAGACACCAAGGAATATAGACATGGAGAGCATAGCACTTTCTCTATACCACCATGGGTAGCACACACCTCAGTGGCAACCATAATCAGTGACTGCAACTGACCTGTAGAAAAGCCCTGTGTCAGCCTTTGAAAGTTGGGCCCATTAAGTTCATACTATCCTAGCCAATAAGGACAAGTGCAGGTAGACTGCAGCACTTGATCCTGTGGGTCGTGGGTTGGGGTAGGATGGTGATTGGTTCTGTCTGCCACCATCAGGCTGCTGGTCTCCATCTCCCTGTCATCTGAAGAGAGACCAAGGGAGAGAGTTGGACTGAGCAAGTCTTGGAGAGCAGCAGGAGTATGGATTAAGTACTAAAGGAGACAGCATGATCATCTTTGCCTAGCTCTCCATGCAACTCATTATAACTGCCAGTAAGATCTGACTGAGGCTGGGATGGGGGGTTCATGGCCCACCACAGTCTACATTCTCATTTTCTTGCCAGTAGCTAAGTTTTGTTCAGATTTCCCACATGTGGATAACCAAATAAAACAGCCTGTTGTAAACTTTATGAGAACAAGGGTTGGTATTGTTCAAGTTGGTATACCTTAATGATGGTGGAAAATCTTTTTTTCTCTTACATTAATAAGAAAACTGCAGATAGAACTGCCAGACCTGTTAAAGTAAATGATGAAGATATCACCCGAGCCTAGGGTGATGGCTGAAGTATTCAGTGATTATTTTTGTTCAGTGTATGGCCCAGACACTGAATTTAACACCTCTGTTAGTATTCAAATGAGGAAATAGCAAGGGAGGTCATATTGGGAAAACTAAATAAGATTGATGTCACTAAATCAGCTGGTCCAGACCAATTACATCCCAGATTGCTTAAAGAGGTTAAATTATGGCTCCTTGAACCAATACAGATGTTGTTCAATTTATCATTAAGCACTGGGGAGGTACAGCAGGATTGGAGGTCAGCCATTGTGGTTCCGGTACATAAGTGGGGTACCGCAGGGTTCAGTATTAGGACCGGTCCTCTTCAATGTCTTTATAAGTGACATTGCAGAGGGACTGGAAGGAAAAATATGTCTCTTTGCAGATGACACAAAGATCTGCAACAGAGTTGATGCACAAGGTGGGGTGGAAAGGATGAGAAGGGACTTGGCAAGGTTAGAGGAATGGTCAAATGTATGGCAGCTTAGAGTCAATGCTAAGAAGTGCAAGGTAATGCACCTGGGAAACAAAAACCCAGGGGAAGAGTACACAATGGGGGGTGAGATACTAACAACAACAAAAATGGAAAGGGACCTGGGTGGGCAAGCAATGTGAGAGGGCAGCAAGGAGGGCTGGGGGGATACTGGGATGCATATGGAGAGGCATCACCAGTAGAAAAGAGGAAGTTATTATCCCTTTGTACAGACAGTTGGTGAGACCCCATCTGGAGTACTGCGTGCAGTTCTGGAGACCCAATCTCCACAAAGACATAGACAGGATGGAGGCTGTCCAGAGGAGGGCAACTAAAATGGTTCAGGGTCTGCACCGGAAGACATATGAGGAGAGACTTAAGGAGCTGAATATGTATAGCCTCGAGGAAAGGAGGGAGAGGGGGGACATGATAGAAACTTTCAAGTACCTCAAGGGAATCAACAAAGTCCAAGAGGGTAGCATCTTTCAAAAAAAGAGGTGTGCAAGAACAAGGGGGCACAATTTGAAGATAGAAGGGGCAGCTCAGAGGTAATTTAAGGAAGTATTTTTTCACAGAGAGGGTTGTGGATGCATGGAACGGCCTTCCGGAGGAGGTTGTGGAGTCAAAAAAAATGGTGGAATTCAAGCATGCATGGTACAGTCATAAGGCAATTCTAGGGGTTGGGGGTAGGAAGAAGTAGGCTGCTGGTTAACTAGGATCTGTAGCTTATCCATTAGGTAGGGAAATGAGCAGACTGGGTGGGCCAAGTAGTCCTTATCTGCTTATCTATGTTTCTATGTAAGAAGGGTAACAGGGCCAATTTAAGTAACTACAGGCCTATCAGCCTTAAATGTATACTGGGGAAATTATTGGAATCTAGCATTAGAGACAGATTAGAGATGTAACTGACAGATAAGGGGAAAACTGAAAGTACACAGTATGGTTTTAGGAAGCAGTGCTCTTGCCTGATGAATATGCTAGCATTCTACAATAGAATAAGTGATTTATTAGATAACAACAAACCGGTGGATGAAACATATTTAGATTTCAGAAGAGCATTTGATAAGGTTCTGCATGATGTACTTAAAGACCCAATGCCTTGTTTAGGTATAAGTAGTAAGATTACTTTGTGGGTAAAAAACCAGCTGACCAACAGAGTCCAAAAGGTTAAAATTAGAGGAAATACATCCAAAAAATGGCCAGGTATCTAGTGGTCTACCACAGGGATCGATACCTGGGCCCACCATTTTCTCTTTGTTTATTTCAGATTTCAGTACAAATATAAGCAGTAACTGCACTAAATTTGCAGATGACACAAAGATTAGTGCTGAAGTGTCTACTAAAGACCAAGTAGAAGGATTTCAAATGATTTAAACTGCAAGAATGGGCTTGTAACAACAGGATGAACTTTAATATAGAAAAGTGTGTGGTTATGCACTTTGGTGCAAATAATGAGGGACATAATTATACACTTAACAACATAGCACTGAAAACTGTGGATATAGAAAAGGATCTGGGTATGCTTATTAGAAAAGACCATTTGTTTGATAGTCATTCCGTAGAAGTTGTAAATAAAGCAAATAGAATCATAGGAGCTATCAGAAGAACTTTTGTCACAAGACATAGATCCTACACAGTATCTTACCTCTATACAGGAATTTTGTTGGACCACACTTGAATTATTATAGCCCCCTGTGGAGCCCTTACTTGAAAAGGAATATAAATCTGCTGGACAGGATGCAGCAGAGATCAACCAAAATGATCTCTGGACTGTAGTACCTTACCTACCAGGAGAAACTAGCAACTTTAAGGTTATATCCACTAGAGTTAAGGAGGCAAAGGGGTGATCTCCTACTAATGTATAAAATCAGAAATGATATGGAGTTTATGGCCAGTCTTGACTTGTAGCCTGCAAAGAGAGATATAGGACTAAGAAGCCACAGTAAACAGTTTAGACTAACCTATCCTAAGAAATATCCAGGATACTTGTACACACAAAGAATCATCCCCTTGTGGAACAAACTACCTGCTGCTGTAGTTGAGTCAGATACCATTGGGATATTCAAGCGAAGACTCGACAGCTTCCTCTTGGGCCTATAAAAGGGTTTCATATACCCCTAATGGGGAGACAGGCTAAATGGGCCTATGCCTTCTAACTGTTTGATGCACCTAGTACTGGAAAGGTGGGAGGGGGGAGTTGGTTTCACTAAAGAGGAAAGAGGGAGGGTTATTTATATTGCACTATGTGGCTTGAACCAGCTAGAAATTGAGGGTAGGAACTTGTTTTCCTAAATTTAAAGAGAGAGGGTTATTATACAAAATCATACATACATCATGGGATACATATGAAAATCACCATGAAAATTTACTCTGGTTCTCCTTTAAGCAGAAATGCATGTTGCCAAAGGGCTGCTCTTACAATCTGCAAATTGTGAGAACAAAACTTTGTTGCCAATGCCCTTTATGAGTAACCCTTTGCCTCAGTACTCTTGAGATGAAGATCTTTATCTTTTTATAGGGTTATTTATGTTGCTCTTTGTTGCTTGAACCAGCTGGAACCTGAAACTTGGCAGAACTTGTGTGTTTTACTGTTTGCTTGAGCCAGATAGAACCTGGTTCTACCAGTTCTACCTGGTCATACTAGGCAGAATTTTTTCAGGTTTGACCCCAAAAGTTTGCACAGCCTTACTGGGGATCAAAATAAATCTTTCTTCCTTTCTTCCTTTCTTCTTTCCTTTCATTCTTTCAAATGTTTCACCAGGAAAGACATACTGAGCTGCTAACGGCTCGTTTCCAGATGCATCCTAGGAGAAGGGGATGTGGAAGGTAAAATACAGCAAACAGAGTATAATAGGAACATAATAAAAAAAATGAAGGCAAACAGTATAAAAGATATGTGCATTAGATACAATTGCTATAATAATAGACTAGTTAACTACTTTTTATGTTTGCTTGCACGCATGCGCACCACGCATGTGCAAGAAACATCTTGGGACAGTATGATATTTTAGAGCTGTGTGAGTGTTCTGCCCAATGCAGTTGGTGCTTTATGGGGCTCATCCCTCAGGCATGAATGAATCAGCAGTGCTGTCTATGGCAGCAGTTTGAGAAAAGTAGTCTGGTCTTGAAAGAAAAGTGCCACTCCAATCAATGGATGGTTACGAGTTGACGCTTTATGGGGCTTGTCCCTCAGGCACCAATGAATCGTCGAGCTGTCTATGACAGCAGTTTGAGAGAGAGGACCGCACTTGAAAAAAATCTGCTGCTGCAATGAGGGACAGTTTCATCATTGCAGTGGGACATTCCCCCTCCCTCACAACCAGGCACACAGACATACCTTCTCTCTGTTGGCAGCAGCTGACAAGACTCCTGTCATGCACATTACAGTGCACAGTAATGCGCATGGCTGGAGTTATGGCTCTTGTCAGCTCCTGCAGCTGAGCACTCTGTCCCCCTTACTCCACGAGCAATTTGTTTGTTCAGTGTGCCTTTTGTGGTGAACCATTTCAATGAATAAATAAATTAGCCATGGTGCCACTTTCCACATTGGCTTCTCCTGCCACCCATCACACACTCCCTGGAAAGCTGACATTGGGATGCCCAATCCCTGTGTTGGCATGTATCCCCCTTCACCCCATTAATGTGGCACACTGGGAGCCCACCCCAGTGTGCCAAAATAATTTCTTATGTTTTCCGACACTGGGAAGCCCACTCCCAGTGTCAGATGACACCCCCACCAGCCAGCATATTTCAAGAGCCGACACCGGGATGCCCACTCCCGGTGTCAGATGACACCCCCCACCCACCCGAATATTTCAAGTGCCGACATTGGGGTTCTCAATCCCTGTGTCAGAATGCCCCCCAACACACACACACACACACACACACACTACTGTGGCACACTGAGAGCCCACCCCAATGTGCCTAAATCTATTTAATTTTTGGTAACCTGTAAAATAAAAACCATCCCCAAAGTCTTTTTTCCCTGTAAAAGAAAATGGTCCTCATCATCTCCCCATTCCCCCACCCCACCTCCCTCTGCAGATCCACCTCCCTGCATCCCCTTGCCCCATACTTACCTCTGAAGGTCAGGAGCAGTGATCGTCTATGGACGGGGACATGTTTGCACTCTTCAAAGCTGACTGGCAAACTGAAGAAATGATGATAAGCTGCATAATGAGAGTCAATGGGGGGGTCAACTTAGGTTGATATCTCAGCCATTTTTAGGAATTTTGGCTGCACATTTTCAACATGGGGTTCTTGGGACTCCACCTCATGAACACTGTCACTGTCATTTGGTTACTCCGTCCTGAAAGGTGATTTTGGGTTTGCTGCATGGAATCACCTGTTAGGATTGTTTCATGAAACAACAGTGCCACTGTTTATGAGATGGGGTCCCAAAAAAACCATGTTGCAAATTTGGTGAAAAAATTCCAAAAAATGACTGCATTACGAGCTTGCGTTGCACAGTTTCTATGCACGCTTGTAACTTCGCCAATTTTTTCATTTTTTCACTACAGATTTTAACATTGTCATTTTTTCACATCTCCTTATGAACGGTACAGCTGTCATTTTTCACGTCCTGCCCAAAATGTGTTTTTGCACCTGTGGCACAGAATGACGCAATCACTGTGGGAAATTAACTTGCAGAACAGATTAACAAAATCACAGTGACACTGTTCATGGGGGAGGTCCCAAAATGCTCATGTTGATAATCTGATGAAAAATTTCCAAAAAAGATTGCATTACAGGCGTGCATTGTGCAGTTTCTACGCATGCTCGTAACCACCAATTTTCATATTTTCATTGCAGATTTTCAACATTGACATTTTTTCACACCTCCTCATGAACAGTATAGCTGTCATTTTTCACATCCTGCCAGAAATGTTTTCACACTTGTGGCACAAAATGGTGTAGTCGCTGTGCAAAATCACCTTTAGGAATTGAGTAATGAAATGATAGTGCCACTGTTCATGAGGTGGGGTCCCTAAAAGTCCATGCTGAAAATTTGGAGTGAAAATCCCAAAAAACGCTTGGGGAGTTAGGGTTTCCAACCATAATGCCTACCCTATAGAGACTGACAGGCATCAGGGGTGTGACTTTGGGTCATGAGCTGTAATTCTCAAACCATTTCACCCCCACCCTGCAGCCTGTGACAGGCATTGAGGTGTGCCTTGGGGTCTTTGGCCCTAACATTCACCCCATTCTCCTCTACTGCACCCATCATAGCTTATTTCCTTACGGAATGTGGTGAGCGTAAGGGCTGAAGACCTCAAGACACACTGCAACACCTATCGGTGTCTGCAGGGTTGAGTGAGGTGGAATGGCATGAGCTTTATGGCCGATGACCCAAAGGCACACCCCAATTGCCTGTCAGTCTCTGCAGGGTGGTCGTGGTGGTTGGCATTAGTTTAATACTTCACTGTCATCCCTATTATGCATCTCTCTAACTCCTGCACTACCAATGCCAATACCAGAAAGCAAACATTTGGAATTGACAAATGCGAGTTACATATAGAAACAGCAATTAGGAACAAAAGAAACTGACAACAAGGGCGATATGGGGATGTTAGGAAGAGGGACATGGACAGTTGCAGGATGGAGAAACAATCATGAAGAAGAGACTTTAAGGAGAAATCAGAAGAAGCAGAGCAACTTGATAGGGGAAGAGAGGGCCGGATTTTAGGAAAGTGAAAAGAGAAAGCAGACTGACCAACAGTAGATTTTCTAGAAGGACTAGAGAAGGTGTGAGAAGTAGCATAGTGGGGGAGGAGGGTAGTTGGAAGAAGGGGGAGAGGATAAGAGGGATGAAAGGTAGGTGGGAAGGGAACCAAACCAGAATTTAGAAATACAGGAGGCACAATGGGAGAGGTGACTGGAATCAAGGGAGGGGAGAGAAAGAGCAGAACAAAGTGACATATTGTGGGTATGCGGGGAACAATCTAAAGCAAAGCAAATGGAAGTTCAATCCCCATATCAGTTTACGCATGTAAGCAACAACAAGAAGTTTTCTGCTCAACTGAATTGCACTGGTACCTCATCTCATTTCTAGTATTCTTGACACTGTCAGCCCAGCATTGCAAAACAAAAAAACTGTGAATGCAGTATTGGATTTAAACTGACTGAACACTGAACAAGATCTTATGAAACCACGTGGTTCTATCTACAATGTCAAAGCATCCTCCCAACATTTCAGTTACATACTATTCCTGTTCATATTTTTCCCTATTCATATTGTTGCCCACTATTTCAGGCTAGAGCATGAATAAGGGGCCAGGTTTCCAGAACTATCATACCTGTTTCTGCTCGTACAACTGCCCCTGCTCTTGCTGTTTATTGTGGATAGCGAAACATTCTGTATAGAGTCTAGGTCAGTCACACAATTTAAGACTCTTGTACTCAGTAAATCTATTTCTAACAAAACTTTTTGCAAACTGAGCAATATGAAGAGTTGTTCAATGGTTGCTCCTCTAGGTTTTTCAAAGTGCAGGTCCCCATTCATTACATTATCAACTGAGAACAAAGATTACAAATTACCAGGAGACTTGTACCCTAGTTGCTGCTATTATCAGATAGTCCTTACTCCAGTATGACTCACTGTAGTGGTGCTCTGACAGAAACAAAGGGTAAGGCACCACACAGGTGACTGATGCTGCAGCCTCAGGCTTGGTTTGCTCTTGTCCCAACTCCAAGGTGGCCAGCCGCAGTGGTACGCTGCTCAGTTCGGGAGAGCAGGTCTCCCATTCTCAAATTCTGTAAGGGCTCAGAAGTACTCCTCTTCGTCATCCCTCTCCTCCTGTATGTTAGATCTCTTAGTTCAGCTCTGGCTCCAAGTTTCAATTCCAAGAACAGGATCTCTCCACTCACCCAGCTGAAAAAAGTGGTGATGCACTGATTAAAGGGATGAGGTCTGAAACCTCCTCCCAGCTAAGTTCTGCAGCACAAATCAGCAGATTTGACCACTCCTTTTCTCATGTAGCTAATGATCATATGATCCCATTACTAACTCAGCCAGTACTATACAGTACTGGAACCTAGTTGCAGCTAATTGCCCAGTGTGCCAGTACAGAGCACCAGACTGTCAGTACAAATCCATGCCTCCCTACTGGTGGCTAATCCTTTCTGTACTGTGTGTGAGTTTGCAACTGTAAGACATATTCTAGTAGACAAACTGAGAAAGGAAGGAGCCACACCATACCACTAGCACTGGATGGATTATAGCATGCTGCCGCCACCACAGCTGATCAGCAGAGGCTTGCCACATAAGTCACTCATTCAAGAATGGAGAGAGTCTGAAATACACATAAAAGTAGCAGCAACAATTCTTAATTCTGTCCGGGTTTTGTTGTTCCATGAATGTGACGCCCCCAAACCCCACCCCCAGAGGCCCTGTGACAGGATGAGCATGATAGTTCTCAGTTGTTTGCTGGGCAGCATAATGCAGATTAATGGAGCCAGCCAGTCTATGATAAGATGAGTTGACTCCTTTCAACTACAAGACGTTTCTGCCATACAAGCACTGACCACTGTCATGATCAGTCTGGTTGACCATTGGCCTGAACTGCACTGGACTTGACAGTGACACACTTCTCAAATGCCATTCTTCTAACAAAAAATCTGCTTCCCACGTGTGCACAAGCAAACATAAAAATGCACAAAGGGTTGGCCAAGTAGCATGGACGGCTGAGGTGCTGGTGCCTTACCTCCTGCTACACCAGCATCCCATGTTCAGGCTCACGCACAGGTTGCTGGGGGCAGAGGGCTCGGTGAGGATTGAGTAGCTGCAGACAGCTTTCCTTTTCTGGATTTGGGAGGTTAGTCTTCCTGGCCTTTGCCACCATGTGGAGGCATGATGGTAGTACAGGCATCTGGGTGGATAGGTATTCAGCTGGGTGGAGGGATTAGGTCCGTTCAGGCCAAGGCATATGTGTGCACGTCCACGTACATGCATGTCCTTGCACTGGGGCTTGGGGGACGTAAGGGGACAAAATTACGTGGAAAAAATGGACAGTTCATCTCAATGAAACACTCCCCAAGCACTAATGGCCTGCCTGGTCTCAGAATCAGTGAGAGACTCGGGACAGCTGGTGACTGTGGGACAGGCTGATGCAGCCACCCAGCCTGCCAGGGAGCAAAAACACCTATATGGAAAAAAATGCACAAGGGAGCTAGCACTGTGCTAGCTCCACTTTACAACTGATTTTATAGAAAAACATTGCAAGGGAGTGGACAGAGGCGGCAGGATACCCCATAGGAGGTGGGGGTTGCTTTGGGACTAGTTCTGGTCACGTGGGTAGGCCTAGAGGGTTTTTCTTTTTTTATGTATAACCTTTCTTATTTCCTAAATGGGAATACACCAAAAAGTAGAAATGGAGAATGCAAGTACATTAATTTGAATACTTGAGTATTCATACTAGGCAACATCATGTACCCTGCTCCCTATTTACTATCGGGTAGAGTCTCGGCGGCAAAGTCCCATGGCTTGCATCAACCTTGGCACGATACCAAATAGACAATGCATTCTTAAAGTGTGCTGCAAGGGGGGAGGCTGTGTGGTAATAGCACCATGGACAGCAATCCCTGGTGGCTATCACTCCCGCCTTGATCCCCCATTATGATTTTTATGGTTGTGGGCATAGCCCAGCAGATGTTTTGCATTCAGAAAAGGGCTGATGTGATTTTTGCTACCAAACAACATGATAGAGTGTTAAAAATAAGATTCCTCAGCTGAAGCCTCATTACTACGCTGCCTGTGTATGTATGGGAAGCTGTAGACCACTGTTTTTCCTCTAGCTTGAGGGGTTAATTGAGCCCACAGAAAGTTAACTCATTGTCTGGCAGTCAGTCTGTGTCTGATTACCAATGGATAGTACAGACATCATAGAAAGCTATTGGAAGTAGAATGGGTTAAACACTTCCTGGAGCTTTGTGCATAACAAATAAGCTCTCCTGTGCCCCCAGCCCCTACGAACACCTCATTAAGCCATTTGACACCACGGCCCAGATATTCAAACTGCGCCCAAAAAGTACACAATAGCAGGATCAAGCGCAAGTCCATTGCGCCCATGTGCAAGAGGCACGATATTCAAAAAGTGAGCCAGCCAAACTGCGCCTACAGCCGACGACTGAATATCGCACCACCTGCGCCAAAGCGCAACTAGGGAGGGGAAGCTGAGCTGATCAGATGCACCATAGCGCAATAAGGGATGTGCAGCTGAGCAGTTCAGAGGTGCCATAGTGCAACCAGGGATGCCCCCCAGCAGCAGGGCAATGCAACTGCACAACCAGGGAGGTAGGGGCCCACCACCCATGCCACAGATGAGCACAGGAACACACAGCAGAACAGACATCGTCCCCCCATATCCCATGCACTGCACAACTGGGGGAGGGCTGGAATAACCGCCGGCCCATGGAGACCAGCAACCAACCCACAGCTGGGCCATGTTGCCCCATCGCACCCCAAGCTGTGACTGGCACACAAGGAGGGCTGACCACCCCATGCCACACCATCCCCCCCAATGCAGAGCACACCCTGCACCATGACCCCTAGACACCCTGCTCAGGAGCAGTGTCCACCACTGCAGGAAACCCTATGCATGCCACCACCCCCACTGTGACACTGCAACCCTGTGCAACACAGAACCATGCAAGACAGCCCCACCACGAGCACCCATCAGCGGGTGGCAGCACACAGCTTTGCAACAATGGCATACACAGTGCCACCATGCACAGCCCCCCTGAGGTACTGCTGAGAGACCAAACATGTGTCGGCACACGAGGTACCCCACACGGGACAGGGCATGCCCTGGACACCACCACCAGTGGTACAGCACCCTGCACAGTCTCCCAATGACACACCCCCGACCCAGCATTGGCCACAACAGCTAGCACAGACACCCACAGTGGTGCGTGGAAGCATGCACCATGCCAGATGCCACACAGTGCATGGACAGACACCCACCCATACCCAAGGGCACAACAACACAGGGACGCAGTGGCGGGGCAACCAAGCCCCCAGCATGAGCCCATGTAAACTGTGCACACACAACCCGCAGTCCTCCATGGCACTGGAGTGCCAGCCACCCTGCACAGGCACTGTGGACCTGTACTCCACCAGCATTTTCCCAAAGCACAAGTCACAGACAGTGGTGCACATCCCCTGCAACACACACAAGCCACAGCATGGAGGTGGGTCAACAACTGTGGAGGCTACAGTGTCACCTGAGGCAGACATGCACCACACCAGTGACAGGAGGCAACCCAGCAGTGTGATGGGTACAGTGGTTGCCCTGCATGGACTGCCACCACTGACATGCCAGCAGACCGTGCAGGTCACAGACATGCATGGGTGTCAGCTGCACAGGCCACGGACGGGCTGATAGGGGCACCATGGACACAGAGCATGCACCATGGACCACTGCACACAGTCATCCAGTGCACAGGGCACAACACACACACCACAGACACTGACTGATAGCTACCCCCACACCATAGTCACCTCCACATGGACACACACATATACCCATGACTGCACCACCCCTGACGCCATGCACACCACTGCAGCTGAGCACCTATAGCCCGCTGCAAATCAGAGACCACCACAGTATTTATATTAAAATAACTGTATTAAAACAACATATAAAAGGTAACTATTTACAACAATATATACAAGGTGGGGGAGGGCCACAAACAAGGTGGGGGTGGGTAAGGGGCAGGGGTGAACAAATGGGACAGGAAAGGAGGGATGTGAGGGTGGGTCCAGGGGGGGGGGATATCAGGGGCAGAGGGACTTTTAATGGGAGCGCCGCTCCCCGCTCTGGCTCCTTCGCTGCCTGTGCCTCCTCAGGACCCCGGTCTTGTCTATCCGGCGAAGGTTATCAAGTAACACCCTCACCACCTGCAGGATCTCCCGCAGTGCCTCCCGGATGTCATGGAGCTGGCATGTACCTAGGACAAGGGAGCACAGTCAATAGGTGTGACTGCACAGCCCCATACAGCCCACCCACTGTGCATGGCATACGGCCGTGGGACATACCTCTGTGATGGTGTGTGACTACCCACATTGATCACGTCCACATGACCTGCCCACCCAGGCACATACAGCCATGCGGAACGCTGCACACACCCACTGGCCAAGTCACACACAGCACCACCATGGCTGTTTAGTGACATGGCTATGTGGTGCAAAGGCAGTGGCACAGCCATGTACCCGGTGCACACATGGACCACCATCGACGCACTCCCAGACATGCATTGCCACTGGACAGTGCTGACTGTAACAAGTTGCGTGCATGGAAATGGCGTCAATGGATGGTGGCCATGCCCCGCCGCCCACCCTGTTACACAGCATGCAATAGTAATCATGGAGGTATGGCACTCACCATCATCAGGCCGGTCCCTTGGGCGCTGTGGACCCTCTCCCTGCCTGGCCTCCCTCTCCTCCTCGTTGCGCCGCAGCTCATGGGCCAGGCGCCATTCCTCCAGGCCTGTGGTGGAAACATGGAGAGAGGAACATCAGTACAATCCCGTAGCAAAGCCCCCTGCTCACAGGTGTGCCCCCACCCAGCCAGACCCACCCACCCCACACCCTGATAACACCACCACAGCCAACCCTGGACAGTCCCTCCCCCATGTTCTGGACACATACAACCGTGATACCCATATGGAAGATAAAAGTGTGTTGACGTAACACCTACCTGGAAATTGTACCGTGCCCCTCCTGGCACGTTCCCGTAGGTGGGCTAGCAGCTCCGGCTCTCTCCACTGCAGGTCCCCATACCTATGGTGGCACTGCTCAGCACTCCTCCCCTGTCCAATGGCCTCCTCCAGTGCAGTGGCCACCTCCTCCCACACCTGGCTCCTGGACCTGTCCAGGGCTGCCTTCCCGGACAGTGATCCATGGTGTGGCTCCACTATGGCCACTAGGTTAGCCAGTTCCAACTGCATCCACTGCACAGCCCTCCTGCGTGCCATTCTCTCTGCTTGGTCTGCAAATATGGTGCTCTGCAGCATGGCTCCCCACATGCAGATGCTGCGCAGTACAGGGCTGCCATTCTCTATAGCGCTGCCACCAAACAGCGCGATAGTGGTGCACCCATGCCTGATGCATGGTGCCGGGGGGCAAAGATCGGGCACAGGGTCAAGGGTCTCTGGCGCATGGACACGCACAGTGCCATTGGAACCCAATGCGTGTAGCGCAATTGGCTGCCGGTGTGCTATCGCCAGTAGTGGCCTACCGTGCTGTTGCCCCAGTGCACCTATGATGGCCCAGTGCCACAGTGCCAAGTAGATAAACATCACTATAGCACCACTGGCACAATGATGGCTGTGCCCTGCATTGCTTCCCTTGCACAGCATGTCAGCAGCGTGGCAGACGCCTGCATCAGCAACCCGGGCATGCGCAGCGAGGTGTGTACTATGCATGTCACAGAACTGCGCCATTGGATCAGCACGTTCAACACAATTGCGCAAAGTGCAACAGCACAATATTCAGTCGTCATATGCAAAACAGCTAATCAGCCTTGCAATGGCGCAGCACTGCAATTTGCATCCACTTAAAGTTGCGCCTCACCTCATTTGCATGGGTTGCACTATAAAAGTGCGACATTGGGCTGCAGTGGCCATAGTCGGTTACTGCAGTCTGTTGGTGAGTTGCATGCTGTTTTGGAGTGTGGACTGTGGATTTAGGGACATGCATGGGACTGCACAGTCACAGGTAACAACTACCATTCTTACAGGCTAGATAATGATCGAGCAAGTTGTGGGAGAGGAGGAACACAGTGGTGGGAGGAGGAGGAGGAGGAGGCCTAATTTTACCAAGGCTGAGACTGAAGGCCTGTTTGAGGCCTGCCTGGATCCGGTGCCACTTCTCAGCGGATGGCAGGGAACACCTCAAGCCTGTGCTGCTGCATGAGAGGAGGTGGCACGTGCTGTGAACCTGCATGACAGCCACCAGCACTCCGTGCAGGAGTGCAAGATGAAGATGGGCACAGACAGGAGGAGGATAAAGGAGAAAGTGGCTGCCATCAGGGCAGCATGAGCTGCGGCAGGTGGGGGACAGCCGGAGGTGGTACACCTGACCCTACAGGAGGAGAGGATTGCTGGAAGCATGCAGCATAGTGCCATTGAGGGTGTTCCAGGTGGTGGCTTCCAGACGGGTGGTGGCCCATCACTGCATGGTAAGTCATGGTCTGTCTATGGTGGAGGGCAAGGTAGGTCACATGCAGTAACACAACTTTGTCTTCCCTTACAGATCCTGAGCATCTGCATGGATCAGCGGTGGTGGGCCTGTCCACTGAGGACAGTCAGCTGGAGATGGAGGAGGGCCCATCCACCTCCACAGGTATACATGGCTCAGTGCAACAGTGGGCCCGCCTGGCTGTCCACACTGATGTTGTTGTAACAGGTGCAGAGGAATCCCTGCCTATGTCCCAGCGTGACAGCGTCCACGGATGCCAGCATGCTGTGACACGGGCCAGTGCCGAGTCTGTCACTGATGATGATGTTGCTAATGGCATGGGCAGTGACATGTGTGTGCCACGGGATGGCCACACATCAGGTAACATCGCAGCCATGGCCGTGGGTGGTGCTGCCATGGAGGCCTGCATGTCAGCACAGTCCCAGCCTTTGCCTGTCAGTGCCAGTGGGGCAGCACTGGTGTTTGTTCAGGACAGTGGGACTGTTGCAGCCACTGCGGCAGCACCACTGAGCCCTGGGGATGCGGCTTGCAATGTCAGTGGATGCACTGCATGCAGCTCTGGAGTGGGCAGAGGAGCATCGCAGCAGAGACACCGCTCTGATCCTGGCAGGGATGGACCGGTTGCGGGAGGATGTGACCGCTGCCATTGACAGGCATGCACAGGCATTCACTGCTGTCATGGCCACAATGGGCATGCAGTCATGTGCCCATGCATCGTGGACACCATGCAGTGCACTGTCCACGCCCCCATTCCCAGCATCATGCGACACCCTCCCTGTCGACACTGGGTTCAGCTGTGGGCATCCTGAGCACACTGGCGCAGGCATGTTCGGTGTGCTGCAGACCCCTGCACGAGCATGGTCGCGTTCATGCAGTGGAACCCTTGGGGGACCATCGGTGCCACCCCATGAGGCCAGTGGTCAGCCTGTCAGTGCTGGCGGGTCTCGGCGGGGCCGCCCACACATCCGTGGTGGCCAGGGCACTGTGTCGCGTGACTGACCTGTCTCCCAACGTGGCTACTGTCTGGTGCTGCCCTGTGTGCATTGTGTCTTTCAGTGGGCAGTGCATGGGTGGGTACCCGGCCCTGCATGCAGACACACAGTCCATCTGCACACCATCCCAGCTGCTGTCCGTAGTTGCGTGTGCATGATGATGCCTGCATTGTGCTGTACACCGATGTGCAATGGTGCTCAGCATCTGACACATGCACAGGGACAGGCAGTGGGTGTGGTGGTCTGTGGACATGTGTGTGGCTAGGGGTGGCATTCTGGGTCAGTGTGCCTCCTACCCTTTGTGCAAGTTTGGTGCGCTGTGTGTGTGTGTGCATGTGTGTCCATCTGCATGGCATGTTAGACCTCACCCATCCCTGGTTGTGTGTGTGGTTCCTTGCCCGGCCACTTCCCTTGATGGCATGCACCCCTGGTATGTGTCCATGCGTGGTTGTGGGTTGTGCCTTAGCCACTGGTGGTTGCACATGGCCCCATGACTTACCTGGGTTGACAGAAGTGCTCCTCCGTGATGGTGTCCCAGTGCAGCTGTGCCAGCCAGAGCAGTTGGGGGTCCTGTCAGCCAAGGGGAGGCTGCCCATCATCATCATCACTGGCATCCTCATCGTTCTCATCGCTGTCCCCCTCTTTGACCTGTATGGCTATCCCACATTTGTTGGCCATGTTGTGCAGGATGCAACAGGCCAGGAATAGCCCACAGATCTTTGAGGGGCTGTACTGTAGGGCACTGCTGGAGGTGTCCAGGCAATGGAAATGTGCCTTCAGCATCCCGAACACCCGCTCAATGACATTATGTGTGGTGGCGTATGCCTCATTGTAGCGTTGCTGCGATGAGGTCGCGGGCCGCCAGTAGGGTGTGAACAGCCAGGGATGGAGTGGGTATCCACTGTCACCTGTGTGTAGAGGGTGGAGGTTAGTTTGGTGATCAGCATCAGCCTGCCCCGGGCCACGTAGGCCACTACCCATGTCACCTCTGACCATGCTCCCCCAGGCCTTATGATTGTCCATGTGGTTTGCATACTCACCCACTAGGTGTCCAGTGGGGATATCCCCACTCTCAAATCTGTGGCACAGTGCTGACTGGTGCCAGATGAAGGCATTGTGTGGTCCCCTAGGATGCGTGGCACAGACATTGATTATGCGTCCCCTGGCATTGCACACCACCTGGCAGTTGATGCTGGCTGCGATTGATGTGTGCGGCCCCCTCAGGGCCAGGTGGTGTGCAGATGGCCACATGGGTGCAGTCTATTGCCCCTAGCATGCCAGGCATATGTGCTACCCTGTGGAACTCCTGCATGTTTACTGTGCATTCTGCCGGTGTGCTGGGGAAATGGATGTACTCCGCAGCATGTGGCAGCAGTGCACTGAGGAATTGGGTGAGGTGGCATGATGTGTCTGACTGGGTTATGCCTGTGGTGTCCCCAGTTGGTCTCTGGAAGGTACCTGCGGTGAGCAAGCACATGCAAGCTGTCACTTTGGTCTCCACTTACAGGGCATGGCTCCGTCGTGTGGATGCCTGCATCACATCACTGCACAGTTCACAGAGCCACCTCAGAATTGCCCGATTCAGGTGGTACTGGCCCACAATCTCAGTATCACTGTACAGCTCAAAGCTGGTGCAGGCTTGGTACTGCCTGTTGGGGGCATACTGCTGATGGGCCCTTCCATGGCCACGCCCCCCTGCTGCCCACCTTCTCACCCCCCTCATAACGGCCTCCATCTGGAAGGTGGCACTGGCTATGTCCCTGGCTTGTGTTCACCCCCCTGGCAGCTGTTACTGTATTCCCCCTGCTGTCCTCACTGCTACTTCCCCTGTACCGGGAACACCTGCCTGTGCTTGCCTCACTGCTATGTGGTGTACCTCCCCCTTGTGCAATGTCTCCCCATTCCTTCCCCTGTGGCTATTGCTTCCAGGTGCCCTTTCCTGCCTGACCTGTGTGTCCCTGATGCCCAGTGTGTCTTGCTGTATTTTGCTGTCATATGTGGCTTCCCTGTAGTGTTCTTGCACTTCTCCCTTGCTCCCTTTTATTTTGGCTCATTTGTGCTATGGCACAACTTCTGCTTGTTCCCCTATTGCACATGGTGCAAGTTGTTGAATATCGCACTGTGCAATTTATGCATGGTTCCTCCCTCTTCAGTTACGCATGCCTTCATTATCATTGCGCTGTTGCTCAGCGTGATTTGGGGGGCACAACTGATAAAGATAAACAAATGCAAAGCTTTGAGGAACGTGGGTATGGAAGGGAGGTGATACATAAGGCAGCTGAGTCTTTGGAAAACATGGATAGAAATGTAACTTCGGCATTGAGATCAGCGATTCATAGACAGAATAATCAATATTGGTCTGTTGGATTTGTCACCCAATTTAGTACTAGGTGTACAGGTTTGAAAAAAGTCTACATGACAATTGGGGGATATTAAAAAATGATAAGAAAATTAAACAACATATAGGTGATGGACCCAGGGTCATTTTTACACGTGCCCCAACGGTAAAAGATAAAGTGGTTAGATCTTATTTACTAGCAGAAATTAAAAATACTACTATTTGGTCAGTTCAACTTCCAGTTGGAACCAAAAGATGTGGAAACTTTAAATTCTGCCCTTTTGTAACTGTAACAAATACATTTCAGAACCCAATTACACATCAGCACTTTAAAATTAAGGATCTGATTTTGTGTTATACTACTGCATTGGTATATTTATTGCAGTGTTCATGTGGGTTTTATTACACAGGACAAACTATGCGAGAATTTAAAATTAGAATTGGGGAGCATCTTAGAGCATTAGAGAAGCATGATATGACATATGTTATAGTTCAGCATGTACTATAGCTAAATGTAGGGATACCAAGATAAAACAAGATATTAAGTTTACAGGACTTGAAAAATTAACAGTGGGACCAAGAGGTGGTGATTACAATGAAAGATAGGGCAAAGAGAAAGTTTTTGGATATTTGTGCTGAGGTCCAGAGAAGGTATGGGACTGAATGACAATATAGATTTGGTAGCCTTTCTGTGAACTAGTGGGTTATGTTAGTTAGGGTTTTATTAGAAACAGTATATGTCTATATATGGAAATTGAGATGTGTTTGTACATGACAATACATTTTTTTATATAAATGCCCATTAAACAGTGTCACAGAACTATTTTTTAGTCCATTTCATATATTTCTTCTTTTTTGAAGTGGTGCACTAATATTTGCATTGGTCAAAATAGCTAAAGTAACATTGACAAATATATAAATCTTTTTTAGATGCTGGAGTAATGAAATGATGGATGTAAAAGAGATTCCAGCTAAATGGGACATCTAATTCATTAAGATAGTTCAAATGGTAGTAATTATAAAATGATTGGGTTCCTTTGGACATCCTTGGAACCTAGCTGCTAAACAAGCAATTGATAATTGGAAACTCCCTGCATTTTGTGATAGCTGACAATTGTTGATTAAAAAAGTAAACAGTGGCTGAGTACTAATCCAGAGATTTGTTGGATTTATTACACTGCTATGTATACAATTAAATGCAGGAATACAGTTTTTTAATCATTCACTTAATGTTTTGAGTTTAATTGTGTTTCACCTGCACGTGTATGAGCACTATTTAAACTTTGTAATGCTGTTGTTACTCCTCTCTGATGAAGCTTGGTGTTTAACCAAGTGAAACGTAAGATGTGAATTTGCCTTATGGCATATTGCCTCGAGAGCCAGTATTTTTACACTGATGCACTTTTGTGAATACATTTCGCTTCAAAATGTATGGCTTGGACTGGGTGCTGATTTTTTTTCTCTAACTGATCCACTCAATCCTGATGATCTGGTCTGGCTTTTACCTGTCTGGTCTGGTCCTGATGGTTCCGTTTTCAACCATGCCAAGGAAAAGTTGAAAAACAGACTTCAAGGAGTGGACCAGATATGTAAAAGTCGGACTGAACAGTGTAGCCAGAGTGACCGGACCAGCAGTATTTGTGCAAGTTGCACCCAGTATGGCCAGTTTGGATTTTTACAGAACTGCTGTGGTTCAGGTCTGTCAGTCCAGTTTTTAATCAGTCAGTCTTTGTTTTATACTGAAAGGTATGTGAGCAAAAATGCCCATTTACACAAACGTCCAGTTAAGCATAAAAAGAGAACAGAACACCAGGTCAAACATTTACATAGTAAAATACAGTATAAACAGGTCTAACATAAATAGGTCTATTACAGATATCTTGAGGGATATACAGAAGAAAGGGGAAGCAAATAAATAACAGTGATAAATTTACATCATGGGATATAGTTGGAGGTACAATTCTGGAACATGAACAGTTGGGTGATGTGTCAAAAAGAAGTGCAAGTCCTGCGGCACCCAGATCCTGCATGTGGATGAGCATTCCCACTGTGTGACCTGCTTAGGTCCCAAACATCGGGTCAAGGACTGTGCGCCCTACCAATCCTTCAACCAAGTCACATGGATTAGGTACCAGAAAATGCTTGGAGCCCACTTGCTGGTGAAGTGCCTAGCGTTGATGGAAAAGGAGCTGCAGTATTTGTGGGAACAATCTTCTTCTCTAACGCTAGAACCCAAAAAGAAGAAAAAGGACAAGGAGAGGCACCAAGACTGGGATAGGTCTCCATGCACTTGGTGGCAACCATCAGGCACCACTGACACCAGAGGGGCCTCCACTTTGGTACGTACCCCTACTGCCAGGTCTCCTACCACTCCGGTGGATCAGACTACAGGCTCACTGCCTGCTTTACTCACAGTGCAGTTGGGGCTTTTCTTGGACGACGGAACCCCTGTTGTGCTCCTTAAGCCCATATCTTCTTTAGGGTCTGTCATCAACAGCCAGGTCAATAAGTCACTCCCTGACCCCACCAAGGAGTGTACAGTCACAGCTGGTAAGCTGGACTCCAGCTCTTCTGTTGTCTGCATGGCCCAGGACAATAAGTCAGACATTATCTCTTCTTACGTGTCTGCACAGCCATGGCTGATAAGAACCTCCCCGGTTCATCTGGGGACCATACAGCTGAGGCTTTCCCATCAGGGTCACAAGATACCCCTGATGTTGAGTTGAGCCAACTGTCAGACATACAACAGTCTTTAGAGGGTTCCTCACTCCCAATGACTTGCCTGAAGATCAAGAGTCAGAGGTGGGCACTAATCTGGAGGTTTCCCCTCCTTTGCAGGGTCAGTCTCTTCCTAGTTCACCCACTGGGCCTATTGTTACTCCCTCCGGGGACCTTCCATCAGGATCTCCTCAAACCAAGCCTCCCTGGATGACCAGGTTCCACCATCTTGGACTCTGGCTCCCCAGATGACGGTGGGTCTTCCATCGGGTTCTACTCACACCCCATTGCCAAGTGACCCTTCACCAGGTAACCCTTCACCAGGTCAGAAAATGTCTGGCATTCTGGCCATTCCTCAAATGCTGGATGACCTTCTGTCAGGCCCCCAGGCACCGACTCTTCTGGTGCTGGACATTCCTGTCCCTGATCCAGTGCCCATCCCCTTTGAATGTCCCTACAGGGCAAATGCCTGGTCCTTTTGAACCTCCTGCTGGGCCTTCAGCTTTGTCTCCAGCGGGACCTATGGGCAATGTTCCAGCTATCTGCACCCATAATACCCAATGTACACTTTGCTGGGGTATCCAACACCTGATCATCAACCCCATTATGTACTGAGGTACCAGATGCGGGGCTATGCCTAATCAAGGGTATGCTATTTCTGGCTTTCCCTACTCCTATCAGGCTCATGGATACCCTCAGTATCAGACACCAGGCTATCCATTATACCAGCCTCCTCCTCCTCCTCCACCACCTCCTTCTCCTCCTCAGCCTCAGCCTCTGCCTCCACAGCAGCCTCAGGCTGATATCCAGGCAGTGTTTCAGACCCTGATTTAGGATGCCAGGACTCAACTAGCCTCAGAGCTTGACCGTCGGAAACCAGTGGTAGCCTTACTCCCACCTCCTTTCCGACCCCTAGATCAGCATCTGCTGTGGATTCCCACCTTTCTGGAGAAGGCTCCTCTAGATACCAGGTCAGGGATAAAACCAAGGACACCCCTCTAAAAAGGGTTCAGACCTCTAGCAGGCACTCTTCAGACTCTGACTCATCCTCCAGCTCTAGTATGCATACACTTATAAAACCTCAGCCTAGGGAATCCCTGAAGTCCCCTCCAGAGGACCCTTCCTTTGCAGAACTCCTCATAACTATAAAAAATGACTGTGGCTGGGCTATCCAGGAACAGGATCCAAAGTGGAAAAGGCTTGCAGGGCATCTAGACATGACTGACACAGCTCCTATGCCCATACTGCCTTGGACTGGGCCCCATGAAGACCTGATGTCCACTATCTGGCAACAGTTTTCCTCCATTCTGGCTGTTTCAAAAAAGGCAGACAGGATGTACCATCCCCCAGATGGGGTCACACACCTTACTGACCATCCTAATGCAGACTTGGTTGTTATCACAGCTGCCCACAACCTGTCCTCTAAACCTAACATTTGAGCATGTCTCCTCCTGATAAGAAGTCTAAGCAGCTGGACAATTGCAGTCACAAGATCCATGCCTACTCCACTTGCACCCTCAGGTCCCTTAATTATGTGGCTCATATGGTTTCCTACCAGAAATCTTCTCTGGCCTCACTCAAGTCCAAGCTGGAATCTATCCAGGACCAGGAGCTTAAGGCTGAGATTGCCAAGACAGTGAGAATGGCTAAAATCGCCTGTTGTCATGCCCTCCAGGCCACCTATGTCACAGTAGACTCAGTTGCTCACATCACAGCCACTGCTGTCTGCATTAGGCGACATTTGTGGCTCAGGATTGCTGGTCTGGCACAAGACGGCCAGACCTCCATCCTAGATGCCCCTTTCAGGGGATCCATGTTATTCAAAGGTGATGCCAAGGATATCACTGAATTGCAGGACCATGGTAAATCCATCCGTGATGTCTGCTTCAAGTACTGAGGGGGATATAAAGTCAAACAGCCTTTTCATTGGCAACAGAGATTAATAGTGTACTATTTTAAATTTGATAGATTATTGCTCCCAGCTATAGTGATTTTATGTTGTATTTTAGTATGATTAATTGTATTGTTTTATTGTACAGTGCCCAGAGTCTAAGGAAATGGACACTTTAAAAATAAAGTATCTATCTATCTGTCTGTCTGTATGCCTGTCTGCCTGCCTGTCTGCCTGTCTGCCTGTCTGTCTATCTATCTAGCTGTCTAGCTATCTATCAAACAGAGATGCCAGACAAAAGAGGCCCCTGCCAAATGCTGGTATCCAGCATCAAGAACCCCTACTCCCCCTGCCAAGTCCAAGAAGCCCCCCAAGAAGATGCTGGCTCCCTCCCCTTGGCCTCCTGACTCATGGAGGACCCCCCTTCCTCCTCCAGATCCTCTAGGGGAACCAGTGGGGGGGGTTACCCTCCACCTTCTAGGGTCACAGGACATAACCACAGACTCTTGGGTCCTTCAGTTAATAGCAGGAGAGGTCACACCATAGAGTTTCTAGACAAGCCTCCGGACAACCCCCCAGGCCTCTCCAATTATCCTCCAAGGCACCTGTCTCTGATAGGGGACAAGATTCAGGCTGTTCTGCAAAAGTCAGCCATAGAGCCCATGGCTCCGGCACAGATAGGAAGAGGGTACTACTTCCATTTCTTCCTAGTGCCCAAAAAGATGGGTGACCTAAGAACCATCTTGGACTTCAGCATGCTCAACTTGTACGTCGAGTATAAGAGGTTCTGCCTGCTCACCATCTAAGGAGCTTCTACCCTTGCTCCACAAGGGCCATTGGCTTTGTGCACTGGACACACAGCATGCTTACCTGCACATCCCTGTCTTCCAGGCCCACCACTGTTTTCTTTGGTTTGCCTTCTGGGGGAACATTACCAGTTCAAGGCTCTCCCTTTTGGCTTATCCTTGGCACCCCAGGTTTTTACCAATTGCCTAGCAGTGGTGGCTGTGGCTCTATGCCACAGAGGGATCTAACTGTGCCTGTATCTGTATGACTGACTTCTGTCAGCCCCATCACAAAGCAGTCTGAGGGACTCCCCCTCCTTCACCCTGGACCTCTTTTCCAGACATGGAATAACAGTCAACTATCCCAAGTCCCTCCTCTCCCCTCCCAGTGCCTACAATTAATTTGGGGCAGTGCCGGATACAGTCCAGGGCAGGGCCTTCCTCCCATCGGACAGAGTGTAGACCCTACAGGAACAGGCTAGATTAGTGGCCAACTCACGCTGGACCACAGCCTGGTTGATCCTCCATCTTCTCAGGCTCATAACCGCTGCGATCCCTACAGTTCCTCTACCAGACTGCATATCAGGGTGACCAAATGGACTCTTTGTGTCCAATGGGATCAGCGGCTGGACAACCTGGACCACAGAATCTTATTGTCCGGGTACATGAAGAAGGATCTTCTTTGGTGGTAGGAGTTGTCCAATCTCTCCACGGGGTTTCCCCTCTCAACCTTCTGATCCTACCATGACCCTTAGAATGAATGCATCATGTCAAGGCTGGGGATCCCACCTAGGAGACCATCAGACCCAGACAAAATGGTCTTAACTGGAAACGTCTCTACACATCAATGTGTTAGAAATGAGGGCAGTGCTGCATGCCCTCCAGGTCTTCCAGCCTCTTTTATGACTGGGGACACTCCTGGTTCAGACTGACAGTATGTCTGTGATCTGGTTCCTGAACAAACAGGGAGGCACTCACTCGTACCCTCTATGCTGGGAAGCGATGTGAGTGTGGTACTAGGAAGTCCAGCATGACCTCCACCTGACTAATGTCCATGTGCCGGGCATCAGCAATGTTCTGGCAAACAGTCTCTGCCACATTACTGTCAGGGCTCACGAGTGGGAGCTAAATCAAGAGGTAGTTGAAAGCTTATTCAACCTGTATGGTCAGCCAGAGATTGAACTCTTTGACTCCCCATCCAACACGAAACTACCCAGTTTTTGCTCGCTCGTTCCCAGACATGGTGTTTTCTGGTGAGATGCACTGTCTCTTTGCTGTACAGGGAGGTTCTTGTGAGCCTTTCCTCCCTTCACAGTGCTTCAGAGGGTTCTTCTGAAGCTACAGGCAGAAGGGACTCACATGATTCTAATAGCCCCTCTTTGGCCTCATCAGATTTGGTTCCCTCTGCTTCAACAGCTATCGATGGAACCCCATGTATCTCTGCCTCTCTTATATGATCTTCTGACTCAGGAGTAGGGCAGACTGGTGCATCTGGGCCTCAGTTCCCTCCACCTGCATGCGTGGCACCTGTGGACATATGCGGAATAACTCACACTGTTATTTTTTTTACAAAAATTGTCAGCTGTGCAGATGCATTTGTAAAAAATGAATTATAACAGTGAGACTTTTTGAAATGTTATTTGACTTATCATACTCATGCTTGTCTACCCACTTACTCAGTCTTCTACTTGTTTCTGTTCTTGTACTAGCTAATTCCTGTTGCTTTATATCAAGGGATTGTTGATTTTCATATTGTGTGTGCCTGGGGTGGAGCAACAATAAAAGATAAACTATGCAATACCCTGAATAACACACCTACTCCAGTTTACTTTGACCTAATGCCCATTTTTAGGCCTTGTATAGTAAGATCTTCCTTCATGAGAACAACCTGTAATGAAATGTATAAGATTTACATTGACATTTGGGTATATGCACTTTTAGATTATACTAATTATGTGTGTGTGTACTATATAGCAATCTCTAAAAAAATCAATTAAACACATCAAATGTATTCCTAAATATGCCACAACATTGTATTTATCTTCCACCTGGTCACAACAAACAGTTGTCTCAGCAGTGTTTGCAATTAAGATACAGCACCTTCATGTATATGATGACCCATTTCTGTTGAGTTGATTGCTATAACAATACATGGAATAAAATGTGAAACATATAGGTAACTGTAATACAGACAATGGCATTATTTTTATATCAGCCCTTTCTCAATGTACTATACTTCGATTCAGTTAGTGTATGCAATGACAGTTCATGTTTATGTTTAAGTCCATGAAACACCCTTATCTAGTTAATGCATTTACAGCTGTAGTGGCTTCGCCAGAGCTTGTTAGTCTAGTTGACCCCCCACCCCACAGTGCCCTACCACCCGCCACCCAACCCATATATGGTACTCATTTATTCAGAGCTCATTCAGTGGCTGGCCATGGTGGTAATTGCTGGGCTATGCCAGTCACCATCTCAGTTACAGATTTGGAAGGAGGGGTGGTAGGGCACTGTGGGGTATGGGATCCACTAGACCACCAGGAAGTTCAGTATATCATTTAATGGAAGATTGGGGCTGGGGCAGTCCACTAGACCACCAGGGCATATAACTATTATAATATGAACAGTACTAAAAATCATAACAGGAGATCGGGGCTGGAAGGGGGCACTAAACTACCAAGGTTAAGAAAAATTTTATTATAAATATTTATAAATATAATGGGAGATTGGAGCTGGGGGAGCTCTAGACTACCAGGGAAAAGAAATATTTTATTATACATATTTATAACTACTGTAACATTAATGGGACAACGGGGCTGGGGGGTCACTAGACTAGCAAGGAAAGAAATATTTTACTATACATATTTATAACTCTCATAATGGGCGATCGAGGCTAGTGAGGGGTCACCACGCACATTGTTGCAGATGTCAAACCCTCCCAGAGGAGGACATAGCCATACCCTTAGACCAGCCCTGACTGGTCTAAGGGTACATAGAATGTTGCCCTATGGGAAGGTTTTGTGAATACCAAAATGGAGGCTATAGCAGCCTGTGTCTGCCGCAAGTCCCCAACACCATACTGCAGTCCATGTTGTGGTCCAAGGCTGGCACATGCAGCCTGTGTTTGATGCAGGCTGCCTTACTGAATAGCTCCTGGGGCATCTTTTGGCATGAGGTGCCACTTGCGTCACTTATGTTTGATGCAGGCACCTTGCATCAATCTAAGGGCTTTGCGAATTGGGCCCACTGCTGTAGCTACTATATGGTAAGAAGGTGCTTATATATACATTTGTAGGAAAACAGTTCACCCTGATGAAGGGATCCTGTATACCACAATGCATTGGTGTGATAGGATGACCCTGATTATGTATGCATAAGTAAAGTTGTTTTATACCACTGTAGCCTTGATGAGTGACCTATGTGTTTTTATATGTCCTTCTGGAGTTACTGCAACTTACATACTGTAAGAACAGACTGCTCCCTGATCATACACTTTGTATTTTCTGCTGTCATGGAGGCTTCCAGATTTCTTCTGGATAATTTAAACAAAAACAGTGTTATTACAAATAGTAGTAATACATTCTTAGCAACTTATTTAATTACATTATTTACGTCCTACCAGGATAGCCCATTTTTGAGGTGATAACTTGTTTGTGCTGGTGTCCCAGTGTCACACTGCACTGCACAGCACAGCAGATAACATGGAGACATTGTACAGTCAACAAGTGCTACAGAAAAAAGTGTCATACAAAGGAGCAAATGTGCATAGTGGACGGTAAGCCTTGGTCACTACTTGAATTAAGAACAATATATTTAAAGTAGTAAATGTAATTATTTGCATTTTGCAGGTACAAGTGGTGAAGGATTATTTTAGGTGACTGGAAAGCTTATTCCAAGTGTGTATAGTACTGAATGCAAAGGAAATCTTGTGTGAAAGACTGGTTAGCTTGCTATAAGCTGTTTTAAGAACTGAAATGGAAAAATAAATGTTGGTTCAAAATGCCTGCTCTTATATGTTTTTATTATTCAGATCAATAGCCAAAGAAAACAAAATTATAGTATTTGCAGTTTTAAATCACAAGAAAACACTCACAAAGGCATTTCATAGGAATTAGTAGATCCCTGCTAATGTCTCTGTCTCTCTGTCTCTCTCTCTCTCTCTCTCCCCCCTCCCTCTCACTCTCCCCCCCCCTTTTGCTTCTGTACCTGCAGAGAGGCTTTTTAAGGGCTCTGTGCCCTATTACTGTATCCGTCAGCATTCCTACACATCTCTTTAGGGGAATACAGTCCTTGGCCCTTTTGTCTTTCAATGAGTCGATTAAAATTTATTAGCACTCTCACCTGTTCATTTACTATGCAGACTACTCAACAGAGTTTTTTAACCACTGGATTTAACCCTTTGATGCTGGAATACCAGGTTATACACATTCCACACCATTTAAAAGGGCGATGACTAACACAGAGCATCAGCAGACAAGAGAGGTTCTCTGTTTGGACTCTTAATGGTATGTATGCCCCACCACACCTACCAATATATTCGTTCTGGGGTGTTGGGTTGTTGGTATGAAGAAACCACAAATGACCAGCATCCAGAAAATGTCAGATGTAAAATGCTGGCAGACGTTGTTTGAGTGGTACATACAGTCACCAATTCACCAGTAAAGACAAAACAGAGTGGTGGGCAAGGCTTGTAGATGTCTGAAGTGGAGACACCTGGATATAAGGTCAGCAGAGAGGGGGGTCCTCTTTCTCCACTTGTGGCTTTCTGGATCTTTTTAGTGCATGGTTGCAGTTGCAACTGCAGTTTCCATCTGCACTTCAAACTTTCCAATAGAAGCTTCCTGATCAGCAAAGCAGTGCTATCCTCCTCCTTCAGCTGTGGTCAAATCACACTGATCCAAAAACCCATTTTCTGTGGAGCTTACTCAGTACACCTCTCTTAGGTCACTTGGGGCTCCTCTGGTGCAAACTAACTCTCATTACATACTATACATATGTCAACATATTATATTTATAACAAGCATTTGTCAATGCTGAATGTTGTCTCGATGGCATTGGTAGTGCAGGAGTTAGAGACGCATAATAGGAATGGCAGTGAAGTATTGAAGTGACGCCATTCCAACCCCCACCCTGCAGAGACTGACAGGCATTAGGGTGTGCCTTTGGGTCATCAGTTATAATGCCATGCCATTTTACTCACCCTACCCTGTAGACACTGACAAGTGTTGTGGTGTGCTTTAGGGTCTTTGGGCATTATACTTACCCCATTCCATAAGGAAATATGCTGAGGTGGGTGCAGTATAGAGAATGGGGTGAACTTGTGGCCAAACACTCCAAGGCACACCACGATGCCTGTCACTGGCTGCAGGGTGGGGTTGGGGGTGAAATGGCATGAGCATTACAACTGATGATCCCAAGTCATACCCGTGACACCTGTCAGTCTCTACAGGGTGGGGTGCTACAGTTGGAAACCCTAATGCTGTATGCGTGTATTGGTATTTTCATGCCACATTTTCAACACGGCCTTTTTGTGACCCCACCTCATGAAGAGCAGCACTATCAGGTTGTTAGCTGAAAGGTGGTTTTGCACAGCGGCTATGCCATTTGGCGACATAGGGATGAAAACACATTTTGGGCAGTAAGTGGAAAATGACAACTGTATTGTTCATGAGGAGATGTAAAAAAATGGCAACGTTGAAAATCTGAAGTGAAAATATGAAAAATTGGTGGTCATGAGCATGCATAGAAACTGTGCAACACACGTCCGTAACCCAATTATTTTTGGGATTTTTTTAACCACATTTTCAACTTAGGTATTTTGGGACCTCTCCTCATGAACAGTGGCACTGTGATTTTGTTAATTTGTCCCAAAACATTGATTTCCTACAGCGACCACGCCATTGTATGCCACAGGTGTGAAAACACATTTTGGGCGGGATGTGAAAAATGACAGCTGTGCTGTTCATAAAGAGGTGGGAAAAAAATGCCAGTTTTGATAATCTGGCATGAAAATATTGCAAAGTTGTGAAATTATAAGGGTGCATGGATACTGCGCAATGCACGCTTGTAATACAGTCATTTTATGGAATTTCGCCACCAAATTTTCAACATGGGCATTTCAGGACCTCTGCTCATGAACAGTGTCACCGTCATTTCCTCAAACTGTCCCGAAAACTGATTTTGCACAGCAACCACGCTATTCTGCGCCAGACGCGCAAAAACACATTTCAGCCATGATATGTAAATTGACAGCTATACTTTTCATAAGGAGGTGGAAAATTCAATTTTGAAAATCTGGAGTGAAAATATTAAAAATTCATGAAGTTATGAGCGTACGTGGAAACTGCACAATGCACGCTTGTAAACAGCCATTTTTGGCTTTTTCCACCAAATTTGCAATATAGGCTTTTGAGGAGCCCCCCATGAACAGTGGCACTGTCATTTCCTTATCGGATCCAAAAGGTGATTTTGCGATGTGACTATGAAATCACCTTTCGGGACTGAATAACCCCATGAGAGTGTCTGAATTCATGAGGAAGGGTTCCAATAACCCCATGTTGAAAATTTGGTGTAAAAATTCCACAAAATGGGCGAGATATGCACCAAAGTTGAAAATTCCCCTATTTATGCCATTATACAGCTTACCAGCATTTTTTCAGCTCGCGGTCAGCTTTGAAGAGTGCAGACGTGTTCCCAGTCCACCGAAGATCATTGCGCCGGGCTCCAGAGGTAAGTATGGTGTGAGGGGGGTGTGGGGAGGCAGGGTGCGCAGGAGAGTGGGCGCGATTAGGAGGGGCAGGGAGACTGTGAGGGACCGCTTTTTTACAGGTAAAACAACAAACAAAAAAACATTGCGGACAGGTTTTTCTTACATGGTAATTTGGCACACTGGAGTGGGCTCCAGCTTGCCACCTGAGTTTTATTTTGGGGCTGTAGCTCACGGGATTGGGCACCCCATCAGCAAATACCAGTGGGGTGGGACAGCCGAGGATTGTGCACCCCTCAGCACACAACAAACGGGGGGACTTTATACTGATGGGGAGGGCTCCCCATCGGCAGACTGAACTCGAAGGGGAACTGAACCGACAGGGATTGTGCTGCCATCAGCAAAGAAAGACTTTTGGGGGGGCGCATGATGCTGAGGGGGATTGGGCACTCCCTCGGCACACAGCAGAAATGGGAGGGTGGACATTATGCCGACGGGGAGTGGGTCCCCCGTCAACATTGTGACAGGTGGCGGCAGTCACTGCCGCCATGTTGCTTGCACGTCGGGAGGTGTGTTCTGGTCCCGCTGCATGAGAGCTTCACTCTCATTGCAGCAGACCTTTTCATAGATCTGGTGGCCACATTAAATATGCATGGTGTCAGGGCATGCTGCTGGCTTATTGGGAAATGAGGGACACGAGCCAACATAAAAATACTCAGCTGTATTCGCAGAAACATTATGTTCATCATTTCAGCTGTCTTTTCCTTTTATTTTTGTAGGCACCACAAAACAGCTGTACTCTCAGGGTAGGCTGTTTCATTCATAGTGAGGAAGGTCTTTAGGTAATCATGGGGTGACCCAAAAGAGCATTGGTGCAGGATAGGGCATCAGTGTAGGGTCGCCCTGATTTGCCCAGCTCTAGAGGCTGCTGCAGGCATTGCAATGGTGTGCCCTGGTTTCACACTGGAGCATGATTTTGCAAAATTTGACATACAGGGTACCTAGCTTTCTTGGGAACATTCTGCTAGCTGCTGGGTAGATTATGTCCCCATAGTGTAGGGAAGAGAGGAAGAGCTGCTGAACAATTTGATTTCTAGTTTAACAACTGAAGCAACATTTGATTCTGTACAGTATCCCCAGCCTTGGACCAATTGTAGAGAGGATGTGGTCTATGTGTATATTGATGGGAAGGGAGGGGTCAAACCATACACTGAAGTATTTAAATTAATCAACCTGAGCTAAGATGACAGTACTGTCAGTTATGAGAAACTGAAGGGAAGTGAGTCACATGATGCGGGGTGCCGACTAGCAGCCTGATTTTACTGCTCCAGCCACCCGACCCATATAAGTTCATTTTCTATGCTTAAAAAGCGGCAGTTAAACTGTTTTTTCTTTCTTTTTACCTGTCTGAAGATAGCTGGAGGCTGATCAGTGAGGTATCCTGATAAATGGATACAGAAATGAAGAAAGCACCACCTAGACATACTCCACCTCCGTCACCGGCAAAGTCTGCAAAAAAGTCCAGGGACTCTGCATCTGCCGGTAGCCCAGAAATGGATCAGACAGCTCATGAGCATGAACCGCTAACATTTGTATGGTTCCTGGCAGAATTCAAGCCATTCCAGGAGGAGATTCACACCATCACTGAAGAGATGAAATCGGTAACCCAAACATTGGAGGATCTTGCAAGGAGAACCGGAGACTGTGAAACCCGTATAGCTTCTTTAGAAAAGCAAATTGCCAAACAGGAGCCAGAAGTGGTGGCACTCAGACATAAAATTTGCAAGATGGAAAGCAAAATCGAAGACCTGGAAGGACAAAGCAGAAGGAATAATGCAGTGATCATAGGCCTCCCTGAGAAAAAGGAGGGGGCCGACGTGATTGTTGCTGATTAAACATGCAGGCCCCACTCTTTTCGGTCCTAACTACATTATCGAGCTGGCCCACAGGGCGTTAAGAGCCATGCCACCACCACCAAGTGCCCCACCTTGACCATTTATTTTTTGCTTCCTTAATTATTTAGAAAAGCAGCATTTCTTCAGTAAAATTAAAGAGATCCAAGGGACTAAATGGGAAGGATCTACTCTGAGGGTTGCACAGGATCGTCTTGCCTCAGTGTGCCAACAGAGGGCCACTTACCACCCACTGGTGGTCAAACTGATTGCTGCAGGAGTTCGTTTTCATATGGGATACCCTGCCATATTACAGGTACTCCTGTCCGGTACTTGCATGAATTATGAGGATGGCAGCTCTGCAGTGGTGGGTCTTAGAGCGGCCCTTCCAGATCTTTTCAAAGAAGGCTGAGAAATGTAAAGTTCTGAGAAGTAAGGTTCCATACTACAAGCTCGTGACAAGTTGGAAATAGTAATAGTGGTAATTAGATGTAGCCTACTAGCTCTTAAATGGCTCACCTAGTTGAGTGCTGCACTATGTGTTCCTGCACTCAAAGGGCTTATTTTTGGAGACTTTAAGTTTGGAGCGGGTACTGCAGGGCCGGATTAAGGGGGGGAAAAATGGGGCAAATGCCCCAGGCCCCTGCCATATACTGGCCTCTGGCAGTTGGAAGCGAGAGAGAGACTTAGTAGGTGGTGGTTTGTAAATCATGCCACCTCCCCCTGACACAGCGTGAGTCAAGTGCGAGTCAGACACCCCTCCATAGTACATGAGTACTTGTCATTCAATGGCAAGGCTGCCAGTAAATTTAAAACATAGGTATTCAGGACACATGAAGTCTGTGGTACAGCACGGGTTAATAAATATTATAAAAGCCCTATTGCTCCCCAGATAGCTGTGGCTTTCCCATGGCCACCAGCCTTCCCAGTTTCAGTAATTTCCCACTCTCCCTCTTTCCCAGTATTCCCAAATAGAGAGAGAGATTGGTTTTTAAAATTGCCTGCTCCTGACACTTTGCCAGGAGCCAAAACTATAATTTGGAATGCTATAATACTCAACCCCATCTCTACCCTCAATCTACAACTGGGGGTCCAAATGTGAGATCAGCCCAGCCACACCCCAACCAGTGTTTCATTCTTTTCACTCTCTGTCCATCACTGATGCAGCAAGAGGGTATGCACAACTACAGTACAAGGGAAAGGCTGAACATTGAGCATCACTGATGATGCAAACAGCTGTTCTCTCCCATCCCAGGTCATAAGCACCTTTGTGGTGTTTCACTGAATGGCATGCTGCAGGAGAGGGAACAATCGGTCAAGCTGGGAGTTGTCACTAATGGCCCCCAAAATCAAGGATTTGGGTCAGGAGGGGGCCCAGGATTAAAACAATAGCATTTTGGGGATTGGGGGGGGGGGCATCGATCTATGGAGTGGGGAGGCTTTCAAATGACAATTATTTTTTTAAAAGCATTTCTTTACCCAGTCCATTACATTAGCTACTTAACCCATATTACTTCTATATTATGAGTTCCATACATAATTCATGCTTGTGGGTAAACAATGAATGTAAATGTACTTCAGATATATTTCAAGTTCAGTCCTAACTTCAACTCTAACTGGTAAGGCTGGTTTCACTCCTATGCCCTATCACACTATTCTTCCCCATTTTCCCCATAATCCAATTAACAGAAGCACTCTTGAGAGGGGGGTCGATCCCAGTCCTTTCACAGAAGAAAGGGTTCTGAAAGAACTCCTAAAACTGAAGGTGGACAAAGCAATGGGGCCTGATGGAATTCACCCCAGAATTCTAAAAGAATTAAGGGGAGAACTAGTGAAACCACTGACTACCCTTTTTAACAAATCATGGAAGGATGGTATGGTACCTGAGGACTGGAGGAAGGCGGATGTGATTCCCCTTCACAAAAGTGGGATCAAGACAGAGGCAGGAAACTACAGACCTGTCAGTTTGACCTCTGTGGTAGGGAAAGTGATGGAATCACTTCTGAAGGAAAGAATTGTTGAGTACCTAGAGGCCAGTGGGGCACAGGACCCAAGGTAGCATAGGTTCACAGTGGGAAGGTCATGTCAAACGAAGCTAATTGATTTCTTTGACTGGGTGACCAAAGTAGTAGACCAGGGAGGGGCTGTGGACATAGCCTACCTAGACTTTAGCAAGGCATTTGACACAGTCCCACACAAAAGATTAATTGTCAAATTAACCAGCCTGGGAGTGGGTCCCAGGGTGATAGCCTGGATAAAATATTGGCTGGACAACAGGACACAGAAGGTAATTGTAAATGGAGTCCACTCTGAAGAAAGAGGGGTCACTAGTGGGGTACCGCAGGGTTCAATACTGGGTCCAGTCCTTTTTAATGTCTTTATAAGTGACATTGCAGAGGGACTGGAAGGAAAAGTATGCCTCTTTACAGATGACACAAAGATCTGCAACAGGGTTGGTACACAAGAAGGTGTGGAAAGGATGAGAAGGGACTTGGCAGGGTTGGAGGAAAGGTCAGAAGTATGGCAGCTTGGATTCAGTGCAAAGAAGTGCAAAATAATGCACCTGGGAAACAAAAACCCAGGGGAAGATTACACTATGGGGGGAGGTAGTAACAACAACAAAAATGGAAAGGGACCTGCGGGTAATTATATCAGATGACCTTAATGTTAGCAAGCAATGTGAGAAGGCAGTAGGGAGGGCTGGGGGTAAACTGAGATGTATAGGGAGAGGCATCACCAGCAGAAAACAGGAAGTTGTCATCCCTCTGTACAGACAGTTGGAGTAATTATATCAGATGACCTAAAGGTGGGAAAGCAATGTGAGAAGCCAGTAAGGAGGACTGGGGGGAAACTGGGATGCATAGGGAGAGGCATCAATAGTAGAAAACAAGAAGTTGTTATCCCTCTGTACAGACAGTTGGTGAGACCCCATCTGGAGTACTGCATCCAGTTCTGGAGACTCCATCTCTACAAGGACATAGACACTATAGAGGTAGTCCAGAGGAGGGCAACTAAAATGGTGCAGGGTCTGCAAGAGAAGCCATACGAGGAGAGACTAAAGGAGCTTAATATGTATACCCTGGAGTAAAGGAGGGACATGATAGAAACTTTTAAGTACCTTAGTGGAATCAACAAAGTCCAAGAGTGTAGCATCTTTCAGAAAAAGAGATGTGCAAGAACAAGGGGACACAATTTAAAGATTGGGGGGGGGCGGTTCAGGGGCAATGTGTGGAAGTATTTTTTTTCACAGAGAGGGTGGTGGACACATGGTACAGCCTTTCTAAGGAGGTTGTTGGGTCTAAAACAGTGGGAGAATTCCTTTGAGATGCTTGAAAGTTTCTATCATGTCCCCCCCTCTCCCTCCTTTCCTCAAGGGTATACATATCAATCTGCTTTAGTCTCCAGTCATACATCTTCTGGTGCAGACCCTGCACCATTTTGGTTGCCCTGCTCTGAACAGCCTCCACTCTGTCTATGCCTTTGCAGAGATGGGGTCTCCAGAATTGCACACAGTACTCCAGATGGGGTCTCACCAACTGTCTGTACAGAGGGATAACAACTTCCTGTTTTCTACTGGTGATGCCTCTCCCTATGCATCCCAGTTTTCCCCCAGCCCTCCTTACTGGCTTCTCACATTGCTTGCCCACCTTTAGGTCATTTGGTATAATTACTCCTAGGTCTCTTTCGATTTTTGTTGTTGTTGTTATTAACTCACCCCCCATTGTGTACTCTTCCCCTAGGTTATTGTTTCCCAGACGCATTACCTTGCACTTCTTTGCATTGAATCTGAGCTGCCACATATTTGACCATTCCTCCAACCTTGCCAAGTCCCTTTTCATCCTTTCCACCCCACCTTGTGCATCAACCCTGTTGCAGATCTTTGTGTCATCTCGAAGAGACATACCTTTCCTTCCAGGTGCTCTCCAATGTCACTTATAAAGAAATTAAAGGGACGGTACCAGTACCAAACCCTCAGGTACCCCTTTCGTTACCCTCCTTTCTTCAGTGACCTCATGCATTATTACCCTTTAAGCGCCCTGTTGTCTAGCCAGTTTTTATCCAGGCTACTACCTTGGCACCCACCCAAGGCTGGCTAACTTGTATATTAATCTTTAGTGTGAGACTGTGTCAAATGCCTTGCTAAAGTCTAGGTAGGCCATATCCACAGCCCCTCCCTGGTCTTCTACTTTGGTCACCCAGTCAAAGAAATCTATTAGGTTCGTCTGACATGACCTTCCTGCTGTGAAACCATGCTGCCTTAGGTCCTATGCCCCACTGGCCTCTAGGTACTCAACAATTCTTTCCTTCAGAAGTGATTCCAACATTTTCCCTACCACTGAATTCAAACTAACTGGTCTGTAGTTTCTTGCCTCTTCCCTGCTCCCACTTTAGTGAAGTGGACTCACGTTTGCCCTCCTCCAGTCCTCAGGTAGCACCCCATCCTCCCATGATTTGTTAAAGAGAGTAGTCAGTGGTGTTACTAGTTCTACCCTTAGTTCTTTTAGAATTCTTGGGTGAATCCCATCAGGCCCCATTGCTTTGTCCACCCTCAGTTTCAAGAGTTCTTTCAAAACCCTTTCTTCTGTGAATGGACTGGTATCGACCCCCCTATTCAGAGTTTCTCTCTTGTTTGGTTTAGGTACCTCCCCCTCCTCTTCCACTGTGAATACTGAGCAGAAATAATCATTCAGTATCCTTGCTTTTTCACTGTCACCCTCTGCCCACATTCCTTCCCCTTTATTAAGTTTCTGTATCCCTCCCTTGGTCTTTCTTCACTCCCTAATGTACCTATAAAAGGTTTTATCCCCCTTCTTAACAGAGTTGGCATTCTTTTCCTCAGTTTGTGCCTTTGCTATTCTGACCACCTTCCCTGCCTTCTTCTGCTTTAACTGATAAAGTTCTCTGTCCTGCTCCTTTTGTGTTTCCTTATATTTCCTGAATGCTATCCTTTTCTCCTTAACCTTCCCTTCCACCTCTTTTGAGAACCATAGTGGTTTTTTCCTTTGTTTTGTTTTGTTGATTTGCTTCACACAAAAGCTTGTTGCCTCTGTGATGGCTGTCTTGATTATTCCTCCTTGTTCCTCCACCCCTCCTTCTTGCCTACCAACCAACAGCAGTGAATCAATAATCATGGCTGTGAAAGAGTCCCTGGCCTCTGATACAGACCTGGTCTTATCCCCATAAAAGTTTGCTCTGGACCTGATTCATTTTGTGTTGTTTCAAAACTGTATTATGTTTGATGGAAAGTTTTATCTTCAGCTCCAAGGGACAGCCATGCATGTATCATTAACACCATGATAAGCTAACATATTCCTGGACTTGTGTGAGAAGAAAGTGGTTTTATGGATTCCAACCCCAACCTCAAACACATCATTGGGGCCCTGGCTTTTATGTATGGTGCCCCCACTCTGTGTAATTATCTACCTCATCATATTTGAGAGTGCAGGATCATGGAGAGCTTTAAGGCAGCCTTAAAACCCTACCTGTTTCAGCAAGCATTTAGTGAGTATTTTACTTGACTTATCCAAATTCTCTATTATTAGTATTTTCTGGATTGTTATTGATCTGTTGTTTTATACATTATTTTAACAATGTACAGCACTTTGGGTTCTAGAACTGTTCTTTCTAAATAAAGCTTATTACTATTATTATTATTATTATTATATGGTATACTTTTATTGATGATATCTTATGTGTCTGGGGTGGGGTTCAGAATCTATTACACTTTTTATGGAATGGCTAATTGAGAACAATTTGAATATTAAATGCACCCACAACTATCATCCAATTTTAATTGCTTTCCTGGATATTAGGCTGCATGTAGGGAAGAATAAAACTGTGGTATGTGCCCCATTTCACAAACCCTTAGCAGATAATACTCTAAGCTTGCATTCTCATTCTCCTATTTTTTTTTTGTTGGTAGACTTTCTTTTCACTCCTACGCTGGTCCCATAGGTATCTCTCCAGCTCTGCCTCTGAACCTAACCCATTGTCCTGTTCTATCTGAGACCCCCAACATCCTTACCTCCTACCCAGGCTATCCTTCAGGTCCTCCCTACACTGACCGACTTCCCAGCTCTGAGCCCCCCGGGTAAGGGCCACCAACTCCTCCTGCACTCTATCAAAGTGCCAAGTGGCCACCAGGGGAAATGAAGGATCTGGAGTTCGGATGAGCTGGCCTGACAGTGAGCGTGTTTAGGTCAGGTGGGGCAGGCCTTCACCTACCCGGGTGCCAGGAATTTTCTCATTTCCTTGGATCTTGGGGGCTCAGATGTGCAATGACATCCAGCGCATGATGGGCACTCTCCTGCACCCACCCACAGGATGTCCACCACTGCCCCCATACCCCACTGTTGTAGTCTCCACAGTGCTCGGCCCCCATCCACTGCCAGACATCATCCAAGCTGTGGAAGACTGTACCTCCCACCTCCAGGAGAGGAGAGCAGTCCTATGGCCAATCAATCCTCTCCTGCTCCTGCCAACCCCCGATGGCCCGAGGTCATTCCCCGAACCCAGGTCACCAGTGTGCTGCAAGGTTTGGCTTCCAGTATCTCAACCCTCAGCACCACTGTGACAGCCTTCATTCTCTTATTGACAGCATTCCTTTTAGTCAGTTCAGTGGAGTAAAATAAATTCTACTTTAACATCTACATCTGAATGAGACTGAAATGCTATTGGCAAGAATTAAGGAGCAAGGTTACTCTGCTGAGTTGACCCAGGAAGCAAGCAAAAATGTTGAAGTCATAAACAGACAGGAGCTGTTGCAACCCAAGCCTACGAAAAAGGGGATCTATGTGATAACGGCGATCTTAGAATAGTGATTGCCATTGGGGAGAATGGAAATCGCTGAAACAAAATTCCGGCGATGCAGTCCCTGGAGAACAGCAAAAGGGCACTGAGGACTTAGATTTTATTTGTTAATGCTTCACCCCCCCCACACCACCCTACTTAAGGATTCTCAGCTTCAGCGGGTGCATGTTGTGGGGGGGTGCAAAACCCCCAAAAATAAATATTCAGGCACAACAAAAGGCACCTGCGCCTGGACCCGAACCCAGCACCATCCGCACCCCATCCCTGAACCCACCCACCACGCCACAGCAGCAGCTCAGCTGGAATATCATAGTCATTCTACAGATATAATGCAAATCATTTAGAATAAGTGGCACAACAGCTGGCATCATGGTGTGGAGGGCTGTGGTACTGAGCACCTGGCCTCCTACCAAGCCGGTGACCAGGGTTCGGGAACAAAACTGGGTTATCAGGGGTTAGCTGGTGGAGGAGTATCAAGCATCCCAGTGGAAGCTCTGCTCCTCTGGAGAGAAGGGACAGCTGGTCCTGGTGTTATGCTGACACCTGGGTAACCACGGGGTGCAGTGTGCATGGGATGGTGCAGAGTACTGGGGATGGGATGCCTGATGGCATCATGATCTGCCTACATGCATGCACAAGTTTGTAATGCCACCAGTTGGTGTCCTAGCACAAGATGAGGTAAGAAATCTTAGGCACTGCAGACTGAGGACCTGACGTTCACAGGTCCCATGCCTGTAGCAGGGAACTCTCTCAAGTGAAATCAGATCCAGTTTGTTGGTGGGTTGAGGGGTGTTACCAGGGAGAACAAACCTGTGGAAGAACACACCTAGGATATGGATGATAAGCGCTTGAGGTGCAGTGTGACAGGGCTGGGGGTTCGGATATGAGGATATCCTACACTGAAGCAGAAATAACACTAATGAACAAGCATTTGTCAATGCCAAATGTTGTCTCGCTGGCATTGGCATTGGTAGTGCCGGAGTTAGAGACGCATAGTCGGAATGGCAGTGAAGTATTAAAATGACACCAACCCCACCCCCACCCTGTAAAGACCAACAGGCATTGGGGTGTGCCTTTGGGTCATCAGCTATAACGCTGGTGCCATTTCACCTCACATTACCCTGTAGGCACTAACAAGTGTCTTGGTGTGCTTTGGGGTCTTTGGGTGTTATACTTACCCCATTCCAAAAGGAAATACACTGAGGTGGGTGCAGTATAGGAGAATGGGGTGAACTTTGTAGCCGAACAGTGCAAGGCACACTACGATGCCTGTCACTGGTTGCAGGGTGGGGTTGGGGGTGGAATGGAATGGCATAAGCATTACAACCTATGATCCCAAGTCACACCCCTGACTTCTCTCAGTCTCTACAGGGTGGGGTGCTACAGTTGCAAACCCTAACACCATAGGCATGTGTTGGTATGTTCACTCCAGATTTTCAACATGGGCTTTTTGTGAGCCCACCTCATGAAAAGCGGCACTATCAGTTTATTAGCTGATAGGTGGTTTTGCACAGTGTCTATGCCATTTGGCAACACAGGGGTGGAAACACATGTTGGGTAGTATGTGGAAAATGACAACTGTATTGTTCATGAGATGTAAAAAAATGGCAACATTGAAAATCTGGAGTGAAAATATGAAAAATTGGTGAAGTTATGAACATGCATAGAAACTGTGCAACACACATCTGTAACCCAATTATTTTTGGAATTTTTTTTAACCATATCTTTAACATAGGCATTTTGGGACCTCCCCTCATGAACAGTGGCAGTGTGATTCTGTTAATGTGTCCGAAACGTTGATTTCGCACAGTGACCATGCCATTGTGCGCCACAGGTGCAAAAACACATTTAGGGCAGGATGTGAAAAATGACAGCTGTACTGTTCATAAGGAGGTGTAAAAAAATGGCAGTGTTGAAAATCTGGCATGAAAATATTGCAAATTTGCGAAGTTACAAGGGTGCGTGGAAACTACGCAACGCATGCTTGTAACAGTCATTTTATAGAATTTTGTCACCAAATTTTCAACATAGGCATTTTAGGACTTCTGCTCATGAACAGTGTCACCGGCTTTGGATCAAAGGGGCTATATTGTTTACTATTGAAAATTATGGGCCCAAGTGTTGAGGTTTGGAAAACAACCGAATAGAGGTTAGCCCCAACAGTTTAGCACCTGCACCCAGGGGAATGGCATAAAGTGCAACACCTGCAGCAACCACCCAGAGCAACCATTTGGTTGCTGCAGTTAAACTTCCCAGAAGAATTGTCCCATAAGCCATGCATGGAGTATCAGTGGTACCTTTATGTAGATTGGGTTAGAAATTTCCTATGGAACCTGCAATCTGCCTGCAGAAGGAAGACATCCAGGGGAGACCTCTAACCAGGGCCCATGTCCCAAGCCTCATTGGGCTATCACCTGCCCCAAGGAATTCAGTTGCTGACCCTAGTAATGATAAGCCTGGCTAACCCAACAAATTGTGTTCCACTACATGCTCCATAATGTGAACCTGGAGATCCCTCTAGCAATGAAGCATTAAGTAAGAGAAATAGAAGACTGTTCTTTAAAGTATTAAGGGAGGGCAGAGATGTCAGAGTTGGAGATGCAGTACAAGGAGAGAGAAAAGGAACTCAGCACTCACCCACCATGTCTCAGCATTGAAGTGAGAAATGGGATCTAAGATATATGAAGTGATCTTGAATCAGTTCTTTGTGCAAAACATCGCGTCTGCATGCTGCCTGCTACCTGTTTATCTGCATCGATTTGCACAAATAAAGAAATTATTTAAGATTACTTCAAACACAGATCTTGGATCTTGTTTCTTACTTCGGTGTTGAGAAGTGGTGCATGAGTGCCAGAACTAAACACAGTTTTGTGAGATTTGGGGTGAGACTGGGAAACAAAATGGCTTCATATACCCAAACTTATAGCAGAGGCCATTTTTAGAGAAGTAGCACCAAGCTGAAAATTTGCTATTGACATTATGATGCCTTTAAATATTTAAGGTACTTGGTCTAAACTGGGGCTAAGCTCTTCCTAGTTCAGTATGGGTGTCTGAACTGCTCTAGGTTTTTAAAGCAGGGTTACTGAGCATGGCTGAAAATCAATTGAAAACTATAACTGTTTTTTCAGAAGAATCAGCATTTATATAGCTCTTTTCATATACATTGTTTCCCAAAGTGCTTTACAAGCAATGAGAGACTGGCAGTGAAGTGACTGAATGTGTAGTAGCAGCCATTTCACACATCAACACCCACACCCAGCCTTGGACAATTGCATGAACCAGTTTTTATGGGAAGGGGAATGCTGGCCATTACACAGGGGAAACATCCCCTACTCTTGCAAAGAGTGCCTTAGGTACTTTTACATTCACCTGGACACCCACAAGGACAGCAGCAAAGATGTGTAGATGGGACCTTGGTTTCTTATCTAATCCGAAGGCATGCAACAACAGTACAGCACCCCCCACCCCATACAGCACTTGGGTGCAAGCGTTTATTGTATTATCCCAATCCTTTCCTTGAGTGGGACCATCCAGAACCCATGATCTTCTGCTCCAAAGGTGCATGTGCTATCAAGTGAGCCACTCTGACACCTTGAAGTCAACAAGCATACCATATCTTGTAGCACCTCTTGTAGTCATGCATACTTTTTGGAATAAAGTAAAGGCTACCTTTTGCATGAGTAATGGCTGGGAAGGGTTGACTGACAGCTTGGGATGTCACTGTAAGTATTTCTGTCATTATGGATCCTCCCCCCTCCCCCCCAGCTTGGGGCACAAGTACTGCCATTGATTCAGTTTGCAGCTTTGCTGCTTTTCTGACCTGCCCACCCAGTCTTATTACCGGCATTGTGGGCCATTCAGTTTGCTACTCAGTGACCAGCCCAAAGGAGTGGAGCAACTTTTTATGGCAATCACCTGGGAGAATACTATCAGATTCACATAAGTCAGCTATTTTACATGAAAGTCCTTGCTTAGGGGCTTTCTGTTTCCCCTGTCCATGCTGGCCATCCAATCCATTGCTGTAAGGTCTGGTGGTCAGATCAGGGCAAGGAAGGTACCCTTGTTCTCTAGTCCCCACGGGTCAGGGACAATGACACAGCTCTCTACTCATAGACTGTCTGATGCCATGGCAGGGCATTGATGGGAGGGAGAGCACCAAATGGCATTCAGCTGTACTGGCTGGTATCTTCAAAAAGAGCACCACAACCATCAAATGTACCTGCTGCCTCTTTGACTGTGCTCCCACCCCTACCATCAGGGACTCAGAGCCCAGAATGGGATACTTTTTCTTTAAACTCACAACAGTATGACTAAATGACACAGCAGTGTATTTTATAATTCTTCATCTCCAGTCTCCAACCAAGGAGAACACAGGGCAAACTGCCAGGTCCTGCATGGTCATAGAGGAACACCTCGACTGAACACTAGAACAAATCACAGAGTCTATACAAAAGATTCAGATGCACAAACTGAGTTTATTTGCCAAACAAAAAAAAGTGCAGTAAGAGTATACAGACTAAGTGCTTATCATACTGTGGTATAGTGCTGTGTACTGCTATTGTTAATTTGATAATTTATTCTGTTGTTAGTGTTTCTCATCTTCTAGATCTTACAGCTCTAAGGTTCTGTACATTTCTAGCTCTCTCTCTCTCTCTCTGTCTACCACATCTCCCCAGTATGGACTGACCCTGTGGATCCCCAGAATATCCTGGAATTCATGTGAAGGGAGATAACAGGACAGTTTTTCAGAATGGGTAGTGGTATGAGTTTTTTTTTTCCTATCTGTTTGGTTATTGATCCTAAACCTTAATTTATCTGGGGTCCAGAATTAGAATTAATTTCCTTGGTTATGTTGGTAACAAGCCAATTTTTGCAGATCTTAATAATGTAAAGTGTTTACATCATTACCTGTTTACTGGTTATGGGCAGTATTTATGCATGTATTCACTGATGTTTTTGAATTAACCAGTGAGATCTGATGTTAATATATTTTGTTAGGTGATGTCATTAAAATGTGGCTATAGAAGTACTGCCATTCACACTAGTCCCCCTCCAAAGGAAGCCTGTTGAGGCGAAGCAGTGGGGTAGTCTCTACAGTGTGATAGGTACGTAGTCTGTATACTCTTAGTTCACTTTTTTTGTGTCGAGTTTGGCAAGTAAAATCAATTCCTTCATCTGAATCTTGTGTACAAACTCTGTGATTAATTTCTGGTGTGCAGTTGAAGTGTTCCTTTATTTCCTGTTTTGAGAGGTTAGCCACTCCTTTCAGCAGCACCTCCCCAGGACTATCACTGGAAGCGCAGCTGCTTCTGTTTGTTTTAGCCATTCAGCTTAGTTTGCAGCTCGTGATCACGATGAGCATAGTCAACACACTCTCATCCGAGGATTTGAAGTTAGAGGAGCCACTACACACAGTGAGTGGAGTCAAAATGAAGTATTGTAACTCTGCAAAGGTGAAAGTATCTCTTTTTTGCTCACAACATTCTCCTGTAAGACTTTTCTTCATCCTGGTTGTTGGATGACAACTTTTGCCACATGGGTGAGGAAGTATGAGCACGAACGAGAGTGATGCCATAACAGGCAGAAGACACATTAGCTTCAGCTTGGAGACAGCACCATCTTTTCAGACCAGAAAGCAGATAGCCATTGGCAGACTGAGAGGAGCTGAGGCAGAACTGGATACTGGATGTTTGACCTGGAGCAAAGGTGACATAAAAAACTCTTTTTTTGAAACTTAGAAACTACTTTTTTAAGAACTTAATGTCACAAACAATATAATAATGCTTGAAACCTATATTGAAAGGATACGGGATCCTAGTGGTTCAGGGGTTATTAAAACCTCTTCTTGTGGACTTGTTAACTTTAAGAACAAAGATGCCTGGCAGAAGCTGGCACAGGAGTGTTCAACCAATGTTACCAAACTGGTAATTAAAGAGGACATTGAAAAATATGAGAATCTGTGTTTGGAAATTTAAAAAACAAAAGAAGAGGTAAGATGGTTTATTAACACGGCTGACTTTTTGAGAAATATGCCCATGCCTTGAAAAATAAAATAGCAAAATAAGAAACAAAGATGATTATAAAATGGCAATTTCATCAGCTGGAGTCCTGAGAGAAAATCATGTTCATTAACCAGAGGTCACGTGAGGTCCAGGGCAAAGCCAAGGCACGATACACAAAACAAAAACAAGCATTTGTCAATGCTGAATGTTGGCTTGCTGGTATTAGCATTAGAAGTGCAGGAGTTAGACAGATGCAGAATAGGAATGGCAGTGAAGTATAGAAGTGACACCAACTCCACCCCCACCCCCAACCTGCAGAGATGGACAGACACTGGGGTGTGCCTTTGGGTTGTTGCCCATAATGCTCATGCCTTTTCACCTCACTCTACCCTGCAGACATCAACAACTGTTAAGGTGTGGCTTGGGGTGTTCAGCTTTACAGTCACTCCATTCCATCAGGAAATACACTGAAATGGGTGCAGTATAGGAGAATGGGGTGAACTTTGGGTCCGAAGAGTTCAAGGCACACCTTGAAGCCTATCATTGGCTGCAGGGTGGAGTTGGGGGTGGAATGGCGTGAGCATTACTGTCAACAATGCCAAGTCATACCCCTGATGCCTGTCATTCCCTACAGGGCAGGGTGTTATGGTCAGAAACCCTAATGCCCTGGGGATTTCTTGGTATTTTCACTCCAAGTTTTCAACATGGGCTTTTTGTGACTCCACTGCATGAACAGTTACACTATCAGTTTGTTAGCCGAAAGGTGATTTTGTACAGCGACCACTCCATTTGGCACCACAGGTGTGAAAACACATTTCGAACAGGATGTAAAAAATGACAGCTGTACTGTTCATGAGGAGGTGTAAAAAAATGGTAATGTTGAAAATCTGGAGTGAAAATATAAAACAATTTGTGAAGTCACAATTGTGCATAGAAACTGCGCAACACACACCCGTAATGCAATTATTTGTGGAACTTTGTCACCAGATTTTCAACATAGGCATTTTGGGACCTCCACTCATGAACTGTGTCACTATGATTTTCTTAATCTGTCCCAAACATTGATTTCCCAAAGTGACCGTGCCATTGTGTGCTGGATGTGTGAAAACACATTTCAAGCAAAATGTGAAAAATGACAGTTGTACTATTCATAAGGAGGCATGGAAAAAATGGCAATGTTGAAAATCTGGAGAGAAAATATAAAAAATTCTTGAAGTTACGAGCGTGCATGGAAACTGCGCAATGCATGCTCATAACACAGTAATTTTTTATGGAATTTTTCCACCAAATTTGCAACATAGGCTTTTTGGGAGCCTGCCTCATGAACAGTAACACAGTCATTTCTTAGTCAGTCCTGAAAGGTGATTCCGTTCATTGACTGCAAAATCACCCTTTCAGAACTGAATAATGACATGACAGTGACTGAATTCATGAGGTGGGGTCCCAAGAACCCCATGTTGAAAATTTGGTGCCAAAAGTCACAAAAATAGCTGAAATATCCACCTAAGTTGAAAAAATCCCATTTATGCCCTTATACAGCTTACTGGCATTTCTTCAGGTCGCAGTCAGTTTTGAGGAGTGCAGACGTGTTCCTGTTCCACTGAAGATTGTTGCACCGAGCTCTGGAGGTAAGTATGGGGTGATGGGAGTGTGGGGAGGTGGAGTGGATAGACAGTGGGTGCAGGTTGGGGAAGGGGGCCACTGCAGACAATGTGGGACCATTTTTTCTTTTACAGGAAAAAAAAATAAAAAACATGTCGCAGGAAGGTTTTCTTAATTACAGAGACATTTGGCACCTGGGTGTTTTTTTTGGGGGGGGGAGGACTGGAACCGACATGGATTGGGCACCCTGTCAGCAAAAAAGATAACTTGACCAGCCAGAGGGTGAGCCACAGAATGAGGTAGTGGAGAGGACAGCAGCAGAGGGAGGAAGTGGGAAGGATTCCTTTTGTAGCTGGAGGGTGAGTCAGGGAATGACGGAGCGGGGAGGACAGCACTAGAGGGAGGAAGTGGGAGGAATTTCTTTATGGCTGGAGGGTGAGCTGGAGAATGAGAGAGCTGAGAGGACAGCAGCAGAGGAAGGAAGCAGGAGGGATTTCATTGGCAGTGATGTGCAGGAGGGGTGGAGAAATTGTGTGACGTCAATATGCTAAATACACACACAATCATTTGAACTGAAGATCACTGCAGACGAACTGCTGTCATAGACAGCTCGTGCATCCATTGGTGCGGTATGGTTGCGCCTGCTAAACTGAGCACTGCATTGGACGGGGGGTGGTCACACACCTCTAAAAAGTCATACAGCTGCAATATGTTTCTTGTGCATTCACACAAGCAAACATGATAAAGGAGACCCTAAAACACAAAACAAGAGAGGGAACCAGGACACTGTAGCAGTGTGTTCAGACAGTGAAAGCAGTACCGAAAGTGTGAATCAGACAAACAATAAGCATGTCTCTTTTTTAGAAAAACAGGAAAACAGCAAATAGTAGTAGTAGTAAAATATTTATTTATGCAGGATTTAGAAAGAACTTCATACACCGTTAGGGCTATAAATGACCTATTTACAAGGTGCTCCTGTCTGATGTTTCTTCCAGTCTAAGTTTACAGACATATAACAATTAAGCAATATGGATGCAGTTCATAATAGCAATAATGCACTCCAGGGTGTAATATATAATGGGATATTGTCACACCTCAGGTATGTTGTGAGGCATAAAGCCACAGGCCGAATGCCTCATGCACTTGACAAGCGACGTTATCCCATGATATACCACACCCTGGAGTATATTATTGCTATTATGACCTGGATCCATATTTGCATTACTAATTATTAAAAAAAAAAAGTTGATTAAAATGTTTTAAGTATACATTTTTAATGAGTAGTGATACATTAAAACAACAATTTGTTTGGGCAGCAGGTGGCACTGTTGTAATGCATGTACAGTAGTTTAACAGGCTGACTGTACTGCTAAGACTTTCTTTCTCTAACAAAAAAAAAACAAAAAACAAAAGCTGTTCTGGCCTGTACTACTGATAAGAATGTCCCCAGTGGAAAGAGGGAGTTAAAAATAGTGGAAGGTATTTTAATGAAGGTAAGGCATCAGCAGAGTTTAGCTCATTTCTGTACGAGCAGCCATCTGCTGTTAGAATGTATGTGATTGTCTGCTGTTGTTGTGTCAGCACTAGTTTAGTAGGCAGCCCAGACTGTAGTTTCTCTGATTCTTAGTCTCTTCAGAGGTTTTTTGTGGGGGGTCTGTGTCAGTGCAGAAGGGCCGTTATAGTTGCTTTTCAGCTGCTGATTTGGTTTGTTGTGCTGGTGGTTTGTACATAGGGGAGTGTTGAGGAGTGATGCTGTGATTGGTGGTGTGTGCTAGTTGAAGTGGATGATGGTATGTTAAAAGCAGTCCCGAGTCCCAAGAGGTATGAACTTAAATATGTTTTTAAGTCTGTCACTGGAAAAGCCAGAAGTTCTTGTCACCCCGCGGCTGATTGTTTTGTTGTGCTGGCACTTTCACATTTTAAATTGGGGGAAGTTGTGAGTGTCTGTATGAGATAAGACCCTGAGATACTTATGTGGGGAATCTGATGGAAGGCACATGGAGGAAGGTGTGGGTAGTGGCTACTGATATATATATAGGGAAGTGTTACATTAGGAGTTAAAAATAGATGTTAGATAGTAATCTGCATATGGTAAATGGATTGCCGAGCACACGCCTCTGAAAAGAGAGAGGTGAATACTGTAAAGCCACTCGTAGCAGCCCTTTCATTTTAAAGAAGCTTTGTTTAAAAAAATAATGGCTTGGGTTATGGCAGTACATTTTGGGACTGTGACTGAGGCTGCAAAAAAAATATTGGTTGGTACCAGCAGGGTCGTTTGTGACAAACTGAAGAAACGGCAAACAGATGTGTATTTTTTTTTGTTTTGAACAGGCGCTCAACCCTTGTTCCACCCTGCAGCTTGCATTCTGCTGTATTGTATGAAGTGGACCTGGGGAAAATTGCAATCAAAGGAATTTCTTTTTAGTGAGGAAGCTGGTGACCTGAGGTTTTTTGAAGCCATGAGTATGTGGTGGGATATAATCACGGCTTCAAAGACCTCTCAGCCAATCAGATTACTCTAATTTCATTAACCAGTTCATAATGTAGCATACAAAACTTAAGAGTACAAAACATTAAAATGTATTTTGAGGACAGAAATTCATTAGTTCAGACTGACAAGAATTGCCTACCATAAGTGTGTCTCATCAACAAGCCCCCTACATATCTATTGCAAGTACAAAGGAAATTTAACTCTTATTGCATGGCAGTTTTGAAAGCACTGTCTGCTATGTCTTGCAGTTTCAGGTTTAAAGGTAAGTTGTTCCATGTTGTATCACAACCACAACAAACAAATGATGGAAGACAAGGTGGGGCAGAACAGCAGGAAGGAGAAACTGCAGGGACAATGAACAGATCACTCATGGAGAAGATGGTTCAGAGTTACATATAGTGACTATCTCAGAGGGACAGAGAATGAAACATTTTTACTGTTGAAAGATTGAATTTTGTCCCAACTCCCAATTAGAACAACTTCCAACTTAGTTGTACAAATTGTTGGATTGGAGATAGAAGAAACTATCACATACATGTTTAAGGGCTACAAGGCCTGTGTACCTGGTTATATCCTGGAAAACTTATAACTAAGGAGTACTAAAAACTGTCTTCGGTCAGCAGGAGGGGTGGAATTTTAGGCATACAAGAAAAACTTTGAAATAGGTAGGGCACATTTTTTATAATATGTGCCCAAATTTGTGGAACTTTATGCCTCACTATTTAAGTCCCCCTAATGATAAAATCCACCTGGGTTCTCTAAAAAATGGTTCTACTCATAGGTATCTCAGAAGTCTTCCTATTGCCCTGCTATACATATTAGTTGATGTATTGTGCAAAGTCTGTACTGAATTATCTTAAAAATCCATATTTTTTGGATTTAATGCACAGAATATCTGATATCATTTATACTAACTGATCATTTTCAGATCATTTCTTTTGATTATGTATCTATCCACAGCAATATTTATGGTTTGTATGTTGTATAGTTATTCTATGTCCTTTGATACTTATGTAATATTTCATGAAACTTTACTACTTAGAGTACTCTTGTTTAAAAGAACCTCATTGGAAATACGCTTGCCTCAATTGAGTCTCCTATTCATTTGAAATGAGTAACATTTTACTACTACTATTGCTTCCTAACTTCTTTCAAAAAATTAAGTTGCATTATGTTTGGGGAGTAAGAATTATAATCTGACATGTGAGAACACCGTGGGGTTCGTTCATTTTCAAAATGCTGATGGAGAAGAGGGCATTGATTTTTTGATATCTGCACATGAAGCTCGGTTGGCTAGAGAAGGGAAGATGGACTATGTCAGAAACATTTTCAGAAACAATTTGGATACATAAAATGTGAACATGTGGTGGACCTCTTAAAAGAAAATGAGGTTATGAATCAAACAGATGGACATTCAGCAGGTGAGGCTGTTGAAAGCTTTAATGCAATCAGAATACAGCTATTCAAACCTAAACATGACTTTGGCCCCACTGTGTGCACAACATTATTAGCCTGTTTAAATTGGAAGTGATGAAACAAGTGAACAAGTTGCTGAAATCTTTTAGCAGGAATGTTATAAATAATTTGCTCTTACATGAACAACAAGCTTTGAAAGATCTAGCTTATCCGACACATATTATTGTCAAGCCAGCAGATTGGGGGGCAATATTGTTGTTTTAGACTGAATTTATTGTCTAATGGAAACAACCACAGGAGATTTCCAAATATCTCCACAGATACCTTTAAAAAGGAGCTGGGGGACATGTTACAGGAAGGGGTCTTAGATGGCTCAATTACTGAAAAAGAATTTAAATATCTTTGGTGTGAATTTCCTGTGATCCTGATTTATTATATTCTCCCCAAAATTCACAAAAATATGGAAAATTCCCCCAGACAGACCAACTGTTTTGGGGTGGGCTCTCTGACACACAATTTGGGAATGTTTCTTGATTACCTCCTACTGGAAAACATCCAAAGGCTGCCCTCTCGTTTGAAATACACTAGTAACACTTCAAGGTGGCTTAATGATTTTCAAAGGAAAGTAGATTATATATGGCTGTTATAGATGCTGCAGCAATATACCACTCTGATGGTCTGGCAGCATGCAGACACTTCCTTCAGGGAAGCCCTTTAGGTCCTTCCATTCCAACTGGGTTTATTATTAAGGGATTTAATTTTGTTCTCCACCATAATGCTTTTGAATTTGATCAGAACTATTATTTACATGTTTGTAGGTTGGCAATGGGTGTCTGTATGGCACAATTATATGCAAATCTTTTTCTGGGTCTCTGGGAATAAAGGGTTATTTATAACAGTGCAGTGAACCCTTTTCTAGACAATTTGGGGTGCTGGCATCAATAAATCAATGGCTGTGCATGTGTCTGGGATAGAATGGAGGAGAGGGCCTGGCAGTTTGTTGATTGGCTGAACAATAATGAGCTAAACTGGAAGTTCATGCCAGTGTCACCATATCCTGTACTTGATTGATTGCCTTGATATCACACTTACAGGGGACATCACCAGTGGAAGGGTGAAAACAAAGGGATTCAAAAAAGAGACCTCAACACATTTATTACTGAGATTTGATAGCTCTCACACACTGAGTCATTAAAGAAATGAATATACCTTACAGCTAGTTTCTTAGAATTAGGAGGAATTGCACAAATTTGCAGAAATTCAGAACTTAATAGCGGTTTCAGACAAGGGGGTACCAGGATACCTGACTTGACAAAGCTTACTTGGAGGTTAGGGACAAAAATAGAGAAGACATGCTGCAACTAGAGCATATTAAGGTTAAAAAAACTGAGACAGCAGGTCCAATTACTTTCTTCACAGACTACAGTCATGCAACAGAAAGAAAAGGTACTATTGTCTGGCAGAACTGGCCCATCCTTTTAAGTAATGACAGTGTGGGGAGAGTGTGGTGAAAAACCAAAAATAACCTTGCTAAGACACAAAGCAAATAGGCTAACTGACAGTCCAAAACACCAAGTTGGTTAAGTGGGGAGGTTTTGGAAAATGTGAGGGCAAAATGGTCAGCCTTCAGAAGATTCAAGAGATCCAGCTGGGGAGAGGATAGAGAGGAGTACTTGAAGATATCATGAGAGGTGACCAGAGCAGTCAGGGCAGCCAAGGCTTCCAGAAAACTCAGGCTGACACAGAGTATCAAGGAAGGGGAAAATGACTTCTTCAGGTACATCAGGGAGAAATGTATCTGCAAAGATCAAATAATAAGGATCAAGAAGGATGGGGGTGGGCAGAGAAAGGGGAAGAACCAGTGGAAGCACTTAATGAATATTTCTGTTCTGTATTTACTAAGGAGAAGGATGGGTCACTGCGTCAGAGGGTTGGGAGAGTAGGCACAGGGGAAGGGGTGATGGATGGGGAAATTTCAGCAGACAGGGTACTAGAAGGTTTAAGGGCACTGAGGGTGGATAAGGCACCAGGCCCAGATAGTGCACACCCCCGGGTACTGTAGGAATTGGCAGTGGTCCTGGCAGAGCCATTAGCAACCTTGTTCAACACCTCACTGAGAACAGTGTGTGCATCCCAGGACTGGAAGCTGGCTCACGTGGTGCCCCTCCACAAAAGCGGACTCAAGGATGAACTGGGAAATTATAGACATGTAAGCCATTGAGGAAAAGTTAATGGAGACAATCCTTAAGAAAAGGTTGGTAACCTTTTTAGAAGGTAATGATCTTCAGGATGAAAAGCAACATGGGTTTGTCTCTGGTAGATCCTGCCAGACAAACCTGGTTGACTAGTATGACTGGGGCACTAGACAATGGCCAGGTGGTGGATGTCATGTATCTGGATTTCAGCAAGGCATTTGATTTGGTGTCACATGGGAGGTTGATTGGTAAGGTGGGATACCAGGGAGTAGGGACAAAAATGGTGAATTGGATCAAGAACTGGCTGCAAGGGAGACAACAGAGGGTAGTGGTGTGAGGGGAACTCTCATCTCTAAGGACTGTAAGGAGTGGGGTATCGTAGGACTTGGTACTGGGCCCAGTGTTGTTTGACATTTTCATTGCCAACATCTTGCATGGCATTAAGAACAAGTTTAGTCTCTTTACAGATGACACAAAGATTTGTGCGGTGGTGGATGACACTGTATGGTGGCAGGGGCTGCAGGATGATCTGGCTAAACTTGAGCACTGGTTAGGCACATGGCAGCTGGAGTTCAATGCTAAGAAGTGCAAAGTCATGCTCTTGGGAGCAAGGAACCCAAGAAGGTTTTATCATTTGGGAGGGGTACAGATAGCCACTACAGAGGAGGAGAATGATCTGGGGGTGATAATAAAAGGGCAAATGAACCACCCAGCACAGTGCAGGAAAGCATCGGAAAAAGCCAATAAGATGTTGGAGTGTATTGCTAGAGGAATCACCTCCAGGAGAGGGGAGGTAATCCTGCCACTGTAGAGGTCATTGGTGAGGCAGCAGCTGGAGTACTGCATGCAGTACTGGTGCTATATTTGAAAAAGGATGTGAAGCTACTGGAGGGGGTCCAGCACAGAGCAACAAGGATGATCCTGGGTTTGGAAGATAAACCCAATGAGGAGAGGCTTATGGAGCTTAACATGTATTCCTTGGAGGAGAGGAGGGATAGGGGGATATGATAGAGACCTTTAAAAATATGAATGGTACAAACAAGACTGGCACAGAGGAGATTTTTAGATTAAGGGGTGGGAGGGATGCAAGGGGGAATGGTCTGAGACTGGAGAGTGGAAGATTCAGGACAGAAATGAGGAAGCCCTTCTTCATGGAAAGGGTGGTGTCTATGTATCAGTGTCAGTGGCTCAGCAGGTAGCTTCTGAGCCAAGGAGATCAGAAGGCTGTGGCTTCTCTCCCTACACCAGGCACTTGAGTTAATATCCCAGTACTGACACTGTAGTGCAGAATGAGGGGGGTGCTGTACTCCTGCGGTGCCGCCTTTCAGATGAGACGTTAAACCGAGGTCCCATCTGCCTGTTCTTGTGGTAATTCAGGTGGATGTTAAAGATCCCATGGCACTTCTTGAAAAGAGCAGGGACATTTTTTATTATAGGTGGACTTCATTACTATACAATCAAAGAATAACAGTTTGAGATACAAACTGTAAATATCACAAATAATAAAGCAAAAAAAAAAAGACAAAAACTATGCATACTTCTGCATAACAGTAAAGAAACTTTTTCCAACAAATACCCACATGAAAACATTTAGTATTCTACTTAATACTCTAGTCCCACCAGAAAAATATATTTCCCTAAGTTACCCATTTTTCACAGTTTAACCATAAATGCTGGGACTTCTCCCAAGGGTATCTCTTAATATTTGCCTTCTATATGCTCTGCAGAGAAAGACATATATTGTTTAACAATTCCTGATATGAGACATGTTTTTCTTGCAAAACTAGCATACACCTTGATTGTCACAAAACATACCTGATTACTACCAAGGCAATATACACTGTGTCTCTATGATATTTACCCAACTTATTTTCCTCAGGTCTCTACATGATTGCCTGATATGTCAAATCTTTTAGCCCTGGCTCTTCCGAAAATTGAGAAAGATTCATCCAAAAGGAAGAGGCATAAAGGCACTCCAGAAAAAGGTGTTGCTGTGTCTCTATTATCTGGGTACAAGTTGACCTAGGACAGTACCTTTCAGGTAACTGTTTATGCCTGCTATTCCCCTTTACCCATAGCCTGTCATAATTACCTAACCAAGTAACATCCCAAGCATACGCAGGAATCCTATCATTGCTCAGCAGTTTCATAACATATGGCAATTTAGCCCTCTGACAACCTGGAATTCTACCTCTGAGGTATGTTCAGCCATTAAGATGGCTGTATATATAGTTTCCTATCTATGGTAACCATGTGTATAGGCATAACTCCCCATCTGATGGCATTCTTAACACATTCCTTCCCATACCCTGGGGTTCTTGAGGGAAGGGACCTTACCTTCTTATTCTCCCATTCTAGTAAACAGGGGGAGAGCCACTCCCTGACCAAGGGCGCCCAATATCTTGTAATGGGCTGCATAGCAGAACTAATGTTATAAACAATAAACAGACTAAAGTAGAAGGTGATAGGGTGTATCATTCCCACCCCACCTTCTTTAACCTGGAGATATGTGAATTCTCTTTTAATAGGGTTCAGTCTCAAGCCCCAAAGGGCCTGAAAAAACACTCCATAGAGACTAGTAATGATAGACTGAGGGGGAGGGAAAACATAACTAAGGTACAAAAATTGAGGGACCAACAGGGTTTTATTAACAAAACCCTCTTTTCCTTGGATATCTGCTGTCCCTTCAAACCTGCCACCATCCTGTTCGCATTCTGTGTCTTGCACCCCCAATTATTTTCTGCCATGTCTCTTGGCCCAAATCGAATTCCCAAAATGCTAAGTGGTACCACTGTCACTGTGATTCCTGCCTAAAACCCTGATGGTGGTACTGGGGTATTGCCTAGAATAACCCCCTTACTTTTTCCCAGGTTTATCTTGGAGCCTGACATGTATGAGAATTGTGCCAAGACCACTGTCAGTGCCAATTCTGCTGAGCCTGCATCAGGAATTAAAACAAGGTCATCGGTGCTTAACTTCTGGTGTGTCTGTAAGTGTTATTCCTATTAATTCCTCCTGGGCCAAAACTAACCTGATTAATATGTCTATACCAAAGGCATACAGTAGGGGGTTAAGGGGGCAGCCTTGCTTGACCCTTCTATGGAATTTAACCTTCCCCCCAAACCACCCATTAACATTAGGGCATAAAAAGGATGCTTCGTACATTCCCTGAATCCAATTTACAAAAGTATCTGGTATCCCAAACCCTTTCAAAGTGGAAAATAAAAATTTCTGTGAGAACCTATCAAAGGCCTTCTCCTGGTCCATACAAAGAGGATAGCCTGTCTTGTTTTCTGTTTTCCCTATATGGAAAGTTTCTCTTAATGTGATTAAATTATCCTGCTGTTTTCTACCTTCTAGTGCACATGTTTGAAAGGGGCTTTCTAAGTATTGACCCACCTTCAAGAGTCTTACCAATAGCACTTTGCTCAGAATCTTCATGTCTGAGTTTAAAAGACTCAGTGGTATCCAGTTGCCAATATCCTGATGAGACCCTTTTTATGTATCAGTACCAGTACTGCATCCATCATAGACCTGGAGCATTTTGAAGTGTTCAATATGTGGGAATAAAGGAGTACTAGTGCCGGGGAAAGTTCTTCTACAAATGTCTTATACAATCCAGAACTAAGTCCATCAGATCCTGGGGCAGTATTTGTGGACAGCTGTTTTATAGCAGCCTTCACCTCTTCTACTGTGACATTAGCTATGAGCATGTCAGCATCTACGTCAGACACCTGGGGCAAGTCTAATGTGTCTAAAATATCTTATACCTCAGATTCGGGGGCGGGGGGCAAAAGTATGCCTCACTTGGTCTTCAACCACCCCTAATAACTCTCTCAGGGAATTAACTAGTTCCCCTGAGGGGGTATTTAGTTCTACTATGACTTTTTTTTCCATTCTTTGCCTACTTTCTTTATATGGGTCCAGTAAGCCTTTTGAAACTTGAATCCAGAACCAAAGCTCTTGCTGAAGAGTCCTGGCCCTATCATACTGCAAGGACCCCATTTGTTTCATTAGGTTGCTTACCTGTGTACTAAGGTCTGCACCAGAAACTTCCATCTGGGAAATTACCCTCTGCAATTGGTGACATAATTGCAAATATTCTAAGTACTCTTTGGTGGTTTTAACATGGGCCCACCTGTGAAAAAATTGTTGCTAAGATTGCTTAATGTCTTTCCACCATTCCAAAATATCTGTGTAACAAGCTGCTACTGAGATCCTAGCTGTCCACTCTCTCTGTCATGCCTTTTGTAGAGAGGGGTTATCTAACCCTGACTCATTCAATTTCCAGTATGGTTTATTACACTGTGTGCTTGTTCCAATTTTAGTTTTAACCTAGAGAACCACATGGTCTGTGAACTTACAAGGAAAAACAGTGGCTTCTTGTATGGTCAATGTAGATGGTATAAATACAGAGTCAATCCTAGTTTTTAAGGGTCTCTGTGGTATGTAAACCCCCCTTGGTATGCAATTCCGTATATGCATCCGCTAACCCTGCAGTATGAATAAATTTTTTTAATGCAGTGGTATCCGAGAACAATTTGTCAGTTTGCAGGCCCCTGTCATTTTTTGCTAGACCACATTTAAAATCACCCAACCAACAATTCTGGATATGCGTAAGAATGGTTGTACCTCCTTGAGCAGAGAGACTTTCTGGGCTTTTGTTTGAGGAGCATAAAGTGCTATAATCCGAAATCTAAGGGAACCACAGTAGACATCCAATAATGGGGCTCTCCTTGGGTGTATGTCCACCAGTCGAGATACCTTAAACTGTGGATTGGTGAATAATATACCGGTACCCACCCCATCACATGTCTCTGTTCTGGTGGACCAAAAGGAAGGACCTAGGAGCCAGGCCCTTGAGGCCTACTGCAGTTCATAATTTTTTTTTAATCTAGTGTCTAATATACAGATAATGTCACTGTGTGGGTTTTGTAGATACAACATTGTCCCTGCATGTTTCCTTTCATTTTTATGTTGGCTTGCTGCGCCTGCGCAAGCCAACATCTTGAGGTAGTGCAGATTTGGAAGCACGGCCACTATTGGGCGAATGCAGGGCAGGCATCAGTTTGTATGTACGTCACTCATTCCCCAATCAGCCTGCATGCCAGTGCCACACCATGCATGCTAATGTGGTGAGCACATCTAAGGAAAGGTCCGCTGCAATCCGAGCAATGCTCTTCAGACACAGCAGACCCTTCCTGAGTGCTCGTCACATTAGCAGCATGGTGGGTGGCCGCCCATCGGCCGACTTCGGGGGTGCCCAATCTCCCAGCCGGCACACTGTGGCAGCACACACTTTGCCGGCGAGCCCACTCTCGCCGGCATTCAGTAGCCCCGCCATTTCCTATATGCCGAGCCAGGGTGCCCAATCCCCTCGGTTCTTGCCTTCCCCTACTTTCATTGTGTGTGCTGATAGGCGAGCCCACCCCATTGGCATAAATCAGCCCTCAGCATTTCTTATATGCTGAGGGGGTGCCCAATCTCTCGCCTTGCCCTCGCTGTCATTGTGCCGAATGGGGTGCCCAATACCTGTCTGCATAAATTCACCCCCACTGTGTGCCGACGAGGGTGCCCAATCCCCTGTTGGCTGCAGCAACCCCCAAAACTGTTAGGTGGCACACTGGGAGCCCACCCCAGCATGCCATGTTCCTGAAAAAAAAAAAACTGACCCACGATGTTGGTTTTTTCTTCCTGTAACATAAAACGGTCTCTTGTATTCTCCTGCCTCCCACCCACACCCACCCACTGCGCACCCTGCCTCCCCACACCCTCACCCCCCTCACCCCATACTTACCTCCAGAGTGCAGCGCGATGATCTTCGGTGGACCGGGAACACGTCTGCACTCTTCAAAGCTGACCGCTAACTGAAGAAATGCCAGTAAGCTGTATAATGGAATGAATAGGGTTTTTTCAACTTTGCTGCATATCTCAGGCATTTTTTGGAATTTTGGCACCAAATTTTCAACATGGGGTTTTTGGTGCCCCTCCTCATGAATTCTACCACTGTCCTGGTGTTAATCAGCCTCAAAAGGTGATTTCACAGTCACTGCGTGAAATCACCTTTTGGGACACATTAATGAAATGACAGTGCCAGTGTTCATGAGGTGGCCTCTCAAAAAGCTTATGTTCCAAATTTGGTGGACAAAATCCAACAAATGCCTGTTTTACGAGTATGTATTGCGCAGTTGCTATGCATGCTCGTAACTTTGCGAATTCACAATATTTTAGTGCCAGATTTTCATCATTGTCATTTTTGTACACCTCCTTTTGAACAGTACAGCTGTCATTTTCCACATCCTGCCCGAAATGTGTTTCCTCACTTCCGGCACACAGTAGTGCAGTCGCTGTGGGAAATCAGTGTTTGGGCCAGATTATGAAAATGACATTGACACAGTTCATGAGCAGAGGTCCTAAAATGCCTATGTTGAAAATTTGGTGATAATACTCCATAAAATGACTGTGTTACGAGTGTGCATTAACAGATTGCATGCACGCTTGTACTGTCATGCATTTATGATATTTTCACTCTGGATTTTCACCATTGCCATTTTTCCACACCTCTTGATGAACAGTACAGTGGTCATTTCACATATCCTGTCCAAAATGTGTTTTCGCACTTCCGGCGCAGAATAGTGTGGTTGCTGTACGAAATCACGTCTTGGGACACTTTGAGGAAATAAGTGACACTGTACATGAGCAGAGGTGCTAAAATGCCTATACTGAAAATTTGGTGCCGAACGTCCATAAAATGTCAGTGTTCCAAACGAGTGTTGCATATTTCCCACACACCCTTGTAACTTCTCAAATTTACTATATTTACATGCCACATTTTCAACACTGGCATTTTTTTACACCTCCTTATGAACTGTACAGCTGTCATTTTTCACATCCTGCCCGACATGTTTTCCCGCACTGCACTACCAAAGCTAATGCCAGCGTGACAACATTCAGCATTGAAAAATGCTTGTTTGAATTTTGGCTCCAGGTTTTCAACAAGGGGTTCTTGGGACCCCATCTCTTGAACACATGCACTGTCATTTCGTTACTCAGTCCTGAAAGGTGATTTTGTGGTCACTGCACATCATCGCCTTTTGGGACCAATTAACAAAATGACAGTGTCATTGTTTATGAGGTGGGGTCCCAGAAAGCCTATGTTGCAAATTTGGTGAAAACATTCCAAAAGATGTCTGTGTTACGAGTGTGTGTGTTTTGCAGTTTCCACACATGGCTCATAACTTTGGCAGTTTTTAATATTTTCACTCCAGATTTTCAACATTGCCATTTTTTCACACCTCCTTATGAACAGTACAGCTGCCATTTTTCACATCCTGCCCAAACTGTGTTTTCGCACATCTGGCGCACAATGGCTCAGTCACTGTGGGAAATCAACGTTTGGGACAGATTAACAAAATTACAGTGCCACTGTTTATGAACAGAGGTCCCAAAATGCTTATGCTGACAATCTGGTTAAAAAATACCCCAAATAATTGCATTACAGGCGTGTGTTGCCCAGTTTCTATGCACGCTCATGACTTCACCAATTTTCATATTTTCACTCCAGATTTTCAACATTGCCATTTTTTTGTACCTCCTCATGAAAAGTACAGCTGTCATCTTTCACATCCTGCGCAAAATGTGTTTTCACACCTGTGGCGCCAAATGGTACACTCGCTGTGCAAAAATCACCTTTCAGCTAATGAACTGATAGTGCCACTGTTCATGAGGTAGGGTCATAAAAAGTCCATGTTGAAATATTGGAGTGAAAATCCCTCAGGCATTAGGGTTTCCAACCATAACGCCCTACCCTGTAGAGACTGACAGGTGTCAGGGGTGTGTCTTTGGATTGTCGGATGTAATGCTCACGCCATTCCACCCCCCCACCCTGCAGCCAGTGACAATCATCAAGATGTGCCTTGAACGCTTTGGCTCCAAAGTTCACCCCAGTCTCCTATACTGCACCCATCTCAGTGTATGTCCTTATGGAATGGGGTGAGCGTGAAGACCAAAGACCCCAATGCACACTGCAACACTTGTCGGTGCCTGCAGAATAAGGAGAGGTGAAATGGCATAAGCACTATGGCGAACACTCAAAGGGACACCCCAATGCCTGTCAGTCTCTGCAGGGTGGGGGTGGGTTGGCATCAGTTCAATACTTCACTGCCATTCCTATTATGCATCTCTCTAACTCCTGCACTACCAATGCCAATGCCAGCAAGACAACATTCGGCACTGACAAAAACTTGTTTATGCTATTGATGTTAATAGTGCTGATGGTGAACATTTCCATTTATTGGAAAATGAAGGGGGGAAAGCAATTCGTCAAACCTTGAAAAGAAGGGGGTCCTTAAGAGGCCTTAGATACTCTATGCTGCCTTGTTCTTTTTGCTATAGACCCCTCTCCACCACACTCAGTGTCTGTATTAGAAGTGATGGAGGAGGAGGAGGAGTCTGATTCTTCACCCTCTGAGTCTTTATCTGTGCTCTCCATAGGCAGTGCTGCGTATTTATTTCCACTGTTCGAGGAATTTGAACTATTGCTACTTTTAGCCTGATTCTGCTTAGCCCTCTGAGCCCTTGCCCTTCCCTGCCTAGGCCTCTTCTTCTGTAAGACTACCTTAAACGTGCCCTCAGGGTCCCCGGGGGGGGTAGGCATTACTCTGTTCTCTATATTTGCTATCTCCTGGAGATTTTCTTTCTCACAGTTAGGGGCTTCCTGAACTGATACAGGTGCTTGTGTGTCTCCCACTACTTCTTCTTGAGCTACCTGTACTGGTTCTACTTGTTGGAGGGGAGCCTGAGGGCCTGCAGCCACTGAGGTCTGCAGATCCTGAGCTACTACCCTCTTAGCCTGCTTATGCTGAGCAACATTTATCAATCCTTCTTGAGAAGGGCAATCTTCCCTATTGTATGACACCCATGGACATCTTCCATAGGAGTGTACTGTGTGCTTGCACAAATTACATTTGAACAAGTTAAGACAGGTTGAGGAAGCATGTACAAACCTTAAACAATGGCTGCAGCGTGGTGAGTCACAGGCCGAACTAAGGTGGTCTCTTGAGTTCCATTTAAAACAAGATCTTGGCTTCCCATTATAAAAAATGGATCCCCTGTCTCTGCCCAAAAAAGGAACTAGGGATATGTGAAGGCCTGAAATCTGCTGAGTGCAGTTTGATTCTTATATGCCACCCCCAATCCCATATTTGCTCACTATCCAAAGTGGGCACAGATTTCCCCAGAATATCACATCTCTGGCGAAGCCAGAACAGGATGTCTTCAACATGTACCACTTCATTCTTAAACATTACTGTGATGGTCTTAATTAGGGGTTTGGTGAGGGCTATAGCATGGAAAGGGATCCAGACTGAGGTATTTTTTAAGGTCTGGTACTGTGACCAAAAACGTTCTAAACTTGTCACACTTTTAAAACTTACATTGTGGGTCCCATTTCCCAAACTGATGAGGGCAAATATTTCTGATGAAAAATACCTCACAGACATTTTCAGCAATGTTTTTGCAATATGGTTCCTGTTTGGAGGCTCCTCCAGATCCCCTTATACAGTAATCGGACCACATTGCACCAAAGGGCAGGATCACCCTTGGTCGCAAACAGGTCCGATAACTTAAAAACAGGTTTTGTATTTCCTTCAGTATTATCCTGTACATTTGCCTCCTGTCTAGCCCCTTCAGAGTCAACTAACCTGGGGGGTACTGTAGTTACTTCAGCATTTACAACATTTTCCACCTCAGTATTTTCAATAGTCAAATCAGTAGCTATAGCATTATTAGAATTACCCTGGGGTTTGAGAGACACATCATTGGTGGCCACTGGTAAACCAGAATTCTGCAGTAAATCCTGAAAGGAGGGGTCTCGAAGGTCAGGCAACCACCTCCCTGTTGAATCCTGTGTCCATCCAGCCCCTTCCAGTGCTGTTTTAGGGGACCAATCGATTTCGTCTAGTTCTTTCTCCATTTTTTCTCTCCAGTCCTTTTCTTTAGCCCTGTCCTTAAAGGGTACCTAAACAAGCAGTTTTTTAAGACTGCAAACTCCAAAATCTGGCTTCATAGTGAGGTAAAGTAAATGCTGCTGTTTACATTTATGATAAAACTGCATTTATATAAATAAAATAAAAGCAGTTTCATAGCTTTTGAAAAATGTAAATATCAACCTTTCACTTACAAAAAACAGCTGTGCCTTCTCCCTAAGATGTCTGCCAACTGTGTTAAGTGATGAGTCATGACCAATATAGATTCCTATAGGATAACTAGTTCTTCTTTCCCTGTTTGTTTTGAACTGTTTTTTTATTGTTTATTGTTTATTGAAATCTAGGATTACAACCTTTGAGCTACAAGCTCATTTACAAAGGTTCCACATCAGGTAGAAAGGAAAAAAATGCACAGTACACTACTAGAACTGGAAAACACAGAGAAAGCTATAGGGAAACAAATCACAATGAGTAGAACAATTGTTACAGTTACTGTACTTATACTTGGAGAATACAAAGAGTTTGTATAGGTGGAGAAGGTTATTAAGCAGCACAGTAGGTCTTATTTAAAAGAAAGGGGGGAATAGGTAGAGGAAGTTGGGGGGATGTAAAAGTATGGCAGTAACCTCAGGCTCAGGGTCACTTTGTTATGGGGGGTTAGTGGAGGGTGTGTGTGTGTGTTAGGCAGAGGTGAAGAATTGGTAAGTGGGGTGGGATGAAAACTCAATGAGGTGGTATGGGGTGGGAGAGGGGGGAACAGGGAAGAAGATGGGACAGGGACGGGTGAATCTGTTTCACCAGAATGATCAACACAGTGTGTTAACATATGGATTATTTTCATCAGTGCACATGTTAGGCTATGATTTTGTTCATTTTATTTACTTTAACTTGCTGAAAATGTTTTGCAATCTAGCTGACTTTCTCTTTGGCAAACTGCAGAACTGTACAACACTTAAAATACCTGATGATCTAGTGGTTATGTGATGCCTTGAATTTTTTTTTGTTAACCAGGAGAGACACACTATGCTGAAACCTTGTTTACAGATGTGGCCTGGCAGCACAAGGAAGTTAAATGACTTGCTCAGGGTCACACAGCGAAGTACCGGTCTGGTCCTATTCAAAGCTCATGCATTCTTGTTAATCCACACAAAAAGCTTCTCTTGTATTCTTTTTCCAAGCGAACCCACTGCACCTAGCCTGCCTTCTGTTGTACAACCCACCATCCATACCCTGTCCTTAGTACTGCCTGGGGCTGCATATGAGCTTGCGGTCTCATGAAAAGAATTATCACACCTCAGATTGTAATCTTGTACCTCAGAGAGTTGTGCACGCCTATATTGATATGCATCTTCAGCTGGCACTGTTACAAAATGCCTCACAAATCACACTTAAGTCCACTTTTTCAATGTTTGACTTCTGCTCCCACAGTAAACATTGAGTGGATCACCACCCTTCTTCACAGTGAAGGCAGTATGTACAGTTTCCCTGTTGCGTTTCTTGTCCCGCCTCATTAACCAGCAATTGGGTCTTCATGGAGGGCCAAGCAATAAGTCTCAGGACTTACCAGAAAAAGCTGTTCAGGACCTCATAAGGGTTGCACTTACAATGGATGACAATATTATTAGCAGGAGAGGCATACTAGTGCCTTGAGCAAATCCACCTGACTTCCAGTGTCAGTCTACTCTTTTACCTGTGATCTGCAGAACCCCGCAGGACAGTTCCCTGCAAATCTTATCCAGTACTTTCTAGTGCTCTACTCCACAATGCGAACTGGTTGGCCACCACCCTTCTAAATCTTGAATGATCTATACACAGCTTCCTCAATAATGTCCTAACAAACGTCAACCCCCCACCTGAGGGTAATCTCCCTACACTGAATTCAAGTATCCCTTTAAGTGCAGCCCTGCCACTCTGAGTATTAGTCTTCACTGGCTGCTCTCATTCACAGTCAGGTAGTGGTCACTGTGCTGGCAGCCCTACATTTCAGATCTCACAATGATCTGCTAAACATCCCCCTTCTTGTCTTCCTCTAACCTGAATATAGCTATATCCTGCTGGAATGGCCTCTTCAGTCCCTCTCTGGAATTCATTCTTTTCTTCTTCACTCTCAATAACTGGTGAGCTCATCATCCTTCTGCATCATGAATGCAGTTAGTACAGTCATCCGTGTCATTTTTACATATTAATAATAAACATGATCCTCTGGTAAGCCAGACTGATAGCAGCAGGGCACAAGAGAACACATAGGCATTCCTACCCATATAAGATCTAATCCACCTATGATTAGGCACTATTAAATGACATGCGTAATGATGTGCAAACCCAACATTTAATAGTGCCTAAATAAAGGTATGCTAGATATTTTAAGGAAAGGAAACCCATATTTCCCCTTGTTCCATTCTGCTATCAGCCTGACTTACTGGAAAGATGTGTTTATTGTTGATATGTCAAAAAACCTGGGGACGGTACTAACTACATTCATGATGCAGAAGGATGATGAGCTCACCAGTTTTTGATGTGAGGAGGAGTACTGAAGTATGAATACCAGAGGGGGACTGAGAAGGCCACTCCTGTAAGGTACTGCTATATTCAGGGAAGGGGGAAGACAGAAGGGGAGAAATGTGAGCAGATCAGTGTGAGAAATAAGATGTGTGGCTGCCAGCCCCATGAACTCTACCTGAACCTATTGTCTTGGTCAACAATCCACTTCCTATAAAACCAGTTTGTGCAATTGTCCAAGACAGTGTGTGGATATTAATGTATGAAATGGCTGCCACTGCACGTTCAGATCACTTCACTACCAGTCTAGAATTACTTGTAAAGCACTTTGGCATACAATGTGTATGAAAAGCACTATATAAATACTCATTCTTCTCCTTATTTCCCCTGGAAAAAGAAGATAAGGCAAGACAAGCATATTTTTGATTTCTAAGAAAGTATGAACTCTGGCATTGGACTACAGATGAACTTTGCTAAAAAAAAAGTGGTGGATCTATGGGGTGGTGAAGGGTGCGGCTGTAACCCCTCCCCCTATTGTAAAGCACTCGCTTGCTGCTGCCGTATTTCAATTTGTTGAAGAAGTATGATTTATTAATTGTACAAATGTTTACATTCAAAAATATGGATTACATTTGTAGTTTCAGTCAAAAACATACTGGAAAAGCATAATAGCAGAAAATATAAAGGTTTCATAAAAATGTTAAGTAGTGCATATCAGGTATGCATGCACTCCCAGCACCCCCCCTCCCCCAATAGCATCCTGGATCTGCCATAACTACTAGACCACCAGGAAATTTAAGATTTGTTCTGCACTGTGGTTTGCCAAAGAGAAAGCCAGTTGGATTAAAACACATTTTCAGCATGTTAAAGTAAACAAAATGAACAAAACCATAGCCTAACATGTGTATTGATCTAAATAATGCACATGGTGTTGACCGTTTTTGGTGAAATAATTCTATACAAAGGGAAAAAAGAACTAGTTAGCACTATAGAGAGCCATATAGCTCTCTGACTTTGGCTCCAATGATGTCATCACTCAACACATTTGATGGCCATTTTAAGAAGCAGGTCAGGCAGTTTTTTTGAACTTGGAAGGCTGATTTTACATTTTTCAAATGCTTTGGAACCACATTTAGGTAAATTACATAAATGTATTTTTAACATTAATGAATTCAGCAGCCTTTCCTTTAGTCCCGTTTGAGGTCAGATTTTTGAATAGTTTGTTGTCAAAATGTTGTTTAGGTATCCTTTAAATGAATAAATCCATTCTGTGCTGCCCAATGGAAGCTCTGGAGCCTGCCATGGTAATGTAGCTTTCCCCTGGGCCTTTCCAACTGACCCAGATCACAGACAATGTCTTTGTGTTTTATTCATTGTTGCAGACATAGAATCAATCCAAGGCTCTAGGCACACAGGAAGATTCCTGTCTTTACTGCCAGCCCTTATACTCTCTGCACAGACTTCTGCCTCAACTGGAGCGCCTACATATTCACTCGCTGAGCTAATCGGGGGGGGGGGTGAGTCAACGCAGTTGCTTCCTGCAAATTAGCACTGACAGGGCCATTGGGCATATTGACAGCCGCTTATTAATTCTGCATCAGTGCAAGTGCTGCATCTAGTTCTTTCAAGTGCTGCAACTGTTTTTCTTTCTCTGATTGCAAACACAACAGCTTACTTTGCACCAGAATTGCCTGCTCCTGCTCTGTCTCAGTGAAATAAATACAAGTCCCAACCTGCTCATTTCCATTTTCTGTAGTTTGCGACCCAATTATAATGTCCATATTCTCTAGCACAACCGTTTCAGATTTCCACATGATGCAGTACCTTCCATTGATTCTTCCATCTCCCCTGCTACATCAGCATTTCCTCCTCCTCCTCTGTCCGGCTCTAAACTGGGCTCCTTCATTCTGCTCCCAGGAAGTCAAGCCTCCTGCAGGCAGAGTAGGGGAATTTCCACGGTGCCCTTGCCAAATTTCCCCCATTCATTAAAAAAATACCAACAGCTTAATCTGGTCCAAGGTCAGTTGGCATTCATATGTATCCCTTCCCCTGGGTCGTGCCTGAAATAGGCAGAATCTGCCTAGTGCACTTACCCAGTCAACAAAAACTAAATAAATAAATAAAGAAAAGAAATAAAAATGTGGAATGTGCTGCCAGAGGAGGCGATAGCCTTTAAGTCAGTGACAAGTTTTAAAAGAGGATGGGACAAAGTGAGGGGGAGGACTATCACTATGGGGGTAGTGGAGGGAGGGAGATGCAGCTGCAGTGAAACATTTGCTAACTGCGCTCTCGCCCAGACTAGACAGACCATATGTTCTGTATCTGCTGGCAGCTTCATAGGTTTATATGCTCGGATGTAACCTTAAGGAAAAGTCCTAGTATTAAGGATAAGTTAGCCCACAGTCAGTTTGCCACCTCACAGACTTCAAGAGCCAATTGGCTACCAAAACTCTTTCTTGGCCATTTTAAAAGGGACAGGAAATATGTGCTAATTGTATCTGTTTATAAAGTTCCTATTCTCAAAAATGATATGCATTCCTTTAAATTATTCATTCTTAACTATACCTGAATAAAAAAAAAAGTGATATGAAAAACAGTAGTTTGCATTGTTTTGTTTATATACGCAGCATTTTGTTACAGTTCTTTTCATGGAACCTGTAATTTGGAGTTTTTACTACATCATGGTTTGTGTACAGGATGCTAATTATGAGCTGTTCATCTATCAGAAGTATACTTAAGTTCTGTACATAAACCGTTGCATAGTTAAAACTCCAAATTATGGGTTCCATGAAGAGAATTGTAACAGAATACTGCCCATAAAAACAAAACAATACAGAATACAGTTTTTTGTATCACTTTTTATTCAATATAGTTAAATATGAATAATTTAAGGGAATCAATATCACTTCTGAGAATAAAAACTTTGTAAACAGATGCCAGTTAGAAATTATGTCAGTCCTCTCTAAGTGCCACAAGTGTAAACATCAGCCAGTACTCAAATCATGCCAAATACTTTGTCTAATCACTTCTCAGAGAACTGAAATCAGGGACTTCATATCATGCTGTACCAGCTTTGTGATATGTATTTTGCGGTGCACTTGTTACTTGTGCCATATAGGTGGAACCATAAGCATGTTGAAAGATAGAATTCAGGAACATGTCAGATCAATCACAAACAGAAAATTGGATTCTCCAGTTTGTAAGCATTTCTCTGAAATGCACAACTCACACCAAAACAATTAAAATTCATGGGTTTAGAAGTTGTCAAGCCACCAGGATGTGATGGCAACCATATCAGTCTTCTTCAATGAAGAGAAAGTATCTGGATTTACTACCTGAAAATGGTTACTACTTGTGGCCTGAATAAGATTTGGGATTTGAAACCCTTTCTGGAGTAAAGGGACAGTTACCCAGTCTAAGGTTTGCTTATACCTCACCTTAACCATCAAACCTTTTTTTTTTTCAACTTTATTTTCCTCCTATCACGGCAAGGGGGAACTCTCTCGGGCATCTTCTCCATGTACCTGCCTGCCAGAGATCTGCTGCAGTCTATGCCCCACTCACTCACCCCACTCCTGCTGCCAGCACCCCTGGTTTAACCTGCACAGGGAGGGTAGCCCAACCACTACTTTGGACTCCTTAAGAGACAGACTCTGGCAAGTGAGAGAGGGCAGGGCAGAGGAGCAATAAGGGTTGGCCCCAGTCAGATCTGGCACTGGGTTTTGGAGGAAAGGTGCCGTCACCTATCCCCACTTGCTGTTTTTTTTCCATTTTCTTCCCCTTCCTCCCTTGTGTGCACAACCCCTGTTGCTTATGTGCATGGCAACCCTGCTAGCGTCAGGCACATTGTGACATGCTGTCCGGGCTTCTGCAGCACCCTGATCTCCACCAGGGGTCACCAGAGCTTCAGATGACCCAGTGCCCCCCCCAGGACAGGAGAGCAGCCCACCGGGTGTTCCAATCCAATCCTTCCCCTGCCAACCCCCAGCAACCGAGCTTGCTCCCGAACTTGGGTTGCTGGCGTAGCATGAGGTGTGGCGTCCAGTACCTCAATCCTCAGCACCACTGGGCGGGCTTCTTCAAACCTTTTAACCCCTCCCCCGTAGCCTTAGCTATTTATCTAAACATAAATTAATACTAGGATTCTATATAGTTCTACCTCTCTCTCAGTCTACCACATCTCTCAGATATGGACTGACCTTGTGGATCCCCAGGGTATCCTGGAATTCATGCGGAAAGAGATCATGGGACAGGTTTTTTTTAGAATGGGTAGTTGTATGAATTTTTTTACTATCTGTTTGGTGATTGACCATGAACCTTAATTTATCTGGGGTCCAGAATTAGAATAAATGTTCTTGGTTATGGAAGTCACAAGCTAATTTTTCATGAGCTTAATAATGTAGAGTGTTTAATTTAGTGCCTGTTTACTGGTTATGGTCAGTATTTGTGCACATATTTACTGATGTTTTTAAATTGACTAATGAGATTTGATGTTAAAATTTTTTGTTATATGAAGTTATCATAATGTGACTCTATGAGTACTGCCATTCACACTAGTCTCCACTCTACTGATGAAGTCCATTGACGTGAAGTGCTGAGGTAGTCTCCAAAGTGTGATAGGCACTTGCCTTTTACACATCTATTGTACAGGGTTTTTTTTTGTGCCAGTTTAGTAAAAAAAGTCAGTTCCTACATCTGAATCTTTTGTACAGACTTTGTGATTTGTTTCTGGTGTGCAACTGAGATGTTCCTTTATTTCCTGTTTTTGAGAGGTTAGCCACCCCATTTGGCAGCACCTCCCTGAGATTATCACAAGATGTGCTGCTGCTTTGGTTTGTTTTTGCCTTCCTGCATGATTATGTCTGATGTTTGCAGGCAGCACCCAAGCATATAAAAGACGCATAAGGAAGAATAAAAGAAAAAGGATATAGGTGAAATCCAGACTTCTGAATCTGAATGGGACCAAAGGGTTAAAAAACTGGACTGGGCTCCACTTGCACAATCCATTTTTTACCATTTTTAGTCCATCCATGGTACTGGTCCAGATTTCACCCAGGGTGGAATTTGAGCAAAATCTGGACTGTTGGACTCAAAACAGTAAAATATTTGGTTTGCGGTCCAGCAGTCTGGATTTCACCCATACCCTCAGTCCAGATGAAATTTGGAAAAGCCAGAGTGGACAAACTAAAACAGAAAAAAAATGGACCATCTGGATCAACTGGTCTAGTTTTTTACCATTTCTATCCTGTATGGATCTGGGAGTCAAGATTTTACCAAGTCCCAAAAAGACGACAAACAATTAAGCAGAAAGAAAGGAAGAGAAAATAAATAAAATGAAAGTATGTACAGGGTATTTCAGGGTGGAGAACAAGAGAGACAAGTTCCCACATGGGTATTTCTTAGCTATTGTAAATTCACTGTTTTATTGCTTCGAAATAAATAAATGTGAGTAAAGTATTGTACAACCAGTTGCAAAGATGGTTGATTGTCTAGTTCTGCAACAGGTTGCACAGCACTTTACTCACTCTTATTTGCATATTTATTTTTGAAGAAATAAAACAGTGCTGCCATTACTCTTCAGTGCCAGATGTTTTATTTTTTCAAATTGCTGCTGTTGAGGATTACAGTATGAGGGAAAACAGGAGGATGAGATGATGTTTGAGGGACAGATATTATTTACATGTAAATGTCCTCAGCAATAAGGAATGTGGGACATAAATGCAGGTAATATAAAAATAGAATCTGATTCTGAATTATGTCTGAAGATTATAAGTGAAATGTTGGCTTAGATATAGGGAAATAATTTTAAAGGGCAAGGGCAGGATTTTCAAAAGGATCTCTCCAAGATGCATCTGCCACTATTTACAAAGCAAAAATGCATCCAAACCTCTTAGACCATCTATTAGATGGTGTAACAGCACTCAGAGGTAATATCCAAAAACAAATGCAGTTGCATCCACACTGGATGTAACTGCATCCATGCTGGAAGCAACTCACAGTTGCATCCATTTTCTGCTGCAAATTGTGACTTTTTGTCATTAACAGATGCGATATCTGACAACAGCAGCAGGGATGCCTGGATGCAAGTGGATACTTGTAGGTGCAGCAAGCATTTGCTTCTGCATACAACCTTTTTGAATATCACCCCAACTGTTTTTAGGCACCAGCAGCATAGCAGTAAGTGCATATTGTCACTGTGAGTGATCTTTTATGCATTCATTCAAGTTCACTGGTACCTTTGGTTGGAGTAATCTGGTCACATGATGTCACTGATGATGTTAGTAACAGGGCTTTTAGATCTTGCTGTAGAGTTTTAGACCTACACAAGCGTGGATATGATTCCTAGTGCAGAACTTTTTTTCTTTCTCAGCAGGCCTACCCGGTTATCAAAGCTGAATAAATAAAATAAATAAATAATTTATGTAGTATGAGAGTAATTGTTACATGTCATTGCTGCTGTTAGTGATAGAATTTCAGCAAGGTTTGAAGTTCAAGATTGCTGATAACTTAAAATGGTCCAGCTGAGACAATGAGGTCTGAATGCATCTTGGGAAACAGATCTTCAAACTGATTGGTTGTCATTACTAAAATCCACTGCAGGTATGTCTGTGTAGGGGGTTGGATATGCACTCACTGCTGGATGTCCTTTGCCACAGCATGTATTTCCTGTCAGGGAACCTTAGTACAGCAGTAAAGCTCCAGGCTACCATGCAGCAATGTGAAGGGGCTTGGGTTTCATCCCCAGAGCAGAACATTTGTTTTTCTCACTGCAATTTGTGTTATATGAGAGAACTCGCTAGATGTCATTGCTGATGTTAGTGATAGAATTTCAGCATGGTTTGAAGTTCAAGATTGCTGATAACTTAAAATGGTCCAGCTGAGACAATGAGGTCTGAATGCATCTTGGGAAACAGATCTTCAAACTGATTGGTTGTCATTACTAAAATCCACTGCAGGTATGTCTGTGTAGGGGGTTGGATATGCACTCACTGCTGGATGTCCTTTGCCACAGCATGTATTTCCTGTCAGGGAACCTTAGTACAGCAGTAAAGCTCCAGGCTACCATGCAGCAATGTGAAGGGGCTTGGGTTTCATCCCCAGAGCAGAACATTTGTTTTCTCACTGCAATTTGTGTTATATGAGAGAACTCGCTAGATGTCATTGCTGATGTTATTGGTAGAGTTTCAGCAAGGTTTGAAGTTCTATATTGCTGATAACTTGAAAAGGTTCAGCTGAGACATTGAGGTTTGACTGCAACTTGAGAAACATTTCTTCAAACTGACAGAATGTTCATTACTAAAATCCACTGCAGCTGTGTAGAGGATCTGCACTCACTGCTGCATGTCCTTTGCCATAACGCACGTTCTCTGCCAAAGAACCTGAGCTCAGAGGTAGTGCAAATGGCTACCAAGCAATAGTGGGAAGGTGACCTGGGATTGATCCCCAGAGCAAAACATGTTTTCTTTCTCACTACAATTTATATAGTATGAGAGGAATAGCTGGATGAATTTGCTAATATTAGTGATTCAGTTTCAGCAAGGTTTCAAGTTCTATATGACACTCTGAGTTTTGAATGCAGCTTGGGAAACATTACTTCAAACTGACATACTGTTCATTACTGAAGTTCACTGCAGCTGTGTATGGGTGGTCTGGAAAGACAAAGCAAGTCAATTTTATTATGTTCATCGAGCATGCAAGTGCAGACAAACATGTTAATATGAGAGTTGCTAGAGAGAGGTGTGGGGGTGCCACCCCAATGGCCATCGGTGATGTAGGGTCCGGTCTGTGGCTGGCAAATCAGCAGGCAGTGTCCTGCTGACACTGGTTTGCTGAAGGAGCTCATCTTGGCAAACATTTTCAAGGACAGAGCCAATGCTATCATGGCTCTGTCCTTTAATATGATAGTCCTTCAAGCTGCGTGCTTAGTGTGTCTTTCCTTGTTAAACAATGTCCCCTTTCCCTGCTGCCACTTAGTGTGTCTTTCCTGGTTAAACAATTTCCCCTTTCCCTTTCCAACACTGGGATGCCCACTCCTGGTGTCAAATGCACTCCAACCCATTTATATCCCTAGCCGACATCGGGGTGCCCAATCCCCATGTCGGCATCCCCCCCTCCACACCACTACTGTGGTACACTGGGAGGCCACACCAGTGTGCCTAAATTAATATTTATTTTTTTACCTGTAAATGAATAAACCCTTCCCTCGCGGTCTTTTTTTTCACCTGTAAAAACAAAAACCATCCCTTGTCTCCCCATCCCCCTCCCACATACCAAACCTCCCTCTGTGCACCTCCCACCTCCCTGAACACCACCTTACCCCATACTTACCCTCTGAGGTTGACAGATGTGATCTTCTGCAGAGCAGGACATGTCTGCACTCTTCAAAGCCGACCGACAAACTGAAAGAATGAAAGGTAAGCCGTATAATGAGAGTCAAGGGGGTTTCAACTTATATTGATATCTCATTTTTAGGAATTTTGGCCCTGATTTTCAACATGGGGTTCTTGGGACCCCACCTCATGAACATGTCACTGTCATTTTGTTCCTCAGTCCCGAAAGATGATTTCACGGTTGCTGCATGGAATCACCTTTTGGGACTGAGTAATGAAATGACAGTGCCACTGTTCATGAGGTGGAGTCCCAAAAAGTCCATGTTGCAAATTTGGTGAAAAAATTCCAAAAAATGACTGCGTTATGAGCATGAGTTGCACAGTTTCTACACATGCTTGTAAGTTCACCAATTTTTAATATGTTCACTCCAGAAATGTGTTTTCGCACCAGTTGCTCAGAAAGGTGTGTCACTGTGCAAAAGCAACTTTCAGGATGGAGTAACAAAATCACATTGCCACTATTCATGGGGGTGGTCCAAAAAAGCCCATGTTGCAAATTTGGTGAAAACATTTCAAAAAATGACCGTGTTACAGGCATGCGTTGCACAGTTTCTGTGCACATGCATAATGTTGCCAGTTTTCATATTTTCACTCCAGATTTTCAGCATTGCCATTTTTTCACACCTCCTCATGAACAGCACAACTTTCATTTTTCACATCCTGCCCAAAATGTGTTTTAGCACCTGTGAATGGCACAGTTGTTGCACGAAATCACCTTTTGGGATTGAGTATCGAAATTATAGTGCCACTGTTCATGAGATGGCATCCCACAAAGCCCATGCTGAAAATTTGGAGAGAAAATATCAGCAAACATCTGGGGCATTAGGGTTTCCAACTGTAGCTTGTCACCTCCCCACCCTGTAGAAACTGACAGGTGCCAGGTGTGTGCCTTGGGATCATCGGCCATAATGCTCACACCATTCCACCCCCACCCCCACCCCCACCCTGCAGCCACTGGCAGGCATTGGAGTGTGCCTTGGAGTCTTTGGCCCAAACATTCACCCCATTCTCCTATACTGCACCCATCTCAGCTTATTTCATTATGGAATGGGGTGAGCGTTAGGGACGAAGATCTCATGGCACACCACGATGCCTGTCAGTGTCTGCAAGGTGGGGATGGAATGGTGTGAGCATTATAGCCGATGACCCAAAGGGACACCCCCAATGCCTGTCAGTCTCTGCAGGGTGGGGGTGGGGCATTAGGGTTGGAAATCTTAATGCCTCATTAAGGAAGTAAATCAGGGAGGGAAATTTGATGTCACCTACCTTGATTTCAGCAAAGCCTTTGACAACGTCCAACATAGAAGGCTGATTAACAAGATGAGTAGTCTGGCAATAGGGCACAAGCTGATAAACTGGGTTAGAAACTGGCTGATGGACAGGAGGCAGAGTGTGGTGGTAATGGTATCCAATCCGGGGAGAAGCGGTGACCAGCGGAGTACCTCAGGGATAAGTCCTGGGACCAGTCCTGTTCAATGGCTTCTTTACAGACATTGCAGAAGGGTTAGAAGGAAAGGTCTGTCTGCTTTTTTGCAGATGACACCAACATCTGTAACAGACAGAATACTCCAGAAGGGGTGGAGAAAATGATCAGGGACATGGAGAGGCTTGAAAAGTGGTCTGAGGAGTGGCAAATGAGGTTCAATGCAAAGAAGCCCAAATAATGAACCTGAGAAGAGGGAAACCTCTGGAGATTTGCAGGATTGGGTGGAGGTGCTGATGATCACCAAGGAAGAAAGAGACCTAGGAGTCATCAGTTCTGATGACGGAAAGGTGCCAAAGCAGAGCACAAATGTTGTGAGGACGACCAGTGGCATGCTGGAGTGCATAGTCAGAGGTATCACTAGCAAAAAGCACTAGGTGGTGATGCCATTGTATAATGCACTAATGAGGCCTCACCTACAGTACTGTGTGCAATTCTGGAGGCCACAAATGTGCAAGCACATTGACAGGTTGGAGGCAGTCCACAGAAAGGCAACAAAGATAGTACATGGCTTGCAACACAGAACATACCAGGAGAGATTAAAAGGACCTCAATATGTACTTATTGGAGGAAAGGAGGGAGTGGGAACATGATAGATACACTCAAGTACCTCAAGGGCATAAACAAGGTGCAGAGGTGGACATCTTTCAATACATCAAATGTTTGGCATTGACAAATGCTTGTTTTTTATCCTAAAAAATAAGAAAACCGTCCATCATTGCTTGCTGTGTAACCCCCCCTAAACAGAATACAGACACTGGGGGTGCCCAGTGTCCTCATCTGTCCATCCATTGTTGTGCGCTGTGTAACCCCCTCCAAACAGTTTGCAGATACTGGGGGTGCCAAATCCCCCAGTGTCATCTGTCTGTTCATTGTTGTCCACTGTGTAACCCCCCCCCAAATAGTATACAGACACTCAGGGTGCCCAAACTCCCAGTGTCCTCTTCTGTTCAGCAAACTCCCTGAAAAAAAGAAAACTGTCCCTCATCATTTTTTTCACCTGTAAAAAAGAAAATCATCCATCGTTGTCCATTCTGCCATTACCCAACTCCCTACTCTCCCACTCAGGGCCCACCACCCCACCCCATACTTACCCACTGGACATCCATCGCCGTAATCTACCTTGTACTGCAGGCATGTCTCTGCTCATCAAAGCCCAACCGCGAACTGAGGTAAATGCTTCAATGTATTTCAATAGGATTTTCAACTTAGTGGCATAACTTGGCCATTTTTAAATATTTTTGCCCCAAATTTTCAACATATGTTTTTTGGGACCACACCTCACAAACAACTTCACTGAAGCAATTTCCAAACATCCCCTCCGCCCCATGACACCAGTGCACATGATGAACATTCGACATTGACAAAATGCTTGTTTCTATAGCACCCTTTCACAAAGGCTCAGGGTGCTTTACAATAAATACAATACAACTTCTAAACAGTTTGTGTAAAAACAGGCAGCAAGTGATAAGTCCTAAATACCAACAATAATTTAAAGATTCAGGGAAATGCTTCAGCCAAAAGAAAAGTTTTTAGATTGAACCTAAAGGCCCCTACCATGCACTCACTGATGTATATCCTTTGCCACAGTATGCACTTCCAGTCAAGGAACTTTAGTACAGCAGTAGCACTTTAGGCAACAAAGCAATAATGGGTAAGGGCCTGGGTTTGATCCCCAGTGCAGAACATTTTTTTCTTTCTCACTACAATTTATATAGAATGAGAGATATTGTTAGATGTCTTCATTGATGTTAGTGATAGAGTTTCAGCAAGGTTTAAAGTTTTCTTGAAAAAGTTCCAGCTGAGGCTTTGAGGCTTGAATGGAACTTAGGAACTATTACTTCAAACTGACAAAATATCATGCTGACTCCAGAGGCTTTAGTGCAGGAACAGATCAGGTTAAAAATTCTGAATTTGTGCATGGCATGGGATATTCCTGCTTATTTGTTGCTGTGTATGTGTGTACTTGCACGCATGTTTGTCTCGGTATTGTGTAGCATCTGCATGTGCATTGTTTAGCATGTATATGTGTGTGTTTTACTGAACAAAAATGACACATCCATACCTTGGTGCCTCTCAGTGCAATTGGTACTTTGATATACTTTGTCATGAAGACTATGTAAACTGTATTGGATGGACTTCACCCATAACTAGTGAAAATGTATTGGCTTCAATGGAAATGCATCTGTTGCAATGAGAATGTATTGGCTTCAAAATGTAGATATTAGTTTCGGTGTGCCTTTTTTGGTTTCAGTGAAAATGTGTTAGTTTTTGTAAAAATGTATTGGCTGCAAAAATGTAATGGGCATGAATCAAGCAGCTAGAGGTCATTGATGTCAAATCAGAAATCTCATAAACCTAGATAGTATACCATAGTCTCATAATAAAAAAAGATTTGTGAAAGATATCTAATATAAGGGAAAATATAGCAATCCCCATAGGGCTTAGCAATGTCATGTTGATTTCATTCTAACCCTTCTCAGGCAGCCAGGAAAATTCAACTGTCTTGACCCAAACTGATCCCAAGAATGCAGGGGAAGGGGTGTATGAGCATTCCCCAGTGCAAATTGGTTAAATACCCTTCATGAGCTCTTCTCTACCCATAACTGTACACTCCTTTTCCAGAATCAATCCCTCCTTCTATGGCCAAATCTACCTAAATTTCTCCCTGCACTGAAAAAGTGACCCTCTTAAAATGAGAACAAAATTAAAATGTAAACATTTTGGGCATGATTTTAAAAGCCCAAACTTAGGCGCAAGGTGCCTGCATCAAAAGGATTTGATACAAGTAGCACCTTGCACCTAAGTTTGTGGCAATCCTGATTTTCTAATGCAGGCTGCTTCAAAATCAGGATGTCTTGTGCCAAAGCCACCCTGTGCCATCCTTGCAGCAGAAGTGCCAGTGCACCAGGTAGCAAGGGGGCTTACACCATGGTGGGGATGCAGCCTCCCTTTATTTTGAACTTTAGAAGCTCCATCATGGTGGCAAGAGATGGCTGAGTTTAGGCCAGCCACAAGCTGGTGTAAGGGCCTTGCACCACTGCCTCAGAGGGAGGTGAGTGGGGGGGGTTGCAAGATCAGGGCAAGGGCACAGGGACCAGTGGGGTGCCATAGGGGATGACAGGGGAATGGCGGAAGTGGAAGGAGTCAGAGGTGGCAGCCAGCACAGGTGCCATGCCCACAAGAACAGAGCCAATCAGCCTGGGTACATGGGGGTCAGCACAGATGGACCCTGTCCTGGACACCAGGTGGCAGCAGCCTTGACACCTGCTCCAGAGGTGACATAGTCCCAACAGTGTAGTTTAGCATCAGCCTTCCTCCACATGGTAGGCTTTGTACCAGGGGAATACCACTGTGCTGGGGGAACATTCCTGACCACTGACTGCACCCCATAAGAAGCAGTCAGTGCCACCCACCAGACGTTAGGCAGTGTCACACCTCTGGGGTCGGTGCCAAGACTGTTGCCACCTGTGATCCAGGACCAGGTCCAACCCCTGCATCTGCACAAAGAGCATCCTCTATGGGACCCAGGATGGTCATCCCATTGGCTGCCCACCAGCGTCCAACACTCTGCCCCCAGGTAGCTCTGTTCCTCTATTGTGTGTCTGTGTGCTGGGTGGGCAGAGGGTGTTCTGGTGGCCATTGATCATGAATGCTAGCCTGTGCACACCTGTGCATGGGTGTTGGGAGCACAGGTAGGTTCTTCACATTCTGCTCATACTTTGTGCATAGGGCCCGATATAAGTAAGAAAATAAATTCATATTTTATTTTATTTATTTAGTTCTTGTTGACCGGGTAAGTGCACTAGACAAATCCTGCCTATTTTCAGGCACAAACCGGGGAAGGGGGATACAGATGAATGCCAACTGACCTTGAACCAGATTAAGCTGTTGGTGGTATTTTTAGTGAATGAGGGAAATTTGGCCAGGACACCGGGGAAATTCCCTTACTCTTTCAAATTTGAGTATGTTATAAAACATGGGAATAAATCTTAGAAAAAGATTGTATAGCTCAAAACAATATTTAATAGTAAGGCTAAAAGAAATATTTTAAGATTTTGTCAAGATATGAAATCTTATTTTAAAATGTTAAAGAAAATATTTCTTGTGGTGGTACCTGAGGACTGGGAGAAGGCTGATGCGATTCCCCTTCACAAAAGTGGGGCCAAAACAGAGGTAGGAAACTACAGACCTGTCAGTTTGACCTCTGTGGTAGGGAAAGTGATGGAATCACTTCTGAAGGAGAGAACTGTTGAGTACCTAAAGGCCAGTGGGGCACAGGACCCAAGGCAGCATGGGTTCACAGCGGGAAGGTCATGTCAGACGAATCTAATTGATTTCTTTGACTGGGTGGCCAAAGTAGTAGATCAGTGAGAGGCTGTGGACATGGCCTACCTAGACTTTAGAAAGTCATTTGACACAGTCCCACACAAAAGATTAAATGTAAAATTAACCAGCCTGGGAGTGGGTCCCAGGGTGATAGCCTGGGTAAAACATTGGCTGGACAACAAGACACAGAAGGTAATTGTAAATGGAGTCCACTCTGAAGAAAGAGGGGTTACTAGTGGGGTACCGCAGGGTTCAGTACTGGGTCCAGTCCTTTTTAATGTCTTTTTAAGTGACATTGCAGAGGGACTGGAAGGAAAATTATGCCTCTTTGCAGATGACACAAAGATGTGCAACAGGGTTGATACACAGGGAGGCGTGGAAAGGATCAGAAGGGACTTGGCAAGGTTGTAGGAATGGTCAGAAGTATGGCAGCTTGGATTCAATGCAAAGAAGTGCAAAATAATGCACCTGGGAAACAGAAACCAAGGGGAAGATTACACAATGGGTGGGGGAGGTAGTAACAACAACAAAAATGGAAAGGGACCTGGGGGTAATCATATCAGATGACCTTAAGTTTGGCAAGCAATGTGAGAAGGTGGTAGGGAGGGCTGGGGGGATACCGGGATGTATAGGGAGAGGCATCACCAACAGAAAACAGGAAGTTGTTATCCCTCTGTACATACAGTTGGTGAGACCCCATCTGGATTACTGCATTCAGTTCTGGAGACCCCATCTCCACAAGGACATAGACAGGATAGGGGCAGTTCAGAGGAGGGCAACTAAAATGGTGCACAGTCTGCAACAGAAGTCATATGAGGAGAGACTAAAGGAGCTTAATATGTACACCCCTGGGGAAAGGAGGGAGAGGGGGGACATGATAGAAATGTTTAAGTACCTCAGTGGAATGAACAAAGTCCAAGAAAGTAGCATCTTTCAGAAAAAGAGATGTGCAAGAACAAGGGGACACAATTTGAAGATAGAGGGGGGATGGCTCAGAGGCAATGTGAGGAAGTATTTTTTCACAGATAGGGTGGTGGACACATGGAACAGCCTTCCTGAGGAGGTTGTGGGGTCTAAAACTGTGGGAGTTCAAGAATGCATGGGACAGACTTAAGGCAATTTTTGTGGGGGGGGGTAGGAAGAAATAGGCTGTTGGTTAAATAGGATCTGCAGCTTATCCTCTAGATAGGGAAACGGGAAGACTGGGTGGGCCAAGTAGTCCTTATCTGCCATCAAAGTCTATGTTTCTATGTTAAGATGTACCTTATGTTAAAAAAATGTTCATATTACAAGGATGTTTGTATTGTTTTTTTTTTTTTTTATGAACACACCTCATTTACAAGTGCTGTCAAATTCATAGGCATTATAGAACTACTTATTGAGTCCAGATTGGCAGGGTGATCATCAGAACAGAGATGGTCTGCATCTTCCCTTCAATTTAAATCAAAAACAAAATACCAGTTTTCAAAATCTGAGTATTTTATAACACAAGGCAATAAAATTGACGGTCTATGCCGGAATAGGCCTTGCTGAAGCTCACTCTCTTGCTGATCCTTTTCTTTGCACCTCCACTGTTCCTGAGACCTTGCTCCCTATCGTCCTTTCTCTGGGCAACCTTATTGAAGCATCCCCCAGTTATTACAATGTCAGTTTATTGCCTATTGAACCACTGTACCTGATTGCACCTGTAGCACTCGCTTGCCATCATGCTCTGTACCTAAATGTGTAACTCTATATATTGAATATTTTTTGCATATAACCCACATGGTTCTGCTTATTCCCTAAGTTATTAGTTACATTAATGAGTAACAGGATAGTAGCGCAGCAATGATTAAAGAGTTATACAAACTGCTAAAGCAATACGTTCTGGTTTTAGTTATAAAATGGATTGGAAAATTGCTGCATCCTAATTGTTCAGCAGCTGTGAATTGTGAGACCATTTCCACTGGTTAAAATAAGTGCTGGCGATCAGGACACGGCACACTTAGACATCAGTAGTTAAAAAAATAATTCCTGACTGCCATTACAAACATTGTAGACACCTTTAATTTCACTAAAAAAATCAGCTAGGCCCTGAAAATGACACTCCCTCACAAATAAAAAAATGAATTAAATGTTATTTCCTTTACAATATCCTTCTTACACATACATTACTTTAAAACAAAAAATTAACTGCTTCTCATAGCTTTACTTTCTTGACCTTCTTCCTTGATTATCAAAACCCCCTTTTGTATTGTATCCTTACATAATGTTCCAGAAAGGGAAATCTTTGAAGATTACCCTGCTCACATAAAACTGAATCCCTGGCTTTACTGAGGCTGTCTGTTGTGTGTATTTTTGTGGGGAGAGGAGAACATGCTGGAAGCAAACTTCTGCAGAAATTTGAATTAAAAAATGGTGAACACAACAGAAAGAAAGTTTGAAGTGCTTACTAACTCACTGACAAGTCACAGAGCTAACACCCCTATGTATCGCCTCTCTCTCTAGAGAGAGACTCACAGTAGACAGCTTGTTAAGCTGTCTGCTGTGAGGCTTTCTCTGGAGAAAGGTGATAGGTAGGGGTGTTAGCTCTGTGACTCCTCAGTAAGTTAATAAACACCTCAAACTCTAGTTCTGTTGTGTGCAACTTTTTTTTTTTTGACTTATTGCACCTAGTGGAGTAGCACCATTTTTAGCCATGGAATGCACCTTCTCTCTGTTCTACAGAAGTTTGAATGCCTGCATTCCATAATTGATAGCATTTCATCTACTGAATGAGTGAAAACACAAACGATAGACAGGTGGGATAGAACACTTTTTCCTAGCTACTTTTATTAAGATGCCTGTTTTTAATTAATTAAAGTCTTTTTTTTTTTTATAAGATGTCTTAGTTTGCCTATTTTATAAGCACAGTAAGACGTGTCAGGGTCTGGGTAGTTATGTAATAACCACACATCCAGGTGCTGAAGGTATTTGGAGCAAATCTCAGGCCTCACAACACACCTAGCCATGTGTTCATCACATTACTACCCACAAACTGTTGTGTCTTATTGCTTACAAAATTACACACTGTCACATTCAAATGGCAAGATAAGTTAAGTAGTGAAGATGTAATGTCACCTATTTAATCAAAGTTATTGTCCTCAAATTCAAAAAAAGTGACATAAGTATTGATAAGGTACTGTCATCTTATCATAACCATTGTCCTCATATTCGATGGACAAGGTGACGTAAGTATTGATGATATGATGTCACCATTTCAATCATAAATATGTTTCCTTTTCTCTTGTTTTTGATTCAAACCTATATTTTGCAAAGAGATGAAAAACATACAAAACAATAAGCATATGATGTGCATGTTATGTGATGCATATAGTAATTATTTTGTTATTTAGGGATCTCTAGGTAATGTTCCTCAGGGTGGGTGGGGGAGGTATAGTAAATTGACAGGGTAGCTGATATTTTGTAATGGAATGCTAAGTTTCAGGATTCAGATGAGTGATTGACATAACTAAGAAGGTACAATTTATTTGATGGTGAGGGGGATAGTGGATGATGTTGTTGAGGTTGTGTGTCACAGATAATTGCTGTGGTGGTGATGGTAAGGAGGGTTGGTCTGGGGGTAACATTTATGGTTTTGGGGCGGTCATTGGATACCAGTTTGTCAGATTGTAATAAGTAATTATTCAATACAATGCAAATAATAAATGTTGTTTGTAATGATTCAGAAATGTTTGTTTATATATATATATATATATATATATATATATATATATGTGTGTGTGTGTGTGTGCGTGTGTTCATTGCAAAAAAAACTTCATTAATGCACCATTGGGGTTGAAGCATCAAGAGAAGGGAAATGTGACCTTAGGGTTCTAAAGCCTAAGACCCCATCCCCACTGTGCATGCAGGAACAGGCATGAGGCGAACTTAGTGTCCTCAACCCTAACATCCCAACCCCATCCTCAGCTTCTAACCCTAAGACCCTACCCCCACCCTGCATGCAGTAACAGGTGTGACAGGTGTGCCTTGGCATTTCGAACCCTAATGCTCATCCTATTCCAAGAGTAAGTAAGCTAAGATAGGTACAGAATTGAAAGGCTTGCCTGTAATTTGGTGGCCAAGCAGCCAGCCACTCCCACTTCCTGAGCTATATTAGCAGTTCCTCTCAGCCTCACTGTGAAGCATTTTGTCATTGCAGCCAGAGGCTATGTTGGTTTGTTTTTTGAGCTGGCCGGGGCCTAACCCCCCCCCCCCGCCTGCTGTTTCTGTGTGTCTCTGCTGGACTTCAGTGTTCATTTTCCTGCTTCTGGTTTCTATCGTTCCTCTGGCTGTATGCTTCCCTGTGTTTTGTTTCTTGTTTTTTGGGGGGCCTTCCCTGTTTTCTGTTTTGCTGTGTTTGGTTTTTTTTCTTTTGGGGGGGCTTTTATTTTTAAAACTCCTAGCATACTGCTACTACAGAGCTCATTCTGCTTGCTTTCAGTTACAACTCTCAATTTGCTGCATTGCAACTACAAACCCACTCAGAGCTCATGCTACTGCTTTCTGTTACCTACAACTTCAGCCACTGCTGCTGACAGTTTACTTTAATTACTATTGTACCCACTGCCTGTGTTTTAACGCTGTACTCATTTAACTACTGCTGTACAGGCCCACTTGCTTCCTGCTGCTGCATTGTTTACACCCATTCCTATTCTACCTTGTTTACTCTGAGGTTAGCTGAAGCTCCTGATGAGGCTATTAAACTAGCTTTTATATCTGCATGTGGTTTTTGGCCTTTCATCTCTTCTTTGTTTGTCCTATGGTGGGGACTGGAAGGTGTTTTGGGGGGTCGTGGCCTATGTGGTTAATTAATTTTGCTCTAAATCCTGTTTTCACCACCGAAAATCCTCAGAGTTTGTCACCTTGATTTGGCTATTCATGTCTGGCTGGCTTGCTCCTAACGCAGTGCTGTTTACTTGCTATACAGTTGTTATGCAGTCCACCTATTACTACTACTACTGCTTACTGACCTATCAGGTCCCCACTTGCTTATGCAAACCATTGCTTTATGCCTAGTGCCATCCCCTCGGCTTCACCTGGGATTCTACTGCTCTCAATCTGCATCCGACCTTGCAAGGTCTCAGCACTCAGTGCTCCTAACAATCTCAGCATGCCGTGCTCATTCAACTCACCAGCTTTACAGCTCTCAATCATTTCTGGGGCATGTCAGCCATTCTAATCTGGCGCAGTTTCCTGCAGCCGACGGTCTCGCTCTGCATTAGTCCACATCATTGAGCGTGTCCAACTTACGGCGGGATCCTTCTCACCTGGCTCAGAGCTGGAAATGTCCTCACCCTGGGCTTGGCTTTTGTTGCCTGCTACGCTACAGCAGCTCCTGGTGTAGAATTTAAGACTAGTGGTGATGGGTTGTTACGATGATTTCCTTTGGCTCTAGTGTTCCACTATAACAGTTGGCCATTGACTTTAGTGGTTTCCCTAGCAAGACACCTTCACTGCATTCTCCCTACGACTGCCTCTGGTTCACCTGGTTTGATTTAGGGAGGGTAGGCCAGGTGAGTGCTTCAGCAGTTGTTGCTTCCCTCCTGTGCCTTGGATGCTCGTATTGTTGCAGAGTTTTCTTGCAACCTTCCAAGACGTTCACGTTAGAGGGTTTGAGTGAGAGCCTTCCTCCAAATTGGAATATTTTCCACCTCCCTTTAATTGGGTTTTCCAAATTGCAGCTGCAGAGCCATCACTAAATACGTTTTCCCAAGCCTGGAGGGAAAGCGACCTAGGCCTTGGATCCCCAGAGATTTCCTCCTCATAGGGTTTTTTTTCTCTCCTCTGTTGCCTCAGGTCATAACACCTAGTTAACATAGTTTTCCTCTAGTTTCCTTAGGTAGGTTCCAATGTTGGATGGAGGTGGAGGATGTCCTGCCATTCCCTCTCTCCTTAAGGGATCCCCTTCTCTCAATGCAAGCCATCACCATTCGTCTCTACTACTATGTTCCAGTTACTGCTTCTACGTCACTGTTACTGCTTGCTCATACGCATCATGTTGCCTCCTTTGGGGATGATACTACATTTCTTTTGGGGATTCCTAAGGTACCTTTAGCCATGGGAACTGTCCTGTGGCACCTCTAGGGGCAGAACCCTCTCCGAGAGTTCCTTGCTTCGTGCTCCTGCAGGGTGGTAATTCCTCTGGAATAGAGAGTGCGAATAGCCACAACCAAAACTAACAGTTACACAAGCATAACACTATACTGGCTGCGTAGGTCAGTGAATTGAAAGGCTTGCCTGTAATTCGGTGGCCAAGCAGTCAGTCACTCCCACTTCCTGAGCTATATAAGCAGTTCCTCTCAGCTTCACTGTGAAGCATTTTGTCTTTGCCCCACCATCCTCCCCTCCTCCTCCAGCAGCAGCGCTCTCTCCTTAGGGAGTATTCCTAAGGTACCTTTAGCCATGGGAACCGTCCTGTGGCACCTCTAGGGGCAGAACCCTCTTCGAGGGTTCCTTGTTTCGTGCCCCTACAGGGTGTTAATTCCTCTGGAATAGACAGTGCGAACGACCACAACCAAAACTAACAGTTACACAAGCATAACACTATACTGGCTGCATAGGTCAGTGAATAAGAGAATGGGGTGAGCATTAGGGTTTTTGAAATGCCAGCCGTATCTTCAGTAACACTGTTCACTCTTAGCTTTATTTTTGTAGTGTCCCAAGGTCACCAGTTCTAGTCTTGGTACATCTCTATCTGCTATATTCATGGAGCTCATTATTGGTATCATCAGTTTTGAAACTTATGTTACCCCACCTGACATCACACATATCTGTCTTGTCACAGATTAAAAAAATATATGCTTAGTATTATCCACATATTATAAATTAATGAATAAGGACCAAAAAGCTCCAATTGCTCAGAGGCATTCATTTTGCTAATAAGCTCATTGGTAACCTTGTCAGCTGCATTCTTCTTACTATCCTTGCCAGCCTCTTTTATTTTCTTTTTGTTCTGCAACTAACAGTTGTCTAATCTGAATAAACTGTTTGTCATTTGGAAAATAGACATGTTTTTTTTTTTTTTTATTTTAAGTGTCTCTAAGGATAGGAATACAGACCTTAGTGTGAGTGGTTCACAGTTATCATTGTTGCTTTTTTCCAGTTGCCACAACATTTCTACTGAATACATTGTCGAGATCTGAAGGGAAGTATCATGAATGCCCGACTTTCATTGAAATTCTCTTTCAAATGTTTTTGAATCATGTTAGCATCTAAGCAGTCTTTGTGAGATGTACATGTGTACAAAGACCCTGAATAAGAAATCCAGGTACAAAACTCCAAGCTGGTTCAGCAATGTGATGGCAGTAAAAGTGAGGGAAAAGAGAGCAGCCTTTCATAAGTACAAAAATACTATGAGAGAAAAGGACAGGGAGGATTACTCTGTGAAATCCAGAGAAGCAGGCTGAGTGGTCTGGGCTGCAAATGCCACAAGAGAACGAAATCTAGTGCAGGGCTTTAGGGAAGGGGAGAAGGACTATTTTAGGTATATAAGGGAGAGAGGAAGCTGCAAGGATGGGCTTGTTAGGATTAAGAGGCGGGGGATGGGCAGAAAGTTATGTGGATTGGGCAGAGTCACTGAATGAGTACTTCAGCTCAGGTTTCACTAATGAAAAGGATAGACCTATGCCACAGGGAAAATAGGGTTTGAAATGGAAGGGTGAATGAAACAGATGGAGAATTCCAGGAGGGCAAGGTTTTTAAGGGCCTTAGGGCCCTTCCAGTGGGGAAGGCTCCAGGACCGGATAACGTGCATCTGAGAGTCTTGAGGGAATTAGTGGAGGTCCTGACTGGCCCCCTGGTGGACCTGTTTAACACCTTGCTGGAGGCTGAGTGTGTACCTCAGGACTGGAGAATGGTGCATGTGGTGCATCTCTACAAGAGTGGTCCCAGAGATGGACCCAGTAATTACAGACCTGTCAGCCTTACCTCCATTGTAGGCAAATCAATGGAGACCACTCTAAAGGAAAGACTAGTGAACTTTCTGGATGTAAATGGTCTCCAGGATGAAAGGCAGCATGGGTTTGTCTTGGGGAGATTCTGCCAGACCAATCTGAAAGACATTTTTGAATGGGTCATAGGTAGTGGTGGGTGGAGTGGCCTCAATTCGCTCCACGAAGTTATTTGCGGAGTGAAGGCAAATTTGCGAAACACTCCACAATGCAAAGCTGAGTACTTCGCATTATAATGGGTAATGTGAAGTCCATTGAAACTAATGACTTTGCGTTACTCCGCCTTCCCAAAACAGTACTCCACCAATTTTAAGGCTAAGTATATTGAAAACAATGTACTTCGCCTCTCTTCACCTTGTTTTTAAGCGCCAAAGGTGAATTTTGCAGTGATTCATGGAATTTCTGGTCACATGGGCTCTAGATTGTTCTGCACAGCCTCAGGTCGGGGTAATATGTGTAGGAAGCTGTAGGAGACAGTCTGCTGTGAGAGCTCTCTGTGATTCAAACCTTCTAAAAGTTGTTAAAAAAAGCCTTTTTGAGTAACTTTTTTTGCTCAAACTTTAGTTCATCAATTGTAGGAAACCCTTCTGTGCTCATATCATCAAGCGTTTATTGTTTGTGTGTGGATTTTAAATGTTAATGTACAAATTGAGTCTGTGTACTGAGAGACAGTGGAAGTGTGCTCTGGGGGAGGGGCGTATCTGTGGTGTAGGTAGATTTAAGTTGGAGAAATAGGGAGTTCTTTGCTTTTTGGTTATATTTTTCTTGTATGACTGTGTTAATGTACACACAGTGATATTTTCAGAAATTGTTGGCATTTTTTTGCTGATTGTGTGTCTGGATCTGGTGCAGCAGTGCATAATTTCAGGTTGTTTAAAATACGTGGTATATTACTGAAGTTTTCAATTTGCTGTGCATTACTTGTAGAAAAATTGTGTGTGTGTGTGTGTGTGTGTGTGTGGTGTGTGACATCAAATAATACACCTTTTATTGTGCCACAGTGTAATTGCAGGCACAGCAGTGGGAACCTGCTATCCACTGCTTCTGCTTGATTTTGTACTGCCATTGAGGTATCTTTTCTTGGTTTTGCACTGCCATAATCTGCAGTCATTGCCCCCGCCCACTGGCAAAAGGTATTCTTTTCCAGATTGGATTGTTTGTGACTTGAGCACCACTGGTTAGTTAAGGTATTATTGAACTTGTTATGACTTTGTGTTTGTATCTCTTGTTGAAGCCACAGTTGTTTTTTTAGCTTCACATCCAGCGCCCCCTTCCCTGGGCCCCAGGCCCTGGGCCCTACCAAGAGTAAATGTTCCAAAATCAAAATTTGTTTAGAATATTCTTGTTGATCCCCCAAAATGCCTGCAAAAAGATGTGCAAGCCAAGCTGTTTCTTGCCATGGCACTGCTGCCAGTGGTAAGATTGTCTGTGGGCCAGGTAGTTTGCAAAAGTGCATTACTGATGTGAGGAAAGGTAATTCTCCTTCAATGTTTTTTACAGTGCAATCGGTAGCTTCACTCATACTTGGAGAAAATGATGTTGTCCCAACTGGTGGTGTTAGTGCAGTTGCTGGTGGTGGTATGAGTATTACTGCCTCAAGTTCCACTTCTGACCAGTTTACTGTGTAAAAAAAATATAGTGGCCTGTGAAGCAGTGCCAGTGAGTGACAGTGTAGATGATGTCATACTCCCCAGTAACATCCCAGTAACTGAACATGAGGATTCTGATTATCATGTCAATGACAGCACACAATGTCACATTTCTTCCACCTCTGTTCAGGTCACGCTTTTGCCATGCAGTGATTCACAGTGTGGTGAAACAATATCAGGTGATGGTGGTGTTGATGATGATGAATCTGATGATGATAATAATAATAATAATAATTTTATTTATAAGGTGCCTTTCCAATTCCAAGGCGCCTAACAATTTAAGAACAATTAATATAGAATCCAATAACAAAACAATACAACTGAAAATCATAAACAATCAGATAAATACTTCAATTATCCAAAAAAGCTTTTTGCCACAGAAAGATTTTTGAGCCCTTCTTAAATTCCTCCACAGATGTGCACTCCCGTAACCGACGGGTTAGAGAATTCCAAAGGGTGGGAGCTGCAAAAGCAAAAGCTCTTGAACCAGATGATTTCAAATTCACCCTTGGAATCTCTAACAACCCCTCTTCTGCCGAGCGAAGTGATCGATCAGGGAAGTAAGGAACTAGATGCTCTTTCACATAGTCTGGGCCCTGTCCATGTAGGGCTTTAAAAGTGAATAAACCGACTTTAAAGGTGATCCGCCACTGTATTGGCAGCCAGTGCAGTTTGTGCAGCACCGGGGTAATATGGCAGGATCAACTAGAACCCATCAAGAGCCAGGCTGCTGCATTCTGCACCAGCTGTAGGTGACAGATTTCAGCCCCCTAAAGCCCTAGATAAAGGGAGTTGCAGTAATCCAAGCATGAGGACACTAAGGCGTGGACCAAGGTCGGACGGTCATCAGACGGAACCAGATGCTTAACCATGGCAATATTCCTAAGATGGTAGAAGTCTTGATGACAGCAGACACCTGAGAATGCAGGGTCAGTCCTTCAACAAAAACTACCCCCAGGTTATGCACCCGTTCAGAGGTCAGGATACAGACGCCACCAAAAATAATTCTGGAGGGAGCACCAACACTCAACCCCCCCATCTGACGACCCGGGTCCACAACCAGTACCTCAGTCTTTTCTGAGTTCAACTTCAGCCAGCTAGAATCCATCCACTCCTGTATTTCTTTCAGACAGTTGTTAAAGACTGAGAGAGCTCCATCCTCATCAGGTGCAAAACAAAGGTAGAGCTGGGTATCATCTGCTTAACAGTGAAGCCTCAGTCCATACCTTCTTACAATATCTCCGAGGGGTAGCATATACACCGCAAACAACATGGGTGACAGCACAGAACCCTAAGGCACCCCACAAGACAAAGCAGTTGGGCCTGAAGAAAAAACCCTAGACACAACTCTGTGTTCTCCCCATGAGAAACAATGTAAACCATCTGAGGACTGTCCCCGACATTCCACAGATATGCCTCAGGTGTCCTATCAACACCATGTGGTCCACTGTGTCAAAAGCTGAAGAACGATCCAGAAGAACCAAGATGGAATGGCTCTTCCAATCTCTTGCCATCAGGAGATCATTAAGCACCCGAACCAGCGCCGTCTCAGTACTATGTCTCTTACGAAAACCGGACTGGAGGGGTTCATAGATGTCATGGATGGTCAAATGGTCCTTTTCTAACAAAGGGAAGGTTAGAGATAGGTCTGTAGTTTGCGAAACAGTCTGGGTCCAAGGTAGCTTTCTTCAAGAGTGGTGTCACCACCGCCTCTTTCAGGGAGCTAGAAAACTCTCCCAATTCCAAGGAGCACCAGACTATCCACACAAGGACTGGACCGATGATGTCACTACAACCCAAAATTAGGGAGGTCAGTCCAGGCTCCAAACTACAGCATGTAGGGTGCACACTCTGGATAATCCTCATGAACTCCAGTCGACTGAATGTACTCCAGGAAAACTGAGGTACACTGACCCCATACTGATCAACAACAACCCCCCTAGAGTGTGCTGGCTACAGTACCACCCTGATGTCTGCCACCTTATTTGCAAAGAATCGAGCAAGCTCATCACACTCTAATTGCGAAAAAGTTTTCCGAACATGCAGGCAGGCTGGGTTGCACAGTCTGTCCACAATTCAAAATACTGTAGCTGAGCTGGTCAATTCTGAGCAGCTACAATCTCCCCGGATAGGAATTCTGCCTTCTTATGGGTGATTGCAGACTGATAGACTAAATGATGGTCCATCAATTTAAGGCAGTCGGCATCAAGGGCAGACTTTTACCAGCAACGCTCTAACCTTCGCCCCGGTCTCCACATCTCCCTCAAAGTCCCATCAAACCAAGGGGACGTGGGGCAAAGGGAGAGAGGGTGAACATGGACTGGAGCAATAGAATCCAGAGCCACTGTAATGGCTATATCATAAGCTGACACGAGGGTCTCTGGATCATTGCTAGCCAACGCGGGGGACGAGAGGTCAAGGACCACTGCAAGGCCTTGGGAATTTATATCCTGCAAAGGATGGTACCTAACCATCTCAACAGGGGTAGGCCTTCTGGGGGGGTGCTAAAACTAAACCCCACGGTGCAGTGATCGGACCACCCAACTGGTTCCACCCCCACGTCAGATGTTTCGATCCCTAGGAGGAAGATTAAGTCCAAAGAGTGTCCATGTTTATGAGTAGCAGTGGAAACCACCTGTGTAAGGCTCAGAGATGTCATTAACTGAAGGAAGTGTTGACTAAATTGCGGGAGTTCATCGTTGACCCAGGCATTGAAGTCACCCAGAACTATCAATCTGGGTAACTCAAACACCATGTCGATGATGAAGTCCGCCATTTCCTGACGGAATCGTTTCTCATCACTGGGTGGACGGTAGATGAGAGTGATTCGATAACCTACACCTGCTACTACTGTACACTCGAAGGACTCAACCTCCTCAACTAATACACCCGTGAGGCTCAGTTCGGTCTTGAAACAGACCGCAACCCCCCCCCCCCCCACAATCCAATCTCAGGCAGTGTATCACCGAGTACCCAGCTGGTGTTGTAGCCTCCATAATGGGACCAGAATTTTCATCCAGCCAGGTCTCTGTGATGCATGCTAGTCCACCTTACCAACAAGATCTACGATAATTGCAGTCTTATTCTTAATGGACCTGGCATTGCACAACACCGCCGGATGATGATGTTACTGTGGTTGCAACATGCAGTCCACATGCCAGCATCCAAGCAGAAGATGTGGATGTGGTTGATGTTGATAAATATGATGATGATGTAAGTAACCCCAGTTGGGAACCGGTGAAAAAGAAATTCAAGATGGCTGTGTCTGGGTCTGTTTGCATTAACCCCCCCCATAAAATGTTGTAATTTACCAGTTTCAGTTGATGGTGATGATGATGATGACCCAGTAATAATGATAGGTAGTTGTGGTGGTCAGTTGCAGTCCAAGTGTGTCCTGCCTGAAAAATCATGTAGCACACCCCCCACTTCATGGCTTAAAAAACTGGAGTCCAATAAGCAGCATCAGGGGGGACATGTTAATACTAGAGCATCACAATCCCTTGTTTGGGACTTTTTTGTGCAAGATGCAAATGATGAGTCAGTTGCAATCTTCCATGTTTGCCATGCACGTGTGAGGTGAGGTAAAAAGGGGAGCCATCTAGGCACAGAGGGACAGCATACACATCTTAAGAACAGGCACATGGCACTGTGGACCAGCACAAGATGGCAGCTAATAATACCACAGTGGGGTGTTCACCCTCATTATCAACCATAATGATCATGTTATTCCCTTCCATGACTGTAAAATCAAGTAGGAAATTAAATGTGTGCAGTAGTGATGAAATAAGAGCAGAGGATTACTACAGGCATGATGAGGTGGAGGAGCATAATGATTTTGAAATGTTGTCCAGTGGTGGTGAGAGGAGCAGTTTTGGTGGTGGTGGTGGTGGTGATGAACGTAGTATGTCTAGTACAAGTGGTACATCAACCCTGGTTGGTAAATCTGGGAAAATAATTGCATTTGTGGGTTTGTCATCATCTCCTGTGCAGCAGTCTTCATTGCACGTCCACACTCCACTCCCTGCCATTCGCAGAGAAGAACCATTTATCATCACACCCTATGTAAAACATTTAAGTCGGCCCACGTTACAGAGTGTTTTTGCGCATAAGCTGAAGTACCCACCCAATCATACAGTGTCACGTGAATTTAATGCTGCTGTAGCTGAAATGCTGGTAATTGATCTTTTGGCCTTCTCCCTTGTGGAGAATTCTGGATTATGGTGGTTTGCTGCATGTGCATGTCCAAAATGGAAAGTCCCATCCAGGACATACTTTTCAACCTGTGCTGTCCCCGAGTTGTACCGTACTGTGTCCAACTCTGTAAGACATTCCCTTCAACATTCCCCCTCTCCATTCATCCATTTAAGTATGGATATGTGGACAAGTGGCAAAACAGAAGGGAGTTCATATTTGTGTATAACTGCACACTGGGCGCAGGTGCCTGGTGTTGTTTGTGCTGTCAGTAATCTGAATATCAGTGTAGTAAGGTGGAGTGTCATGGTAGCAATCTTCTAGGAATTCAACAGCATGCAATGATTGCTATGCACAATGTGACCTGTTCACACACTGGTGAAAACATGTTGGACTGCGTACTGACTGAAATTGACAACTGGCTGAACCCCATGTCACTGAGAGTTGGGTTCATAGCAAGCGACAATGGGTCAAATGTGGTGAAATGCATCACGAATGGCAGCTTTGTTCGGGTTCCATACATGGCCCACTGTTTAAATCTTGTGGTGCAGGAGTTTCTGAAGGACTCAGATATAAAGGAAATGCTGCCAGTTGCACACCATATCTGTTCTCTCTTTTCACGCTCTGCAAAGGCCCGTGAGCAACTTCGGCAGTTGCAGATCCAAAACAACCTCCTGCAGCACCACTTGAATCTGGAAGTTGTCACCCAGTGAAACTCCATTTTATACATGGCAAAGAGGTTGTATGAACAATACAAAGCCATCTCAGAATATCTTATCACGCACACTAGCCGTGACAGTTACGGGGCCTCCATGTCTATGACGACTGAACAGTGGTGCTTCATGGACTCTGTAATAACAATTTTGAGGCCTTTTGAACATGCCACACAGGCAGTGAGTGGTGAATCTGCCTCCATTAGCCAATCAATTCCACTGCTGCGGGTGCTGAGGCAGACATTAGTGAATGTACAGCATAGCCTTCATGTTGCCAGAGACAGTGTCAGCAGTGTGTTGCTGAAACACATGCTGACAATATTCAACCAAAATTGTCATATCTTGAGCATTCAGTGTAGTGACAACTTTGCAATAGCAACAATGCTGGACCCACAATATAAACGTGGAATTGCCTCAGTACTGGAGGGCAGGCCTGAACAGGTAAAAAATGTCAGTGGGCAACTGGTGCCCTTGGTTCAGTTGGCAGAGAAGTCACGTGCCAAGGTCAGCAAACCTCAGCAGCATAATCAGGCTGAAGATGAACCTGGAGGAGTAGTATCAAGCATATCCTGAAAGGTGAAGGGGACTGCAGTTCCAGGTGGTCTGTCATCAAAAGCAGTTGGCATTAACCCACTTTGGGAGGCTTTGTCACAAGTGGGGATTTGTGACATAAATGATTCCGGAGAACAGGATGATGCATCAACCAATGGACTTAGTGTAGCACAGCGAATGGTTGAGTCATATTTGTCTGAAAACAGGCATCTGTCAATCACTGATGATCCCCTTTTATACTGGAATGAAAAGGTCAGTAAATGGCCAGAGCTGACTGCTGTGGCACTGAAGGTCCTGACATGCCCACCCTTCCAGTGTGTGTCGAGAGGGTATTCAGCTCAGTTGGTGCAATAGTTTGGGATCATCATACAAACCTCTCTCCTGCAAATGTCAGTTTGCTGACATTCATGAAAATAAATGAGAGGCACATACCAGCTCAGACTGCAACCTCAGTATTCGTACCCAGGCATAGTCGTGGTTTTGTTGATGTTGTAGAAAGGGACCATCCTGGTGGCACTGGCAGCATGAAATGGACTACCACTGACGTACAGTAGATGATGACACAGTGGAGAAAGAATTTCCCAGTGGTCAGAATTCAGATATAAATGACTGTGAAAACAGCTTTCTTTATGAGGATGATGAGGTTAATGTTGGCAGATTTTAACTTCAGTAGTTAAAAGGCTGTCACATTTGTTGTATAATATGTTTTCTTTTTCATAAAGTTAAATCAGTGTCCCAGTCAGAGTGACTCAAATTCCATATATCACGTCAGATTTGTAACACAGATCACAATATATCCTGGCCCCTGTACCACCACCATAAGACTGCTGTTAGCCAGTGCCACTATAGGGAATGTCACTGTGTGCCTGCCTGGACCACCACCATGAAACTGCTGTTAGCCACTGCCACCAGGGGAAATGACTTTGCGTGCCCCCCGGACCACCGCCATAAGACTGCTGTTAGCCACTGTCACCACCATAAGGAATGTCACCATGTTCCCACCCCGGACCACCACCATAAGACTGCTGTTAGCCACTGCCACCACCAGATGCAGGAATATGTGAGAGGGAATGTCATCATGTGCCTCAGCTATGACCACCACCACCCACCATCACCATTGTGACAAAGTTTTCCATTACATGTCTTGACCATGCCAAGGCAGAGGGAGTCGAACAGGAGACCACATCCATCAGCCACAGGCACAAGGCTTCTTGCTATGAATACTACTATAAAGTGAGTATGTGCACTAATGGTTTTCCTACTATTCAACTTTCTTTAGCTGTGTGTTTTGTTTTCTGTAGCTTTTCCGAGCTGCAGTGGTCAAACACATATGGTCAACTTATTTTGTTTTTATACAGGCTAGCAACAAAGGACTGCCCTTCGCTGAAGGTCTGTATCAATGGTACAGCAGCAGTACTGTTGACAGGAACCTATGAGATATCCATTTCCAATCCATACTGGTGAGTATATCAATTTTATTTCATCTGTTTCTTTTTCTTTTCATAAAAGTGCAAAAATTCTGACTGATGATTCATAAACTAGGTGACATGTACATCACAAAAAAAATATTTCTGCAACATATCATGCACTGTATTACAAATTTGCAGCTGCAGCCATGACAGTGTTGAAAAAGTTTGACCCAGGTTGTGTTACTTGACAAGATGTGGCTTAAAATGTAACTTGAGTTGAGATGAAGGGACACTGGCACAGTATATTTGTTACAGCCTGGTATTTAAATTGTGATCTGATGATTGCAGCAGGCAGCTTGCTATCTGTTTTAATCTAGAATGATACCCATGGTGGAACAGCCACGGCTTAAACATAGTGTCTTACTGCTGCAATCAAGTTGTAGTAAGTCCTTCATTTCTTTTTTTTTAGGAAACTTCCAGATGCTTTGTGGAGTCATACAGTAGATGCCTTATCCCAAGAACTTCTTCAACATCATGCCCCCCCCCAGGTTGGGGCAGACATGCAACAAGCAGAAGTCATTTGAATCGATGATGACCATGACCGTCATTACCGGACTGGGGAAGGATGCAGATAAAATCTGTGAAGAAGTAACCAAATAATAAACCATTAATGAGACCTACTAGCAAATATGCTCCCCTCTCCCCTAAAAATACTTACCTTCATTGGCTTGAGAGTATTTTATTTCCAATTCCAACAGCAAAATTTCTCATCAGGCACGGGAACGTGCACACCAACAGTATGTGACCTGTGAAACAATACAGTGAGTACATGTGTATATATATATATATATATATATATATATATGTCAACCCCACCTAGAAAACACACACACACATATATATCTATATATATATATACAGTATATATATATATATCTATGTATATATATCAACTCACCAAGGCTACTATTAGTGTACACACAAAGGGCACCCTTCCATCCGTTTGAGGTGATCGCATCGCAGCACACTTTGGACAAGCAATAGTTCTATCACTGTCATCATTTGTGACAGAACACTGAATGGTCATTCATGTCATGTTATTCCCTCCTTCACATGGTTTGGCAAGACACTGTGCATCATGACATCATCATCACAGTAAGGTCAATACACACAGCAGTATTACATGTAAGTGCAACAGCAGCAGCAGCAGCACTTATGAATTTTCTGGACACAAGACAGTTGCATTTTGGGGATGCAGCAAAATTCTGGGGACTCTGTGTGAGTACTGAGCACATGACTGAGTGCACCATTAATTCTGGGAGACTTTGCAATTCTTGTTACGCTACAATTTTACTTTGTCAGCACTGGGGATTTTTCTGGACACAAGACAGTTGCATTTTGGGAATGGGAATTCTGGTGAGTCTGGTAAATATTTTTGGAGCCTCAGTAATGTTTACTTGCTGTCGTGCTATCGTGAAGTGTTTGTCAAAAAGCAGGACTGAGCAATGCAATTATACTGTGCTAAACTACATGTGTGCAGTCCGTCTTCTTTCCTGTGTGTGCAGACACTGTTCAACTTCTTGCGAACATATATATATATATATATATATATATATGCTGACTTGTTGCAGTGTTGATGGTATAAAGAATAAAGATAAGAATATATATTATATATTTTATTTGTAGCATCGACAGCAGCAGACAAAGTGATATGATATGTTTTCAGAGGTCTTTGGCCAGTGTGCACCTCAATCACTCACACAGTGCACACATGACTTTGAGGAGATAACAGCACAAAGAAATCATGCTTTTAAACAAACCATTCCCAATAGACATAAAATATTGCTGAGGCACCCAAAATATTTTATGGTGTACAGACATTTTCAAGTCGGAATATATGACAGGTCCTGCAGTCCACTGCCACCACACTGTGCTACCACTGGCACTGTGTTGTGTTATGGTGTACATCAACTTGCTGCAAAACTGACACTGCCAGTCTAAACTAGAAAGACATATTCCAGAACAAATGATGAAAACAAGGAATGTGGTACTACAGTGTGGTGGCAGTGAACTGGACCTTATATATTTTCTAACTTTATAATGTCTGTACACCGTAACATATTTTGGGTGCATCAGAATGCTTCATGTCTGGTGGATACAGTTTGTTGAAAAGCATGATTTTTTGTTGCTATGATGTCCTAACAAATAAAATATACATTATATATTAATTATATAATTCAAAGTTTAAATCTCCTCCTCACTTTGATGTCCAAGTCTCACAGGCTGTCTCACAACACACTCCTCTCTCTACGTCTGCACAGGAGAAAGTGAAACTGTCTCCTTGGCATGGCACTTCCTTCCTGCCTGGGTAAAGAGTATGTGACTTACAGTACTGTAAACCATGTGATGTGTGCGGGGGGGGCTGCCAGAACTGGAATGCAAAGTGGATCACTTAGAATCATAATGAGGAACGCAAAGTTCATTTAAAACAACGACTTCACCTTACTTCTTATTAGCATTCCGCCTTAACGTGAAGTGGTAATGACAAGGCGAAGTTAGCATTTTGCATTGCCTACTCCACGTAGTGCCCACTTTGTGGGCACTTCGCCAATAGAATTTAAATTTGCTGCATCTCTAGTCACAAGGTTGTTGGACAGGGGACAGGCAGTAGATGTCCTGTATCTGGACTTCAGCAAGGCCTTCAACTCTGTACCTCACGGGAGGATGCTCAGTAAACTGAGGAACCTGGGAGTTGTAGAAAAGCTGGCAGGGTGGGTCAAGAGCTGGCTGCAAGACAGAAACCAGAGGGTCATAGTAGGGGGGAATTATCAAAGCCTAGACCAGTGACAGAGGGGTCCCACAGGGCTCAGTACTCGGACTGATGTTGTCTAACATCTTTATTGGCAACATAGAGGATGGGATCAAAAGTAAAATATGCGTATTCACAGACACCACTAAGTTCTGTGGGAGAGTGGACATAGAGGAGGGAAAACAGGAGCTCAGGGAGGATCTAGCTAGGCCCGAGAGCTAGTCAGGCATCTGGCAGTTGGGGTTCAATGCAAAAAGTGCAAATTCATGCACCTGGGAGGTAGGAACCCAGGGGCTAGCTACTGGCTTGAGGTGTACAGCTGTCCAGTTCGGATGAGGAAAAAGATCTAGGGGTAATAATCAAAGGAGACATGAGACACTCTGTGCAGTGCTGTAAAGCTGCAGCCAAACTAAACAAAATTCTGGGATGCATCACCAGAGGAATCACCTCCAGGAAGGAAGAAGTCATTTTGTCATTTGTCATTGGTGAGACCGCACTTGGAGTACTGTGTAAAGTTCTGGTGCCTTTATTTGAAAAAGGACATCAAATTATGGGAGGGGGTACAGCATTGGGAAACCAAGATGATCCAGGGCCTGGGGGACAAACCCTATGAGAAGAGACTGTAGGAGCTCAATATGTATTCTCTGGAGGAAAAAAGGGAGAGGGGGTATATGATGGAAACCTTCAAGTACCTTAAAGGTATGAACAAGGATAAAATGAAGGGCATTTTTAATTTAAAAAGGAATGGTCCACTAGGGACATAGTCTGAAATTAGTCCATTTACATCCTGCCATATGTAGAGCTGAGCAGATTGGATAGGCTGCAAGGCCTTTTTCTTCCCATCAACCTCTCTGTTTCTGGTACTGAGAGCAATTTATTTTGACTTAAACCAGTGCATTTCCACTTTAAATAATACATTTTCATTGGAGCCAACATATTTTCATTCTAATCAACACATCTTTAAATGCACCACACTAATAAGTACTGCACATAATATATGTTGAAACCAATGCATTTGTAGTAGTTTAGTAGTGAAGTGGCATTTTACTGGAACTTTTTAAACATAAAAAACATAGAAGATAATGGCAGAAGGAGACCAAGGGTCCATCAAGTCTGCTCTAGGGTTACCAAGACCTTCTATTAGTCCTGGTACTTAGCACCCCTTCCCAAGCCCTGTACCCTCTGTACCTAGGTGAGCTCTTACCCTGTCCGACCCTCTCTTGAAAGCCACCACGGTTTTAGTACCCACCACCTTGATGGGCAGTCTATTCCAGGGTCCAATGACCAGGGCCACTGGGAAATTGCAGAATTTTTTAGCAGATTTTGTGGGGAATTTGCAGAACTTTTTTCTCCCAAATTTTGCAGGGATTTTGCGGGACTTTGCATGTATTTTGCGGTGATTTTGTGAGCTGCTGAGCACACATTTTCCTTTGTGAGGTACAAGTCTGGGGTTTTCAATTTCAGTTGCTTTGTGATGCATATCAAAGTCAGCCATCAGAAAGGTTTAGGTTTTTGTAAAAAAATAAACAAAAAAACACACACATGCACAAAAGTTACAAGTTTTTATTGAAACACCCACAACTGATCAAAAAACAATATACATTATAATAGTAGCATCACTGTCAAAGCAGTACCACCACCACCTCTAATAATTCAAACAATAAACATTAGTATTCTACAGTAAAAGTATAGTACCACCACCACCACCATCACCACCCCAGATCATCAAGAAAGGATTGTTACATTATAGAATGAGCAGCACCAATGGTTATCCAACAAAGATCTTTAAAATTTCTTATTGTACTTCAACATAAGAAGTAGTCTAGTGTTGTCATCTGTCAAACTTTGCCAATTGTCTTTTAAAAGGTCTGTGTACAGCAAAAAAGTCCATTCAACATCTGTTGTGCTTACGGGAAGCCAGATATATCTTTTTGCCACAGCAGCATGATGTGGAAGTGTATCCCTTTGTGCTTCCCACCACTCAGCAATATTAAAATCATCACTGCGTACTGACTGGGCGAAAGTTCTGTACCCATGCCATTCAAAGTTTGAAACACCAGCCAGAGATGGTAGCTCCTGGGTGTGTTTTACTTTTTGCTTGTCCAGTGTTGGCAGCTGCTTTGGGTCAAAGATTCGGGCAGCTTTGAATGTGCTAACTGAGGGATGAGATTTTAAAATGTTGTCCAGTTTCTCACTGCTGTCCAACATAACCTTCTGAAAAAGGTTCACACAGTTTTGATTTTCAGGTAACTGACAACGGGACAACATTTCTACTGTATTTGGTCTGTATTCAGTTTCCCCTGCAGTGGCACAGAAGTCCAAAAACACATGCACATTTTGCACCCTTCCAAATATGGAGTGTCCCTGTGGCTGGCTGCTTGACTGCAATTGTAGAATAAGGTTAACAAGTTCAGATGAGTGTTCCACAACAAAAGTGGCTTGTGTTACCAGCTCTGCTGCTTTGCCTTTCAGTAAGCACTTCAGGCACTTCAAGGTTGCTGCATCAGATTGTAGCATTTCAACAAATTCTGTTAACACAGACAAATAGTCTGCCAAATACTGAACAGCATTAACCCAGGAGCACCACCGAGTTACCACTGCATATACTGGCATCTTGGGTACAATGCCCTGCTTGGATTCCATGAATGCAAAGTACTGATGCCTATGCATTGGGCTCTGGCAAAATATTTTTTTAACAAGGGAAACAGCAGTGTTTAAGTCATCCAGTGTGTCTGCCCAGACTTCCAAGACCAAACTGAGGAGGTGGGCAATGCAAGTGATATGCACTGCATTTGGTAGGACACAGGACAGCACAGTTTCAAAAGCATTGTGCATATAACTTGCACTGTCCGTGACAATGGCAAAGACTTTATTGAAGTTCACCCCATTGGTGTTTAGCACTTTTAGTAGAGCTTGGGATACTGTGGTGTTGTTCACATGATGCAAAAACTCAACACCAATTAGGAGTGACTGCTTCCCAACATTAAGCAATGGTTGGGCCAAAATAGCCAAAACGCTACGCCCACAGGCATCTGTTGTCTCATTCAGAAAAATGAAGACATTTTGATCCTCTACCGCCTCTTTCAAGGACTGTTCATGATCAGGCCGAAGTTCTTGGAGGTACATGCTCCGAAGCTGTGCTGGTCCCGGAAGACTACCGCCTTGTTTTGTGTGCTTCTTTAAGAACTCTTGAAAGCCAGAAGCCTTCTCCAGTGCTATGTCTGCACGGGTCAAACAGCGGATGAAGTCCAGAACAAATTCCTTCCGTTCAATGGAAGATTCCGTTGCTCGACTGAAACACAAAGTCAGCGACTGTTGTCGTAAGTAAAAAAAAAAAAAAAAAAAGATATAATATGTTACAGGGAAAAATAAGCTGTGCCTGGAAAACAAAACAAAAGCAAACAAGATTTAATATTTTACAGGGCAAAAACAAACTGTAAGTCAGCCCAGTGTCATGGAGGGCTGAGGAGCTGTGAGCTTTATCTCCTGCCAAACTGGCAACCTGTTTGAGAACAACATCAGATCAGCAGGGAGGGGAGAGGATTGAGTGTCCAATTGGCTGCTTTCCTCTCCCAAGTGGGGTTGGGAATCTGCTGTCTTGCTCTCAGAGGCCAGGTGGTAGTTTTGAACTCTAGCAGCAAGGAAGGGGAATGCAGGAACAAGGCACATGTGCACGGGGGGGGGATGGGGTTCCATGGTGCCAGAGAGAGATGAGATGGACTTGGAAGGCAGGGACAGAGCAGATACCAGTCACCCAAGGGGAAAAACAAACTGATTATGTAAAAAATAAAATAACTGCAAACATCTGTGCGACTAGTACTTACTTTGCATGTTTTTCTTTGCAGCTTCTTTTCTTTTTAGTTGTTTCTGTGACTTCATGTGCATGTCAACTGTATGCTTCTGCACGAAGTCGAGTGTGTGGGTACAAGCACGACAAAACAGCAATCCTCCATCCTCATAAAGATCCTCTGGATATAACTAACCCGATCCTGAGCACGCACAGAGATCACGAGACATGATGGTCCTTGGCCTCTTGGCGAGAAAAGGCAGGCGCTTTGGTGGCGGTGTAGACATGGTGTAATTTAAACCAAAACTAAACCAAAAAAAAAAATTAAGACTTCAATGAGAGCATCGGTGCATAGAGAGCTTTCCTTGGGATGCTTGATCCTCCAGTATCACACCACTGGTTTGGAAAAAAATTGTTCCGTGCCACTCTGGTCGCCCGCCCCACCCTGTACCCTCACCAGAGGCCAGAACAATTTTTTTCACCATGACTGCCAGTCCGCCAGGCCCACCCTTCCCCTCCAACTCCAAGGAACCACAGCAGTGAGTCAAGGACACACCACAGGAGTGAGCGACGGATGCTGGTGACTGCCAAACATGATGGAAAAAAATTGTTCCGTGCCACTCTGGTCGCCCACCCCCCTCTGCACCCTCACCAGAGGCCAGAACAATTTTTTTCACCATGACTGCCAGTCTGACAAGCTTTTTTTACAGCCCCATACATATAAATAAAAAAACAAATTACCATTTGCATAAAAACTTAACTGTTTGGCATATTCTGACTACTGCAAAACCAAGAGTGGGAACAATCCTCATCCTCACTAAGTAACATTTAATAACACTGAGCCACCATAAACATGTAAATATGCCCACACCACCGCCTTCCCACGACATGAGGTCACGCATTTTGGTCCCTATAGGATCAAGGACAGAGGTCCTCCTGACCTTCTCCCAGAAAAAACAAGCATTCAGATTCACTTCAGACAATTATGCAAATGGCATAAAAACTTACCTGGTTGGCACAAAAGAAAGAGTGATTCAGCTCTTTTTGGGGTAAATTGATTGTTGCAGCTGTGATCCTCTGCTTCTTCTCCTCATCCTCTGCAGCACTCTGACTCTCACTGCGATGGTCGCTCTTCTTTAGCTCGTCTTCAGCAGCTCCCGGTGATGCACTGATGCGATGCCTTCAGCTCCTACTCTTGCTCTGTAGCCCCCCTCACCTGTCCATGCATATTTACCTCGGTTTGGCAGACCTGAGGGGGGCCTGGGCTAAAGGAAAAGAGCAGGGACTTTTAAAAAAATAACCGCCTGGTGTGATTGGTCCCCAGCTAGTGTGACATGCTGCAATGTCACTAGCGTGTCACACGCCAGGACAACAAAGCAGGCGAAGAGATCGGGCCGGAGAGGAGTCAAGACGGATCGAGATTCAGCTGGGGAGTCTGTGGAAGCAGGCAAAGAGATTGGGCCGGAGAGGAGTCAAGAAAGACGGAGCGAGATTCAGCTGGGGAGTCTGTGGGGAGTCGGGGACACAACATCACATCAGGAGGGATACCGTGGGCAGCAGCTACTGGCAAGTAAATGTTTTTTTTTGTGGGGAGCGGGAGCTTGCATTGGGCTGTTGGGCACAGTTTGTGGGGAAGCAGAGAATTGAATGACTCAGACATTGTTAAAATGTGCGGAAAAGGATTTTTTATGGGTGGGGTCCTAAAATCGCGCTTTCAATTGTAAATAATCGCTGCTGCATTTTCCAGTGGCCCTGTCAATGACTCTGTAAAGTAATATTTCCTCAGATCCATTTGGAAGCTCCCACCCCACAGCTTCCATTCATGCCACCTACTGTAGTGGCTGAGCCATCTACTCTATTGGAAATGTCTGAGTATGTCATATTATTAATGCCTCTCATGAATCTGAATGCCTCAATCATAGCACCCCTCTCTCTTCTAGTCTCTAGAGAGTACATATTCAATGTCCTTACTTGCTCCATGTCTGAGAGCCACTGGAGGCCTTGGAACATCTTGGTTGCCCTTCTCTGCACAGTCTCCATCCTATCCTTGTTCTTAGTGAGGTGAGAGCTCCAGAACTTGACACAATATTCCAGGTGAGGTCTCACCAGTGACCTATGCAGTGGGAGGCATTACTTCCTTTTCCCTACTGTCAAAACCTCTCCTTATACACCCCACTGTTAGATTAGTAACTTATAGTTTAAAATGTCCCAATAATAATAATAATAATACCACTTGTATAGGTATAATCAAATATAATTTTTTCCAGAGATTAGACTAGACAGAAACACAGATATTTACTGTAGCATTTCTCCTTTACATAGATCACTTTAGCATAAGTACGTGCAAACAAAGGTGGCGATTCACTAAGGTGAATTTTGGTATGCATGGAGCATACACATGGCACATAATGAGATACGTGCAGTATGCACATAGCACATGCAGGTGCAGTATGCACATACTATGTGTAGTGGTGTGTGGATTGCCACGCAGTGAACATGCGCAATGGCATGGACATGCAGGTGTGGTGGGGCAGGGCTGTGGACAGACAAGTGGAGCACACTGTATCCATATGCACGAAGGCACATACTTCAGATAGCAATGTACAGCGGCAGGGGTTGGCCTACATAGCCATGAGGCAGCTGTAAAGGCAGGCACAGAAGACACATGCCACTGAACAGCATGGTGCCACACATGGGAGGAGCGTTGGTGCATGCCATATCTGCAGCGGACCCCCCAGCACCATACCCCACATGACATCAGTGCACCACATGAAGGCCACATGAGGCACATGTGAAAGCCATGACCCACCACCACAAGGCACAGCAAGTAACCCCAGCCCATACCCAGTGAAGTACCCAAGCAGGCACTCCCCAGACACCTTACACAAAGCACAGCCCAGCAAGGTCAGGACAGTGGAATGGTACCATGGCCAACAGAAATGGAACACCCAGGTGCAGCGCAGCATGCAGGCCACACACAGCACAGGTCTCTGCATGGTTCTGGCTGTGGACAGTGGCAACAGATACATGGATCTCAACAGACAACCACCTGAGCACCCCTGTGTTGGGCAACTGTGCTGCTCCATGCAGCTTCCAGACCTCAAAGACGGCCCCCGCTTTACCACCCTGAAACCAACAAGGCACCTGAGTGCCCCTGTGTTGGTCCACTGTGCTGCTTCACACAGCTCCCAGACCTCAATGACATCTCCTGCTTGCCCACCCCGAAACCAGCAAGGCACCTCCTAATCCTCTGGCAGCCCAGTCTTGAATTCTGGTGCCTTTTTTCCAGCAGCTCCTTGCCCCACTCGGCTCTGTACTCCAAGTCCCTGAACTTTTTCTGCTTTAGCAGACTGGTGGAGGTTTTAACTGTACTTCATTCCTGCACTGCAGTTCCTTGTCTGCCTCTCACTCTGCCAACAAGTGAAATGCAAGTAGATTTCTAGGTGCAGCTTGGCGCCCACACTTAGCTAATTTTGTTTGCTCTGAGTTGCTGCTGCTGCTAATTTCTTTATTCATTTCACCAAATTAGTGGCACGCAGCTCACATCTGTGCGAGATTCACACTCTGATTTTGTTATGTTATAAAATGCACCCGAAGTTAGTAGTGCCTGCTTAATTTTAATTTCAGCTAAGGGAATTAATGCTTCCCACTGGCACTTTGTGCTGGCTCCCCACCGCCCCACCCTATTTGGGATCTTTTATTTATAGCCCCTGGTCGACAGGTGACCTCTCTGTTGTGAATTACTAAGTGTCTAAAATCCCCTTACCAGGTTATACTGTTCTGCCGCCAGAGGGCAATTCATCAACTACAGGGATCTCACTCCCTTCCTGCTCTATCCATATCATATCACAGCTACTCCTTCTACTCAGCCTCCCTCCGGCCAGATCTCTGCTTGAAAAACCATCGCTCTCCTAATATTCCTAATCTTCTTATATCCGGCCCCCTGTGCAATGCACCTACTTCTCTTCTCTCTCCCTTTATTTCTATTCGTATCTCTCTCTACTACCCCCACTTGCTCACTACTTGCCAGAGCCAAATAACTCTACCACCACCCCTATCCTCTATCTCCATTCCCCCATTTACATCCTTGCTATTACCCCCTCCTCCCCCTTTGAAATTTGGTACTATTTCTCTATTATCACTCATGCGTCATTATTAACTGTGCCTACTTTCTTTGCTGTTCTTCACCTTCTGCTCCCATACTCCCCTTCCCCCATCTCCCCCAAACACCTGGCTTCCTCAACATCCCCTTACAAATGTTCTAAGCTACACTTCCTCATCCTCGCTCTTCTCTCGCTCTCCACTGGGGACATCCACCCCAACCCTGGCCCGATTCCTCCTTGCTATCCTGGTGCTTCCTCATTTGCTGCAACCCCCTCCTTTGCTCCCACAGTACTCTCAAAGGGCTTTAAGATCCTTCTCCTAAATATTCGTAGTCTGCTGCCAAAAATTTACCTCCTACAAACCATGGCAACCACTCTAAAACCAGACATTCTAACTGTCTCAGAAACATGGCTGAAGAGTTCAATCCTGGACCACTCGGTCAGCATTTCTGACTACTCCATCCTAAGGCAAGACCATACTGGCAAGGGCGGAGGTGTGGCCATGTACATTCTCTCCTCCTTCCAATACTCCATTATCTACTCCTCTTCAATCCCAGTGACCCATGATGCTCTAGCCATTCAAGTAACCCTGCCCTTCACTCTTCCCATCTTCATAGCCAGCATTTATCATCACCCAAATACCCATCCCTCTGTTGTTCTTGACCTCCTATCCTCCATCACTGCCCTCTCTCACACTGGGGAGCTTTACATCCTAGGTGACTTCAATTTTAATTTTCTGTCACCTAAAACTAACAAAACATGAAATGAAATTAGAGCCGTAACCTCTTCCAGCTGATCTCTGTACCCACCCGCCTCCAATCATGAGTCACAATAACACTCCCTACTTGACTGGGCCCTCACCTCCCACCCCCCTGAATCATCAACTCTGGCATCCTTGCTAACACATTCAGTGACCACAACCCAGTATTCGTAGTCAGGAAAGTACACAGACCTAAACCACCTCACAAAACCTTGCAATTACAATCTTTCAAATCCTTAGAGCTAGAACATCTCCTGCACAACCTTGCCGTTTCTGACTGATCTCCTCTAGCTTCCATCCCTTCAGTTGACAAGGCCCTTGCTTATTTTAAACAAATATTACTGGAGCATTAGAACACCTTTGCCCCTTTCAAACAAACCAGGGTTAGAGGTAATCACCTACCATGGATAACTCATGAACATTTGACCTGCCTCTGAGCTAGGAATTGCACCTGGAGGCGTCACAAAGCAACACTGCTACCTAGTGACCTCACACACTACTGAAAACTCTGAAATGCCTGCACCAGGGTTACAAGGCTAGCCAAGTCAGAATATTTCAAATCTACCTTCCTCACAGACATTTATTCCCCCTCTAAATTCTGGAAGGTGGTCCACGCCCTCTTTACCCCACTGTCCCGCCAACCCTCTCCAGTGCTTAAAATTAACCACACCCTTGTGGCCGACCTGGCTGCCATGGCTGTCAAATTCAACTACTATTACATCTCCTGTGCCACTGAGCTATTGAAGTCACTCCCCATCTACTCCCCCTCCTTTCCACCTTCTACCAGCGCTTCCTTCCCACCCTCCTCTCACCCCTCCTTCTCCTTCACTTCAGTCTCTCCAAACCATACTCTAAAAGCCCTCCTCACTATCAGTCCCTCAAAAGACTACTCCCCTGATGGCCTTGACCCCAAACTCCTTTCTCTCTCAGCCCTGGCCATTGCCTATCCTCTCTCCCTAGTCCTAAATCCCTCATTCTCAACTGCCTCAGTTCCTTCCCCATGGAAACTCACTGTGGTTCTCCCTCTACCCAAAGGTGGAGACCCCTCATCCCCTGGCAACTATCGACCCATCTCTCTCCTTCCTACCTTAGCTAAACTCCAATAACACCTTGTCCTCTCCCAGCTCACCTCATTTCTATCTGACACCTCCTTTTTCATCCCTTAGCAATCTGGTTTCAGGGAAAAACCACTCCAGCACCACCTCCCTACTCTGGCTCACTGATTCTATCCTTACTGGGGTGGACAATTGCCAAATCACCTCAGCCAATTTTTGTTGACCTTGCCAAGGCGTTCAACATTGTCTCCCACTCCCTTCTTCTAGACTCCATCTCATCAGCTGGTCTGTCCACTTCAGCCACTAACTGGTTTAAGGCCTACCTTACTGGCAGATCCCAGTCTGTTAAGATCTCTGATGCCATTTCCCCTCCTCTCCCAATTAGCACTGGTGTCCCTCAGGGCTCAGTGCTAGAGCCCTTATTATTCTTATTCTCTATCTTCCTAAATGATCTTCCATCTGTTTGCTCCCCCTCCTTGGCCATACACATGTATGCCAATGATACGGTCCTGTATGCATCTGGCTCATTTCCAGTTGACATTACATCCTGCTTACAGCAAGACTTCAACAAAGTTCAGCTCTGGTTTGCCAACACCAACTATTCCTTAATGCCAAGAAGATTGTCTCCATGACCTTTGGCACAAGGCAGAGGCTCTCAAGGCTTCCCTCCCTGCTCACATTCCATACCCTCAATGGGACTTTGCTGGAGGACACATCCTCCTTCAGATATCTTGGTGTCTGGCTAGATCAACACCTAAACTTCTCTGGCCATATTGACCCCATCCAGAAAAAATTGCACCCCAAGCTTGGTGCCTTGTTCAGGAACCATAGCAGCATCCCATCTGTGGTTAGGCATGAACTTGTCCAGAAGATGATCCTCCCCATTTTTGACTACTGTGATGTAGTCTACAGTGCTTCTCTCAAGTCCTCCCTGACCAGATTGGACACCATCTTCAACTCCTTCTGCCGCTTTGCCTTTGATGCTCCCTCTCGCACCCACCACTGTGACCTCTATCAAGCCCTATCCTTCCCTTCTCTCACAAATAGGTGCCCCTCCCACTGTGCTAAATTCACCTCCAAGCACTGGATGGGCAAACTCCCATCCTACCTCTCCTCCTCATTCCTTACCCCTCCCTCATCCCAGTCCCTTAGATCTACTGACTACTAGTCACTGGCTGTCCCCCACAGATCCACCCTCATCAGTCAGTCTGGTTGCTCCTATCACTTACCAAAACTATGGAACTCCCTACCCCTCAAATTCACACTCGTCCTCCTTCTACTCCATCAGCATGGCCCTCCATAACTATACTTCCCATGGCTGTTCCTGCTACAACCCTTCTTAAATCCATCCTCTAAAACTCTACTAAATACTCCCCCCCCCTCTGCACTTATACCTTGGCCTTTCCTGTTGGCACTCCATGCCCCTCTTTCTTACCCCACAACACTCCCTCTCTCTGCCCCCCTTCTCCCTCCCCAGCTGGACCTCCCTGCACTCACAGTGTGTTGCCCAGCACCCTAAGTTGTCTCATGGGCATGGCCACAGCCTCTCTTAGTTTTAAGTTCCCACTTACTCTACCCATCTCTCCCATTCTCTCTAGCCTTCTCTACCCCCTTGCAGGATCTCCGCATCCTGAAGGGGTCCTTTCTGGGTTAGACTTCCCTTTCTCTCCCACCTTCATTCACCTCTACTGGCCTTCTCTGCACCTTCAGGGTTCTCAACATCCTGCAGGGCTCCTTTGGGTTGGTCCTATGAGTCTCCTAGTTGCTAACCTTCATTTCGTGCCCTCTATCCCAACCCTCTCAAAAGTCCCTCTGACATCCCCACCACCTTTCACTCTAGTCCTCTCAGTCCTTTTGCAGGATTCTCAGCATCCTGAAGGGGTCTCTCTGGGACTAGGCTCCTCCCTTCCTCCTCAACTCACCCTTCCTTTTTTTCATAATAGCTAACTCCTTCTTTGCTTACTTTCCATGTTCGTCTGTGTCTGCCCTGTCCCATCCCCTACCTCCCCTTGAACTTATGCTTGTTCTCTCACATTAACCTTATGGTATGGTACACTGCCTAGTCACCTGTCTTATGCAACATACCTGCTCTTCCAAAGCACCTTATTGGATGGTTCACTGCATATTCACCTGTCTTATACAAATGTATGTAAAACTGTTGACCTGTGAAACTTGATTGTATGTAACACCTGTATATATCACCTATCTTTTGCAACTTGCCTCTTCTATCTATGCACCTTATTGTTTGTTTAATGCACAGTATAGTCACATGTCTTGAGCATATGTATGTAAATGCTGACTTACGTAACTGGAATGTATGTATTAATGCTCCATCTTCATTGTACCCCTTCCCCCCAGGTCACACCGGGAGACAAGAAACTTGTTGCTCAGTGTGCCCTCCTGGTGAAACATTTCAATAAATAAAAAATAAACACAACACACCCTACACATTACCACCCATGCGGCTATATAGCAGGGCAAATAAGGGACATGGAGGTGGCAGCTTCAAAACATACCCATTATAAACAACAGGGAAGGGGAAGGGACAGGGATTAGGGAAAGGGACACAGCTCAGCAACCCCCCACCCCTATGAAGATGATGCCATCAAGTGGGTAGTCAGTCTGAGTCAGATGCAGACATGGTAGGCATGGGTGGGGTGGTGCCCATTAAGGACCTCTCCACCAGGACTAGCTGACACAGGGGCCCTCTGTACCTCTGCAACAAGAAGAACAGACAGGAAAGTGGACATCAGTACCCACGTCAGCCCACAGGTGCATGAAGCATACACACACACACACATACACACATACACACATACATGCCGTACAGGCTTTACACCGTCCATGCTTGGCTCCCTGATGGCCCAGAGGTCCCATGCTTTGTCCCAGTAAACCCAGTCTGATCCACCCTTTCGCAGCAACAAGTAGCCTGGCATGTCTGGTGGCAGGCGATACCTTGGGGCCACCACCTGGCCTGTGGCCCCTTCCCCCAGGTCCAACCTCCACAGCAACATGAAGGCTGGATCATCCTTCACAGGCTGAAAGACACAGCACAGGCAAGCACATTATAAATGGCACAGCCCAGCATACCCACACCCCAGGGAACAAACACGTACTTCAGGCTACATTTCCACCTCCCACACATCGCCTGCGGGGCAGCGCATCTGGTAACAGGTGCTGGAGATGTGGAACAGTCATCTAGGCAGGCTGCATCTGCTGCACACTGCAACCATGCTTCCACCCATGGCTACCATTGTCGTCTCAGTGGAAGGGGCATCCAGGCAAAGCAGTAATGTCATCACTGCGGGGTACACCCCACACCCATGTCATGTGTGCCAGTGCCTCCCCTTAAAAGCCATGCGGGGCATGAGGTGCTGTTGTGTAGCGCAGAACACCACACAGCACAGCATCCCAATGGAGTGCACACCACACACAACTGAAGTGCAGCAGGATACAGTATTTGTCCTGCTGAGCTCCTGAACATCGTACACATTGAGGATGCCCTTGAGCAATAATGGACAAGGTGCAGACACATCCATCTATGCATGCTCCATCCATGGTTAGTGGCAAACAGGCTGCATGACATCAAATGTCTGCAGCATTACTGTGTGGACCATGCCACCCTGAGATACATCTGTGACATCGTCCATGGACATGACCAGCCCCACATACTGCGATCCATGGCCATGTCCGTGGAGACAAAGGTCATGTGTACCCTGCAGTACTATGCCATGGGATCATTCCAGAGGGTGACAGGCAATGTGACAGGTGTGAGCCAGTGATCTGTGTCATGGGCTCTGCATCAGGTCACGTTTGCACTGTTGCACCACGTGACAGACCACATCTGGGTCCCCAATATGCCAGTGAACATCAGGGTGGGAAAGGAGGCATTCTACGAGAAGTATGGAATGCCAAACACATTAGGGGAAAATGATTGCACATACATCACTATACTGGCACCATCTGTGGATGAGGAGGCATATCATAATCGGAAAGGGTACCATAGTATCAATTGGCGCATGTGACATTCTCATGAATGTGTGTACCAAGTATCAAGGCTAATGTCATGATTCTTACATATTCACCAATAGTGGGCTTCAGTGACATTAAGCAACACTTTCTGAGGAGGATGGCTTGATTATAGTTGCGCACTGTCCATGTCTGTATGTGCACACGTGCTACTGTGCAACACCATCTGTGTACTAATGTTGTCTATTTCCATCCACAGGGGACAGCTAATATCCACTGTGGACATACCTCCTGATGCCTTACCTGGAACCACAGAGCCCTACAGAGGACACCTATAGCCACACCCATAGGAGGGCAAGGAACACTATGAAATGTACCATTGGACTCCTGAAGATGCGATTCTGATGCCTTGATCACAGTGGTGGCACAATGATGCTTGTGCCAGGCAAGGCAAGAAGAGTGTTCACTGAAAGTGCCATGCTGCATAACATCTGCTTGCTATACCGTTTGCTGCTGCCCCCTGATGTGGCACCAGACGTGCATCCTGGTGAGCCACACACTGCACCACCAGGACTAAACCCTGATGAGTACCATGGTGATAATGGGTGGCATCCGACACCACATGTTGCACCCTTATCGAAGTGCATGGTGGGCCATGCTGTCCAGCACAGAGTGGTGCATGATATTCTAGGCTGTTAGGGTGTGTGTATATGGGTGTGATGATCGCACCTTGCTGCTAAGTGCCCACGTACCCCTACCCAGTCATGGCTGTGTGCCATGTTGTGGCTGCTACTGCCATACCAGGTACTATGTAGCTGTGCAGGGTACACCTGTGTATGTGTGGCACTGTTTGCAGCTTCTGGCCACTGCAGGTGGTGTCACCATGACTGTGCCAGTGCATGCTGTACTGTGTGGGTGGGCTGTGCATCACATATTGTGCATGTGGCTGTGGTGCTCAACGTGTTTGGGTTGTGCCGGGGGGCTGCTGGGGTGGCAGTGTGTGTTGTGGGTCCACATGTGGGGTGTGTGCTGGAACTGTGGCTGTGCATTATGCTATGCTGCTCACTTTTTCCAGGCTCCATGACACCGTGTGGCTGGGCCTGGGCCCAGCCGCCGTGCAAGTCCATGACCAGAGGTGTCCTCCATGGCCTGTGATGCATGCTGTGTGTGCCACACATCTGTGGGTGTGTTGTCCTCATGGTGCCCAGCCAGTGTGCAACTGGCATGGCCACTGCTGTAGGGGGATGGCCTGTGTGCACCATTGCGTCGTCACTGGGGGCTGTATGCTGTGGCCCTTACTGTGCATCCACATATGGTACAGCAGGGGGTTGCAACTGACTGCCTACACCCATGTGGTCAGCAATTGCCTCCAGCATGTCGGCCATCTTCTCCTAGGCATGGACCCTAGCAGCCAACACGTCTGTGAGCTGGTTCTGAGCTTGCATGTTCTCACGGGTGGCTTGTAACCACTCACAAGCCAATCTCCACAGCTCAGGGTAGTAGGTGTGCAGCAGTCCAATGGGTGGTGTCTGGCATGGCCGTTTGGCAGGTGGGGAACATGTTGATGGTCCTGGTGCATCAGACAGGGGCATGGTGGGGGATGACTGAGTGTTGGGTCATCCAAGGGTGATTGTGTGGATGCCCTGGCTACCTCAGCTATTGTTGGGCATTGCCTATGTACTGTGCTCCAGCTCCACCATGTCCTGCTTTACCCAGCTTTCTGTGGTGTAGCATGGCATCATCCCTTCCTCTGCCATCATGGTGGTCTCCCCTGATGGCTGTGTGTTGCTCAGCTGGGTGTCCTCATTGTGCTGCGCTCCACTGTCATCACCCAGCTGGGTATCCATCTCTGCCATTTGCTGTGTATCTTGCAATGTGCTACCTGTTGGGGGGGGTACATCCATACATTAGTGGTGCCACATGCTGTGGATGCACAGCTCCCTGAATCACTTCAGTCTCTTGACTTACCACCCTCAGTGGGTGTCTTTGTCAGTCCTGAGCTCAATCCAGATGGCCCTTCACCGGCACTGTCATCATCATGCACTGTGGAGGGGGGGACAGGGTGGTTAACATGCTCTGTGTGCCAGTCATTGCCTTGGTGCATCTGTTTACCTGTGCCTGCTGCATACCTCTCATTCTGTCTACGCCATCTGCCTCACCATCCCTCATGATGTCAGTGATGGTGTCTGACAAGATCTTCTCGACTGAGATCAGGGATAGTCTGGGCAGGGGCAGTCCACTGTCTGTGGCTGCCTGTGACTGCCTCGCCACGGTCAGCTTCTTTTTGATCTAGGACCAGAGGTCACACCACTTGTGTTTGATGGCTGCCAGTGTCCGTGACTCTGATCCAGTGGCATTCACAGCCACCTCGATATCCAGCCATATGTGGGCCTTGGTCTCAGTGGGGTCAGAGAGGGATTTTGACCCATACAGGACAATGTAGTGGTGATAGATGTCCATGACTCACACGGACACCTGTGCACCACTGAATTTTTTTTTTTAATTTAACGTTTATTAGACATTTCAATACAGAGAATAGATCTGTGGTACATAGAAACCAGACAGTTTACATCACTGGAAAGTGCACCACTGAAGTTTGTAGACCTGGCTCACTTCCTATATCCCCTTCCACCTTGCCCATTGCCTCCACTGAACGGTGTTGTTGTTGAACCCTGAACCCTGCTGTTCTGGGACCTGGTTCTCCTGAAGGTGTTCAGGCTCCATTATGGTTCTGCACAGCATGTTTTCAACCTCACACAGATGCTCCACTTCTCCTTATATGGTGGGGTCATGGGGCGGGTACATGTTTCTGCACATTTCTTGGCATGCCCCTATGCACATCTGCATGCCTCTTCACTCCACGCCCCTGCCTTTGTGGCACATTGCATGCCTGTTGGTACGGCGCATAGCTGTGCACCTCTCCCTACACTGCTTTCCTACGTCTTACCCGCATGTTGTGAATAGGGCAAATTGAGCATAAAATACATTTTATATTTGTATTATAAAATGCCCTTTCGCCTAAACTATCTTTTTTCAGTTAAACTAAAAGAAGTTATACTTACGACAAAAGGTTTACTCAGGAGGGAGCTTGTGACATCATCATCTTGCCTGGTCTGTGTAACAGATTGATAAAACCACTCTTCTTATATACCCTTTTTGGTACCGACTATTGCCCAACTCCTGCTGACTTAAGACATTCTTTAAGTGTAAAAGATGTTTCCCAGACTAATGTATTATTATTTCATAACAGTGATACATGCACTCTTCTGCCCCATCTCTGAGACGTACAGAGTAACATGTTTTTCACACTTATTAGGCACCTGGGCCATATCTCCAAGGTTTTTGCCAAGCTACACTAGACAGTTTGTCGGCGAAAGTTACAACGTTCCAAAAGTAAATTATGAGAAAGAGATAAGACATTATTTCCTAGGGTTTGAATCTCTACAGTTCTTTCTTTGCAGCTTACCAAGATCAGACAATTTAAGTATATTTTTGTCTTCTCTAACTAATTCCCTGTTAACACCTTAGTGGTGCTGTGATGTGCCTATAGCTAAAGTAATAACATATTGTGTATGAATATTGTCTTTGATGCTCTTGATATAGCCATATACTATGTATGAGTGTAGTGCATATAATAACATGCTCCTCATAACACCCACCATTTTACTTGCTTTGCCATACGCTACGTTGGGGTTGAAATAATAACAAGCATTTATCAATGCTGAATGTTGTCGCGCTAGCATTGGCAGTGGGAGTGGCGGAGCTAGAGATGCATAGTGCTGTGATTTTGTGAATGTGTCTGAAAAGTTGATTTTGCACAGCGAGCATGCCATTGTGCGCCACAGCTCTGGAAACACGTTTTGGGCAGGCTGTGAAAAATGGCAGCTGGACTGTTGATAAGGAGATGTGCACAAATGCCAGTGGTGAAAATGTGACATGAAAATATTGCAGATTGACAAAGTTACAAGGGTGCGTGGAAACTGCGCAATGCACGCTTGCAACACAGTCATTGTATGGAGTTTTGGCACCCAATTTTCAACATAGGCATTTTAGGACCTCTGCTCATGAATAGTGTCACCGTCATTTCCTCAAACTGTCCCAAAAACTGATTTCGCACAGCGGCCATGCAATTCTGTGCCAGACATGTGAAAATACATTTCAGGCAGCTGTAGTGTTCATAAGGAGATATGGAAAAATGCCAATGATAAACAGCTGGAGTGAAAGTATTACAAATTCACAAAGTCATGAGCGTGCGTGCAAACTACGCAATGCATGCTTATAAAACACTCATTTTATTGACTTTCGTTCCCAAATTTTCATCATAGGCATTTTAGGGCATCTGCTCATGAACAGTGTCACTGTCATTTTCATAATGTGTTCCGAACACTGATTTTGCACAGCGAATGCACTATTCTGCGCTGAAAGTGCAAAAACACATTTTGGCAAGGATGTGAAAAATGACAGCTGTACAGTTTACAAGTAGGTGTAGTAAAATGGCAATGTTGAGAATCTGGCATGAAAATATTGCGAATTCGCTAACTTATGAGCGTGCGTTGCACAGTTGCTACGCACGCTTGTAAAACAGTCATTTTACGGAGTATTGCCACCAAATTTTCAACACAGGCATTGTAGGATCTCTGTTCATGAAAAGTATCACTGTCATTTTTGTAATATGTCCCAAACACTGATTTCGGTCAGCGACCGCACTATTTTGTGCCTGAAGTGCGAAAACACATTTCAGCCAGGATGTGAAAAATGACATCTATACAGTTCACAAGAAGATGTGGTAAAATGCCAATGTTGAGAATGTGGCATGAAAATAGTGCAAATGTGCTAACTTATGAGCATGCATTGCACAGTTGCTACGCACACTCGTAAAACAGTCATTTTATGGAATATTGTCACCAAATTTTCAACACAGGCATTTTAGGACCTCTGCTCATAAACGGTGTCACTGTCATTTTCATAATGTGCCCTGAACACTGATTTTGCACCATGACTGCACTATTCTATGCCAGAAGTGCGAAAACACATTTCAGCCAGGATGTGAAAAATGACAGCTGTACGGTTCACAAGAAGGTGTGGTAAAATGCCAAAGTTAAGAATCTGGTGTGAAAATATTGTGAATTCGCTAACTTATGAGTGTGCATTGCACAGTTGCTACGCACACTCGTAAAACTGTCATGTTTTGGATTTTTCCCACCAAATTTGCAACATAGGGTTTTGAGAGCCCCCTCATGAACAGTGGCACTTCATTTGGTTCTAGGGGTCCCGAAGGGTGATTCCATGCAGTGACTGCGAAATCACCTTTCAGGACTGAATAACGCCATGACAGTGCAATAATTCATGAGAAGGGTCTAAAAACCCTTGATGAAAATTTAGAACAAACTCATAAAATGCCTGAGATATGCAGCAGGTTGAAAAAACCCTATGTATTCCATTATACAGCTTACCAGCATTTCCTCAGTTTGCAGTCGGCTTTGAAAAGTGCAGACATGTTCGCAGTCCACGAAGATTGTCGCACCGGACTCGGAGTAAGTATGGGGTGAGGGGTGTGGTGAGGCAGGGTACACAGTGGGTGGGTGTGGGTGGGGAAGGGGTCATGGAGACTATGAGGGACCGTTTTCCTTTTACAGGTTCAAAGCGGGGAAAATAAAACATTCGGGACAGATTTTTTTTTGCAAGGGATTTGGCATGCTGGGGTGGGCTCCCCAGCATGCCACTACCTAACTGTTTTGGGGTGTCTGTAGCCGACGGGGATTGGACACCCTGTTCGAAACAACATGGGGGTGTTATTGGTTATTTTGCTGGCGGAAGTGGTTAAGAGCTGATGGGATTGGGCACCCCTCGGCATATCACAAATGGGGATGCTTTATGCCGGTGGGAGTGGGCTCCCCCGTTGGCACATTCACAGGGGGCAGGGGCAGCCAACAGGGGGATTGGGCACCTCCCAAGTTGGCAGCTCAGTGGCCAGTGTGCTGCCATGTACATAATGGCGGCGAGCATGGCAAGAAAAGGACTGCTGCGCCTGATGAGCTTTGATCGGATTGCAGCGGACCTTTTCTTAGATGTGCTTGCCACATTATGTATGCATGGTGTGGCACCGGCTTGCAGGCTAATTGGGGAATGCGGGATGCACCAACTGGTGCATGCTCTGCATTCGCCGAACAGCGACCACACCTCCAAAGCTGCACTGTCCCAAGATGTTGGCTGCACAAGCGCACCAACATAAAAATGTAAGACGCATAAAACACATAACTGCAAATTTAGCACACAATTTCTATAAATATTTGTTGTAAAAGCATGGCTCATGTTGCACAAAACTTCTAGATCCACAATATACTGTGTACAGGACATTTCCTCTCTTTACAGCTGCAGTTACATAGTTAAAGCAGCAGTGCATGATAGTGGTGAACATGTTGACCGATACTTTTTTATTCTATTTTAGACTGACCCTTATCTTCAGACTTTTATGATACTTCTGTTTCCATATTTTGAATCTACTTTACCCCTTTTTTTGCAATTGAAATAATAAAAGTAGTACTCCTTTTAATGTGGCTCTGACCAGGTTTTACATCAGTATTTTGTGTTCTTTTTAAACACCCATTGTTTAAGACTACTTTTTATGTTACTTTAATGAACTAGCATGTGCAGGCACTGCAACCTGACCTTATGGGACAACAGCTGTACAAAAACTGCTGAGAATACTGATGAAAACCTAGGGCTCGATTCCCAAAGTGGGCTTGGATCAGCGCAAGCTGTGGCAAACAACAGCTTGTGCCAAAGCCTGGTGCACCAGGGACCCCCTACACCTAATTCTCTATTGGATAGTGTCCCAGTGGCAAAGTGCTGTGGCTTGTGGCAACTGTGGCCAGGTGCCAAACAGAGGGTGCTCTAGCAGCCCCCCTCCCCAATCTCTGATGGTACTGGCAATAATCTGAAATACCATACCCCATGCCCTCTTCCAGATGGTGCCGGAAATGTTATTAAGTACCATGTCCTATGCTCCCCTCCTAGATCCCCAATGTGCCAATACAAATAGTAATTTTTAGAGCCCCTGCCATGGTGGTATAGTGGCCCCTCCCCTCACACCAGCAGATAGTTCTCTCCCAATTCCTAATCAGAGCTGGCGACCAGCACAGGCCACATCACACTTCCACATCTGGCTACCAACTGAGCAGTCAATGTGCATGTACAGTAAGGTGTATGTGCTCATTGATCAATGAGCACATAAGTAATACAGTATGCTCATTAACTGATCAGTCAGTGGACAGCCACTGAGGTGGGAGGTGGGCTGTGCTGGTCATCACTTCTGATTCAGGATTTGGGGCAGTGGGGTGGTTGGCACTACCTGCTGTAGTGGGAGTGGGGGACTGCTATAGCACCAAGGCAGGGGTTCTAGTAATTACTATTTGTTCTGGCACCACTGGGGATTAGGGAGGGGGCATAGGATATGGTACTTAATAATATTTTCAGCATCATCGGGGATCGGGGAGGGGACATGGCATATGGTATTGCATATTATTTCCAGCACCATCGGGGATTGGGGACTGCAGCACATTGCTGCTAACAGTCAAATCTCCCAGAGGGGAATATTCCAACCACCTTTAGACCATCTGTGGCTGGTTTAAGGGTACTTCAGATTTCTCCCTCTGGGAGATTTCTGAGAATCTCACAATTGGGGATGTGGCAGCATGCATCTGCTGCATGCCCCCTAGCGCCAGGTTGCAGCCCACTTTGGGGTGTATGGGTGGCGCAAGACCTGTTTGAGGCAGAAAGCCTACTGTTGGTGCAGGCTGCCTTTATGAATCACTCAGGGTGCAGTTTCTGATGCAAGGTGCCACTTGCGCCATTTATGTTTGGCACAGGCAGCTTGCGTCAATTCCAGGGCTTTAGGAATCGAGCTTCTAGTAAGATCTACATGAAAAAAGTGGTCCTTTTATTAGTTCAAATGTAAAACAAAAATGTGCTAAAACAGACTCAAAAAAGGGAAATAAGGGTATCTTGCAAGTAAGGAGGTAATGATCAATCTGAAATAGAAATAAAAAGTACAGGTCAAAGTGTTCCCTTATAATGTACTGTTGCTTTAACTTCATCATACCTCAGGTACGATATTCATTCTGGGATTGAAACCAAACCTACTTCAGTTCAAGAAACTTGTCTTTAACCAAAACCCAGTTACACATCATGGGCTCAATTTTTGAAGGTGCGATTAGATCAGCACATGCTTCACTGAACAGCTATCTGCAGAAAACCCAGGTGCACCAGGGACCCTGCTCCCAATTTTATAGAAAGTGGGGTCCTGGCACCAAACTCCCCAGATTTTCCACAAGCTGACTGCTGCACTGATGACATAGCAGACCAGGGGAATGCTGCAAGCTGAGGCACAGGCATGTGGCAGCAGTGGAGAATGATGGCATCCTGCCGGACGGTCATTCTGGTGGCTGGGAGGTCAGTTAGAGCATGCCCTGGCTTGTGAGTGGGTGGGATGGGTTGGTGGGGGGTGACAACTGCCTCCAAGTGGGCAAGGGCAGGGACAGTGAGGGTTCAGGCTGGGGTGGGCATACTGGCACTACCTCGGGGGGGGGGTTCTGCAGTCTGACCTGCCAGAGACCTCAAGCTGCTCCAGTGGTGGTCTGGTATGTGTCAGGGGTGGTATGGGTGCTTTCCACAGGGGGGCACAGGGTCATCCACCCACCCATCGAGGGCTACAGCAGTGGCACATGACAGGTTAGATCAGTTCAGTATTGGCATAATGGAAGTGTCCTTGCACCCAGTGGGGGGCTTCCTAAATCCTGAATGAGGGGATATGGCAGCCCCATCATAGTGTAAGCCCACTTCCACAATGGTGCACTGGTGAGAGCATTACAAGGATGGCACAAGCCCGGTTGGCACAGGTGGTTCCCCCAGTGGCACATGGTCCCTTACAAAATCAGGACTGGTGCAAGGTGTGGCACAAGGATCCCTGTGTGCCATTTCTCCTTGCTGCAAGCCCATTGCACCAGTCCTGACCTTTTGAAAATTGGGCATCATGTTTCCTATGAACTTATGTACCACCCCCCCAGTGAAAAGTTATTTTGTAATCATTTTGTCTTCCATTTGTTTGGGACCCACTAATTTTCTTTTTCTTGTTACGTCAGATTAGATCATAAAGTCTTTACCTTGCATTTGCATTGACTTAAGCAAAACTTTTCATGCTGGCACAGCTGCACGGCTGGCCTACATGCTAGTCACCTTTCCTCCTGCCACATCAGTGATCCAGGTTCAGGAATGAACCTGGGTCATTTGAGAGCTGCCCGGGGGGGGGATTGAACATCTGGAGAACAGCACTCCTCCCTCCAGGATGGGGGACTGCACATTCCATGGCTTGCCTGTTACCTTGAGGAATATAGGTAGCAGCACTATGGGATAGCCTGGGAAGGGACCCCATGCCCAAACACCAGGGGTATCTCCATGGAGGTGCAGTATGCACAAGTGTCATTGGACATGCATGGACCCAGTGGGGAGAAAATAGGAGGAATACCCCTCTGAACACAGCACAGTGACATCCTGGTCTCTTGCAGGCCTCACTCTGACAACTTGGTGCCTCCGATGCAGTGACATGTGGCAGGACAACCAGAGAAGGTAAGTCGCATGGGAAGTCGGTGATGATGCTGGGAAAACTGGTTCAGATGGGTGTCAGTTTAGGTGCTGAAGGAGATTAACAGCTTTGTGGAAAAGGAAAAAAACCTTTTCACACAACATTTCTTGTTTCTCAGATATTTAAGTTCCAGCTGTTTCTTTCAGTATACAAGGTCTCATCTACCATTATTTTAGTCGTAATTATTTTGTCAAACTTGAAAGTCACACAGCACTACTATGCTCCAACACTGGTTTAGGTAAGGTTTTATAGACCAGCAATGTCTCTTCTGTCTATCCAGCTCTTTCAAACATTGAAATATTTTTTTTATTTGTCATGCTACAAATCTCCTCTGTATGGAGCCCCATTTAATATCTTTTAAAACTGTATCACCCAAAAGTTTCACATTTTTTGTTTCCAACAGTTCAGGGTCCATGTAGAAAACTTGCCTTTCCCCTCTCCGGCAAAAGGGCAGGGAGAGACTTTGGGTTTTACTTTGGTTAACTTTCATTATTTCCTTTAGCCCAGTCCCCTATTCAACCTAAATACATTTTTAAACTGCCAATTGCTTCTTTCTCATTGGTACCATAAAGTGTATCATCTATGTAGGTAATATGATTATCATTTTTTCTAATATGATTATTTATTTAACTTTTGTTTTCTGGGAGGGGCACTAAACCATACAATACCTATTTTCAGGCACAACCTAGAAGGTTACAATTTGGCAAACAACAGATGGACAGTTGAGAACAATATGAACAAGTAACTTGAAAACAGAGATGATAAATCATCACTGTCACAGTGTACTGCGATAACCCCATTATGATCCTCTCTTTTCCTTCAAGTCTGCTGCCGCAGCGTTTTCCCTTAATCTATCTGTCTTTCTCTTTCTCTCTCTCTCTCTGTTGTTCCCCCATGTTCAGGAAGGCCACCTGAATGAGGTTCTCGCTATCCCTTCACCTCGAGGAGCCATATCAGAGCCATTGCTAGTATGCCCCCCCCTTCTAGGAATCTAGTAGAAATTCCTGTAGAAACCCAAATGTGCCAATGTACAAGAGTACATTGCTTGTGTTTATATATGCCCTTCCCATGTCTAGGGGATGAGAAATTAAGAAAGAGTGAGGAGTGGCCACCGTTATGTACTTTAAATCCATTGGAGCAGTCTTGAAGCTGCTAAATAAAAAAATACCCTGCTTACCTTGTTTATCTGCAGTAAGCCTTGTAAAGGAAGCCCCATTTAGATGCTCTCAACGAAATGCTGCCTGACGATGCACACATTCAAGCAGTCAGGAGAATTGTTTTTTAAGTTACTGCTCGACGATGCGCAGGTTCGAACAATACTAGCGGTAGCAATTGTATGTATCGCTTTTGTGTTTTCTTTTCTTTCTCCCTGTATTTACCAGCCAATGCTATTGCAGCTTAGTGCAAGGTTCTGGTGACTAGGGAAAGAGGTATCCAGAAAAGAAGTTAACAGTCCCTAAAATAAAACGCCATGGAATAGAAGCAAACAGACAAGGTATTTTCTTGAATTTCTAGACACTGGTCTGCTGAAGTGCTTTAGTGACTAGAAGCACTGTTCTGAATTATTATTTTAAAACATGTCCAGTGTGCTGTACCCTGTAGAGTCTGTTCAGGTATGAGCAGTAGAAATGATAAACAGTACTAGCTATGCAGGAAAAACTGAGACTGTAAAAAGAATCATGGAATGTTGTAATAGCCCTTGAAATAGCAGCATTGCCTTTAGCCACAGTTTAAACCTGGGAATTTTTTCTTTTTGAATATTTATTCCCTTTAGGCAAGTTTCTGTGCTGCTATTATTTGGAAGTTAGGCCTCAGGCTCCGGTAAGGGATAAACAGGCAGGGAATCCTGTGTTTATAAACACAATATCAGAATGTTACAGGGATGCACTGTTTAGTCCTATACTTCTACTGTTATTTTCAGCATTACCTGTATATTTTATTCTCAAAACACACAACAGAGTTTGTCTGAGAAACAAATACAATTATCACAAAATATATGAGGCCACTAGGATATCTTAAAACAATGCTGTTTGTTTTGTTTCATTTGTTTCCCTGCCATGTATGAAATGAAATACACTACATTTGTCAGGGGAACCAAGGCTGTTGCTGCTTACCTGAGCTGAGGTTTCTCTTCCTTGAACTCTCCAGTGCTTCTAAGTGCTGACCGGCCCTTTCTCTCCTATAGTTATACTGGCCAGCTCAAGGGGGGGAACCTACAGCTACAGCTAGACAGTAAACACCTTGATATCTGTACTATTTTTATATATTTGACTAGTATTAAAGTTGTTTGCAAAAAGAAAGCACTCTCATAGTTTCATGTATTAAAAAGATGTTGTATAAAACATAATAAATGTTCTGAATAATTATGGGTGGGCTTCAGGCAATCACCTGACCCCTACTAGTATCAAAGAGGTGCTCTTAAACTCAATAGATCAGATGTGTGGTGGAGTCAGAGAGCTGCTAGCCTACTGTCCTCTAGCTTTTATGAGAAGGATGTTTCCATTTATTTTTTGTTCTGCTATACTGATGTTTATTGTTTTGTCAAAACCAGTTTGTTTTTCTTTTATTTGGCATTCTGCAGTAATGAATCAACTGCTGGGCTTTTGCCTTGCTTTTCAACCTGCATCATGTTGTTGTCCACCATTTCCCACAAATCCATGATAATCACAAGGAACAAAAGGTCCCAGTTTCATTCCCTTTATCACCCCCACCTTTCACCAGCAACCAGTCTGCTCTGGTTCCACCTATCTTGCTTCTCTGGGTTCTGTTATCTAAGAATGAACACGCCAACCTGAGGAGTACAGGATTAACATCTAATGCAAACAACTTTTTTGCCATGACATTGTGATTTTTTTTTCTATTTATTTCAGTTTGGTATTAAATACCTTTGAGCCATAGGCTCATTTACAAAGGTTCCAGACATCGTACAAAACAAATAAGACAGACAACAGAAGTAGTACAGTGGTAATACAGAATCAAGTAAAAGACAACAGTAATGAAATTCTAGCACATATAGTAGCATTTGTTACTTCATAGGTAAACATCACTACGAGGAGGATAAAATTATAGGTTCCCAGATAGCTTAGAATTCTTCAAGGAGATTTCAGTGTCGTTACGTCTAGAATGAGGGTAGGGCATGCCCACTGGCTGTAAAAGGCAGCAGCAGTGTTGTGCAGGCAGGCAGTGGGTGGTTGACAGGCCCAAGCAACAATGGGGAAGGGGCAGCCAGCACGGGGTTGGGGTGAAATAGCAGCCAGGGTAGGCATTGTCAGGGAAGGCAGGAAAAAGAGAAGGGGAAGGGGGTTAGGAGGGAATGAATGAGAAGATAGATAAGGGAGCAAGGAGATGGAAAGTAGGGGGAGAGGAGAAAGGGGTGGAGGGTGGGTGTAGGGTGGAGGGAGTAAGTAGTGATTTATCTGGGGCAAGGGAGAGAAAGAGGGAGAAAGAAAGACAATGAAAAACAGAGGGATGGGAGGAAGAACAGGGCTCAATGAGGTTGAATGATTTGCTAAAGTACATCAGTGCAGCCTCTGAATCGAATCCTTCTTTGGCAGACACTTAAAGGTTATGGATTAATTTTACTAACGGGTGTAAGGTTGAGCAGGTTATAGTAGTCTATAACTGATTTTGGTAAATTGTGCCCACCAAATATACAAACTGCTAAGAAAAACTTGCCACCAGCAAGGTTAGTGCCAAAGGTCACAAATCAATATATCTATATATCTATATATATATAGATATATATATATATCTATATATCTATATATAGATATATAGATATATATATATATATATCTATATATATATAGATATATATGTATTATATGCAACAAACTGTGTTAAATTATCATTTAGGGTTAAAACACAAAAAGACAGGAAATGAAAAATCTTTAGGGTTGCCCCTTCCCCCGTGGACCCTCCAATCATCCCAAGATTGACAGATGCTGGGTGTGTCATTGGGGTTGTGAGGCCTGAATGTTGCCCCATTCCTTGTATAATCATATCGAGAAGCAACAGTGAACAAGAATGGGGCAACATTTAGGCCTCACAACCTCAATGACACACCCCATCATCTGTCAATCTTGGGATGATTGGCGGGTTCATGGGGGGAGGGGCAACCCTAAAGATTTTTCATTTACTGACTTTTTGTGTTTTAACCCTAAATGATGTATTAACGCAGTTGTTTGCATAGAATTTCCTTACTTTTTGAGAAAGAATAGAAAACTAAGATCTTGCGGAAGTTGGTGGGAGCGTGGTCCCTTCGGGCCCTGCGCTCCCACCAACTTGTAAACATATCTCTACCATCAACATCCTCCAAATTTCAATGTAAAATACCAAACCATGTCTGAGATATAACATGTTAAAGTTTGAGATTTTCATTCGTCAGAGTTGCACAATTCCGCACCTGTTGACATTTTACAGATACAATGACTTAAAAGTACATCCATGACACTAAGACTAGGTACCCATTCGATGTCAAGGCACCACCACAATGCAAAACACTGTCCACAAAACATAAATTGAGTCATGCAATATCTCCGCAAAAAATATTTTCTCTGACACATAAACACCATAATTCACATGTACTGGACATGCCGGCAACACCTTCCAAATTGCAAGTAAAAAGACCAAACCATTTCCAAGATATTTAAACTTAAATATTGTGAAAATTGGCCTATCTATTCCATTACAAAATCTGGCCATCTTGTCCTTCCCTTGCGATCAAAGACGGCAATCAAAGAATCTCGCGATCAAAGAATTTGCAGGTTCATAATCAAAGAATTTGCAGGCTCATGATCAAAGAATAAAAAATGGTCAAACTCGAGTTTTAGGCAGAATTACATGAAACCACCACCATGGTTCGATAGAACTAAGCCCCCTGAGCAAAACCCACCCTCATTGTCTTCCTAGGCCACCCCTGAGCTGTCCTTGGACCCTGCACAAATAGCCTAGCTCATTATTTACACCCCCCCGGAATTAAGTGTTAGGCAAACTGTAAACAAATGATTTATATTATTTTAATTGCAGAATGAATAATTACTTGTGTCAGGTCTATCACAAATTCAGTTAATTCACTTGATCAGAATTAAGAGTTTGTCTTAAGGTGCATTCTGTGCACGCATTTCAAAAAATGAAATGAAAGGCAGTGAGAACGATGCAATTTCATTTTTTTCGGCTTTTGCTGGACATATGTGGTAAACAAGTAGTTGCTCATTGAGTAAAAGATGTGCTTGAATCAGAGATGGCACTGTCATTTTTTTTTCATAATTACATAACAGTGATATTGTTCTTAATGTAGTTTGCCGCCCCCACCCCTACACACACACACACACACACACACACACACACAGTGCAGATTACTGTAAATTAATCTGAATAGTTGAGGATGTAATTTTTCTGACATACTCCTTTCTGATTCTCCTGCAGACTTGAACAATTACAGTATTTTTTCTCTCTCTTTTTGTTAGTGTGTTGTTGTTTTTTGAGCCAATGCACAATGCTGTTCCTCCAGTAAATAATTACTCGTGCGTAAACCTCACCTTCTCCATATTGTCCAACCCCACACACTCCATATTTTGTGTAGACATTGCAGAGGCTGGTTATTTAATTCAAACAGTCAATTGTACCACATTCTGCTGTGTTGTGCCTTCTTTCTATAATATGTTGATGTTTTGTTTTGTTTTGTTTTGTGTGTGTCATTGACAATGTCTGTGATTTTCGTGTGTTTAGTTACTTTACAGTTATATCAATAGTCTACTATTTTTCACTTAAATCCAGTTTGTTTCTGTGCCATGAGGCGATCACTTCCACTTTTTTTTTCCATTTACATGGCACTTCAATGCATGACAGACATACTGGACTGAAGTGCAGTCTTCCATAGTAATGTATGAGGATGGATATCCCCTTTATCTACTTTGTAGTAGCAGGGTGGCACCCTCAATGAATTGGAGAACAGCAACATGGCAATATGTAAGAAGCTGGGGGGAGCCAGGCATGAGATGGCTGAGCATGTCATGATTTCAAAAGACACCATTTATGTTGACAGACTCATCTGCAGCCGCCCGTTTGTGGGGTTGTAAAGTGCTACACAGGAGCATGGAGGGTCTTGGCAAGGAGAGGATATAAATACAGGACTCAAATTAAATCAGAAAAAAGCATGTCATGCTAATGAGGTAGAAGCATACACTCACATTACATTTAATTCATTATTTTTTGTTTTGAGAATGTTACATAATCCGAGGTTCTGTGTACTGGCAGTCCATCATTGCTGTGTGAGTGAACTAGGCTGAGACACGTGCTCCAAAATAGCAGTCTGTTGCCAGTTGTTGTAGGGGGTCGAGAATAAGGTTGAGTCTCTGTCATGATTGTTTATTATTTTGTGTCTGATGTGATGAATATAGTAGGGGAAAAGGTAGCATTCCATAGTTCGTTTGGCTGAGCTGTCACAAAATGGGATGGACTGGTGTTCATATATTTATATGCCTCTCCTAGTTGCTAACTTCATTAACTCAACAGGCTTGTGTCAATTGTTCTTATTATGGTAATGCAAGGTAAAGACTCGGATGAAAACCAACGATTCTCTGCAGAGATTCAGCAGCGGCCATAAATATGATAAGTTAGCAATAACCCACGACAGGGTGTGAGGTTATTGGGGATTAATCAACATCCTGGGTGCGTTGTGAGGCACAAGGCACAAGGTTGTGGGTTATTGCGCTTATAACATGGGCCACATATTGAGAAAAATGGATCAAAAATTGTGGATTAACAGGACAAAAACAGTGGGGACTATTTAGTGTTCCTACACTACTTTTGGCCACAGTACCACATCCATGTGTGTTCTTCCACAGGGAAACAGTGCTTCCTACTGAAGTTTGTGGTAAACAGGCTAACATAGTACAGCAGTTTCAAGGGGCAGACTGATGTCCCTTTGCTACATAGAGTGCACATATGCTGCATAACAGTAGAGAGGGAGGGGGACAGAGAGATATACTTTCATCATGCCCTGCTATTGGTTTGGCCTGGTTTGCAGAGAGAAACAGAATGCTACACAGACAGCCCCCCAATGAAAGACAGAATAAAACAACAGTATATAATGGGGGACCAGTTCTACTTACACAGCTTGTACCGAGTGGGGAGAAACATTCCAGATCAGCAGCATTATTTATGCCTAGCATTGTTTATTGAGGACCATGGAATTGCACTGGGTGGGTGAGTCACAAGTCTCCTCACCACGCGTGAAGATTTCCGCTCACCATCTGGGTAGCATGTTTCGGCAGTCTATGCAGACAGTTTCATTATTTCTGCTGGCATGCTGATTTACTTTTATGGCATCCACGTGAACGGACAGCACGAGAGCATACTGAGAAATGGGGAAACTGAATGGCTCAAGGAATGCCTTGGGTAGTGATATCAACATATCGGTCTGTCAGCAGCGGGACTCCAGAGCGCATTTTGCGGAAATTGTCTGGGCCTCGGTGCTCCTCGGTGCTCCTCTGCTGCAGGTTGTCCTGTGGGAGGGTCAATCATTATTTTACACAGAGCACCCGATACTACAATGTCAACCTGGTGGGTGAGTGGGAATTCTGAGAACTGCAGGTAGAAATCGATCAGAAGATGCCTTACTGTACTTATACACAACTGACTTTTCTGTGCTCAGTTTTGCTTGCCGGATGCCTCAGACATGTCATGCTCCAGGGACATATTTGGCACACTACTCCGTTGTCTGATTCTGATCGAGGGATTCTGGGGGGACATCAAGGCACAATATGCCCTTCTGTGGGACACTGCTCTGCTCTGTCTTTGTGCACCATGGGTACAACCTTTTATGTGGAAAATGCTGTTCAACCAGATAACTATCTTGGTTTCTCACTTAGCGACACAATTTCATGACTGCTGCTAAGGACTGCAAAACCTCACAAATAACAAGTGCTGGTCTCTGGCTTTCTACGATCAAGACTGTTTACCACATCCAAGACCTGACTGATTACCATGACTGGGGAACAGAATACAAAAAATAATATTGATGACAGTTCCTTTTAATTGGATTAAATCTGTAATGTTATTACAGTAAAGCAAGTAACAGCACTAAATGAGTGTATGAGGACACACTGGCCAAACAAAATAACTTCCGTGCAGTCTGTTCTGTGCCTTTTTAGAATGTGGATACTTGTAACAAGCACTTGTAAGACAGAGTAGGTAGAAACGTGAATAAAAATACACAGAACACGCTCATTTTACATTGAAACCCACCCTCATTTGTCTTTCTAGGGCACCCCTGGGCTGAGAAATTAGATTTTTTAATTCTGCCATCTCGTGCCTCCTCATGACGCACGATCACGATCAAAGAATCTCATGATCAAAGAATTTGCAGGCTCACGATCAAAGAATTAAAAATGCTGTAAATCAAAAATTTGAAGGAATTGCAGTAAACCACCACCATGGTTCGGCAGAACAAAGCCCCCTGAGCAAAACCCACCCTCATTTGACTTCCTAGGGCACCCCGGGCTGAGAAAATAGATTTTTTAATTCAGCCATCTCGTCCCTTGCTCGCGATGCATGATAGCTATCAAAGAATCTCATGAAAAAGAATTTGCTGGCTTGCGATCAAAGAAATTGCAGGCTCATGATCAAAGAAAAAAAATGCTGTAATTCATGAATTACATGGAATTGCAGTAAGCCACAGTCATAGTTCAACAGAATTAAGACCCCTGAGCAAAACCCACCCTCATTTGACTTTCTAGGGCACCCCTGGGGTGAGAAAATTATTTTTTTAATTCAGACATCTGGTCCCTTGCTTGCGATGTACGATCACGATCAAAGAATCTCATGATCAAAGAATTTGCTGTCTCGCGATCAAAGAAATTGCACGCTCATGGCCAAAGAATAAAAATGGTGAAATGAGATTTTTTTGACTGATTTAAATAAAACCAATGCCATGCCTCGATAGAACGAAGCCCGCTGAGCAAATCCCAACCTCATTTGTGTCTCTAGGCCACCCCCGAGCTGAGATCATCGTGTTTTTACCACGCAATGCAAGATTGCGATCAATGAATCTTGCAATCAAAAAATTTGCAGGCTCGCAATTAAAGATAGTTAGCGAGAGGTGATCAAAGATTTTAAAACCTGGTAACTCCATTTTTTGACTATTTTGGATGGAACCAAAGGCATGGCTCAATAGATCAAAGTCCCTTGGTAAAACCCATCCAAGTTTATTTTTGCTTTTACGATCTGAAATCTAAAACAAGATGGTGGACCTCGTGATCAAAGAATTCTCGGGAAAAAAGATTCTTGAACTGCGAGGCTGCAAATTCTTTGACCACCAGGTGGGACCAGATGGCCAGAACTCCATTCTTTGTTCGAAAAACATACATATAAATTTTCCCATTGACTTATAATGGGAACCTAAAAGTGGCATAACTTTTGAATGCCTTAATATTTTTTCACCAAATGAAAAGCGGCATGTTCGACCACCAAAGTTCTTTCAAACAAGCCATCTCACAGAGCAGCATGCCACACAATGGCCACATAGGGCCAAGTAAAAAAATCCCAAAAGCTGCCTCCAAAAATGGATAATCTTGCATTTTTCAGTGTTTTCGTGTGCAAAGACCGTAAGTCTGACCGAAACTAAATTTGGCAGATCAGGAGATCTACCATGCCCCACTGCACATACCAAATTTCAGGCAAATCTGTTAAATGGGTCCAAAGTTATTAATGAGCAAAAGTTTGACTTTAACATAGAAGTGACATCTCAACCCTAAATATAGTGGCGCTACCGCACCACTATTATATACTGTATGTGTATATATATATATATATATATATATATATATTAGAGGCAAAAACTCTAAAAATCAGGTGCGCATTGGGGTCATCAGTCCTAACTCTCACCCCATTCTCCTATTCCTCACTAGCTTTACACATGTGATGGGTGAGAGTTATGACCAACGACTCCAATGTGCACCCTGATGCTGGTTGGGGGTGGGCTGGGGGTCCAAGGGGGTTTTCAACCCTAACACCAAATTTCCTCACTTTTGTTGCTGTTTAACAACCCTAACTGATGCATTAAAAAGAGTTTTTTGCCTCTAATTTCCCTTCTTTTTGAGAATGATGATGACAAATAGTGAAAGTAATGCAGCGGCAGGGCCCCGCGCTCCCGCCATGTGATGTCTTGTGACATAGTAACAGGAACAGCAACACAGACAGAAGTGCCAACAGTGGCGCACATGGTAGCAGAAACGTAAATGGTAAAAGAAACGTTAATAGAAATGCAAGCGCAAAGTGATGCCAAAGCAAACAGTGAAGCAAATGGATATTGAAGCATATACGAAAACACAAGTGGTAACATGAACAGTGATGGCAGCGGTATTTTAAATGGAAATGTTAAGTGTCACAGCAAAAGAACGCATGAAAGAGAACAAGCAGGCAGTGCTAACGCGAAAGACATCGTAAACACAAACCGAACGCACAGCCACGGGTACCGTTAACAGTAAATGCAAATGGTAAAGTTAACATGAAGAATAATGACAAATGGAAACAGAAGCAGAAACGGGAACGGAGGCACGTATGGAAACGCAAACCGTAAAGTGCATGGTCACGGAACTGCAATTGTTAATGCAAATGGTAACGGTATTAGCAACAATAACGCCAAAGGAAAGAGAAATGCAAATGCAAGTGAGTACAGAAACACAAACCGTTATGCACACGGTCATGGTACCGCAATTGTAATTGCAAATGGTAACAGTAACAGCAAAAATAACGTCAAAGGAAACAGAAACGAAACAGAAATGCAAGCGCGTATGAAAATGCAAACCATAATGCACGTAGATGGTACTGCAATTGCAAATGAAACTGGTAATGGTAACAGCAACAATAACGCCAAATGACACAGAAATGCAAACGCAAGCGAAAACGCGAACCGTAACGCACGCGGTGGTGTAGATGGTAATGGTGCCACAAACGGTAACAGAAACACAACTGAAAATGCTAAGTGGCATAGTAATGAAAGGGCACACCCTCCTTTTCCCCAAAAAATGCATTGGAAAACAGTGAAAACAAAGAATGTATACATAACAATGGGCCTCGGAGCAGAAAATGAGGACTTGGTATATTAAATTGCTTATATCTCAAGAACCGTACGACGTAGAAAAAAATGTAAATTTCATATGAATTATGATTTTCCTGGCTAGTTTTATGCTTAGCCCCATGAGGGAGCTAAACACTGCGACAAAAAGTCCGTGTATCTACACCGTTTCAGGATACAGGCCCAAAAACGCAGCCAGGGCACCGTAATGTTATCAATGGGAAAAGCGTTAACCGGTGCCGTCACTGTGCTGCCCTGTAATATTTTTCACCAAACCACAAAAAGACACATCAGTGGGATGTTGGCTTTCTTCCCTCCAAATTTCAGCCCAAAAGACCAAACCGTTGTTTTGCAGCAGGGCTGCAAAGGATTCCTGTAATGCAGCGGACGCCGCAATGTTATCCTAAGGGAAAAAGCATCAATTTTGGAGTGCCATAACTTTGCTGCCCTGTAATATGTTTTCACCAAAACACTGAATGGCACATCTGTGAGATGTTGGCTGCGTCCCTTCCAAATTTCAGCCCAAAAGACCAAACTGTTCTTTTGCAGCAGGGTGGCAAAGAATTTTTGTCATTTTGCCATAGCCTGGAATGTAGTGTCGAAATTTGCAAAAGCTTTCGCAAAAATTTGTGACACTTTTGTGAGTGTGACACTACTTTGCAAAAGTACTTTTTGCAGAAACTTGAAAAACATATTTCTAGGGTGTTCAACCTCAAAATAAAGACATGCCTAGCATCCTCAGGGTCCGACTAGGTAGACACAAAATTAATTGTGTTGCTAGAGCATCCCAAATTTAAATGCCAAGCATTTTTCTGATCACTGACTGAAAACAAAATGGTGGATTTGCGAAAGTAAAAGGGCCATTTGCGAAAGTAAAAACTGCATTTGCGAAAGTGTTGAACTTTTTAACTTTTCCCATTGACTTATAATGGGAACTTGTTTTTTTGAATAACTTTTGAACCGTTCAATATTTTTTCACGAAATCTTCAAAAGTCACATCACAGACCTGGCTACATGTTCCCTGAAGTTTTCGGACCAGTCGCGCAAACCGTGCGACCTTTAGGTGGGAGCAAAGAAATCGCAAACAAGCGTAATTGTGCAATTGGTTGTCGCTTAATAACTCCGCAGCCGTATATCTGACCAGTGCAATACTTGGCAGGTCCCAAGATCTACCATGCCCAATTGTGCATATCTAATTTCAGGCAAATCTGTTGAACGGTGACAAAGTTATTAAGGTGCAAAATTTGACCCTTTAACCTTAAAAGCGTTATTGAACCCTAACTATGGTAGCATATATATATATATATATATATATATATATATATATATATATATATATATACAAAATCACACATACCCCATAATGCTATATACACACACACATACATACATACATAATTTTGGCAGATAAGGATGAATATGGCCCACCTAGTCTGCCCAGTGTTACCTTGGTTACTGAGCTCCCCCCTCCCCCCCAGGAGTCCCATGTGCCTATCCCATGCATGCTTGAAACCCAATACCGTTTCTGTCTCTGCCACCTCTTCTGGCAGGTCATTCCAAGCCACCACCATCCTCTCCATGACAAAAGTACTTCCTCATGTTTCCCTTAAAATGTCCACCTTGTAGCTTCATACTGTGGCCCCTAGTTTGTGAACATCCTTACATTGAAATAGGCTCCCTCTTTACGTCCTTTTAATACCTTTTAGATGTTTGAACATCTCGATCATATCCCCATCTCTCCTATCCTCCAGGGAGTACATATCTAGCTCCCTTAACCTTTCCTCGTATGCCCTTCCTTGCATCCTCTGGACCATCTCTACCCACTCAATATCCCTCTTCAGGTACGGTCTCCAGAACTGAACACAGAATTCTAGATGAGGTCCGACCAGGGCCATATACAGGGGCATGATGACTTCCCTCCTTCTACTAGCAATGCCTCAACTTGTACATCCCAGCATTCTGCTTGCTCTCATCACTGCAGCCTGGTACTGATTTACCACCTTCAGGTCAGTTAAGATGATGACACCCAAATCCCTCTCTTGTATCACAACTGCTGTTTCCTCCCTGTTAATTGCATACTTCATTCTCGGATTTCCATGCCCCATATGCATAATTTTACATTTACCTGCAATGAAGTCTAGTTTCCAGACCTTGGATCACCCCTCTAGCCTGGCAATGTCCTCCTTCATTCATTCTGCCTCTCCGCTGGGGTGTCCACTGTATTACATATCTTGGTATCATCGTCGAACAAACACACCCTCCCCTCTATACCTACAGCAAGGTCCCCAATGAAAATGTTGAAAAGGACTGGACCCAGAACAGACCCCTGTGGTACACCACTCATGACCCTCCCCTCCTAAGTGAGCATCCCGTTTACCATCACCCTTCGTATTCTACCTGAGATCCATTTTCCCACCCACTTTATTATGGCCCACTCCTAGACCCTCTTTCGTGGGGAATAGTGTTAAAAGCCTTTCTGAAGTCCAGATAGGCCATGTCCACTGCCACTCCCGGTCCACCACTCCTGTCACCCAGTGGAAAAACTTGATTAAGTTCATCTGACAGGATCTCCCCCTAACAAACCCATGCTGTCTTTGGTCACCCAGCTCCTTCCCTTCCAGGTAGTCCACCAATATTTCCTTTAGGAGTGTCTTCATAATCTTACTGACCATTGACATCAGACTCACAGACCTGTAATTTCCCACTTCCTTTCTGTTGTCTCCCTTGTGAAGCGGTATCACAGTTGTCCTCCTCCAGTCCTCTGGAATCTCTCCCATATCTAACAACAGGGTAAACAGTTCTGCAAGTGGTTCGGCTAATTCTATCCTGAGTTCTTTATGATCCTGGGATGCACCCCATCTGGGCCCATGGCATATTTACCCAAATATCACCTAATTTCCTTAAGACTCTATCTGCTATGAAGGATGAGGTATCTATCTCCTACTCCTCCTGCTTTTCATCTTAGGCCCCCCATCCTCATCCTCTCCAGTGAACTCTGAGCAAAAATACCTGTTTAGTATATTTGCCTTAAGGTCGTCCTCCTCTAAACTAGCTCCCCCTACCCATCTCAGTCTTGTTATATCCATCTTATTTTTCTTTCACTCCCATATGTATCTAAACAATGCCTTATCCTCTTCCCCAATTCTACTAGCAATATTTAACTCCATCTCTGCTTTTGCTCATCTAGCAGTCTTCCCCACCTCCCTCTACAAGTCCAGATATCATTCCCTTTCACTCTCACTTTTCATGTAGACTAAGAACATTTTCTTTTTGGCCCTCACCCTTTCCACTATCTCGTTCATGAACCCTATAGGTCTCCTCCTTTTTATGCTTTTACCAACCCTCCTGACTCCTGTTTCAGTTGCCCTTTCAATAGCTTCCCTGATCTCATTCCATTTCTCTTCTAACCCCATGCATCCCTCTAGTCTTGTTAGGGCTTCCTTTAGGTATGTCCTCATCCTTTCAATCAGCCCCTCTAATGTTCAGGACCCTAGTTTTTGTTTGGCCCTGCTCCAATCTAGTTTTCACTTCAAAAACCACTGCCTTATGGTCACTGCTCTCCAGGGACTCGGTCACTTCCACCCCTTCAACACTGTCCTCGTTTGTAAAACGAGGTTCAGTATTGCTCCCTCTGATCCACTAGTTGCTTCAGACAGGCTCCTTAGATTGCATCCAAGAAGTCCCTGCCCCTCGGGGTTGCTGCTGCTGGTATGTCCCAGCGTACATCTGGGAGGTTGAATTCTCCCAGCAGCAGCAACTTTCCCTTGTTTGCCATCTTTAGAATATCCTGAAGTAAGACCTAGCCCAGCTTCTTGCTCTGCATAGTGGATCTGTATACTAACCCCATATACAGTATTGACCCTTTCCCTCTTTGAAGATTTACCCATAGCACCTCATTTCCCCCTTTCCATCCCTGCAGCTCTGTGACCTTAATGTTTTATTTTACATAGAGAGCTACTCTTCCTCCCATTTTTCTCTACCCTATCCCACCTCAGCATGGTGAATTCTGGAATGACCAGGTCACAATCTTGGTGCTCTGTGCACCAGGTTTCTATGATTGATATGAAGTCTAAATTCTTTGTTGCTATGGCCGCCTCCAAGTCAGGGGTCTTATTACACAGGCTCCATGCATTCGCACACATTGCTCTCCACTTACCCATCCCCCCTCTGCCTGATCCTCTACTCTTTTGCCTGTTAGTTTTCTTGAATTGAGAAATGATATCATAATTTTTCCAGTCACCTGGAATCTTTCTCTCCAGCATAGTTACATTTATTACAGCTGCATGTGCGGAGTTCCGCAGACGTTATGCCATCATTCATATGATCTTAAGACCACCGTGGAAGCATGTGACCGGACCGCTGTCTGGTGTGCTTCCTCAGTGCCCTGGCACAGTTTCCAGTGGTGCTGTTTAAACATCCCTTCCCCTGCACTGACTGCATAAACACACACCCTTCCCAGTGCACTACTTTTTCTCTCAGCAATTGCAGAAGTGACGGCTGCCATGTGCAACATGGTGGTGCCATCTTAAACTGCATGTACGCATATCGCACATACTTAGTTTTGTCATCACCAGTTTTGTCATCACCACAGTTCTGTTATAGCCACAGTCTTATGGCTGCCTCCAGTGCAGCCAGAGCTCCATGTATTCTTTTCAACACTCTGGCCGCTATGAGCAGTCGTATTGACTCTGACAAGAGTTTGTTATATTAGTAAAAACAGATCCCAGTGTCAATACCGCATCCCTTATTACTCATCCAGGCATCTGGCATGGTCTCGGCACCTTATTAACATTTACAGTGATCAACATTTTGTATACTCTCTCACTGATAAGCAAACAATCTTCAGGTATAGACACATTTTTAAAAGATGGTGTAAACCTTCTGCTACTCCGCAGAGTCGGACACTAAATTTTCTTTCTACTTCCAATGAGTCATTGTTATTCTGGATTCCAGACAGTTCCACAGTTTGTCCCTTGGTTTCACCTAAGAAATTTGTTATAGCACTCATCCACACATGCATACACATACACACACACACACACACACACACACACACTTGAACCTGTCAAAAGTAAATTTTGCATCTTTTCTTGGTAAAACCCTTTTTTCTAAATGTTAATATTTCATGTTTATAGTTAATTTTCATTTAAAACAATACGTCTCTTGGAACCACTACATATTTTTTTAGCACAATAAAATTAACTCAAACCAATACACACCTGATCTAGTACAAGTAGCCTTATTGTAATAAATTTATAAGACAAATATATTCCTAATTTTGTACAACTGACTACATGTTACAGTCTAAACTACTACTTAGTCAAACAAACTAATACAGCTGTGAGATCTTATTGACTTTTTTTTTGCTGTTGGGCACCACATAAGAGTTTGTCATTTTCAGATAATGAAAGTGAGTAGAAGAGAAATGGAGTTCTATGAGTGACCACTTATCATCAGAAGGTAATGTAATAGGACAGAGGAAAAAAAGCATTTGTCAATGTCAATGCCAAATGTTGTCTCACTGGCATTGGCATTGGTTGTGAAGGAGTTAGAGACGCATAATAGGAATGGCAGTGAAGTACTGAAGTGACGCCAACCCAACCCCACCCTGTAGAGACCGACAGGCATTGGGGTGTGCCTTTGGGTCATCTGCTATAACACTCATGCCATTGTACCTTACCCTACCCTGTAGACACTGACAAGTGCCGTGGTGTGCTTTGGGGTCTTTGGTCATTATGCTTACCCCATTCCATAAGGAAATACACTGAGGTGAGTGCAGTATAGGAGAATGGGGTGAACTGTGTGGCCGAACAGTGCAAGGCACACCAGGATGCCTGTCACTGGCTGCAGGGTGGGGGCAGGGTTGGAATGGTGTGAGCATTACAGCCGATGATCCCAAATCACACCCCTGATGCCTGTCAGTCTCTACAGGGTGGGGTGCGACAGTTGGGAACCCTAACACCATAGGCGTGTGTTGGTATTTTCACTCCAAATTTCCAACATGGGCTTTTTGTGAGCCCACCTCATGAAAAGTGGCACATATAGAAACATAGAAACATGGAAACATAGAGGTTGATGGCAGATAAGGACTGCAAGGCCCGTCCAGTCTGCCCATTTTTTCTACCTTATGAATGTGCCACACACCTTTACACTGTTAGTGACCTATCTATCCATATTCATCTGTATTGCTCCCTTATGCCTATCCCATGCCTGTTTGAAGCCCTGTACTGTATTCATAGCCACCACTTCCTGAGGTAGGCTGTTCCATGCATCCACCACTCTTTCTGTGAAAAATAATTTCCTCACTTTCCCCCTTAATCGGCCTCCCTCTATTCTCCTGCTGTGTCCTCTTGTCCTACTATTTTTCTTATATTTAAACATGTTAGACTCTTTCACACTGTTAATGCCCTTAAGGTGTTTGAATGTTTCAATCATATCACCTCTCTCCCTCCTTTGCTCAAGGGTATACATATTGAGCTCCATTAATCTGTCCTCATATGTCTCTGATGCAGTCCCTGCACCATTTTGGTGCCCTTCACTGGACTGCCTCAATTTGGTTAATATCCTTGTGAAGGTGTGGCCTCCAGTACTGCATGCAGTACTCCAGATGGGGCCTAACCAGTGTCTTGTAAAGAGGGATTATTACCTCCCTCTTACGACTTGTGATACCCCTACTAATACACCCTAACATCCCCCTAGCCTTACCTACTGCTTTAGAGGTCTGCTTGGATAATTTCAAGTCATCGGTGATGATGATGCCCAAGTCTCTTTCTTCCTTTGTGACTGCCAGCAACTCCCCTCCCAACCTATAGGTGGCTTCAGGGTTTCTCTTCCCTATGTGCATGATCTTGCACTTCTTTGCATTAAATCCCAATTGCCACTCTTCTGACCATTTTGCTAGTTTATCCAGATCTCTTCTCATTCTGCCCACCCCATCTGGATCATCTACTCTGTTGCAGATCTTAGTGTCATCTGCAAACAGACAAGCCTTACCCTCTAGTCCATCTGTAATGTCACTAATGAAGATATTGAAGAGGACTGGCCCCAGGACTGATCCCTGAGGTACCCCACTTGTGACTTGCATCTCTTCTGACTGTATACCATTTATCACCATTCTCTGTTTTCTGTCTGTCAACCAGTTTGCCACCCAGTTGACCACCTTCTGACCAACCCCGAGCCTACCCAGCTTATTTATCAATCTTCTATGTGGAACAGTGTCAAAAGCTTTGCTGAAGTCAAGGTAGGCAACATCAACTGTTCCCCCTTGATCCACCACTCTGGTTACCCAGTCAAAGAAATCTAAGAGATTAGTTTGACAGGACCTTCCTTTTGTAAACCCATGCTGTCTTGGATCCTGTGCCCCTATGGATTCCAGGTGTTGCACTATCCTTTCCTTAAGGAGTGCCTCCATAATCTTGCCCACTACTGAGGTAAGATTGACTACTCTGTAGTTCCCTGCCTCCTCCCTGCTACCACTCTTGTGGAGCGGGATCACATGAGCCCTTCTCCAGTCTTCTGGGTCCTCTCCTGTTCTCAGAGACTTGCTAAACAGTTCTGCTAATGGCTCTGCTAGTTCCACCCTTAGCTTCTTAAGTACCCTGGGATGTATGCCATCAGGTCCCATTGCCTTGTCCACCCTGAGCTTAGCGAGCTCTTGTAGGACCCTTTCTTTTGTGAAGGGAGTAGTGCTCAACTCCCTCCCCCCTGTGTCCATGGTGCTGAGCTGTGGGCCCTGCCCTACCTTCTCTTCAGTAAATACTGAGCAAAAGTATCTATTTAGGATAGATGCTTTTACAGGTTCCTCCTCCTCACATGCCCACTTTTCTCCTTTGAGCTTAGCAATACCCCCTCTGGACTTTCTCCTTTCACTAATGTATCTATAGAAAGTCTTGTCACCTTCTTTTACTGTTTGTGCTAGTGTTTCCTCAGTTTGGGACTTTGCCTACCTTACTGCCTTCCCTGCTTCCCTTAGGGCAGTTTGGTATACCTCCTATCTTCATCCGCTGTGTTTCCTTATATTTCCTGAAGGCCAGCCTTTTGGCTCTGACCATTTCTGCTACTGTATTTGAGAACCAAAGTGGTTTCCTTCTTCTTTTGCACTTCCATTTCTGTCTAACACAATGGGATGTTGCTTCAAGTATTGCATCCTTAATGCTTGCCCACTTTGCCTGTACCTCCTCACCTGTGTTTCTTTTTGCCAGGGCTAGCTTAACTCTGTTGGCCATTTTATCAAAGTCAGCTCCTCTGAAGTCCCATATTTTTCTCTTGGAATGGGATGATTTAGATGTAGTGGCCAAATTGAACCATATCATGTGATGGTCACTGGCCCCCAGGTGACCTACCTGGAGATCTGTGATCCCTTCCCTGTTACTCAGTACTAGATCTAGGATAGCCCTGTCTCTTGTGGGTTGTTGTACCAGTTGTTTGAGGCCCTCCCCATGCAAGGAATCCACCATGTATCTAGTTCTGGCAGATGTTCCTGCCGGTATTGACTAATCTGTATCCAGCATGTTGAAGTCTCCCATTATCAGAACCTCCCCTTTAGCTGTCATGTTTTGTATATCTTCTAACAGTAATGTGTCTATGTCCTCCCCCTGGTCTGGGGGCCTGTAGACAACCTCAGTTCTTATGGCTGTCCCATTTCCTGTTTCCAGGGTGACCCACAGTTCTTCTGGCTCCTTATGTGTATTCTGAATGTCTGTAGCTTTGATATTTTCATTGACATACAGGGCCACTCCACCCCCCCCTTTTTGCACCTCGGTCTCTTCTGAACAGTACATAGCCAGGTACTGAAGTCTCCCAAGTGTTGTTACTGGTGAACCACATCTCACTAACTGCTACTATGTCCAGTTTAGCCTCTGACATTATTACCTGCAGGTCTGGGATCTTATTTCCCAGGCTGTGAGCATTTGTGTACATGATTTTCCATTGGCCAGATTTCGGTGTGTTAGTTGTTAGGTGAGGTCTGGCATTTCCCTTGTGCGTCGTACGGGGAGACAGACCTTTTTTCTTACCTGGTGATGCAAATGAACTGCAAATGTGTTGAATCCCTGTTTGACCACTAGCTGAGGGGAGAGGGGTGTTCTTCCCATTCAATGTATGGGGTGCTGCACCCCTCTCCCCATTTGCTACTTTAAATATTCTGCAAAGACATCAAACTTCTGCCCCAATGCACTGACTCCCTCCTTAGTCAGATGCAGTCCATCAAATTTAAAGAACTTTTGCTCCCAGAATTGTTGCCAGTTCCCTACAAATCTGTGTCCTTTGTCCTGGCACCAACCCTTGAGCCACATGTTTAGCTCCCCTATCTCCCCTTCTTTGACCTTCCGTCCATTTTCCCCCCTATCTCAGACTGGAAGGATCTCAGAGAAGGAGATGTTGGACGAAATGGATGATAGTTTGTCACCTAGCCTGGTCAGGTGTTCCTTGGTCTCCACAATTGACCGGCTGGCAAGATCATTAGTCTCTATGTGTACCAGAATGTCAATGTTTTCTCCTGCTTTGTGAACAATTTTAGCAATGCGGTCAGTGTCTCTCCATGCTGATGTACCTGGGAGACATCTGACCATTACCGCTGGCTGGAGATGGGTATCAACTCCCCGAATCATGGAGTCTCCTATGATCAGAAGTTTTTTGAATTTCCTTTTTGCTTTTTTTGTTTTGGTTCCTGATTTGGGCGAGTATTGTTGTTCTAGCTCCTGTGCTGCAGTGTAATGCTCTGCAGTGTCCTCTGCTAGCGATTTCAGAGATAGAGGCAGATACCTGTTTGTAGTGTTTATATGGTTTTTGGAGGTAATATGTTGGAGAGCACAGAGTGATGGGGCACCCGATTTGCCCTTCCTAACCACCTGCCAACCTCCTGGACCAACTACCCTCTGCTGTTGAGATTCTTCTGTTGGATGTTGGGGAAATGGTGGGTGGTTCTTATAATGTATTTCCTCTTGAATATGAAATTTGAGGTGCGCAATCTCTGCCCATGCTGCCTGGAGCTGAGCCCTAAGATCTTCAATCAGGGACACAGGGATGAAAACATATTTTGGGCAGGATGTGGAAAATGACAACTGTATTGTTCATAAGGAGGTGCAAAAAAATGGCAACATTGAAAATATGGAGTGAAAATATGAAAAATTGGTGAAGTCATGAGCATGCATAGAAACTGTGCAACACATGTCGGTAACCCAATTATTTTGGGGAGTTGGTTAGGCACATTTTTAGCATAGGCATTTTGGGACCTCCCCTCATGAACAGTGGCACTGTGATTTTGTTAATCTGTCCCAAAAGTTGATTTCCCACAGCGAACACGCCATTGTGCGCCACAGGTGCGGAAATACATTTTGGGCAGGATGTCAAAATGACAGCTGAACTGTTCATAAGGAGAATGTGAAAAATGCCAGTGTTGAAATCTGGCATGGAAATATTACAAATTTGCGAAGTTACAAGGGTGTGTGAAACTGTGCAGCATGCAGCTTATGTAACAGTCATTTATGGACTTTTGGCACCAAATTTTCAACATAGGCATTTTTGGACCTCTGCTCATGAACAGTGTCACCGTCATTTCCTCAAACTGTCCTGAAAACTGATTTCGCTCAGCGACTGTGCTATTCTACACTGGACGTGTGAAAACACATTTCGGCCAGGATATGTAAAGTGACATCTGTACTGTTTATCCAGAGGTGTGGAAAAATAACAATTATGAAAATCTGGAGTGAAAATATTACAAATGCATGAAGTTACAAGCGTGTGTTGAAACAGCGCAACACACGCTCGTGAAAGCCATTTTTTGGATTTTTTCCACCACATTTGCAACATAGGCTTTTTGAGAGCCCCCCTCATGAACAGTGGCACTGTCATTTCATTACGTGGTCCCAAAAGGTGATTCTGTACAGTGATCACAAAATCAACTTTCAGGACCGAATAACCCCATGACAGTGACTGAATTCATGAGGAGGGTTCCCAATAACCCATGTTGAAAATTTGGTGCAAAAATTCCAAAAAATGCCTGTCATATGCACCAAAGTTGAAAAAAAAACTATTTATGCCATTATACAGCTTACCAGCATTTCTTCAGTTCGCAGTCAGCTTTGAAGAGTGCAGAAGTGTTCCCGGTCCCCCGAAGATTGTTGCGCCAGACTCCGGAGGAAGTATGGGGTGAGGGGAGTGTGGGGAGGCAAGGTGCACAGAGGGTGGGCTCGGGTTGTGGGAGGGGGCAGGGAGATGGAAAGGGACTGTTTTCTTTTTTCACAGGTTTAAAAAAAACATTGTTGGACTGTTTTTATTTTTCAGGGAATTTGTCACGCTGGGGTGGGCCCAGCATGCCACCTAATATTTTTGGGGGGAATGCTTTAGCCAATGGGGATTGAGACCCCCATCAGCACAAGGAAAGCAGGGGCAAGAGCTGAGGGGATTGTGCATCCCCTCAGCATATCTTTACTATGGGGGTGGGGAGTGCTTTATGCTGACAGGGAGTGGGTTCCCCGTCAGCACATACATTGGGGGCAGGGCATGCCGTCAGGGGGATTGGGCACCACCAAAGTCAGAATTATGGCTGGCAGTGTGCCGCCATGTTTTTTTTTCTGCCTCAGCAGGGTAAGGACATTGGGAGGTCCGCTGCATGTGACGAGCTTTGCTCGCATTGCAGCGGACCTTTTCTTAGATGTGCTCACCCATATGGTGTGGCACTGGCATACAGCCTGATTGGGGAATGAGGGACGCACCTACCGATGCATGCCCTGCAGTCGCCCAGCAGTGACCATGCCTCCAAATGTGCTACTATCCCAATATGTTGGCTGCGCATGTGCGAGCCAACATAAAAAATGCATGTCAAAGTGGGAAAACCAGAGTAGGATTCAGCCTGGAAAGAAAATCATCCTACACTTGAGATTTTAAAAGATCAACTGTGAAATGAGTTCAGGCACCCTTTGTTTAGTTCTTAATGTTCAAGAGTGTGCATTGCAATTCTTCCCTAGGAGAGAATGATGACATCAGTATTGCCTCTGCAAGGCTTCAAAAGTTGAGGGTGATATCAAAATGTTTATAGTTCTGATTAACCTACATCAAGTATTTAGGGTACTATACACCACTGACTCAGTAGTGCAGCACTAGAGGGTGCTGCAGTGTTCAAGTGCAATCATTCAAATGAGATATTATACTATATTAAAGGAGAAGACTCCTGTATATTTGTGATTTGGATATGTCTGATGTATTTATTATACATTATATCAAGTACTGTACATATGTCAATCAGAGATCTGCCATTTTTTCTGTTGCAACACATATCTAGAGTTTGAGGCTCTGACACAAGGTAGTAAAATGTCAAGCAAGTCTCCATTTACATGCAAATGAGTCACTTGTAATACAGCCCTCCCATTCCTTGATGTCACTGCAGCAACAGTGCAGAACAAAACATAAGGGTATCAATGCTGTCTAGACTGATTTGAGCTTAAGTTTGCAATGGCTTAAGGCAGTCCTGTCATGCAACTCACACAGGGAGTAGTACTTGTAGCCTTCATACTGTATGTGTAGAGCAAATAATACATCTAATAGTATTTCATTCACAGGAAACAAAATCTGCTTCTTTGTACTGCTCATTTTTCTCTGTGAAACAGTTGTAACATGTTGTAGAGAGCTGTAGACTGAATCAGTCAATCAACCAATTGAGCAGTCAATCAGTCGCTCTGTATTGAACCAGGTGAACACCCTTGAGAAGATTCATTACAAGGTGAGCCTGGGCAGTTTACCAAAGGATCACAAAAGACTGAATTATACACATCCCCTTTCAGCAGCCTGAAAGTGGAGAGCTAGATCATTTACTTTATAAAGTGTATTGTTTTACATTTCAAATGCTCCTTAAATCTGAGTTTCTGACTGGACATACCAAGACACAGAATGCATATGACATGGGAGGAGTGAGCTAAGCAAATACAGAGCACTATAAACACTGAGACTGATTAGTTTCTTTACCTACAATAGCTGAGGTGTAGCATCTGATTTGTGAGGGACATCCTACTTTAAATGCTGGCATTACAAAGTGTGGGGGGGGGCTGCCACTGCTTATCCTTAGTACCTTGAAAGTGAAGTGCTGTAGCTCTTACATCACTGCTAATGATTTATAATGGGAATTGGGGCACTTTTAAAGTCATGGACCTGAGGGGCCATCACAGTTTCCAAGGAGGTTAGGGTAACTTCTTAAGGGTTAGAGAGTAAGGGACTCTAGTAGGATGTGAACCAGAGTCCCCCCGTGTTTGTGCCTATGCTTTAACCCCTAGATTGCCCTTCTTCCATATGCTGCAGCTAATGCTTTCCTGGTAACCTATTCCTTGCTATAGTTTAATTCTTTATTGCCTTACAGCAGCCATCCAGTCACTGACTGCCTAGTTACAAAGGGAAAGGGGTATATTTGCAAGATTGTTTCTCACTGCTGGTGTCAATCAAAACAGAGAATGCTAACATACACACACAACATAATACAACAGCTGTATAATACTACTTAAAACTCTTGTTGCACCCAGAGTCATTTATTGGGTAAACTGTTTTTGCTAACAGAAACAGTAACACAACACATACAGACACTTCCTTATATGAATACTGTATATACCTCAAATCAGTGCTGCATCACACTTACATGGTCCTAGTCCCTATTAGACCTGCACTTCAGGATGTCCACAACACTTAAAGGGTTCCTCCATTACTCAAGTGGGGAACCAAACATTGTGGGTCTGGTTTACTGGTGGAACTACATTTAGTGCAGCACCATTATCTGTTGCTCTGATGACATCATCCTCCAGCAACATTGATGGTAAAATGGAGGACAAACACAATGATAACTTCTGAGAGCTGTATATTTTTATTTATTATCTAGATCTGGACAGCAATAGGACTGCTGGCAACTGGAGGAGACACACAACAGTTACATATAAGGTCCAATCTGGCAGCATCTACCCATCTGTGGTGGCTGTACCAGGGAAAGTAAAGGTCCCATGGTACTCTTCATAAGAGATGGTGATCATCCCCAATGTCCTGGTCCCCTTCCCCATCAATAAAAATGGGCCATGTAACCCACCCTCCAGGATGCCACTGGAAACGAGCTGCCACAGGTCAGTATGTTTTCCTGTTCAACAAATAATGTAAAAATAAATGTAGCACACCTTTCCCTCCACCAAGGGGCAGTTTTCTATTACTAGACTCCAGGGAGCCAGAGAGAGCTCTACTGTTGCCAGATGGCTGGATGGGAAGGTGTTAGTGCCAGGATTCATTAGTCAACAGATATCAGGTACAGACTTAAGAACTATCTTGACTCAGAAACTAGGTTTCTAAAGTTTTATTGCACTTATACAAGAGCAGAAGAAAAGTGCAGAATTCAGTGCAGTTGTACAAATTACAAGCAGGTTGACATCTTAAACACTGAGGTGGTCAGGAGAACAGAGGAACAGCCAGGCACTTCGACTTGCGAAAAAGGCTTCATTAGGGAATGCTGTTCACACCTGATACTTAACATATTCTCTAGAAGCAGCATTTGCACTAGAAATTTGTGCTACCTTCAATTAACTTTTCAGTCTTTTTTTTTTATTTATTCTTTTGTGCTCTCTGTCCCGGACGGCCCTCGTTTATGTCAATCCTCCCAACCCCATCACCCTGACTTCTCCCAGGGCTTACCTCTCACCTGGAGACCTCCCCACTTGCTCTTCAATGGCAGGAGTGGCGGGGAATCCCTCTACATCCAGGACAGAGTCCAGAGTCCAGGGGCAGCTGAGTTGTTGGGTGTGGGGCCTGCAGAGGCTGGCAGTCATTCAGCATGACTGGAACTGTTTTTCCAGTTTCTCTCCTTAGGGACATGATGTGAGCTGATGTTAAGGTGTGCACATCGATGTCTGCAATGCCCCCAACCTCTTAGAGCTCTGGCTGTCTTTTCCTTGGCTTCCACCAGGGGCCAGTCCAATGCCAAGCTTCCACCAGGGGCCAGTCCAATGCCAAACTTGTCCCCACCCTCCCCTGGAGGAGGAGGAGAGCAGTCCTTGGGATGCTTGATCCTTCTCCCCCTGGCCAACCCTCACACTCCTGAGGTCGTTCCTGACCCCAGTTCATCGGCACCACAGGCGGCAGCACTGCCACTGCACCTGCTGGCCAGCAATTACATTTTTAATCTATGAATCTTATTCCACATCAAAGGTTTCCATAGTTACTGACCATCTAATTGTCATTACGGTTGTAAAGAGACTGAAATACTAACAAAATTCAATCACTTTTAACCACTCAATAATGAGCTCATTCAGTTTTGAAAAACTGCTGTTATTTACTGTTGAACCAAATCAAGGTCTCACTGGCCCATTGGAAAAAGATGGGGGTGGTGGGAAGAGTTTCAAAATTCAACTGGTTTTCCCTTTGAAAAATATAGTGAAAACTGCTGTTGAGTACTAAGCATTGTGTGCATCAAATGTTAGCAAAGTGAAGGCTGTAACGAAATCTAAATACTTTAAAAACATGATGTATGTACAGGAACATATATATTTCACAACTTACTCAAATACATGCTTGAAAACTGGAACATAATATAGTCTAACACTAACTAAAATACTGGCTTGTGCAAAAGACTGAAGGCAGTGGAAGTTCTAAAGGGAGAGAGAGAGAGAGAGAGAGAAGCAGTATCAGTACAACACAACATTATGATTCATCCAAACATATGCAGCATGTAAGCACTTTTTCAGGTTTTCCACAAAATGAATAACTGCAATTTTTAAAGTAACAAAGTTAAGATGTATTAATAAACCACCCTCTACTATACTCATGTGTAATTTGTTCCTGCTAATGTTTATTTGTGGAGTCTTGGGGTGGTGGTGTTTTCTGTTTGACTGTCATTTTGGTTTTACTGGAGGAAAGCACCTCTCAAATAATTTGTTAGAGAAATGGATTAAGGTCCATTTTTCATTAAGGTTTCCCAATGGAAAGATCTACCTGCTTTCCTTTTGCACAAGTCTCTTAAGCTTGTCCCCTCCTCTCCTCAGCTCTGGGACATGTTCAGTCCCCATGATTCATAGCTGACCTGAGTCCAAATTATGACCAATTTTACTATGGGTTCCTACTGGAATCCTTTAATTCCCCTTTATGATGCGTCTTACATGTTCTTGTACTTCTTCTTTTTAAGGACATATTGTGCATCTAAGGTACATTTTACCACAACTGCACCATAATATTTACACCACAAAGCTTTTCACACAGTCGATAAGTTGTCTAATTTCCACTTTTCTGCAGCATTTACAGGTATTGCAATATCCACACTTCAGCATTCCCCTATGTTGTATATTTAACTAAAAGCCCTATCATTTGCCTGTTTTTTCTGCCCTGAACTTGCTGTGCACAAGTTTCTGATGTAAACAAGTGAAAATAAACCCTAAACCTTGATGACGACATCAAGGGATGGTTTCAAAAATTAGAAAGACTTAACTTCCCAAATTAGCATCACATGCAATATAATAATTTTGGAAATGTACTTGGAGGAAAAGAAAGCTCTGAGAGGCCTCAGGATAATGAAATTATCGGTGGGGGGATTGGAGGATTTTTGCAATAAAAGTGAGGTGGGAGAAGAGTCTCTTTGACTGGTCAGCATGGTTTCTGAAGTGTCTAATATAAGAGGATACTTAAAAATACAGTGAATTAACAGAAATAATAGCAGCTGCCAACGAGGAGTTGAGCACCCACAAATGCAATCCCTCACTTACTGATTTAGATAAATCCCTACTAAACAAAGTAAATGTCAGTTAAACTAAAAAACACCCCCTTCCTCCCAAAATAATTCCACAGATATAATTTAGCAGGAACAAATCACACACCAGTAGAGTGGAAGGTGGTTTATTAATACATCTTGGCCCCCATATTCAAAGTTTTGCATGCCACACAAAGTGCTCCTGTGCTGTGCCTGTTTAGTGCTGGAAACCCATATTCAAAGGACATTGCTGAGTGCACTATTAGTACCAACACACTAGCACAAAGGTATTGTATGCAGCGCCTGGTCTGGAGTGAGGGTCAGTAACCTTCATAACATGCTTGATGCAATGTTCAGCGTGATAGTGCTGCACAAATTGGATTACACAGTCCAGCAGTACAGTGCAATTACTATCTGTAAAAAGGTTGTCATAACCTGGGACAAACCCAAAAGGTGGGGAAGACACTGCAGGCCACACACACCAGGATAGCTCACATGGCAGGACACATCATTTACCTGATGCAGCAGGTCATGGAGAATGAGGAGAGGGCCATTGCCCACCCTTGGCCCAGGTACAAGCCACGGAGTTGCTATGTTGCAAACAGACAATAACATCCATGAGCCACATTTGAAGTCCACAGTGATGACCAGATTGTGCCAGTACAAGCTCAATAGGTCCATGAGATTGTGCCAGCACAGGCTCAATAGGTCCATGAGATTGTGCCAGTACAGGCTCAATAGGTCCATGAGATTGTGCCAGTACAGGCTCAATAGGTCCATGTTCATGCAGCTGTGTGAGTTGCTGCATTATCATCTCCAGACAGACTGCTGGTGCAGCCATGCAATGTCCATAGAGCTCAAGGTGATGGCTACAGGCAAGCTAATGAATAATAATATATATTTATCCTGCAACCAAGCCCTGGTCTGTTTCATGCAGAGTCCATGAGCTGTTTTTTTCTGCTTTGATAAGGTGATGGCTGCACTGTGCTTCCTGGCCACCAGAACATTCCAGACACTGGAGGGGGACACCACCCGTACCTTTCCGTCAGCCACCTTATGACTGTTGAGCATGTTTCTATACACCCTGCTGGCCCATGCTGGGGAGTTCATCATATTACTCAGCATGCCAGCCAAGCAAACAGCAACCATACACCATACACACCTACCATCTGTACTCAGGAGGGCTGTGTATGGGCCAGACAGTATTTCATGAATACCACAAATAGCAGGTTTCCAGAATATTCAGATAGACCTCCTGAATAGTCCACTATTTAGCCAGTATTTGGGAAACACTATTTGGTGTGTGAGATTTCAAAATCTCATAGAGCTTCATTGGCCAATCAGATGTTGCTTTTGGGGCTCACAGTCAGGAATATCATGTGATCTCCTCACTTTGAGTTGATAGAGGACAGGAGACAGTTGTTTTGTGAGAGAACTAGCTATGCTACTTCTGTGACCTATAACTTTCCCAAAAATGTTTTTTTGGGTTTGATTGAGAGGCTTTATTTTGGTCATTTTTATAATCTGATCACCATTTCAGAATGAATTTTCATTTTTATGTCTGTGGGTGGAGCCTATAGCCATTTTGCTTTGAGTTGCTGAAAACGGCCGATCGTGGCACCTTCCGTTGGACTTTTGGAAGTATCTTTCTGAAAGTCCAATGGAGCTTGCAACACTCTGCCACAATTGGCCACTACAGAGTAACAGCCGCACTATTTCGGCTGTTACTTCTGCATTCTGGGACAAGAACTGCGCATGTGCACCTTGTGCGCATGCACAGTTCTACTGGCACAGCCATCTTGCAAATGACATATTGCCGTTCACCGCAACTATGTATACACCAATGCCACATATACACTTGCATCACTGCCACCATCTTAGAGATGGCACTCGTCAGCTCTGGTGACGCTAGCTCTCCGGAGCTTTGAAATCTCACCACAGCCGTATTGACTCAGGCTGGATTTTGTTTATCCTTGAAACTGGGCTCAGTTACAAGGAAAATGAGAAAGTGTGTGTGTGAGACTCTGTGTGTGCTGACAGTCCTCCCCAGCTGCTTTCAGTTTCACAGCACAGCTGAAGCAGTGTGATTTTTTGCAGAAACACATTTCTGTTTTTTTGTATCAGGATTATTTTTGCCAGCAAAGTCAGGATTGACTTTACATTTAGTGAGCAACTGCTACTGGGCTCAGAAACAGTGAGGGGTTAAAGTTTTAGCTTATCGCCTCATCCCTGCTGCTCTGTTTAGTTTTGTCTTCTGAATCCACACAGCCTCAGTGTGATTTTCTTTTGTGAAGCAAATTTGTATTTTTTTGCTGTCTTCTGGTTCTTGGCTTAGTTCACTGTACAACTGAGGTGGGCATCAGCTGGCTTCCCTCTTATCACAGCGCATCTCACCACATACATCTTGTCTGTGTGTGCATTGTATTCCTGTTTTGGAAAGCTGCATCCTGCATGTGCACAGTTGTTTGCAAGCATTTTTCTGTGTTTTAAAAACTGTTGCAGTTTTTCTCACTGGGTCAGGCTTGTCCCATTGAATTGCTGCTGACTGTTGTCTGATTCCTGGCTCAGTTCCCTTTACGACTGAGTGAGTAGAGTGTGGGTTGACTCCTCCCTCCCACAACTCACTGCATATGAGTAGCCTGTACATACGTGTTTTTTCTTTTATGTGAGCCTTCGCTCCCTGTGTGTGCACAGCTGTGCACATGTAATTTTTCTCTAAACTGCTGCAGTATTTCTCTGTGTGTCAGACTTGACTCATTGGGTTCTGTGTGTTATGTGGCATACTGTTCTAATCTTGGTTTAGTGTAATGTATGACTAAGAAGGCGTTGGCTGACTCCACCTCTCTCTCTATTAGCAGCCTGTCTTTATTAGCTGCTACTTGACTGGTGTGGGTATTATTGTGTTTTGCAAGAAACACCAACGTAAACAAAAACACTAATCACAAATACACACTAAATTACAGACCATGGGCCTGATTTTTGAAGTGCTTTGGATTCATGCAAGGGACTTGCATCAAAGAGTTTGATACAAGGGGTGACTTGCGTCAAACATTTCTGCAGTCGCAATTTTGTAAGACAGCCTGCCGCAAACCCTGACACAAAACCCTTGAGCCAAATGCTGCAAGTTAAAGTAGCTCCTTCTGGTCTAATTTTGCACCATTTGGGGAGCCATTTTTACGGGCTTCCGCCAAAACTTTGGTACAATTTGCCCTAAAATGTGGAAAATGTTGCAACTGCACCAAACATTCTAAAATTGGGCACAGTTGCAAAAAAGGCATTTGATGCAGTTGCACCAAACACTGTGGTTGACTCATGGCTGGATGCAAGCCCTGCGTCAACCTCTGAAAATTGGGCCCCGGGTCTCAGCAATCCCATAAACATGCATGGCCCAGCTTCAGCAAGCCGTTTGCACCACTGGCCCAAAGCGATGAGGGAGAGGGTGACAGAAGGCCTGATCACATTCACTGCTCTAAAATATTTTTTCTCCCCTGAGAAGTCTTCAGGATCTTGTGTCAGTAGGACTAGGGGTAGTACTAGTACTAGTATAACCACAACTGCTACTACTACTAGTACTGCATTTGCAGCACCATCATTTTATAAAAGTAGGCGGGCTTTACAGCTGGCATCATCTATCATACAAGAAGAACCCACCCCTGCTACTAGTTGTAGTTCTATTTCCACAACTGCCACCATAGCAGCTACATTGCCCATCAGTGTGCTCCTTCAGAGCACCACCAGTGCCATGATTTCAGCAGCCACAGCAAGTCCTCTGTGTACTAGTGACACCACCACTGCCACAACAATCTGCGCTGTAGTTTGTGCCCCCCACACAGCCACTGTCACCACAAGCTTTGCCTCCATTGTGAGTCCTAATTGTGCTGATGTCACCAGGACTACTGCTGCCACTATTACCACAAGCTGTTCTATAATGCCCATTGCTTCCATTGTGAGTCATGCTTGTAATGCTGTCACCAGGACTACTGCTGCCACTGTTACCACCTTGCCATCTGTGCCTGTGAGCATGGATACTGTGCCTATCTGTGACAATGACCACACCAATTGTGTTGCTAAAATGTACTGCTGCTCAGCCTCATAGGTTTTCTCTTATCATATTTCCTGTAGTGATGTTGAGGACTCAGAGAAGCATTCTTCTGGGTCTGAAGATTTACCAGAGCCACAAGAGATGCTTAATACATCATCTGACAGTGATACCCATCTAAGCAAATTTGGTGACGAGGGAGAATATGCAGCATATCTTAGTGAGACAGGGGAATGTGAAGCTGCCAAACATGCTGCTGGTAGTCATGGCAAGCAAGATGGTCATGGTCACCATCATCCTCCTAAAAAAAAATAAACAATACACAATATCCTTTCAAAGAGTTCTGCTAACTCCAGCAGAAAAAAGAACCTCAAAGTAGTTCTACAGCTACATGTGTTGTGGAGAAAGAACAGGGCACAGTACCCACAGCACCCAGGTCTGATAAAAGGAAAGAGGCACAATGTGGCCATTGTCACCCTGTTGAGGCCATCGCTTCTACTGTCTGTAGGGGGAAAAGTACAGTGTGGCTGTATTTTACTGTTGTGAAAGATGAGGCAACAAAGGCAGTATGTTCTGTTTGCCAGTCTACAATAAGCCATAATAAAAACCTTTTGAATCTTACAACAGCAATGATGAACCATCTCTGAATGAAACATCCCCATGGGCTGCAGTAAACCACAATGGTTCCTCCCCTTCAACAATATATGCATGTCTGCCCCTCTTCTGGTACTGGTACAGTAGATGCACAAAGTATTGAAAGTGATTCTGTTACTGAGACAGACAGTATGTTATCTACTCTATCTACACTACTTATAGTTCGTCCCCATACAGGAGCATCACCCTGTATGCCTTCCTCTGCTGAGCTGATTATTACTCCAACACCCACCCCATGACCTCAAAGTTAAAATCTACATGATCTACCACAGCTTTGACCACATCCATCATGCAAGCCTTTCATGTCCGCACCAAATACCAAGCATCACATCCTTTCTAAGTAAGTATTTTTTCACAGAGAGGGTTGTGGATGCATGGAACGGCCTTCCAGAGGAGGTTGTGGAGTCAAAAACAGTGGTGTAATTCAAGCATGCATGGGACAGTCATAAGGCAATTCTAGGGGTTGGGGGTAGGAAGAAGTAGGCTGCTGGTTAACTAGGATCTGCAGCTTATCCATTAGGCAGGGAAATGGGCAGACTGGGTGGGCCAAGGAGTCCTCATCTGCTGTCAAATTCTATGTTTCTATGTTTCTATGTTACAGCACAGCAGTTCACTAATTTATTGGTGAAATGATGACATTGGATCTGCAGCCATTTTCCATTGTAGAAAGCACAGGTTTCCATAGGCTACTGCAGCATTTGCACATAGGTATAATATACCTTCACTGACAACATTTTCATATAATGTTATCACCAATATTTACTGTGATTTGAGAAAGGCAGATGAGAGACTGCTAGCACAGGCTGTTGGTGGGGTGTTTCTCTGCACAACTGACATACAAATCATGCATATATGTCAATGACAGCTGACTGGTGTGTAGTAGATGTAGTAGTGGCTATTATGAAAAAAGGATCACTGGGCTATAAACCTACTGTGTTTCCTGCAAGAGATGCTGAGCTCATGGACCAAGAGCAGTAATTTGCAGGTAGGGTTTCTGATCACAGACAATGCCACAAATATGATAACAGCATTGAGAGATAGAAATTTTGAGGGGATATGCTGTTTCACTCATACATTCAGTTTTGTGGTGACACAGGCTTTGGCAAACACAGCAGAAGCAGATCAGACAGTCAAAGTTGCCAGAAGCATATGTAGCCACTTCCATCACTCAGTAAAAGCCACAAAATATATGCACCACCTGCAAGAACATCTTCAAATGCCACAGCATCATCTCTTTCAGGATGTACAGACATGGTGGAATTCCACCTACTACATACTGCAAAGACTTCTGGAGCAGAAGTGGACCCAGTGTAGCCTTACCAGTCTCCAAATATTTCCACCAGTCTCCCAGTATTTCCACTCCTGAAAGATGCCACTTACCACTATAGCATCAGCAGTCTCCAAGTACTGCCATCATTTGCCACGTATTTCCACCAGACTCCAAATATTTCCATTGCTGAAATATGTCACTTACCACTGTGGCATCAACAGTCTCCAAGTAGTTCCATCATTCACTAAGTATTTCCATCATTCTTCAAGTATTTCCACTCCTGAAATATGCCAGTTACCACAGTGTCATTGGCAGTCTCCAAGTAGTTCCATCATTCTCCAAGAATTTCCACTCCTGAAATATGCTACTTACAACTGTGGCACCACCAGTATCCAAGTATATCCACACCTGAAGTAAGAGCTAGTGGGCCTGCCACCAGGCTGTACAAGTGCTTCAAGTGCATTCCTGCAATAAGTTGATGATGATAGTGATAACTCACTCTTGCCCCAATCCCTGTTAATACATAAAAATCCCTGGTGGTCTAGCAGACCCCCAATCTGCCCTAATCCCATTTATTAAATAAACAAAAAAAAAACACCACTGATGGTCTAGCAAACCCACCTCCCACAGCCTTATTCCTGTTAATACATAAAACTCTCTGTTGGACAATTGTACCCCAATCAGCCCCCCAATCCCATTTATTAAATATGGAAAACATTCCTACTGGTCCAGCAGACCCCCAAAAGCCATGATCTCCATGTGCTATACACATCTATAACACATTCAACCTGGTGGTCTAGTTGACCCCCCATCCCCCACGCCACAGGCAGTGCACCATGACCCCACTCCCCCCATCCCACTCCAGAGCCGGCACCCGGCACAGCACTCCACTCTCCGCCATGGCCAGGCACCAACTGAGCTGTCAATCAGTGGACTGTATACAGCATGCATGTGTGTGTATGCATGAGGGTGGGGATCCGCTGGACCACCAGAGATGTTTTTTTCTTTTATTTAATACATGGGAAGGTATCTTTTGGCACAAGGTACCACTTGCATCATTCATGTTTGTCACAGGTACAGTACATTGTGCTGTTCTAGGAGCTTTGTGATTTGGGCTTATAGCTTCTGATTTAGTTAGGTTTACCTTATAACCTGATAATGTATTAAATGTATCTATGTTTTCCATTAGTGGTTGCAACCGTTCTGTAATATAATTTTAAAAAATTAAAGTATCATCTGCATATTGTAACACTTTCTATTCTTCTCCTACAAGAATTCCCTTAATATTTTCAAACACCCATATTGCTTGTGCTAATGGCTCCATATATATATATATATATATATATATATATATATATAGAACTGCATTTGTTTTTATCCAAGCTATGGGAGTACTATGTATCATATTTATCCATTTTCTGTATACTGGTCCTATAGTTACCTTTGACAGGGTTTCCATCAAGAACTTCCATGAGACCCTGCCAAATACCTTTTTCACAGCTGTATTTTTAGCACCTGCAACCAAAATCAGATTGAATGCTTTCCTTATAATGTGGTGGAGCCTTCATCCCTCAATGAAACCCATTTGATCCTCATGTATGAAAGCTTTTATAACTTTAGTTAACTATTAGCCAAAAGTTTTGCAAATATATTTTAGTCATTATTCAATAATGAGATTGCCCTATATGATTTACAATCCTCTGGATGTTTCTCAGATTTCAAAATAAGGGATATCAAGGCTTCATCAAAGGACAAAGACATCCCCCACCACTTTAAAAAACAGATTAAATAACTGCATCAAAATTGATGTTAACAATTACTCTAAATTATTCATAAAATTATTTTATTATCCCATCTGGACCTGGAGATTTAAGATTTTTAATGCCCTTATTGTTTCAGTCACTTCAGTTTTCCCAGATGTCCCTATCCAACTCAATTCTTTGCACTTCTGAAATTTTTGGGAGTTTTAGTGTTTCTAAAAATTACCTAATTTCTTATTCGTTAAGACTACTATATGCAGTAGATAGTGCTGAATGAAAATGTTCAAATATTTTATTAACTTGTCTCTGCTCAGAGTGTATTACTCATGTCTTACTTTTAATGTGGTCTATTGCACCCATAGATTTCTCTACTCTTAAGTGTAGTGCTAATAGTTTATCATATGTCTCCCCTGTAAAATAATATTTAGACCTTAACCACAGCAATGCTGACTGATCTTATCTTGCAGTTGTTTTATTGCATTCATTTTGTAATTTCAATAATGAATTTAAATCTACTTCATCCCCTGACTGCACAAATTGGGTCTGTGCTTATGTGAGGCAGTATAGTACAGTGGTTTAAGACTCTGAGCTGCAAATCTGGAGACCTGGGTTTGAATCCCACAGCCCCCACTTGCATACTGTGTGACCCTGAGCAAGTCATTTAACTTCTCTGTGCCACCAGGTCACACCTGTAAACAAGCGTTCAGCTTAGTGTGCCACTCCTGGTTAAACAAATTAAATAAAAAATGGCTTTCTTTCTCCATAAGATCATTGTGCATTCTCTTTTTAAAAACTATATACTATGTATGGGTTGCTTCTCTAATTACCACCTTAAGCGCATCCCAATAATAATTAATATTCTTTGCAAGAAACCATGTTAATGCATCAGTTAGGGTTCAGGATAAATTGAAAAAAGTAGGGAAATATGAGGTTAGGTTTTCCAACCCTGAAACCCCTGCCCCACCCCTAAAGAGAATGAGGGGTGGAGTCTCCCTTTGGGGTTGTCAACCCTAATACTCACCCCATTGCAGTAACAGAAAAACTAAGATGTGTTGGAAACAGGTGTGTATGTTTCATGAGTGAATACTATGGGGCAAGCATTAAGGTTGACAACCCCAAGGGTGACTTCACCCCTCATTCATTTCAAGGGTGAGGCAGGAGTTTTATGGTTGGAAACCTTAACATCATATTTCCCCACTTTTGTCATGTTATCCTGAACCCTAACTGATTCATTAATATAGTTTTTTGTAAAGAATTCCATTACTTTTTGAGATAGTATAATCATAGCCTTATTTGCCTGTGGGAGCCCAGGGTCTGGAGGGCCCTGTGCTCCCAGCCATCTATACTTTTTGAGATAAAGTAATCATATCCTTATTTGCCTGTGGGAATGCAGGGCCCTTTGGGGCCTGTGGACCCATGCCTCCATAGATGTGTATATGTATGTAGCTGTGGAGGGCCCTGTGCTTCAATTTATAGAACAACAGTGACCAAATTGCCAGCACAGCCATCTTACTACTCCACCTCATACACCTGGTACAGAAAATGTTTGAATCCCCACCAAAATATAATTCTATGCAACTACAATGCCACTCTGTGCCACAGGTGCAAAAACACATTTGAGCCAGAAGTCAAAAAATGACAGCTACATGAGGTGAAGGCTATGTTGAAAATTTGGCATCAAAATATTTAACATTTCCAAAGTCATGAGTGTGTCTAGCAAAATTGCAATGGATGGGCATAACTTTGCCATTTTTAAATATTCTGACCCCAAATTTTCAACATAGTCTTTTTATGACTCCACCTCATGAACAAGGATAGGAAAAATCTTCAAATCCTGCCTAAAAGGTGAATTCACCAACCAACCCTAAAATCACCTTTGGGGCAGGAGTTGCATAATGTCAGTCATGTTGTTCATGAGGTGGGGTCCCCAAAAAGCCATTTTTAAAAAGTTGGGTCACAATGTTAAAAAATGGCTGAGTTATGCATAAATGTTGAAACTCTCACTGAAATACATTGAACATCATTTACCTAAGTTTCTCATATTGCAGTCACTAGTTCCAGCAGCAAGATGTGTCTCCAACTAGAGAGTGGATCTCGAACCTGGGACCTGTTCAGGTGAATGAAGGTGTGTGGGGATGTACTGGGCTTGTGAGGTTGTGGGTGCTGAGCATAAGGTGGGGTGGGGGGGCTGACTGGCAAGGGACCATTTTCTCTTTTTTTTTTTGCAGGCTAAAAGAAAAAAAGCATTGGGGATAGCAGTCAGAGTATGGGGAAGGGGGAAGGGTCCACTGAACTACCAGGGAATATATTTTTGACATGGGGATGGCAAACAAAGAATGGGGGAGAGACACTTGGGCTACTGGGGATCTAATTTTGACTTGGGGACACAATTGGAGATTGGAAGGGACCACTGGACTACCAGGGATTATAATTTTTTATGTGGCTCAGCAATGACAGAATGGTGGAGGGGGGGAGGGACCACTAGACTACCAGGGAATATAATTTGAACTACGGGGATAGCAATTGAAGAATGAGGGAGCGGGGAGGAACCACTAGACGATGAGAGATACATTATTATATCTTCAGGGAATGGAAGTGGGTGGTTGGGGGTGCCATTAGACACCAGGGATCTATGACATTTTGAACTGTCATGGAACTTTACGTTTCACATTCTTTTCAGTTTGAACAGTAAAGTTTGATCTGTAAAGAACTACGAATGGTTATTTTTGGATCAACTGATCCCTAAACTAAGCAAGTGATGGGCAATATGATTCTCACCCCGAAAAGACATACTTGTCATCACAACTTTTGATTAATAATATAATAATGGAATTAAGCATGTGACTGAGACCTAAATACAGGTTTTGATCATTCCTTACCAAGCAACATTTCTTTAGAAATTAATTTTTACAATGGAAAAAAATACAAGATGGTGGACAGCACAAACAGCATTTCTCCGAACACAAACAGTAAATCTTTAACAATTAACATTTCAATCAGTTTTCATTTACCTACCTGTCTAGCGACTATCATAAAAAAATGTTATAATTCAAAAATGGTGAGATATCTACTCACCACACTATCCAAAGGTACACCTTTGGCAGAGACCCCATCATCCCCAGAAATTTAAAGAAACAATTTCATTCCATCTGGGCTGTAGATGAGGGCAAAATGTCCCATGTTAATCAATGAAAAGAAAAATTATTTTTCTGATTTTGCCACTCCATATCTCAAAAACCATACAAGATGCCCTTATGAAACCTTCCCAATCTTGAGACACTGGTAGAATGACCGTGCATGCCATATTGTGGTCTATGTTGTCAAAACTGCCGAAGTTATTAAGGTACACAATTCTGAATTTAGCATAGAAGTGCTAGCCCTAAATATAGGGGTGCTACCACACTCCTATAATAATATTAGTTTTTTTCGGTTTGTTATTATGTATATAGTCCTTAATTGTTTTGCTAATTAAATTGTAATATCTGCCAGCCCACTGGCATAGTGGTGGAGTCACTGCTCACAGTGCCAGCGACCTGGGTTTGGGAACCAACCCAGGAAGCTGGAGGGTCAGCATGGGAGAGATGGATTGAGTGGTAGTTGTATGCTCTCTATCTCCAGGGAGGGAGGGAGGGGGATCCCATAACTCTTGGTGTAGTGCCCCTGGGTGATTACTGGTGTGGTTTGCCAGGGGTGGTGAGGTTGCAGTCGGGATGTGTGTGGATGCTGGGCGGTATTCTACCATGGCTTCATTGCATGCCACACCTCCTGTTCAGTGAAAAATACCTCTAAAAAATAAGCACAGCTCCAACTGGTCTCTGAGCAGCCACCTCCTTATGGCCCACCCATTGAGGCGGATGTGTTGGGGATGTAGCTGGCCACACTTTGCTCCTGCTTGGGGGGTAAACTGCGGCTCCATGGGAGTGGGTAGGTGGCAATGGGCTGGAAGGCCAGCCAGAGATGAAGGGGGTTTGGGCATTACAAATATAAATAAATAAAAAATGTAGTATCTAAGGTCCATAAGCAGGAAGCCCTCCATCCTCCATACATAGTCTCTCTCCAGCAGTTCCCTTCTTTTAATAGAAAACAAAAAAGGTGTGTGTTCAGAGATATTGTTATTCCAATATTCCAGCATTGAGACTTTATGTATAGCAGATGTCAATACAAGACAATTATCTATTCTTGAAAAGTATCTATGGGCCCTAGGAAAAAAAGAATACTTTTAAACATCTGAAAAATGATATTGAAATATATATTTTAGATTAAAATTGTGACAGAAGAGATTTGAGATTACCCACAGCTCTAGTTTTAATTTCTTTTGATTCAATCAATCTGTTAATATGACACAGTCAAATCAATGTTTTCTGTCACTAGAGAAGGAAACTTTGCCATATTTAGAAATAAATTTGTAAAAAAAGTTTTATCATCAAAGTTGGGGGAATATACAGAAACCAAAGTATAAAGTTGTCCTTTTTCTTTCATTTTTATTATAATATATCTATCCCTCACATCTATGTATTTGTAAATTATTTTTCCTGCATAGTTCCTTTTAAATATTATTGCAGTCCCTCTAGCATCCATTTTAAAAGCTGCAAGTACTCCCCATTGCTGAAATAAGTTTGAAAAATATTTAGTCTTTCTCTGAAAAGTGGGTTTCCTGTAGAAGCATACATTCCACTTGATATCTGTTAGCATAATTAACTATTTTTCACATCTTTATCCCTTGTTCCCTGCACATTTCTGGTCATATATCTGATATGGTTAGACATATAACACAACTGAAATGTATTATAAGGGGTGAAAAAGACAATGCATTTTGGCCCTTCACTACCTCTGGCCACTTTACACATATTGCAAATATTCACTCTACAAAGTCAACAACCAGACTTTCACTTGCATATATGCAACATAATTATTTGTCAACTGAGCACTAAAGACCTTCCTTTTTTTACATATTTTAGTACCCCTGTCCTAATTCCCTCCAACTCCCCTCCTAATATCCCTCATCCTTCCTCCTCACATTTATTTACCTATCCACTCTCAAAATGTAAGATATGCTTACAAGATGTGCTGGGGGACCTAATTGTTCAGCACACTCCAGGGTCTGGACTTAACTTTTCCCTTTCCATGGACTAACTGTATGTATTATTTGAGTGCTGACTTATTTATCCAGATCTTCAAGATATACAGTAAAAAAAATATATATATATATATATATTTTTTTTTTTAATTTAATTTTTGTCTTTAGTAACCAGGTAAGACCCACTTGGCACAAGTGCCTGTTTCAAGGGGTGACCTGGGAGCACTGGGTGGTTAAGTGTCTTGCTCACAGTCACACAGTATGCTAGTGGAGGTTGTGAGACTCAGACTCAGGTCTGGTCTGCTGGATGTTTCAAGCTCGTTCACACCTCATTCCTTTAACCTCTAGGCTATACTGCCAGCCATATATATACACACTACCGGTCAAAAGTTTTAGAACACCCCCATTTTACCAGTTTTTATTGAAATTTACGCAGGTTAATGTCTCAATGTACTCTGAAATTAAAGCATAGAACAAATAAACAATTGGAGATAAAAAAGAAATCATAGAATCATTTTGTTTAACAAAATTTAATCTAAATTTTTGACTCATCATAGTAGCCACCTTTTGCAGATATACTGTAACTGCCGAACACACTCGTGGCATTCTTCCTACAATGGACATCAAATATTGTTCGGGAAGTTCTTCCCAACACTGTTGCAGAAGTTCCCATGAATGTGTTGCACTTGCAGGTTGCTTTGCTTTCACCCTTCTGTCCAGTTCATCCCAAACCAGCTCGATGGGGTTTAAGTCTGGAGACTGTGCTGGCCATTCCATGATTTGAAGCCTACCGTCTTGTTCTTTTCCTCGAAGGTAGTTCTGACATAGCCTGGAGGTATGTTTTGGGTCATTATCTTGCTGTAGGATGAACCCCTGACAAACTAGGCATAGACCAGAGGGTATTGCATGGTGCTGCAAAATGCTGTGGTAGCCCTCTTGGTTCAGGGTGCCAGTCACTCTGTGCTGTTGTCCTGTGAGCTGCCTATCACGCAAGCTGTTGACTCTCAGAAACTTGTCTTCTGATTCTGTTGTGACTTTGGGTCTGCCAGACCTCTTCCTGTCAGAGTTTCCTCCAGTTTCCAAGTGCCTTTTGATGGTGTAGGAAACTGTACTCACTGACACCTTGACTTTCTTTGCAGTTTCTCTAAAGCAGTTTTTGCTAACGTAAACTTTTTTTTAACCTCTAGCAGTTTACCGCTTACCTTTGTACCATTTCAGGTTATTCACTGGACTGGAATTGCTTAAATTTCAATAAAACTTGGAAAAATGGGGGTGTTCTAAAACTTTTGACCGGTAGTGTATATATATACACACTGCAAACAACTGTGTTAATGCATCAGTTAGGGTTCAAGATATAGGTTTTCAACCCTAATATCCCACCACCACCCTGGAGGCAGTGAATCAGGTGTGCCATGGGGTTGTCAGACCTAATGCTCACATCATTTTCATTCAGTGTACACATCTAAGCACTTTTAGTGATGAAATGGGGTGAGCATTAGGTTTGACTGCCCCATGGGGCATGGGGCCATAATGTCATAGACAAACCCACACAAAAAAAGAATGGCGCAGACACAATGGCGTGCACTCTAACAGCATCAGGACAAAATGCCAAATGAAACAACAAAACTGCACACTGTTAAAAACACAGCAACTGCCTTTCTTTTTGCCGGGGCTTCACCCTCAGCACCCCCTGATATGGGGTCTTCACCCTCCAACACCAGTCAGACTTATTACAATCAACTCTGGGGGTCATGGACATTGGGGAACAAAGAAAAATCAGACTGGGGAAAATGTTGTTTAAAAAAAAAAGCCACATTACAGTGGAACCTAGGGAGAACAAATCTGCAGCCCCAGGTCCCCGAAGCTGCCAGGGACAGGTGCTCTAGCCACTCCACCATTGGAGCAGCTCAGCCAGCCAGCACTCTGGCAGTGTCCTTCATGTTCCCTCATGGCAGCCTATAGTGACAGAGGTAGTTCTTACTGCATGCAAAACAACCACTGTCACTGCAGAACCATTGGCGCTTCCTACAGTGTGGTATTCCATGCATGGTTATGTCCACACTATATTGACCCAGTACCACCCATGGCACATCTAATTTGTTGCCTCCAGGGTGGTGGTGGGGTGTTAGAGTTGAAAACCCTAATGTCATATTTCTCTACTTTTGTGTTTTATCCTGAACCCTAACTGATGCATTAACACAGTTTTTTTTGCAATGAATAGATATAACATCACTATTCCAGGCACCCGCTGATCAATCAGGAAGCAGAACATTTCCTTGCCATTGTATGATATATATTACACTGCCACGGTAGTGTAGCTATAGTTAGGGTTGCTCAGCCACTTCTATGTTAAACCAAAAATGTTGCACTTTAATAACTTTGCAACTGTGTGATGGATTTGCCTGACATTTTGCATGTGTTGTATGGTGTGATAGATCTCCAGATCTGGCAAGTTGAGTTATAGTCAGATGTGCAGTTGCGGAGTTGCGGAGCACCACAAAAATGTTAAAAAATTTACTTTTTGCCAATTTCTTTGCATGGGGCTACAGCCCAAATGGTTTGCCCATCTCATCTGAAATTCTCTGAGAATATGCAGTCTGGGTCATTGATGTGCCCTTTGAAGATTTGGTGGGAAAATATTAATCCATTCAAAAGTTATTCACATTTTACTTTTCACATTATAGTCAATAGGAAAAAAATATATGAGCCTCTCAAAAACTGCTGCCACTACATTTTGCTGTAGCAAATGCCCTCTGTAGTGTCATGCTGCCACCATCTTGTTTTCAGTTAGCAGCAGAGAAAAACAGCTGTAGTTTAAATTTTACTGCCCGTAGGTGAACACTGACAGTTGTGTTTACCGTATTGGGGCATGAGGAACACAATGTAGCTTTTATTTTGACATAAAAAAACAGAAATGCCTTTTTAGTGATTGGGCTCCCAGTACAGTCACAAATTGTGACACTTTCACACCTGTTCTTTCACAAATTTTGCAAAAGTGTTGCAATTTGCGACATTACTACCTCAAAAATTCCCATTTCTTTCCCACCTCACTGGAATTAAATGGTTGGGGCTTTTGGACTGACATTTGCAGGGTGGCAAGCTCTTTCCCCACAGATGTGTCTTTTGTTGGTTTGGTGAAAAAATGTACACCAGTTACATGGTTACAGCATTCTGATGTTGAGAAATTTCCCATAGGATAACATTGCGGCACCCATGGCAACCTTTCGGCATCTGTATCCCGAAAATGATTCAAGATATGGATTTTTCACTATTAGCAGCTTAGTCCACCTAATCTTTAAGTGGACTAAGCCTGCATGGGGTTTCAAGTCATGATTACAATTGCAGTGGAATACGTTTCATAGTTGCTACGGTTGCTGAGATATTGCCAAATTAGTGTTACAAGGGTTCCTTTTCATGACTCTAGGGCTGCTGTATGTCTCTGTACTTATGTGTAAGTGGGAGCACAGGGCACAGAGGGCTCACGCTCCCACATATGCATACCGTTATGCAAAAATGGGCCCTGCACTCCTACAACCACATACCAATTAGCAGTTACATTACACTTTCTCAAAAAGAAGGGACATTTATAGAAAAAAACTGTTAATGCATCAGTTAGGGTTTATAGCACAGTGGCAAAAGTTTGGAAATTTGATGTTAGGATTCCCACCCCATCACCCCCACCACTACCCCCACCCTCCACACACACCAACAGACATCGGGGTGTGACATGGGGTCATCAGACCTAACTCTCATCCCATTGTCCTATACTGTACCATGTCAGCTTGTTTACATATGGAATGGGGTGAGACTTAGGCCTGATGAACCCATGGCACACCCCAATGCCTCTTGGTGTGTGGAGGGTAAGGGGTGATAGAGATGGGAACCCTAACATTGAATTTCCAAACTTATGTCAGTGTGCTATCAACCCTATCTGATGCATTAATGGAGTTTTTTTGCAATGAATATATATATATATATATATAGTATATATATATGTCGGCGAGAGAGAGAGATAGATAGATAGATAGATAGATAGATAGATAGATAGACAGACAGACAGACAGACAGACAGACAGACAGACAGGCAGAGATAGATAGATAGATAGACAGACAGACAGACAGATAAATATTATAGTGGCACAGTAGCACCACTATAGTTAGGGTTGAGCAGGGGTTCCTATGTTAAACCTGTCAATTTGCACTTTAATATCTTTGCAACTGTTCAACAGACCTGCATTAAATTTAGCATGCATGGTCTCCTGGGGTAGATCTCTTGATGTGGACTGTTCTGGTTTTTTTTTTTCAGTAGGATGTGCAAACTCCGAGATGCAGATAAAGGAAAAACCTTAAAATTCACCATGTTTTGCTGTTTTTTGGCAGCACCTTGTGCCCAGACAGTTTGGAATTTTGGTCTGAAATGTTCAGGGTAAAAAGAGCTTGTGTCACAGAAGTGCCTTTTTTTGTTTAGTGAAAAAATATTACTGCATTCCAAAGTTTTTTTTTTTCAGTTTAATGTACTTTTTTAAATATTTATACAATACATTATCTATACAATAAACAACTCAAACATACAACATATAATATAAATAACACCACCATAACGCTAACAACCAACAATAACAAAAACAGCAAAAAGCCCTCCTACACACACACAAAAAAAAATAAACCCACAACATTTCCCCCAAAAATCTCTACCCTCCCCCAAAAAAGAAAACACCCAGTGGACATGAACCATAAGTGGCTAGTAGACATGAAGAAGAAATATGCATCATTCGTAACAGCATACAAAAAAGGTTTCAGACAAAAGCTAAGAGAGTTATGCAAGTGCTCTTTGTTTCCATTTGGGCAACGGGTGAATACTTTTGGACTTGATTTAACTTTATCACCAGTTGTGGCTATCTTGCTCCTAATTTCTATTATTCATGAGATAATGGGCTAGATATTCAGACTGCGCCAGGCTGTGGTGCAAGCCTGGGCACAGAGCAACTTGGCTGTGCAAGGGCATTGACAGGGTGATACTCAACGGAGCTGCGCCATGGCACAGCATAGTTGAATATCAAACCCTGGCCACCCGCAGTGCACATGGTGCAGTGGCACTGCACCAGCGCAAGTGGTCAGAGTGGAGCAGGGGGATGCACTAGCACAAATTCAGTTGTGCTAGGTGCAACAACCACGATATTCAAAAGTGCACATGCAAATAGAGCCGTAATGCATGCAAGGTGCAAATGGGGCCATTTGCATGTCATTATGGCTCCATTTGCTTGCAGGTGCACTGATCCCCGGTGACTTGCACCTGGCGCCCTGCCAGGCTGCAGCCATCGGGGACCGATGCATCCTGCACATCGCGGCAAAGCACCCCACTGCCCGATCGCGGGCATATGTAGAATATTAGAATTGTCCTATATCCCTGGTGGTCCAGTGGGCCGCCTGCAGCCTGATCGTGGGCATAGGTCTGTTTAAACCGTTAACACTATCCCCGGTGGTCCAGTGGACCACTTGCAGCCTGATCATGGGCATACGTCTGTTTACAACATGTAACACTATCCCTGGTGGTCCAGTGGACCACTTGCAACCAATCACGGCCATATGTTGAGAATTATAAATGTCCCATATCCCTGGTGGTCCAGTGGACCTAGGGGTCACACTGGATCCATCTCTTAACTTCTCTCTGCATGTCAAAGCTGTCTGCAAATCAGTCAATGATAAAAGTGGACTGGCTTACCTAGTCTGTCAGTTTCTGACTCTTGCCACCAGGATTTGTGTCACCCAAGGCCTTCTCCTCCCTGGAATCTGATACTCTCTGCCTGTCTTTCCTATGGCACAGGCAAACATTTGCAAATGTGTGACATTTCCTACAACAATATCTGTAGATTTGTGCTATCTGCTCCTCATCTTAAGCACCACTGTACTCTCTATGCAGACCTCCACTGGTTGTGTCCTTCCTCACTTCAGGCTTATTCATTAGGTTGTCTGACTGACAACATTATTCATTCTTCTATCCCCTCCACACTTGCTGCTATGCTCACCCCCATTGACTGCCCTTGTTCCCTCTGTTCCATGTCTTCAGCTATGCTATCTGTCCCAAAATGCTCTACCAGGATAGGTGAACTTGTCTTCTCCTTCTATGCCCCCACATTTTGGAACTCTCTCTCACCTGATCTTAGGCACTCCAAATCCTTCCCCACTTTCAAGAAAGGCCTCTCCAATTACCTCACCTCCCTTGACATTTGCAAATGTCCCTAGTTTCATGAGTCATGCAAATCTACCATTGTCCTGCACTTAAACTTCCCTGAGGCCTCTTGATTCCTCCCATCCCCACTCTTCCTCAGCTGCAGCTACGCACTTTGTTCCCTGTCTGTGCCTGGGAATTTTCTCCTTGCTGACTTACCAACAGCACTGTCATGTTTTGTACATTATTAACCGTAAATTGTGCCTTTTGTCTGTTTTGTTCCTATTATAATGTGTGATATATACCTTCTCTATGTACTATGTAACTTGCACCTCTGTATAACTGTTTAGAATCTCCAGTATTACAACACTGTATATGTATTTGTTTTTACCTGTTCCTTGATTTGTACTCTCCTGGGTCATGCCTGAAAATAGGCAGTTCTGTCTAGTGCACTTACCCAGTTACCAAAATCAAATAAATAAATAAATATATTTATAAATATCAGGCTAAATTTTTGACCAAAAAGAGTTTGATTGGTTTAGATCTAAGACATTTTAAGTTGGCCCAGTGGTGCAGAGGGTTGAGGTGCTGGACGCCACACCTCGCGCCACGCCGGCAACCCGGGTTCAGGAATGAGCCTGGATTGCCAGGGGTCAGCAGTGGAGGAGAAGGATTGAGCATCCAAAGGATTGCTCTTCTTCCTCGGGGGGGTTCAGAGATGATGCTCAGCACCGCAGTGACCGCTGGTGGAGACAGGAGGTACCACAAAGCTACAGTGCTCAAGAAGAGGGTTGCGGAGTCATGGCAAGATGTTCTCTGGTGTCATTGCACATCAGGGCCCTGTTGGTGGAGGGAGGGGGAGGGCATAACAAAAATAGTAAAAAAAAAACACTCCCGGAGATAGGCGAAGGCACCACCCTACAGCCATACTCCATTGGCCGAGCCCATCCAGCTCCTGGGCAGAGCCCAGCCTGACCCAAATTTGTAGATAGAGTGCCCTGGGAGGATAGGGTGGCCCCACCTCGGGAGGGCTCAGAGCCAAGGGGATAGCTGGGCTGGTGCCAGGTTGCTGGTGAGTTTGAGGCCCGGAGGTAGAGCTGGAGGTAAGCAGATGCCTGAGAGAGTTCTTCAGGGTTAAAGCAGAGCTAGAAATAGAGTTAAAAAAAAGATCAAAGACATTTTTCCAGTAAATAGCCACAGGGGAGGTATTGTCCCCAAGAAAACTGATTGATATTTTTGTAGAGCTGTGAGGTAGTATGGGATTGCTGGGTAAGAGTAGTCAGAGTATTAAAAAGTGAACCAATGTCATTGGACCAGGGAGGGTGACCTAGAAACTGTAATACAGAGTGTCAGAGTTGCAAGTATTTAAAAAGAGATGCAGGTGAAGACCGAAACTTCCAAAGGTATAATGGTATTGTTGATGAGCAAATCTGCTAGGGAATGGATCTGAATACTTGGCCAGTGTTGAGCATTCAATGGCTTTTGTGCGATACATCAATTAGAATTGCTAAATTTGAGAAACATCTTTAAGATTTACCAAGTTATGATATCTACAAAGCTGACCATGTACCAGAATAGACCAAGCTATAGGGGTACCCAATAAGGCATTAAGCAGTTTAGAAAGGGGAATATAAAGCAGAAAGGAGGGAGAGAGATTATGTTGAACACAAAGCTCCCGTTCGATAGATAACCATGTTATTCCAATAGAAATATTTATTGGCATGAAGAGCAAAACAGTATCTTTGAAAATGTATGAGAGACATACCCACCTAAATTCCTGGGTCTTACCAACTTAGAATAAGTCCTCTGGGGGGGGAGGTGACAGTAAGATATGTAACTTTTGAAAAAATTAATTAGGGTGGAAAATTTTTACCATACCTAATGGATAGAGTAAACCTGGTAAAATGTTAATTTTTATAATATTGACTCTTCCCCCACAATGTCAATAGTAAATATTTCCACTGTTACAAATCCTGCTCAATCTGTTGAAGGAGAGAGTCAAGATTTAGGGATTTTAAAAGACTAGTGTCCTTAGTGATGTAAACATCCAAATACTTAAAGGAAATAGAAGCCCACTAAATATTGAATTCAGAGAAAGCATGCTTAAGAAGATGGGGCAAAAGTGGGTATACCACCAGTTTTATGTAAATTTAATTTATAACTGGAAAATGTACCAAAGGAATGAATGAAATGAAGCACCACAGAAACAGAAGCCAAGGGTTGAGAAAGGCGCAGCAAGCTATCATCTGCAAGCACTTCAATTTATCAATTCCGATTCCCCAGTCCGATACTCATAACATTAAGAGATAAAATAATTTTACATGCTAGAGGTTCTATATAAAGGTTAAACAAATAAGGTGAAAGGGGGCAGCCTTGTCGAGTGCCACGTGACAAAGGAAATGAAGTAGGAAGGATCCCATTACAAAAGATCTTAGCAGTAGGATGGTACTATAAAATATGCAGGCATTTAATGTAAGACTTAGGAATACCATACAGTGGTAAAACCAAAAATAAATAGGACCAGGAAATTCTATCAAATGCTTTTTCAGTGTGCAGGGAGACAAGAACAGCATCTGAACCCCACTCTCCAGATGTCAAAAGCAAATGAAAGTGCTTTCTAAGATGATCACTAACCAGCCTACCTTCCAAAAACCCAATTTGTCCTGGGTCTATTAATCTAGAACAGACCTGTCATAAACAGGCAGCCAGAATCTTTGCAAAATTTTCAGGTCAGCATTTAGAAGGGATATTGGTCTGTAGCTGTCCAGGTAGGAGGGGTCTTTCCCCAGTTTGGGAATTAGTACACTTCTAGCTTCTAGTTAAAAAGTATCACTTAAATTATGATCATGCATATAGTTAAATAAACAATTTAAAACAGGTTCAAGATCATCCCAAAATATAAAAATGTGAGGGGAATCCATCCAGTCCTGGGGCTTTATCTGATGCCAGAGAAGAAATAGCAGCCCTAACTTTATCCTTCCAAATGGGAGCAGATAACAGTTCCTTTTGGGGCTCCAAAAGTCGTGGTAAAGTGATGTCCCTCAAAAACTGGTTCATAACTGATTCAGTTTTGTGGAATAACATTGGTGCAGAGAATAGAGAAGAAAAATAATATCTAAAAATAGCAGCTTTTTTTTACGGGACTCAGTAATCAAGGCAGAGGAGAAAGATTCCTGTAAAGAGGGGACCCAACAGGAAGCTTGCTGTTCTCTAAGACATAGAGCCAACAGTTTACTGTATTTTTCACTCTGGCCTATATAAATAGCCTTTGTTTTTATAATGGCTCTTTCAGCTTTATCCAGCAAAATTGTGGCACATTGGGCACACAGCTGGGAAAGCCAAATTCTGTCAGTGTTGGATGAATAAGAGGATAGCCGTTCTTCCAGAATATTACTATCCTTCAGATGACTGTGTATTGGGGAATCCTGAGATTTCTTATGGAAGAAAACTAAATGAATCAATTCTACTTGCCAGTTACATTTTAAAGAGCTCCAGATCATATCGATGGTGGGGCAGAAGAAGACATTTTCTTAAATTGAATATTGCAAGAATGTTCGAAAGTGATCCACAAGATTTGTTACCCACAAAAGTTGAGTGTTTAACAACCAAGTATGGTTTTTGTCACACTTAATAAATATGTCCAAAACAAGTAAAACTAGGGCATGGTCCGAGATAACAGTTGTTTCAATGGTACTTGCATAAAGGGTCCACAATAATGAAGAACTAATAAAAGATGATCAATTCATGATTGAGATCTATGGGGAAGAGAAAAAAAGGTATAAGTATAATCAGCTGGGTGAAGGGCTCTCCAAGGGTCTACAATTCCCAGCTGGTCAGCAAATTCCCTCAAAGCATGTTGTGCCAGAGAAATCCCTACAATAGGGCTATATGTATAATCCAGCTTATTATTAAACACCAGATTACAACCCCCTCCATTTCATCAGCAAGTGAAGAAAAGGGGCTAATGCAGTAGCCAGGGTGTAGAAGAATGAAGGAGTGTCTGCATTAGGACCGTAGACAGACCCCAAGAGCACACCCGCATCTCCCAGTCAGCCGTGAACAAATATCAGACCTTGGGATCACCCACTTCATTTAAAAAAACAAAGCAGATTCACCTACAAAGCTATAACAAAAATAAGTCCCCTCTGTTGAGTACTACTGCCCAAACCAAAGACCTTCTCCACCCAATCCCTCCTAAAAAGGTTGATCTGTTGGGCAGGTATCTGGGTCTCCTGGAGACAAGCAATATACACCTTAAACTTTTTCAAATGTTTAAAAATACAATAACTTTTAGGTTGAGACTGTCCACCCTTAATATTCCAAGTCACTATCTTCCAAGGGTCAGACATAAAAAATAAGTATAAAGCAGAAGGTAAGAAAAAAGTGCCACAGTAGGTAAAGAAAGAAGTAACTGTGTCCACTCACATTCCCCCCTTCCATTTCCCTACAAAACAAAAAATTCCAGCTAGAACCAACAACCATCTCAAGCCATAGAAAACATGAATCATAAAAAAACAGACTCTGGGACCAGAAAAGCCCTCTCCTGTCTTCATGATCTGTGACTGACTGAAGGATGGAGAGCTCTCAATGGCCCACAGTAAAAATGAAACAAATCATATAAAGATACATATCCCCTTTCCCAAATGACCCCTCCCCAAACAAATTGGAGTAAAATAATAATATATGTTTAAAACAATGACAGGCACCCTTAAGGTGATACACAGAGGAGGGGGCAGGTGATGGTATGAGTGTGCACCAGAAGAAAACAGTGAGGATTAACACTATCTCATGTGGATGGGAGGTCACATAAGTTAAAGCTAATAATATCAAACATCTGCAGCAGAGTTATAACAACATAAAGATACTGAGAAAAAAAATCACTGGAATCCATACACAAAGAGGAAATAATCAAAAAACAGAGGAAGGGCAGTACCTTCAGTAACAGATGGGGTTAATACCTGAACCAAAATAATAACAATGGCAATGCGATAAGGCACAAAAGTAGAGGCTAGCAATAAATTAACAAAAGTCAAAGCCAAACATAGAAACAAGACTTTGCACTTGGCCTAAAATAAAAACCTTAAGTGCATATGGAAGAACCCCCCCCAGCCAAATAAAAACCTAGGAAAGATCAAGAGAAAAAGGAATTAGTAATGGTGCTCATCTGACCGTCACCCACACCATCCTCTCACAATTCCTTATCCTTGCCCCTCTCTTCCCTCCTTGAAGTTGCAAATAATAAAGCTTGAAGAAAACTAACACTGAAGTCTGATCCCATTACTATGTCACTGTAAGAAATGATACAATTCCCAACTTGAAAAAAAAAAAATTATACTGATACTGTATGTGATAAAAAGATCTGGAAGCACTGGGTAGGAACAATATAGTACATCTTGCTCAGTAACACCCTCCAAAAATAGATTGCTATACACATTATATTAAATAACAGCCCCTTATAATACTCAAGAACTATATAATAATATTGCTTGAAGAAGGGATCGAATGACAACTGTGGTAGCAGAACATTATTAGTGAGTTGTCTGAGTCAACAATAAAAGTCACGATCATCGGCAATGTAAAAATTCAACTTCTTGTTCACACAAACTTGCAACCCAAAGATGAACATAATCTAAGAAATTATACCAGTACAAAAAAAGGTGTAAGAAGAAGGTGGAAGGGAGAGTGCGAGAAACTAAGAACTTAGAAAATGGGAGTACTATGAAATGAAAGGAGGAAGATTCAAGAAAAGGAACAGCTAAAAACATAGAAGGCAATGAAGAAAAAAACAATGAGCTGAATAGAGTAAAATATAAAGAAGGGGGAAATAGAATGAATTGAGAAATAAAAAAAAAAAAGAAGGACTGGGACATGGTAAAACCAGAAACGTAAGACAAAAAAATAGGAAAATAGGATAGAAGACCAGTGAGCTGACAAAATGATAAACAAAACAAAACAAAAAAAAACAAAGAAAGAAGATGGAGCACAGAAAAAGATAAGTAAGTTGCTATCCAAGATCAACAGTAATTATTGAAAGCAAGCTTGGCTCTTAAGCTCCAACCTTGCAAATCATGGAGTAGAGGTAGGGAGTTTTTTAAAAAAATCCAGAATTTTCACAGAAAGGTGTTTAGCTGCTTAACTTGCTGCATCAAATCTAAACAACTTCCAAGATAGAGAGCACTCATAAAGCAGGAAGGATCACAGAGTCTGATAATAAGTTTCACAAATTTAATTCAGTTTTGAAACAGAGCGTAGCCTAAGAACATAATGGAGACCACTACTTCCCCCAGCACTTCGGGTCAGACTAACCCTTCATCAGGGGTGTGGTAACAGCAGTAGTGAAGCATTTTTATATGCAAATTATTAACACATTAGCTAGAACCACCTATGTGAAAAGAATTGAACATTTGTGACATAAATAATTAAAGCAACATATCCTGCTGCAGAGCATATTAACAACAACGCATACAAATTGTGAACTGTAAAACAACTTCAAGCAGGCATGTTCTTTTTGTACACTTTACTGAAAGTACACTTAAGTGTTGTCCTGCATCACATCTCCTGTGTCCATTGAGAGTAGTAATCTCCAGTTGTAATGGATATAAGAGCCAGTGTTTTACTTGAGCAGTGCACAGCTTGGACAGAATAGGACAGTATTAGGCTTGCCTCTCTCTCACCTATAATGTTAAGTCTTGCACAAGGCGCAGCCGATATCCTTCCAACAACAAAACCTGCTGACCATGGGTAACTTTAAAAATGTGTACTCGGTCCAAGTAATTCAATAAATGAAAGCTAAGCAGCTGTGGTTGTTCCCTAGCTGATAGTTTAGGTCTCAGGGCCTGATGAGCCCTTTCAATAATGTTTGCAGGGCCATTTGGGGATGGACCGGCAATTCTACATAGGAAACGGTAAAGGAATTCAAATGAGTTAGAACCTTCAGCCAACTCTGATTCCAGAAGACCCAGCAAAACAAGATTATTTCTTCGGCTCCTACCCTCAAAGTCCTTTAGCTTGTCTTCAGATTTTACCACAGTATGCCTGAGAGCGACCCCCTCAGGATCCAAATGATTGAGCTGATACTCCATAAAACTTATGAGGGTTTCCAATTCTGAGACCCATTGTACCAGTTCTAAGAGTGCAGGCTTAAAATCTTTAAAATCCTCCATTATGTTAAGAACTGCAGTTTTTATCACATTTTGTTCCAGAAAAAAATTTTCAGTGGTAAGCTTGCTAGTTTCAATAGCTGGGGGAGTAGTGGGCAACTAGCTATGTCTGGGTCATTTAGGCTCCAAGGTCAAGGCCTGTATTTCCTGGGGTTAAGTGACTTAGGCTGGCAAATTAATGTCCATAGCTGAGGCATCCCCAGATTCCAACATTGTCTGTTGCTGAGCTGCTAGTAATAAATAAAAAAATCATCAACTAGCAGTAGAGGAGATAATTTTAAAAGGGAAAAATAGTAAGAAAATCAGTCAAGACTGACAGAGCTCACTCTTGAGCCTGCTAATCTGACAGCTGCATCACGTGACTTTAAGTTATTAAATTTTTTTAGTTCCCATTTTAGTCAAAGGGAAAAAAGCTTCCTAGAATGAAAAAAGAATTTGGTCAAATGAAAAAGGATTTGGGCAACCTTAACTAATTTTTACAACTCCTGGAGTAGATGGCTGTGGTATTGTGGGATACAAAATGGGGATGTCCTTTGGAATTTCTTCTAAACATGATTGTGTTTCTTTTTGTTGTAGAGACAAGTAGTTGCATGGGCTGGGGAGGGTGTCACCAGCATCAATAATTCCAATTATTTTTGTAATTCTAATTTGTTTTGTAATTCCTTTTGTGTGGTGTGACCTTTGGTGGGCAGTCTTTAGTCCCACTGTCGTTAAGGTTTCTAGATCCTTTTCATTATGCAACATGTTTCTGTGTTACTTGTTTCTTAATAAAAATGATTATATACAAAAAAAAAAAATGAAAGGGGCCAATCCTTTTTTCTTGAGGAAAAATTCCCTTTTTTGTGAGCCACCATCTTGTTTCCCATTTTTTCAAAAAATAAAACCTTGGAAAGCTGCAAAAATTACATTCTGCCCACACACCAATACATGTATCTTGCTTATCAGGACTCTGTTAGGTGGAATGTGTGGCTGTCTGGTGGAAAAAAGTATCCCTGAATGTTTGGGGGTTTTTTTACATTTAAATTGGGTGTGCTGCTGATCCGCTCCACTTTGAGGTTTTGCTCCATTTGTAAGTGTTTTGCTTGTTGACCACTCATTTTATTTTCACTCTAAAATATAAGTACATTTTTAAGGAAAATTGTAAATCTTCTACTGAAAAGCTCTATGAGTTTTTAATATTTGAAATATTAGCACATTTTGTCTAACAGGACTGTGTCATCTGAAATTGGTTAGAGCACTCTGAAGCTTTTGCTCCTCAACTGTTTTGCAGACTGGTTAATTTTATCTAAGATTCTCCTTTAGAAATTTGGCAGAAGTTTCAGAGGGAACTTTGCAGTGGTGTGTTCCTCTTAAAATAACTTTGGAATAGAATATTATTGAGAGAACAGTGTACATCGTGGTCAGATTTTACCTGTGCTGATTTTTGGTTCAGATCAGCTTTTTGATAAGATTGTTGAGATGCAGAGGAACAGACTTGGATTCCATTTGAGAAGTAGAAGACACATGGAGACCCCTGTAGCAGTGGAGAAGATTTGGCGCACTATATATGTTGAAAAGCTGCACAGAAATTAAAAAAAATTATGATACTATTGCCTAGGAGGGCTAAAGTTGGATTTCGTATTCTTGCACCAGAATTTATTACACTTAGAAGAGTGCTCTGTTTTGTTCTTTTCTTTTTTCAGGTAAATGCTGCCCCAGTGTAAAGACTGAACAAGCTTGGAGTAACAGACGTCTGTACTTAACTTGGAGTAGAAGTATAGCTGGTTTTAAAACAATGTATCTAACTACTGTTTGCCAACTTTCTACACCATAAGCTCTTATAGATTGCCAAGACTTGTTTGAATGGCTTAGCTAGATGAATCCACTCGACAGGGAGGTGGGAGCAAGGAATCTGAGGCACCTGAACAGGAGAGAGCTCATGACCACTCAATTTATTTTTGCTATAAAATATGAGTAGTTTTTGAGGAAAATTGTAAATCCTCTACTGAAAAGCTCTCTGAGATTTTAATATGTGACATATTAGCACATTTTAGCTATCGGGACAGCGTGGTCTGAAATTGGTTAGACTGCTCTGAAATCTTTGCTCCTTAACTGATTTATCGATTGGTTAGTTTTATCTAAGGTTCTCCTTTATAAATCCAGCTAAAGTTTCAGATGGAACCTTGCAGTGGCGTGTTCCTCATAAAATAACTTTGGAATAGACTTTTGTTGAGAGAACTCTGGTGCTCAGATTTTACCTGGTCTGAGTTTTGGTTCAAGTTGGCTTTTGAGCCCATTCAAGATTGCTGAGATGCTAAGGAGTGGACCTGAGTTCCAGCTGAGATGTAGAAGGAACATGGAGACCACTGCAGCAGTGGGAGAGATTAGGTACACTATATGTGTTGAAAAGCTGTTCAGAAATTTAAAAAGGTGCGATGGCTTTGCCTAGGGGAGCTAAATTGGGCTTTCCTAATCTTAAACCAGATGTTATTGTGCTTAGAGGAGCACTCTTTGTTGTTCTTTTGTTTTTTTCAGGTAAATGCTACCCCAGTGTAAAGACTGAATATACTTGGAGCCACATACTTCTGTAATTGACTTTGAGGAGAAATTTGGCTGGTTTTAAAACAATTTATTTAACTACTGTCTGCCAACTTTCTACACCATAAGCTCTAATAGATTGCCAAGACTGCTTTAAATGGCTTAGTGAGATGGATCTGCTTGACAGGGAGAAAGGAGCAAGGCACCTGAAGAGGAGAGAACCCAGGAGGGGGATTAGGAAGAAGTAAGCACTGAGACATGTATTGGAGGTAGTTGCTTAAGATTTTGAGGGGTTGGAAGTGCTGAGATTTTCTATGTTGAACGAATACTGCCAGACTACTTTCCGGAGTTTTGTCAGCTCTCTGACCCCTTGGAAACTGTGAAAAGTATGGCAGATAATCAACAGACTCCCAGAATAAACAAGCATTTGTCAATGCCGAATGTTGATTGCGTTGGTCTGTTGAGCTCGCTCAGTGGTCCTCTGTCACTGGCTCAGTCTATTTGTCCCAGTGCTGCAGGCTGCTCTTTTGTACTGGGCTGCTGCCTGTGTTGGCACCTTGTTCTGCCAAGGAAGAAATCAGCAGCTGTTCCGACAGAACTCCGTTGAGGTGGCTCACTCTCCCTGTCTCACTCCCTCATTCTGGTTCTCCTGGCACTGCAGGCTGCCCTTTTGTACTGGGCTCCTGCCTCTGTTGGTGCCTTTTTCTACCCACAAAGAAATCTGCAGCAGTCCTGACAAAGCTCCGTTGAGCTCGCTCACCCCTCTTTTCACACTCACTCATTCCGTTTCTGCTGGCGCTGCAGGCTGCCCTTTTCTACTGGGCTTCTGCCTGCATTGCAGCCTTCTTATGCCCACAAAGAAATTTGCACCAGTTACAATACAGCACCGTTGAGCTCGCTCACTTGCTCATTCTGGTTTTTCTGCCACTGCAGGCTGCCCTTTTGTACTGGGCCCCTGCGTGCATTGCAGCCTTTTTCTGCCCACAAACAAATCTGCAGCAGTCCCAACAGAGCTCCTTTGAGCTCACTGACTCCCCCCTCCCTCACTCACTCTTTCTGTGTCTCCTGGAACTGCAGGCTGCCCTTTTGTACTGGGCTCCTGCCTGCATTGGTGGCTTTTTCTGGCCAGAAAGAAATATGAAGCAGTCCCGACACAGCTCCATTGAGCTCACTTTCTCCTCCTCTGTCACTCATGCATTCCGTTTCTGCCGGTGCTGCAAGCTGGCCTTTTGTACTGGGCTTCTGCCTGCATTGCCACATTTTCTGCCCACAAAGAAATCCGCAGCAGTCACAATAGAGCTCCGTTGAACTCATTCATTACCGCTCTGTCACTCGCTCATTCTGTTTCTCTTGGCACTGCAGACTGCGTTTTGTATGGGGCTCCTGGCTGCATTGGCACCTTTGTCTGTCCACAAAGAAATCCGCAGCTGTCCCGGCAGAGCTCCATTGAGGTTGTTCAGTCCCCCTCTCTCACGTGCTCATTCTGTTTGTCCTGGCACTGCAAGCTGCCCTTTTGTATGGGGCTGCTGCCTGCATTGGTGCCTTTTTCTGCCCACAAAGATATTCGCAGCAGTCCTGATAGAGCTCCGTTGAGCTCACTAAGTCCCCCGTCTCACTCGCTCATACTGTTTCTCCCACTGCTGCAGGCTGGCCTTTTGCATTGGGCCCCTGCCTGCACTGATGCCTTTTTCTACCCACAAAGAAATCCGCAGCAGTCCTGACAGCGCTTCGGCGAATTCGCTCACTCCCCCCCCCTCAGTCGCTCTCTCGTTCTGCTTCTCCCAGTGCTGCAGGCTGCCCTTTTGTACTGGGCTCTTGTGTTGGGGCCTTTGTCTGCCCACAAACAAATCCACAGCAGTCCTGACAGTGCTCAGTTGAGCTTGGTCACTCCCTCCTCTCACTCAGTTGAACTTAATCTGTCCCAAACACTGATTTCCCAGAGTGACCGTGCTATTCTCCGGCAGGAGTGCAAAAACATATTTTAGCCAGGATGTGAAAAATGGCAGCTGTAGTGTTCATAAGGAGGTGTGAAAAAATGCCACTGTTGAAAATGTGGCGTGACAATATTACAAATTTGCAAAGTTACAAAGGTGCGTGGAAACAGTTCAACGCACGCTTGTAACATAGTCATGTTATGGAGTTTTGTCACCAAATTTTCAACATCGGGATTTTAGGACCTCTGCTCATGAACAGTGTCACTGTCATTTTCAAAATCTGTCCCAAACACTAATTTCCCACAGTGACCACATTATTCTGTGCTGGAACTGTGAAAACACATTTTGGTCAGGATGTGAAAAATGACAGCTGTACTGCTTATAAGGAGGTGTGAAAAAATGACACTGTTGAAAATCTGGTGTGACAATATTACAAATCTGCAAAGTTACAAGGGTGCATGGAAAGTGTGCAATGTATACTTGTAACACAGTCAATTGATGGGCTATCATCACCAGATTTTCAACATAGGCATTTTAGGACCTCTGCTCATGAACAGTATCACTGTCATTTTCTTCATCTGTCCCAAACAGTGATTTCCCACAGGGACCACTTTATTCTGCGCCAGAAGTGTGAAAACACATTTTGACCAGGATGGGAAAAATGACAGCTGTACTGTTCATAAGTAGGTGTGGGAAAATGGCAGTGTTGAAAATCTGGAGTGAAAATATTATAAATTTGCAAAGTTACGAGCGTGCATGCCAACTATGCAATGCGCTGCTGTACCTGATAATTTTATGGAGTATCATTACCAAATTTTCAACATAGGCATTTTAGGACCTCTACTCATGAACAGTGTCACTGTCATTTTCTTAATCTGTCTTGAACACTGATTTCCCACAGTGATCACGCTATTCTAAGCCGGAAGTGCGAAAATGCATTTCAGCCAGGATGTGAATAATGACAGCTGTGCTGCTCACAGGAGGTGTGACAAAATGCCAATGTAAAAATCTGGTGTAGAAATATTTGCAAATTTGAAAAGTTACAAGGCATAGCAACCGCTAATGCACGCCAGAACAGCGTCATTTGGCTGCTTTACCCAAATGCCTCAGCAAAACCTTTAGGTTGGTCAATCAGAGCTTATCATCAACTGGCGCCTTCTGGGTGCGTTGGTGGCTCTCGGGCCAACCTATCATGGATAATCCCCAAATTAAAATTGCTGGCTCTCCCATACCTGCTGCGTTCTGGCCCCAATTAAGTAGGATGACAGTTTCTGATTTATGTAATCAGGTAGGCCCACTTTCTTTTGAGGCTCTCAAAATAGGCTTGGGTCTTGCGGACGTGGACTATTTCAAGTGGTTACAGCTTAATAAAGCTCTAAAACAGATAATTGAAAGGACCTCTGTGTTGGATAGGGGGAAGTTAGTATGTATTCCTTTTGGGATCTAGTGAAGCAACCGCATGCTGTTTCTAAGATTCACGGTTTCCTCCAGGAGTGGGATCTCAGACTCCCATCAGGTGTAGCTTTCTATTGGGTGAGAGTTTTGAGTATAAATTATTCCCCGGAGTTTTGGAAAACTCTTTGGTTGAATGCATACAGATATATTAAACAAGATAGGCTTAGACTTGTACACTTTAACATTTTGCATCATTTATATTTAACCCCTTCTTGCCTATCTAGGCGGGGTGTACTCAGCTCACCTTGTTGCTGGAGGTGCAGAAAAGAAGAGCAAACTTTATATAATTTATTATGGACTTGTCCAATGATTCGTGCTCTTTGGAAGACGATATGTAATAAGCTAGACCTTATCCTTGGCTCAAGAAAAATGGACATTCCTGAAGTGTGTCTGCTACTTGCTTTCCCTGCGTCAGTTTCTAAAACATGGCGGGCGCATGTGGCTCTGGTCTCTGCGGTGACAAAGTTGCTAATTCTTCGACATTGGGCATCGGACACCGTGCCCGCCATTGTGGAGTGGCATAAGGAGTGCACTTTAGCACTGCAGCTTGAAAAGCACATTGCATCTAGTGCAAGGCAGGCGTGAACAGTATATTGGCGCCTGGCTCGCTTGGAGCATTTTGTATGACCTGGAAGCCATAACATTAACTGGTACTAATGGTGTTAGCATATGCCTCTTTAACTTGGTGAGATTTCCCTGGAGGATTTATAAGTGAGGGTAGGGAAGGGGGGAGGGTAGCGGTAGGGGGAGATTTTACATTTTAGATGTTTTCAGAGTACGTTATTGTTCCTTTATTTGATAGTATTAGATTAATAGAGTCATTTGTATGGATAAGTGAATGTACATGTTCAGTGATGCATGTTTTTGTAATGTATGTATGTTACTTCAGTATGATGGTTAAAAGCAATAAAAAAATTTTAATTATAAAAAAAAAAACAGTCATTTGTTGGATTTTTCCACCAAATTTGCAACATAGGCTTTTTGAGGGCCCACCTCATGAACACTGGCACTGTCATTTCATTAATTAACCCCAAAGAGTGATTCCACGCAGTGACCGCGAAACCACATTTCGGGGCCGATTAACGCCATGACAGTTCAAGAATTCATAAGGAGGGGTCCCAAAAACTCCATGTTGAAAATTTGGTGAAAAAATTCCCAAAAATGCCCAAGATATGCACCAAAGTTGAAAAAAACATATTTATTACATTATACAACTTACCGGCATTTCCTCAGTTCATGGTCCGCTTTGAAGAGTGCAGACGTGTTCGGTCCACGAAGATCATCGGCGTTGAGCTCGGAGGTAAGTATGAGGTGAGGGGTGTGAGGAGAGTAGAGGCGAGCAGTGGGTGGGTGTGGGTTGTGGGAGGGGCAGGAGACCATAAGAGACCGTTTCCTTTTTTTCAGGTAAAAAAAAGCATTGCAGGACCATTTTTAACTTTACAGGGGCATGTGGTATGCTGGGGTGGGCTTCCAGTGTACCACCGGAGTCTTGCTTTGGGGGGGCAGCTGTAGCCGACGGGGGATTGGGCACCCCCATCGGCAAACAACAAAAAGGCCATGTGGCACGCTGGGGTGGGCTCTCAGCATGCTACTGGAGTCTTTATTTTGGGGGGACAGCAGTAGCCAGTGGGGGATTGGGCACCCCCATCGGCAAACAACAAAAGTGGGAGGAATTCCTTTCTGCCGACAGGGATTGGGCACCCCGTCGGCAGACAATAAAACTGGGAGGGGGTATACATTATGCCGACAGGGAGAGGTCTCCCCCGTCGGCAAATTAACATGGTGGGGGGGGTAAATATTGTTTGTGAATATGGTGGCAAGCCGCCACCATGTTCAGAAACAATATCAGGGATCCTACATCCCGCTCTGCAATGACGGGTCACTCCCTCATTCCAGCGGATGGCTGATGCTGCAATGATGAGGCAGACGCTGATTGCAGCGGCTGATTTTTTAGGAGGTTGTGGCACGCTGGCTGAACTACTGTCAGCAGCAGTGAGTCACAGCATTGGGGGATGGGGGACAAGCCTTTGCAGGCTGTGGGGGCATTGGGCACAACAGTGCCGCACCTCCACAACCTGCTTGTGGAGAAAGCTGCGGCAACATGTTTCTTGCGCATGTGCGCAATCAACATAAAAAAGGAGCTATGCTTGATTGTTTGGAACAGCTGTGATCTCCCTCCACTAATTTTATATAAATGTTATGCTGCTGTATGTAAATTTTTTTTTGTTTTGTTTGATTTCTACATCTGTGTTTTAAAAATTATACAGTAATACAGATGAGTCAGTATTCTGGACTGTGACTTAATGCTCCAGATAAGTTATTGAGGTGGAGCTATGGGTTTGAATGCATTTGACTTTCTTTTTATGACCCTCATTGTGGAGTTTGAATTTTTTCAATTCTCCTACCTAATTTTTACTAACACTTGGTAATTACTCATGCTAAGAACATATTTGGGGCCTAGAGGTGCCTCTGGAGCTTTGTCGGCATTTTGATCTTAAGTAAACTATGTTGGGTGTAGTATACGATTGTATACGATTTCGAGCCCCTCCCGAGGCCGGAGGTCCACAGGGGGCTATCTGCCCTTCTGCCAGGATTTCACCCCCTCCCCGAGGACCAGGAGGTCGCGAGGGCAGACAAAAAGCCCTCCCTGCCTGAATCTCCGCTGAGCGCCTCAAGATTTGAGCCCCCCCCCCGAGGGCCGGAGGTCGCGAGGGCTGTGCTGTACTGCCTCTCTGCCAGGATTTCACCCCTTCCCCGAGGACCAGGAGGTCGCGAGGGCCAGACAGAAAAGCCCTCCTGCCCTGAATCTCTGCTGGCAGCCTCAGATTTTGAGCCCCCTCCCTGAGGCCGGAGGTGTCGAGGGCTGCGCTTGCTGCCCTCCTGCCAGGATTTCCCCCCTCCCCGAGGACCAGGAGGTCACGAGGGCCAGACAAAGCCCTCCCTGCCCTGAATCTCCACTGAGGCGCCTCAGATTTGAGCCCCCCTCCCGAGGGCAGGTCATGAGGGCTGCAGCTAACTGCCTTCCCTGCCAGGATTTCACCCCTCCCCGAGGACCAGGAGGTCATGAGGGCCAGACAGAAAAGCCCTCCCTGCCCTGAATCTCCGCTGAACGCCCCAAGGTAATTTCCCAACAAGTGCCCTGCTGCAGTCGCGACCGTCGGGAGCTCTTCTGGCTGTGGACTAACCTGCAGTCTGCTCTAACTGGGGCTTTGGCGCCTTTTCCAGGCTCGCGCTCTGAACGCCTCTCTCTTACAGTGCTAGGTGTCTCAGTTGGACTATTTCTGTATATTCCCTGTGCCTAGCTTAGCTAGCCTGATTAACTAATTTTTTAGAAAAAAAAAAAAAAGTAGCTAGTTTAAAGGAATCCAGGAAAGAGGGTATTGTGTTTAGCCTGTTGTAACTGTTGTAATTCCTGCTAGTCTTGCTGCTGCTGCGACACTATTCTTTCTCCCTCCCTAAGACTGCCTGCCCCCTCAAGCTAATCCCCTGTACCTGCCTACTTAACCTGGCTCTTCTCCCTCTTCCACAGATTTCGAGCCCCCCTCCCCCCGAGGGGCCGGAGGTTGCGAGGGCTGCGCTGTACTACCCTCCCTGCCAGGATTTCACCCCCCTCCCCCCGAGGACCAGGAGGTCGCGAGGGCCAGACAGAAAAGCCCTCCCTGCCCTGAATCTCCGCTGAACGCCTCAAGGTAATTTCCCAAGTGCCCTGCTGCAGTCGCGACCGTCGGGAGCTCTCCTGGCTGTGGACTAACCTGCAGTCTGCTCTAACTGGGCCTTTAGGCGCCTTTTCCAGCTCGGCGCTCTGAGCGCCTCTCTCTTACAGTGCCAGGTGAGCCCGCGAGCAGCTAGTCGGGTTCGGCTCCCCACGCCCACCACCACCCTTGGTCGGCTCTCCCTTTATGGAGCTACTCACATGGGGATCCAGAACCAATCAGTCGACTTTCCCATTTGCTGGTTATACCATTCCAGCACTAGAAACCTGCACTCAGTTCCTACTCTCTAATGTTGTATCATCCACAATTATGATCCTTGCTGTTCTGGTACTCCTCCTACCACGAGACCCACTGCTCACCCTCGACCCCTTTTTATCTCCATCTGATCTGCCCCCTCGAACCACTATCCCCACTCCCAATTCCCTGTCTTTCCCTCAGCTTTTGCATCTACCCCTCTGTCCATCCCCCTTTTCCATCCTGTACCCTGGACTACCATACCATTCCTTTAATCCATCCAGAACCCTCAACTACCACTCAACCCCCACCCACCCACCCCTGTGCACTATTCCCAGTACCATGCACCCTTTACACGTGGTCAATCTCCTTGTTGGCATGTCCAGCTCTCTTCTCTCTTCCCATCCATGCATCCCTGGTGAGATCTCGGCTCCTGCATATGCACCTTCCTCACCAACCACCACCCTGTGAAACGCCTGGTGTTCTGCTGCTCCTGCTCCGGCAATGTGCCTAACCCTGGGCCCCTTATGCTGCCGCCTAAGCCCACCTGTGTAGCGGTCTCAGTGCTTTCATGAACATATGCAGTCTCCCCAAAAAATAGCTGCCCTCCAATGCTGGGTTCACAACACTCCCCGGACATCCTTATGCTAGCAGAGACCTGGCTCTCCCACTTATGCCTGACTCAGCTGTCTCTCTACCAGGCTTTCCCTGTTCAGGGCTGATAGGTTGGGCAGGTGGGGAGGGGTGTGCTATCTATCTGCGTGACTCGGGTCCTGGGCCGCCCTCCTATCCCTGAGCTCAACCACAGGCGCCAAGCCATTACCGCCTTAAAATCACTCCTTACCCTGGTCGTGGCCCCTCTACCTAACCACGGTTTACATACCCCGAATACAAAAACTTGGCGGTCTCCTCCTCCTTGACTATCTATCCTCCTTACCCCAGAAGGCTGAACAACTAATATTGGGTGACTTAAACTCCAACTGGCTCAGTTCCTCATCTGATACTATAAAGGATGAGCTTGCGGCCCTTGACCTGTCTCAATTGGTCCTCAGCCCCTCATCTTAACAAAGCAACGGAACCTGCTCCCTCTTGGACGTAATCCTCTCTAACCGGCCACATAAAGTGGCTTCCATACTTGTCCTTGAGGACTCTCTCAGCGACCACTCCCCCGTCATCTGCCATTGGTCCTCTCCCACCCTCAGCCCTGTGTACTGCACCACCCCATGCAGGTTTCTCCCCAGGGTCTTGACAACCTCAAACGCCACCTTGCAAAGTCAACTGGACCCCAGTGGCCTGTGCTCCAGACATAAACTCTGCACTAACCTACCTCACTACTGCCTTCACCTCGCCTGTGATCTGTTTGCCCCATCTCCACATCTAGGAAAAAAAAGCGGTCTGCTGCTTGGATATCCCTGTTCTGATCCAGCAACTAAAAAGCGGGATAATCTCTGGCACATTGCAAATGACTCTGGTAAGTGGCTGACAGACAAGCCTACAGGGCTGCCCGTAACCAGTGCACCTGGGCCATCAAGCAGGCAAAAGCTAAATACTATCAGGCTGCGTTGACGTCCACCTGGGGCTCATCCAGAGCCTTCTGGGACAACATTAAAGAACTGAATGGTAAAACCCGCTCCCCACCTCTGTCTCAGATTGACATAAACGGGGCTGTCTCGACTGACCTAACATGTATTGCTGACTGCCCTAATAAAACCTTCACGGACTTAAGTGCAGTCCTCCCTGCCCACTTTTTTGACCCGGTTACCACGTCCACCTTCTCACACATCTCAAGGCCACTTTTCTGCTTCCAGACGATCTCACCCTGTGATGCCAAACCTTTTCTCATAAAGTCCCTCGCCTCCCAAAACCCTAGTAATGACCCTCTTGACTCCAAGATACTCCGCCTTACACTGGATGTCATGCTAATCCCCCTCACGCTTATCTTAAAAAAAATCCTTATGTTTAGGTCAATTCCCGGATGCTTGGAAGCACTCTGAAGTAATCCCCATCCATAAGTCTGGGGATCGCATGCTACCAAATAATTACAGGCCCATCTCCATCCTCCCCCCCCCCATCCAAAGCTTTAGAAAAATAGTATCCACACAGCTCTTAGAATACCTATCTAACCACAACCTTTTTATATGCGGAGCAACATGGGTTTCGTCCAGGCCACAGCACAACCACAGCCCTTCTGGAATTCTCCACCACTTACACTCCGCGCTTGACAAGGGTTGTCTTGCAGGGCAGTATTCATAGACCTATCTAAGGCTTTCGATACGATTGTGCCACCCCTGCTGTTAAACTCCCTATCCCAACTGGGACTCTCATCTGGCCCAATGAATTGGTTCTCTAGCTACATGCAAAACAGGTCCCAAGAGTTATACTAAAGGACCCTCTCCTCCAACCTGCGGTTCTCTCAGGGGTCCATAAGGTTCCATCCTCGGACCCACCCTCTTCAGTCTATTCCTAAACTCTCTCCCAAACTTCTGCTCCAGCAAAATACTGCTCTATGCTGATGGCGCAGTAATCCTAGCATCTCACCCTGACCGCTCCTACTCCAAGGCACACTGCAAAGCGCCTTCCTCCAAGCAGAAAAATGGTTCAATAATCATCGACTAGTCATGAACCTGAAGAAAACTAAGTCCATGCTGTTCTCACACGGCATAACAGTGCTAAGAACACTCCCTTCTCATCACCACCAGCAAGCTCCTTACTCTAGAACAGGTAACATCCTATAAGTACCTGGGCATCACCTTTGACCCTGGCCTTACATTCCACGCCACTTAAAAACCCTGTCATCTGCCATGAACTCCAGGATCGGGCTCCTCTACATCACAAGGATTGCCTCCCAGAATCTGCATTAAGATTAGCCATTACCTCGTCGGTGCTGTCTCTGGCCAACTACGGACTTCCTATTGCACTGCGCTGACCCCACCTCCTTATCTAAGGTACAGACCTCTAATTAACAAAGCCTGTAGGCTCCTTACAGGTGCCAACAGCAGAACTCAAACCTGCCTGCTATACTCTACCTCCAACTTACTCACTCTTGATGAAAGACTGAAATACCATACCTGCCTACTGGCTAAAATCCTTGTCAGGACTTTGCCATGGCGAGTCTCTGCTCCACTGCAGCTGGCTGTCCGGCCCCTGCCACCACCCGTAACTCCAGCAGCCACCTTCATAGTTCCCAGGGCTAGGACCTCTCGCTGCCAAAGATCCTTCCATCATAAAGCCCCCTTTGGTTTAACTCCTTCCTGAGGCTATCTCTAAGATCCCGTGATTGGCGGTTCAAAACTGCCCTCCGTCAACACATTATTGACAGTCGATGCTGCAAATGGATGAGCTGACCTACCCCAGCCCTTTGCCCTGTGCCCCTGGTTCCCTTAGGTGACTGGATACTGTCTGTAACTATGTTGTTATTAATTGATGTGTAATATGATGTATAATATGCAAGTTAACTTATGTATATTACTCAACTTATGCTTGTACTTGTATAGTTGCTGCCTGTAACTCCAGGTGTTTTTGTATCTCACCTGTATGTAATCCCTGTCCTAAAACCTCACTATTTGTTGTCTCCCCTCCATTTTGACGAGGTACCTTTGTAAACGAGTCGCTGACTCAAAGGTTGTAAATCTGATTCTTCAATAAATAAATAAAAATAAATAAAAAAATATGGTCAATGGACTCCTGGAACAAGAAAACATGAGAAGGAATTCATGTTTGATGGTTTGTGGTAGCCTTACTCTACCTCTACTAATTGAATGTAAATGCTGCTGTAGTGACTTGAGGAAGTTTGGGTCCTAAAAACAAATTATTGAAGTTATCACTGTTAAACTGCTGATATAAGTTTTGTTAAAGAATGACTGATTTAAACATTTCCTGTTGAATTTTATTTGACATTTTTTAGATTTTAAGTGAAAGGGTCTGTTAGTTCTACAAACTATTTTGTTGTCTGTAGTTATGGTATGTTCTTCGGAGCAATCACCTTTTTGTACATTATTTTTCTAGAGCTATTTTTAGTTTTAATTTATGAAAGATCATATTACTGACTTAACAGAACTGTTAGCATTTTACCTTGATAGCAATAGATACCTCACATAGGCTTACATTTCGAGGTGTATGAATAGCATATCTGTAATATTGGAAAACTAAAAATTATAGACAACTAAACCTGGATTAATATGTGATTACCTGTCTGGGATATCTTTTTTTGGTATATTACTGTGTTTGGTAAACCTCCCATGGGGGGGTCACTAGGCAATTAAGCTGCCCTTTTCTTGTGGGTAATCATTGGTAAAGGAAAAGTTGGGTTGAGAACAGGTAGCCTGCATTTGGGACCCTTTTAGCTGCCATTAGACTAATTCTGGGGATACTATGACTGGTGTGGTTCTCATGCAGCTCATAAAGCTATCTATGTTGGGGCAGTTATTACTAGATAGTCACCCTATAGGCCCTCCAGGTCTCCTGATGTGGAAGCTAGTAGATGTGTGAAAACTAATAGTCTGAGTAATTCCTTAATGTGGGTTTAGGCCAACATGAGACGCCCTCTATGTTATGGCCTAAATTCCTTAATCCAGCAGAAGTACTTACTTCCTATAATAGGCCACTGATGTATTAGGTGCAGCTAATGCCGAGAGATTTTCCTTGGGACAGACTACGTGGCACCACAGAGTTGCTAAATTTATGATTTATCTTCAGGACATAAACTGCTATTTTTATGTTCCAGGATAGAGTCATAATGAGGCTCCTAATGTAATGATTCTCTGATTGCAGGAGATTCTGCCCATAATTTATTAGTGTTTAGGCATAATGAAGGTTATTAGAGGATTAAAATATACACTTATGGTATTCATTATAGTGCTTACAAAGGTAGATAATTCTATAAGGAATGTATTAATTGAAAATGATTATGACCGGACTGTAAACTATAGCTTACCTATCTTGACATGGATACACCCTGAACATTGTCAGATTTTTAATTATCAATGTCTTTTTCTTTTTTATGTATTTGTAAATTGCAATGACCTGTGGTGGATCAATAAACCTTATGAATATAATATTTTAAATATTTTTGGGTGACTCACTAATGCTTTTTGTGTTAGTCCTTTTTTGTTCTTGTGAAAAAAGGATCACATTTCATGAAAAAGGACTTCAGACTTACTTTTTTTCCCCGATAATTTTTTCATGGCAAGGAAACCTTTTTCATAATCTTTTTTCATTCTGATGAAAAAGAATACCTTGTCACGAAAAAGGATTTTGGACTTAGCTTTTTCACTATTCAGTTTTTGTGAGAAGGGATCCCTTTTTCATGAAAATGAAAAAAGCTCATGAAAAAGGATTCCTAGTCACAAGAAAGGATTTTGAACTTAGTTTTTTTCCCTGATTCTTTTTTTGTGAGAAGGTATCCTTTTTCACAAGTTTTTTTCATTCTCACGAGAAAAGACCCCTACTCACGAAAAATGATTTTGAACTTAGTTTTTTTTCCAATTCTTTTTTCATAAGAAGGGATCCTTTCAGTTGGCCCAGTGGTGCTGAGGATTGAGGCACTGGATAGCACACCTCGCGCCACACTGGCAACACAGGTTCGGGAGCAAGCTTGGGCACCGTGGGTCAGCAGGGGAGGGATAGGATTGAGCACCCGTTGGGCTGCTCTCCTGTCCCAAGCAGAGGGCACTGGGTATTCTGGAGCTCTGGTGGCCCCTGGCAGAGACTGGGAGTTGTTGCAGAAGCTCAGCTGCATGTCACAGCATGCCCGACGCTGGCAGGGTTGCCATGCGCTAAGCGTCAGCGGTGCGAATGCATAGGGATGGGTGGGGAGAAAATGTGGAAAAACACCCAGCTGGAGGGATAGGCGATGGCACCCTTCCTCCATGCCCAGCACTGGATCTGGCTGGGCAGGGCCCTAATCACTCCTCCGCATGTCCTCGACCCATTGCCAGAGTCTGAACTGAAAGGAGCCCAAGTAAGTGGCAGGGCTACCCTCCTTGGGTGGGTTAAACCAGAGGTACTGGCAACAGGAGGGGGGAGGAAGAGGGGCACAGTTCACAGTGGATCTCAGGCAGGCAGGCACAAGGTGGGGATGCCTGAGAGAGTTCCCCCCAGCTGAGATGGGAAGAAAAATAAGGTTGAAAAAAAAAAGAAGGGATCCTTCTTCTTAAGCTTTTTTTGTTCTCATGAAGAAGGATCTATTGACATCAAAAAGGATTCCAGACAAATGTATTTCAATGGGGTTTTCAACTTTCTTGCATAACTTTGCCATCTTTGCATATTTTTATACCAAATTTTCAACATGGCTTTTTTAAGATCCCACCTCACGAACAACATTAGTGGAATTATGCAAATCCAACACAGAAGGCAATTATGCAGTTGATTTGCAAGATCACCTTTCAGTTCAGATATGAAAATTATCACCATCCATGTTCATAAGGGTGCTCACAAGAAGGGTATGTTGAAAATTTTGGGTCAAAATATGTAAAAATATCAACATTATGCAACATATATGCATCTATGAAGGGATGGGAGTGCAGGGCCCTCTCCCCCAGGTAGATATGGATACAATTACACTATCTCAAAAGTGATGGAATGGCCCTGTGATCCCACATGCAAATAAGGATATGATTATGGAGGGATTCAGCACAGGCCCCCCAGGCAGATAAGGATACAATTGCACTATCTCAAAAATTACAGATGAGCCCTGTGCTCCCACAGGAGAATCAGGATCCCATTATACTATCTCAAAAAGTAAGGAAATTCATTACAAAAATCTTTGTTAATGCATTAGTTGCTGATTAAAGTGAAAAAATAGGGAAATGTGATGTTAGGGTTTCCAACCCTAACTCCCCACACCCACCCTGCAGACAGCAACAGGAGTGGGATGTGCCTTGAGACTGTCAACCCTAATGGTTACTACTGAATTACATATTAATAATATAAAGAAAACCATACATCAAAGATTAGGATAATTTTATAGAATAAAGCCCTTTTTGACTCCCGATTTCAGGAAAATAGTTTTATATTCAGTGTTTTGGGCTATGGACCTACTATTTCTACTGCTCCTAGTGAGAGAAATCTTGATAGATTAAAGATTACCTATAATAGTAACCTTAGGTTTATGACCAATTCATCTATTAGAACACATCTTTGTAATCTACTAAGCATGTCCAATTGTTCCTCCTTTGAAAATAGGATGATTAAAATTAAAATGGGCACTTTATTATTCAAAGGGACCATTGACCTTCTCCCAACCTCAGTACAGGCTTTATTCCCAAGAAGGACTGATCTACTTGGAACCAGATCACAAAGTAAATTTGTTTTTAAATTGCCAGTTTTTAAAAAGGTGATTGAACAAAAATCTCTTTTATATAGGGCTCCCCTCTTTTTCAATTCCTTCCCGACTGAAATTACTAATTATTCTACTGTCCAAACTTTTAAAAACATGATTGAAATCATGGCTTGATACCTTAAACGAATGTACTTGTAAACCAATTTAGAATATATTCTAAGTTTATGTATGCCTTCTTCTATGTCTTGTTTTTAGAATATGCATGTATTTATTGTGTCTTCTTGTATATCTATTTGTTATTCTGTTAAACTTGTCACTTGCGAAAATAGGCAGTATTTCTCATCTAGCTTACAAGTATAAAAAATAAAAATGAAAATGAAATTAAATAAAATGAAAATGCCAAGGTCATGCCTGTAGTAGTAATGTTTATTGTTCAGCTAAAAATACATTACAATGTTTTAACAATTATAAACAAATCATACAGAACACAATATAAAAGTACAATATCAATTAGGCATGCACTGTAATACACAATACATCATAGTACATAAAATGTACATTTTATAAGTTAAAAATTAGTAATAACTGAGAGCCAGGTAAATAAATCGAATACATGAATCCTCTCTTTGCTCAAACTGATGATAGTAAGCTCAAATCAGGTTTCCTAAGAGCCAGAAAACAGCCATCAGGCCAAAAAGGCACCATAGCAGTCCAATTCATACCAATGTAGTTTACCTCCACCACACACATCCTGTCCCATCGACAACTGCACAGTAGCCAAATAGATATGCTGCAATATTATTGCAACCATTAAAGGACCTTGCAGTGCATGCTGCTCTGTATCTTGCAGACCACTTCCTATCTGGTTACTCCTATTGACATACCCAAGGCACTAAATGAAACTATGTTACATGAGGAGTCTCATCTGATCAAACAGTGTCCACTCTGATCCTACCTGGAAGCCAGTAGGGCCTGCTGGCATTAAGGACACATCCATTAGGGCACCATGTAGTGCATACTGCTCCGTGCCCATGGATCACTCTTCATCCAGCTACACCAGTCGGCTACTATTGAGCATGTAGCAGGACTTCATGTCATAGTCCAGTCCCATCGATCCACACCGTATCACAACTGTGCCTCTCTAATAGCCAAATGGACACACCAGCCTTGAAGCATGCCCACTGGGGCACCATTCATCTCATGCCGCTCCGTGCCCCTCTGATTGCTCCAATTCCAGCTTCTTCCAATGACTACTCCTGCAGTGCATAATGGAGCTCCATGTTACAGGTGGAGGCACTCATATTAAATAAATTTGTCCCACCTGATACCAGAAGACCTCAGGACAATCCCATGGCTTCAATAACAAATCCTTATAGCTAAACTAAAAATAAACAAACAATCTTAAAAATACTTGGAGCCCAGTCATACACAGTCAGAGTTAGCTTGATTCTAGCTTTACTGTAGCAAGCTGTAACATTGTGAACAAATGCTCATTGCTCATTGCTCTAAAATTACTTAAATCACTTCAAAGAAAAAGAAACATAACTACAATGAAACCCGGCCTTAACAGTCATCAGTCCAAAGGGTTTCTATAATCAAACACCCACTTAAGAAAGTTTGTGTGTTTTTACATATTCTTATACATCATCTGCACATTACACACTGCAAAAAAACAAGAAACAGCATCTTTGCTGATTAAAATATGCTGCAGATATGGCTATATTTCCATGAGCAATTTGAATTTTAACATCTAACTGAAGCAATAACTCTATAGGAACAGTATAGCCACAGGCTCCAGCCAAGGAGTCCCCAGAATAGCTCTAGCTGCCGCATATTTCAGTTTCTAATTTCCAGTTCACTCAATATGAACACACTGTGGTTCCAAGCTCCCAAACAGGGAGTCCATGTATTTAAGGAAAGCAATTATTTAAACGAATGTTAATCACCACGTTATAAGCCAGCAGGAGTATATTAGAGTATATTAAAGTACCTCTTGGAGGGTCTTACCCCCCTTTACTGTTCTCCTCTGGCCAAAACCAAAACATTCGGTGGTGCTGCAGACACAATAGCTTCCCTAGGGAACTGGACCCCGTCTCCCATTTTCTGGGATCCAAACCATCGAAATGTCTGTATGGACCACCAACTACTCCTTTCATGTTCCAGTCTGCTTTCTTTGATTTCCTCCACTCTTAAATGATAGAATCCTGTTAAATACAAGTAAAAACGTACCTCTAAGTGTGGTAAATTTAATTTAGCAAACAGACAATGTGACCCAAGCCCCAAGGCAACGTTAGCATACCTTTTATTAGGCCAAACAAGCCTGTCAGCACAAAAGCCATTTTATTCCAAAACAGCCATCCTTCAGTTCAATTTAAAGAATCCGAGGTCGCTCACCAGCTTAACAAGGGCCATCCAGAATCTCCCCGGTGATCACTTCAGCCAACCTTCTCTGCTGTAAAAACATCTCCAAAATTGGCTGCACACTGAAAGACACTCCTCTACACCAGAGCACATACCTCAGGCAAATAAACGTTCTGCCATCCACCAAATAAATAACTTGCCATGCTTTTTAAAGAACAAACAAACGAGCTGTTTCTGACTATAAAACTGACTTGACGCAGAGCACAGCGATATCTGGCAGTTAGTAACTAATGATGTATAGCGAAACTTAATATCGAAACTAAAACACTGTAAGTTTCATTCACTGAATCTCTTATAAATCAAACTGAGATCAAATTAAAAAAGTTAAAGCTCAGGCGTCTGAAGCTGCGGGGAGCGGAACAGTGTTGCAGCCATCTTGCTGCCTGCCCCCAGGTAGGTACATTACAGTTTCTATAGCTGCATCCACACAGCTTCTTCACCAGTCCCTAGCTGTTACCTTCAGCCAGGTCATGACTGAATGTTGCAGTATTTCAGTGTTCGCTCATAACTTCACTAATTTTCAATATTTTGACTCCAACGTTTCAGTATAGCCATTTTTCCATACCACCTCATAAATGTGATAGATATCATTTTTTAACTCCTGGATGAGACATGTTTTCGCACATATTGTGCAGAATGACATTTCGGACACTATACTATAAATTCTATATGTCATGTTTATGAGGGGAGTAATAAAATGACTATCTTGAAAATTTGGGGTTAGAACTTAAATAATGCTATACTATAAATTCTATATGTCATGTTTATGAGAGGAGTCATAAAATGACTATCTTGAAAATTTGGGGTCAGAACTTAAATACAGTAGTGCCGCTATAGTTAGAGTTCAAACCTCACTTATATGTTAAACACAAACATTTGCACTTTAATAACTTTGCAACCATTCAGTTGATTCACCTGAAATTTTGCATGTGCTGTCGAGTACCATTGATCTCTGGATTTTCCAGATTTCATTCTGGTCAGCTGTACAGGTGTGGAGCTACAGAATGTCAAAAAATATGAAAATTACCACTTTTTTGGCAATTTCTTTGTCGCCGTTTCTCCGAAAACGCTTGGTGGTTTGGTCTGAAACTTTCAATGTATATGGGGTCTGGGTCACAGAAGTGTCTTTTGACGATTTGGTGAAAAAATATTAATATATTCAAACATTATTAAAATTTCAAGTTTCCCATTATTTCCTAAGGGAAAGATTAGATGTCCCATGTGAAAGTACAATTGTCTTTCGTGAAAGTGCTATTCTCATTCACAAATGGGTTCTGTTCTTTTGAGCTTCTGCCGTCTTGTTTTCAGTTAGCGACATGAAAAAAAATCAAAGAACTTCAACAATTCCTGTGCTTGGTTAAACACCAACACTTGTGTTTACCTAATCAGTGCCTAAGGAACATGATTCTGTGGTTAGTTTTTATTTAAAGACTCTGGAAATGTTTATTTTAATTGGCACATTTTTAATGCCACAAATTGCGGCATTACTTTTGTGAAGGTGCCACAAATTGCAGCACTATTTCGCAAAACACCTGTGATAATGCCCTTTCATAAAAGTAGTGCCTCAATTTGCAGCACTGCTTCTAAAACATTTTATTTCTTTGTCACTTCACTGCATAGAAATGGTTCGGACCTATAGGCTGAAATTTTCATGGTACAAAGGGCTTGCCCCACAGATGTGCCTTTTGCTGGTTTGCTGATAAAATTTATATCAGGTCCATACTTATACCATTCTTAAGTTTAGTAATCGTCCATAGGATAACATGTAATGGTTGGGGTACCTTTCTGTAGATATGTCTCAAAAACGCTTCAAGATACAGATTTTCTGCAAAAAACAGATTAGTACACCTGAGGCTGGATATTCAAAGCAGTTGCGCAATGCCCACATGAGTTGCGCTGGTGCAACAGCCGAATTGCACCTTAGAGCGATATTCAAACATCACGTCTGTGCAGCTCAAATCCCACTGTGCCAAGGCACAAATGTAATGTATGCAGCGCAAGTGCAGGGGGCATACCCATGAATAAGTGGTGCAATGGCATATTCAACCACAAACCATGGCGCAACTGAGGAGCAAGACCCCAGATGTGCCATCCCGACTTGAGCCTATAAAATCCAGGCTCAATCAGATGGACTGGGATGTGCAACACTATACAGAGAAAGAGAGAGAAAGGAAACAGGCAGAAAGACAGACAGTGACAGAGGGACACACACATACACACACAGTGATAGCCAGGCAGGGAGCAAGTGGAGAGCCAGGGTGAGACAGACCATTCCATATGGAGGTGGTAATGAGGGGTGTGAGGAGGCAGGAGGAACAGCAACATGGCCGATGAAGGGCCCAGCGGTGGTATGCCTGACACAGGTGGTACCGTGCCAGTATCACATTCGATAACTATAGTGATACAGAGATAGTGGGATGGTACCACCTGAACTGGGCAATTCTGAGGCAGCTCTGTGAGCTGTGCAGTGACGAGATGCAGAAACTCACCAGATGGAGTCATGACATGTCTGTGGAGACTAAGGTGACTGCAGTGATGTTCTTGATCAGCTTGGGCACCTTCCAAAGCCCAACCGGGGACACCATTGGGATCACCCAATCAGCCATGTCCCACCTCCTCACCCAGTTCCTCAATGCTCTGCTGCCATGTGCTGTGGAGTACATACATTTCCCCAGCACACAGGCAGAGTGTACAGCAAACATGCAGGCCTTTCACAAGGTTGCACACATGCCAGGCATGATTGGGGCCATTGACTGCACCCACGTGGGCATCTGTATACCACCCAGTCCAGAAGGGCCAGTATACATCAACCATAAGGGTTACCCATCAGTGAACTGCCAGGTGGTGTGCGATGCCACGGGGTGCATCATCAATGTCTGCACCACACACCCCAGGAGTGCACATGATGCATTCATCTGGCACAGCTCTGTACTGCTCCAGAGGTTCGAACGTGGGGACATCCCCACGGGCCATCTAGTGGGTGAGTAAGGTACGTTCTGGGGTCTGCACGGCACTGCCAAGGGGGGCATGCTGGAACAAGTGGTGGGCATCCAGGACTAGGAAGTGGCACAGCACCACAAAGGGATAACCATGTCCATTCCACCACGGGTGATGGAGCATACCCACTGCGGTCATGGCTGCTCACCCCCTACCAGCAACTGCCGACCCCCGCAGAAGAGCAATACAATGAGGCACATGCCAGCACACACGGTATAATCGTGTGTGTCTTTGGCATGCTGAAAATGCATTTCCACTGCCTAGACAGGTGCGGTGGAGCCCTACAATACAGCCCATTGAAAGCCTGTGGCCTGTTCTTGGCCTGCTGCATACTGCACAACATTGCTATTGATCGCGGGATAGCTGTCAAGGCATAAGATGGAGACAGTAGTGGGGATGATGGTGATGATGTCCTGGTGAGTAGCCACCCCTTGGGAGATGCAACCCGAGACTGGCCATGCAGGCAAGGCACCACCGGGACACCATCACACACGAGCACTATGGCAAATGCAGGTGAGTGCACAGAGACACAGAGATGCACAGGCACACAGAGCAGCACATGACACACAGACCTGGATGAGCACAGCCGGAGGCATGCATGGTATGGGGCACATGGCAGGCACTGGGGTGGCACTGACACATAGCAGCACACACACAGCACAGGCACGTGCACAAACACAGACACACAGCGGTAAATGGCATAGATCAGAGGTACTAAACCGGTGCAGAGGCACAGCCAGTGGCAACTGTAATGATCATCACCCAATCCCTGCCATGCACCCCAGCGGCATGGCCAGCATACATATGGGGTATGCAGCACAGCTTGCCAGCAACACATCACAGGCATGCCGCACCAACAACACCCACACATACAGAGGGCAACAGCAGCAGACAGGGCGCAGGGCAGCAGACACGTTAGGTGAACCACATGGTACCCCGGCTGCCATGGCCATGTGGGCAGCTGTGCCTAGGCTGATCACCTGCTGTAGGCTGGTCATCAGCCTTGGGGTGTCTGAGGCTCCCCCAGGGGTCAATGTATGGGACCATGACCGTGTCTGAACAGGAGTGGAGAGACACCCAAACAGGCCTGCCCCTGGTGTTCCTGGGATGCTAATATCTGATTCCGACATCCTCTGTGATGGGGTCAACAGACACTTTGACTGTGGGGTAGATAGTGCACTGCGGGGTGTCCTCTGTGCATGGCCAAGCCCAATGGCAGCCAACAATGCCAGACCCACCATGATGGTACTGGTCATGCAGTCCATTGCTGCCACAATGACACTGGACATGCCGTCCATTGATGCAGTTGTGGCCTAACTCGACTGGCGGAGCCCGTCCATAACCTGCGCAATGCCCCTGTCCTGCTGCTCGGCCAGTTGTCACACCTCTGCTTGCAGTGCATGCATCTCCATGGCAAGCAGTGCCTGGTGTTCCATGGATGCATGCAGCAACTGTGTTTGCTCAGCCAGGCGATCAGTGTCCTGCACACCCTGTCCGGGGTGCTGGGCTGCAGGGGTGTCCCGGCACCCTGGCCAGCCTCCCTCTCCGGTGAACACTTCACAGGGCACTGTACATTGGGTTCAGGCTGTACAGACACCCCGGCAGCAGACCCCATGCCACACTGCCGTATGCCCCCCACGAACTGCTGGTACTGCATGATCAGCCGCTGGCCAGCACCACACCCATCTACCACACAGTCACCACTGCCCCCGCCATGCACATCTGTGACACCACCCATCAACATTGTGCGCTATGCCCAGATGCCTCCTGTGATGCATTCAGAAATGTGTTGGGCAGCATGTCCCCAATGCTTTCTAGTATCAGTGTGATGTCATCATCAGAGATGGACATGTCCCCCAGCTGGGTCTCTGTACACAGCACACTCAGGCTATCACCATGCATGATGCCGTTTGAGGGCCAGCTGTTTGGCACTGTACCACTGCAGCAGGCCAGGGGGGATGTCTGGGTGCAGGTGACTTTGGCCATTGAGCGTCACATAGGCGTGGTGTGCATTGCCGAGCAATGCCACCACAGGTATGGGGACCTCTGGTGCAGGGATCTGGAGTCGCTGCACAGGATGCAGACATGTGTCCAGTGCATCGTGGTGTGGTGCCACAGCCAGTTAGGTGTCAGCAATAGTCATGCATGCCCCTATGCTCCCCTGTGGTGGTTGGTATGTGGTGCATGCTCCACTGGGGGAGGACAGCACCATCCTGCTGGCTGCTGGATGCCATGCATGGCAGCTGCACATGTCACAGCTATGCAGGCAGGGTGGGCTGTAGGCCAGTCAGGGTCACGCCTTGCTCCATGTTGGCTGTGTGGTGGGTAGTGCCATGCTTGCCTGTGTACTAATATCCACTCTCACCTTTACATCCACAGGGCCTTAGGACCAGAGATGGGCCAGGGAGGCTGTGGCAGGGGCGAAGGGTCACGGTAGCCCACAGCAAGCAGCACCAGCAAGCCATCACCTGGCAGGTAGGTTTGTCTCCATTGCTTGTACCTGTCACAGTGTGAGTGCCATGTGTCATAGTCGGGCCAAGGTGTCCATGGCCCCGTGGCCAGAGGGCTGTGGTAGCGCACCAGCCATGGTCTGTGCCACTGTTGAACATTCTGTGGTGGCATTGCACTGCCTTTGGGGGGGGTGCACGCAGCCCCCACACTGTGTGCTGCCACAGTGCTCGTGCTCCATGCCATGTGCCCATGGGCATGTGCACATTAGTGCACTGCACAGCACCGTCTGGCTGGCTGTGCTGTTGTGGTATGCTGTGTGGCTTACTGGTGTGGCCCCCATGTGCAGGCCATCCATGGTCCCCTAGTGGTGTGTGCCCCCACAGTCCATGGCACACTGTGGGTGGGATTGTGTTAGTGTGGCCTTGCACTGATTGGCTGTCCTGTCCCTTTCCCTAGGTGGTAGCAGGACAGTAGCTGGGGGGGGCGGCATGCCCACGTATCCAGAATATTGGACAGGTCCTTGCACTCCAGAGGAGGCTCCTTGCCCTGCAGCGGTGCCACATGCGGGAGATGGCGGCATTGAGGAGGGCGATCCAGTAGCTGGGGCAGTCCATCAGGGGCCACAGATAATGGACAATTCAACTCCCTGCTGTACATAGCCCCCATCCCTTCCGAAGACCTCTTTCCCTGCTGTCCCACATCCACCTGTATAGCCCCTGCTCCCTGTCCCCATCCCCCATCCCTGACACTGTTTATTGCTGTTTGTATTGTTCTTGTTATATAAAGCCTTTTGTTCACTATGGGCCTGTGTCAGTGTCTGATTTGCAGGTGGCATGTGGAGCCATGCTGCAGTTGTGGGCCTGTGGTGCACCCAGGGCCTTGCAGCTTTGCAGGCAGTGCGTATGTGTGGTCTGGCTTGGTCAGCGCTGCTGCTCATGGCCCTGCTGTCTGCCTGTGGGTTGGCCATGCTTGGTGTGTCACTGTGTTGCTCGTGTATTGCTCTGTGCTGGGGTTGGGAGGCTGGGGGTTTGGTGTCTTCTATGCACGGTGAATTTGTATTCCCATTGACTATTCCCTCTGTTATCGCATGGCCCTCACTGTGCACTGGTTCATGCACATGCCCATGGGTGTGTTGCCTGCCTGTGCCTTGCACCTAGGGTGTCCTGCCCTAGTGGTGCTGATGGTATGGGGCAATGTATGGTGTTGTTCAGGGCCCGTGCTAGGTGCTGTGCAGTGCAGTTGTGCGGGGTCTGGGACAGCACGCTGTTGTGCTGCCCATGGGTGTGCTCCCATGCAGTTTTGGAGTTCTGTTTCCCCATGTCCCTCTGGCTGGTCAGGCCACCATTGCTGTGCATGCCAATGCCCTGGTGGGTGTACCTGGTGACACGCCATGTTGCTGCTGGTGGTGCATTTACATGCAGGCCTGCGCTACTGGCAGGGGATCATTCCCTGCAGTGCAGTTCATGTGTGCATGGGCTGTGTCCATCCTACGTGGACCCATGATGGGGTGGATGGCCTGTGCCTCACCCATCCCTGGTCGGTGGGCCCTTGTGTCCACCTAGTCCCTGGCACTGTGCCCTCCACGCACCATGGCCATGTTTGGTGGGTGTCTGTTGCTTGTCACTGTCATTGGCATGGATGGTGTTTCAGGCTTTGGGTGGGTTTGTGTTCTGGGGTGGTGGCCTTTGGTTGTCTGTGGACCTTCCCCTGCTGCCCTGTTTGCCCTTCATGTCTATGCTTCTGTGTTCATGGGTGTGCCCTCCTGGAGGGGTCATGCTTCCTTCATCCTCTGGGACCTTGCCTCTGTATCCCTGTGGTGGCTGTTTCCCTGCTTCATGGGTGTTTGCTCTGGTTTGCTCCGCATATCCATGGTTGCGCTGGTGCATATCTGGTTGTACCATGGCACATCTTTGCCATATCAGTCGACTTGCGCTTGGTCATTTCGTCCAGCGCAACCTCTGAATATGGCTCCTGGCATGACATGGCACATCTCACTTGCACTGCGCCAGCATTGTGCTGGCATTTGGTGCATTTCTGAATATCCAGCCCCTTTAGTACAAAGCAGTTATGCATGTTTCAAGGCCTTGATTACAACTGTGGTTGAAATTTTTATCAGTGGAGCTAAGGTGACTGTGATTGACAGCACAAAGGTTAATTGCAATGTCTCTACGCTTATATGGAAAGATTTTTTTTTTATTATTAAAGAATTGGAATTACCAACCTTTGGGCTAGGAGCTCATTTACAAAGGGTTCTCATCAAACAAAGGAAGGGGACAGTTACTGTATATGAGTTAGGAATATCAAAAGCAGCGGACAGACATTGTCATAAACATATTAATAGCACATTATCACACACACTATCTTTGCCTACCCCATCTCGAATCCCCACTTTCCTTACTTAACTTTACTTCTCTACATTATCCTGCATGCAACTACTATAATGGCTCTGTCTCCTAGTTATAGTCTTCCTAGATTGTCCTTGTAATATTTAACACTTATGACCAAACCTAATTGTTATTTTATAGGTAAATGATGTTACTCTTTTTACCTTAATCTTATTCCTGTGCTTTGTTATTTATTCTACAACTTGTCTGTAATGTAATCACCTGCCTGTTCTTTAGTCCTATGTCTGATTATTTGTGATCTTATATATTTTAACCTGTTACCACAATTGTTTTGTTTTGTACCCTCCCGGGTCGTGCCAGAAAATAGTCATTGTTATGGCTAGTGCACCTACCCGGTCATCAAAAACTAAATACAAATAAAATAAATTAACAGACTGAATACAGGGGGATTGGGTAGGGAAGACAGAGGCACACTGTATAACACAGTCTTAATACAAGTACATAGGAGCAGTACAACAGCAGTAAAAATAAGTGCTAACAGAGGCATATTGTATAACACAGTCCATAACACTGAGTTCATAATGAGCAGTCCAACACCGTCTGTACAAATAAGTGCTAACAGTTCAGTTAGGTACTCACAGATACCAGCTAATAGGCCTTGTCACAAGCTAGAGGATGCCAATTTAGAAACATTTTAGAGAAAGTGTAGTGGGCAATAGTTAAGCGAGATGGGGGCAGTTTCAACGGTTTCTGTAAGGATATAGTCTAGAGGGTGCTCAGGTAGGCTCAGGGGTTAGGTGGAGCAGAAGCAGTGTGCAGGTGGGGTGATGGAATTCTGAAGTTTGGATTTGAAGTGACTAATGATGGTGAGGTTTGTGATGGCTAGGGGGAGCTCGTTTAGCCAGGTGGGTGTTCTGACTGCAAATGCACGACTCCCTAGTGCAGTTCTCCTGAAAGACACCGCATGCGTGTTTTAGTCACACTTCTTGCAACATGTTTAGAGAGGGCAGGGCAGAATAAAGCCTGCAGTGAAGGAGGGACAAGTCCAGGCAGGGTTTTCATCCACAGGAGACAGGAGTGGAGTCTGATCCAGTCCTTGAGCGGAAGCCATCTTGTTCTAATGTACAGATCGTAGGCATGCGTAAGGAAATTAGCATCTAAAACAAGTCTGCAGGCTTTGTTAAGGGTGGTGTGGACTCTGTGCAAGCTGGTGTCAGAGGCTGCACCATAGACCACTATTCCATAGTCTAGGATTGGGAGGATTGTACCTCTAATAGCTTGATACCTTGCCTCTGGAATGAGGCAGAACCAAAGCCTGTATAGGGCCCCTAACTTCCTGTTAGCGGTGGTGGTAATTGCATGAATATGTTTGTCGAAGGTAAGGGACTCATCAATAGTGATCCCCAGGTACCTGAAGGAGGACACTTGCTCAAGGGTAGAGTGAGAACTATCATGCATTGTAAAAGGAGCAGTGTTTTTTCTCTTTTGATGTCAATCAAGAAGCATTGTCTTTGTTTTTATTTTGCTGTTGAGTACTAGTAGACTGTCTTTAAACCAGTCTTGCAGCATGTCAGAGTTGTGTCGTAAGAGTCTTCTGACAAGAGTCATGCGGAAAGACAACCATGTCATCTGCATAAAGCAGGACCCTAGCCAATGGACAAACCTGTGGGAGATTGTTCACAAAGAGGCTGAACAAGAGCATGGAGCCCTGGGGGACCCTTACAGTCACTTCACAGACCGGTGAGACTGCACCATTAATTTTTACCTGCTGGGAGCATCCAGTTAGGTTGCTAGTGAACCACTTGACTATGCCTGGGGACAGCCCCATGCAACCTAACCTATGTAGCAGCATCTGATAATCCACAAGGTAGAAGGCCTTGGTAGGGTCTGTATAGATAGCTCCAATGAGCTGACCTTGGTCAAGATCCTCATGCACGTAGCCTGTGAAATCAACTAAGGCAGTATTCGTACTATGCATCTTGCAGAAGCCATGCTGCTGTGGGCAGAGGAGGCTGTATTTGTGCAGGTGATCTGTGAGTTGATTAATTATAATTCTCTTTAGGGCTTTGGAGTGTGGGGACAGTATGGAGATGGGTCTGTAATTAGACACAGTTACTTGATCACCTCCTTTCAGCACTGGGGTTACAAGAGCAGATTTCCATATAGAAGGGAATGTGGACAAGCAGAGAAAAAGATTAAACTGCTTTGTTAATGGTATGATGACCTCAGGCAGAGTAATGGCTACCAGCTTCATGTCAACACCATCACTGCCCATCCTGGTTTTACCTAGCACTCTAGCTAGGTATTTTTTGTTTCCGTGGCAGTTACCTGTTTGAAGTAGAAGTTAGGGCCTGTAATGGTGTCAGGTGCCGAGTTAGGAAAGGAGGTGGTTGATACTCTGATGGGGTACATAGCCAGTCTCGGGGGGGGGGGGAGGACTGAGCTGTAATCTGAAAATGCAGTATTAAAGATATTGGCCATGGTATCATCCTCTAGTATTACCACACCATTATGCTGAAGCATGGGGGTGCTGTCACCTGACCCTAGAAGGTTCTTTATCAATGTCCAAAACTTCTTCCCATCACCCCAGCATTTCGCTTGTTGGTTTTTGTGATATGTGGCCTTGGTCTGCCAGATTTCCCACATACGCCTGTTACAGAATGCTTTGTGCCTTTGAATATCTGCAGTTTCCCTCATCTCCCAGGCATGGTGCAAGAGTGTGTCTCACTGTCGCATCATACTGAGCAGTTGAGGGGTGACCCAGTCCATATTATCTCCCTTTATCATTTTCTTGCAATAGGGAGCAAACTTGTCCGCAGCTGTGTTAAAGTGGGGGATGAATAGCTGGAGTGTCGTATCAATACAGGGACATATCTCAATGAAGCGCCAGTCTATATCTGTGAGGTAGTTATTGAAGTGAATCATGGTGCTTTTCTTTATAATCCTATTCCTCACCAGTCTTGGGGAGGGCCCAGCCTGCTTGGCCGACCACTCACACTGGACCAGTGAGTGATCACTCAAGGTATCTGGGAGGACCTTGACATTTGTTTGTCTTTCTGGGTGTGATGTTAGGACCCAATTGATCAGACTTCTTGAACCTGTGCAGTAGTTAGTCCTAGTGCAGCCTGAGACCATCTGCATCAGTCAGAGTCCAGAGACCAGGTCTCTGTGGGTGGCGCAGGTGCTGGCAAGCCAGTTGGAGTTGAAATCCCCTAGTATGATGGTCTTCTTTTTTTTTTTGTAAATTTGGGAGAAGTAATTGGCAAAGGTTTCAAACCCTGCTTTCTGGTACCCGGGAGGGTTGTAGGTGACCATAACATTTAGACAATTATGCCCTTTGCCAAGTATGAGTGTTACTGTTAGACACTCACAGTCCTTGCTGACAAGAGACAGTGGGGCTTTGTTGCATTGTAGATGGCTGCGAGTGCAGATTATGCAGCCACCACCTCCTTTACCAGTGTGGTCCAGCCTGTGCATGTTGTAGCCAGTGATGGAGACAACCGAGTCTGCATTACACTTGGAGAGCCAGGCCTCAGCTAGAGCAAGGACATCCGGTTGGGTGTATTCCAATCACACTTCAAACTGAGTTAACTTACCTAAGAAACTACAGATGTTCATCACCATGATTTTTAATTACCCTTTAGTAACTGTGCCCTGTGAGCTAGTAGTCAGTGGACCGGGGTTAGGGTGAATATAGATTGTATATTGAGATACATCAAAAGCAGGGAATCATCTGTAATCTTGCCCCTATACACAAGCCTGGTTTGTCCACATTTGGACTATTGTGCATCAGTTTGTGCCCCAACTTCTATTGGCTATCTAAACATGACAGAAAGAGTTCAACGAAGAATAACTAAAAGGATTGTTAATATGTCCGAACTTGATTATGGTCCTAGATTAAAATCTTTAGAACTTTATTCTTTGAAGTACAGAATACTAAGAGGCGACTTAATCTATACTTATAAGGCATAGAATAATGATTACTTGGTAAACACAATAGGATTAGAAAAGTTCTCAGTAAGTAATTACACTAGATCCCATAATTCAAAACTGAAATCATCCTTATGTACAACTAATAAACGATCTAGATTTTTTACTCAGAGAATTCCTCCAATCTGGAATACATTACCTAGTAACATTATAAACAGTGAAAACATAGGACAATTTAAGAGAAACCTTGACAAATACATGGGTAATAAGACATTTTCCTTCCACTGCTAATTTAGCTGGTGGTGAGTTCATAAATGGGCATGTGCCTTCTGAACTTGTATCAATCTATGAATCTATGAATCTATGAGATCAATAGTAGGATTAGAATAAGTTTTTTGCATAACTTTGGGTAGTTGGGTTTTGCTTGTGGCCTCAGTGGGTTCTGGGAGGAGCATTTAGCAGGTGGGTCTAGTGTTAGCTGGAGGCCAGAAAATAGGCTAAATGCCAAAGTTGGGCTCATCCTTAGGATGGAGGCCCATATGTGCGGTAGCACTTTCTGTGCAGGAGAAGGTGATGTACTGTGGGTCTCCCATTGAGCCAGTTTGCCATGCTGTATAAGGTAGTCTTGGTGGATGTTTGTGTAAGTGGATGCAGTGGCAGGATATCTGGGATCAAAGGCGAGCACCACAATAAGGATCAACTGTATAGGGAGACCTCCTAGTATATTGTCTTGCTATTTTTGGCATTCATTGTGGGTAATATAACAAGCTAAGGTGGGAGAGGTAGCAAATTGGGTGCAGGGCCAGCACAACCAACAACTAAATGCTTGGTCCATCAACCTGGTGTTAGGTCTGACCTTGGGAGACCCAGGGTAGCCAACTGACAGTAAGAATTAAAGGTTTAAGAGCTAATGTCAGGTGGGGATTGGGGTTTTGGCAGAGGATTACATTTATTAAATATTTATGGGAATGAGTTCCACTAGTTATAGGGTAATGAGTATCACCCAGCAGTTACTAGTTAAATTGAAGGGGAAGCATGTTAATTGAGGGGAGAAAGTTCCATGGGTTTACTGAAGGGGAGTGAATTCTGAAAGTTTATAGGGAAATGATTATACCCAAAGAGTGGATATAGGAGATGGGGGTCTAGATGTGATTTAAGCTGGCTGTCTAGAAGGGAGAGTGGAGAAAGCAGACAAGAATTAAGGTGGATTAAAGTTGGGAATGTAGAGGTGAAAATGAGTTAACTAGAGAGCAGCTGAGAGACCACCTCCAACAGTGCTGGAAGCCAGTTGTAGTATTGGGGAGGAGCCAACACAGATTTAATAGAGAGAGGAGGTGGACGAGGGCGGGTTAGCTGAAAAACTTTCTATGAAGCAGCAGCTCCTAAGGAGCAAGTGTAGAGGTGTTGTGGGGAGATTTGAGATGGCAGCCGAAAAAGGTGCCAAATTCAAAATTGGAGCCTGGGACCCTGCATGGGGCCCTGCACTCCCACATATAAATATTGTTCTGGAGTGATGGGAACATAGGGCCAGCATGTACAGCACTCTCACAGGGAGATAAGAGTTAATTGCAATGTCTCTACACTTATGGATAGATAGGAGTGTAGGGCCCTCTGGGCCCTGTGCTCCCACACAGAAAAACAGGGACAATTACAATATGCATGGATGTAAGAACAGGACCCTATTCTCCACATACACATATGCATACCATTATGTAGTGATGGGAGCACAGGGCCAAAAGGGACCTGCACTCCCACAGGGAGATGAGGGTTAATTACATGTAAATGAGGGATGTATAGCACTACAAAGTGATGGTTGTCCAGGGCCAGAAGGGCCCAAAGAGCCCTATACTCCCACAGGGAGATGAATGTTAGTTACAATCTCACTACACTTATGCATGGATGGGAGCCTAGAACCCTCTGGGCCCTGTACTCCCACAGACAAGTAAGGATATCATTATACTACAGTATCTCAAAAAGTAAGGAAATTCAGTGCAAACAAACTTTGTAAATGCATCAGATAGGGTTCATATTAAAGTGACAAATGTATGAAAATGTGGTATTAGGGTTTCCAACCCTAACACCTCACCACAACTTCCCCCAAACAACCCTACCAACCCACCCCACCTCCACCCTCCACACACCAACAGGTGTTGGGGTGTACCTTGGGGTCATCGATCCTAATGCTCACCCCATTCTCCTATACTGTACCATTTCAGCTTCCTTACGACATGGAATGGGGTGAGAGTTAGGGTCGATGACCCCAAGGCACACCCCAATGTCTGTTGGTGTGTGGAGGGTGGGGTGTGTTGGTAGGGCTATTTTTGCCATACTTTTGTCACTTTAAAATAAACCCTAAATGATGCATTAACAATGTTTTTTTGCAATGAATATATCATATATATCTATCTATATATATATATATATATAGATATATATATATACTGTATGTATATATATATATATGTGTGTGTGTGTGTGTGTGTGTGTATATATATATATATTCATGGCAAAAAAAAATCAGTTTAATGCATCAGTTAGGGTTGTTCCACAGTGACAAAATCAAGGAAATTCGATGTTATGGTTGTCACCCCACACCCACCCCACCCCACCAACAGGAATTGGGGTGTGTTGGGGTCATCGGCCCTAACTCTTACCCCATTCCATGTGTAAATAAGCTGAGGTGGTGCAGCATAAGTGTTGAAAATGATAGTGGCCAAAGTTTTAGTAACCAGTGGCCCAGGTTCATACAAGGGTATAAATAACAACCTTTATACAGTATATCTAGTTAGCTATGAGAGGCTGTAAATGAGTAATAAATAACCTAAATGGTACCAACATGTAAATTGATAGGTATGGCTAGCAAAGGGTGCAAGTGGCTAGTGCAAGACACAAGGGGCTAGTAGATAATGACCTGATAACACCAGGATAAATGGCAATAATACCCCCATGTAAATTAATATGTATGTAGGTGCACAGGTTTAAAAGGAAGTAACAGCCCTGTATTTGATACTTGTAGAACACAGGTAAAGAGCTTAAGCAATGTTTTAAAACAAATGTTTTAAGCAAAATTAGTTTTGCTGTGCTTGACAGAAATATTTTGTACAAAGCACATTACTCTTTTGGTGCAAAATAAAAGGTCATGACTAAACTTTTAAATTTAGCCAGCCGAAACAGCTGTGCAAGCAGAATGGGAGGGTACGTGCAGAGCTGTCTGGGCTATTTCCCTATTTTATGTTGTTTTTGTCCAAAATGTATAAATTGAAGCAAGAGTCAAGACTATCCACTATGTTCTTGTCTTGAGACATTGGCTTTTCTGCCTTCTTAGAAAGGTTATTTTTAATAATGCAGGTTCCTCTTAAGACCTGTGACAAATAATGTTTTTTTTTTGTCTAAATCAAATGCCAAATGAAACTTTTTATGTAGCAACTGCTGCCAGACGTATCTTGTGACAAGTGTATCCTGGGCCTCTATCTCATGACTTATTGTTTTGCCTTTTTTGGCTAAGAGGTTTTAGTAACCTTGGAATTCCCCTTCTCTGCATTTTTTCCCATAAACAATCAATGTATAAATAAAACTTAAACTGTAGGTCCTGTGTGTCCAAGAGGAGTAGCCAGCATGGCTGCCATAGATACTTGGGTCACCCAGAGGAATGAGAAATGTGCTTCATTTCCTCTGCATACCTGTAGCCCTGGTGGTAAAAGGCCATCAGCTTTTTAGAATTGATCATGTTAGAGGTAAAATTGTTAGGGCTTATTGTGTATTAATAAATTGCAACTGATTTAAAACAACATCTGGTGTCAGGTGGCTTTATTGGATTACCAGGGACCACTAACCATGAACCTTGTGCTTTTACTACCTTACTGTCATCAGCATGGTATAGTTTTGTTTATTTACATAGGAGAATGGGGTGACAGTTAGGAACGATGATCCCAACGCACACCCCAATGCCTGTTGGTGGTGGCGGGATGGGCATGCGGTGCAAGAGGTGGCAACCCTAACACCATATTTCCTTGCTTTTGTCACTGTGGAACAACCCTAACTGATGCATTAAACAGAGTTTTTCGCCATACATTTCTCTTCTTTTTGAGAATGTGCATTATAAATAGTGAATGGAATGTCCTTCCAGAATTGTGTGTACATCCATTCAACGGTCACACAGCACCACGAGCAAACAATATAACATGCACAGTTCAGCAACTGTATGTTCCAGTGACCCAAAAATTGTCACAGTTAAAGATGTATTATAAATCTGCATACATTCCAAATGCCAGGCTAATCGAACACACAGTTCAGAAGTTATTGGACTGTAATGAACCAAATTTTCATTCATTGAAATAGAATAATTCTGCACCTGTTGATGTTTCACACACCAAACCACTGCAAGGCACCTCGGTACCACTAGGGCTACCTACGCTATAAATTTCAAGCCAGTAGCACTGTGCAGAATGCAGTGCACAAAATGTTAACTGCGTAATGCAATATCTCTGCAGCAAATAATTTTCCCAACATGGAAACAGGATTATTCACATCCCCAGGACATCCACTCAACACCCTCCAAATTTCATGCAAAAAGAACAAACCATTCCAGAGTTATTCAATTGTTACATTTCTGCACCTTTAAGAAGTCTTCCACCACAAAATAGTGGAAATCACAGCTGAAAATGCACTAAAATGGCAGACCTGGTGGCTGAAAAATCAGTAACTGCAAAGCTGGCCAACTTCAAATGGCAATAACTCTGGAATGGAACAATGTTTTGTTTCGCCAAACAAAAACTGGCATGTTCCTTGAACAAAGCTCTTTCTATGTGACAAGGTTCAGACCAATGAACCACACACTGGCTGTGCTATGTGTCATGGAAGACAGTGCAGAAAAATAGCAAAAACATAATGTTTTGCACTGCACTACACAAACACAAAATCACAAATGGTAATGTTAACATAAATGGTGATGGAAACAGTGAGTTAAAAGAAAATAATGCTAACGGTAGTGCAAACTCAAGCACAAATGGTAACACACAAAGTAATGTAAAAATGTAAATGGAAATGATAATGCAAATGGTAAGAGAAACGCAAGTACAAACGTAAATGAAAACAGAAATGGTAACGCAAACGGTAATGCAAATGTTAACCGCAACAGAAACACAAATGGTAATGAAAGCAATAACGCAAATGCTAATGGCAATGGAAATGCAAACGGTAACAAAAATGGTAACAAAAATGCAGATGGTAACACAAACGCAAACAGAAATGCAAACGGTAACGGCGATGCAGAAGGAAACAGTAACACACTCGACAATGGAAATGCTACCGAAAACACAAATGCTAAGGCCAATGGAAATGCAAATGCAAATGGTAATGAACACGCAAACGGTAATGGTAATGCAACTGGAAACGCAAAAGCTTTCGGTAACACCAACGATGACGCCAAAGGAAACACAAACGCAAACGTAAAAACAAACCAAGCACGTACGCAGACGCTAATGGCAATGCACACGGTGAAGCACAAGTAAATGCAAACAAAAAGAGTAATGGAAACACAAATGGTAACAGTAACACAAACTCAAGCACAACACAAATGCAAAGGGTAACGCAAATGGTTACGAAAATGCAAATAGTAACAAATGCAAGTGCAAACGAAAATGCAAAGGGTAACATACACGGTACCACAAAAGTAAATGCAAACAAATATGGTATCGGAAACAGAAACAGTAACACTAACAGAAACGCAAAGGGTAACGCACACAGTGATGTAAACATAAACACAAACGGTAACAGAAACGCAAGCGGAAATGCTAACGGTAACAGTAACGCAAATGCACACCCTTTTTTTCCCGAAAAGGTGCATTCAAAAGCACAGTGAATACAAAGAATGTATGCATAATAATGGCCCTCAGAGCAGAAAATCTGCACTTGGAATACTAAATTCCTTGTATCTCAGGAACCATACTACGTGGAAAAAAATGTAAAATCTCATATTATGTATGACTTTCTAGGCTAGTTTTGCACTTAGCCCCCTAGTGGGGGACTAAGCATTCTTCCAACAAAAAGTTTGTATCTCAAACCGTTTTCGAGATATGGGCCCCGAAAGGCGCAGTGGATGCCACAATGTTAGCCTATGGGAAAACTGTCAACTTTGGAGTGCTGTAACTTTGCAGCACTCTAATATGTTGTCACCAAAAGGCACACCTGTGGGATCTTGGCTTTCTTCCTTCCAAATTTTAGCCCAAAAGACCAAACCGTTCTTTTGCAGCAGGGTGGCAAAGATTCCTTATTGTTTTTGGCATAATGTTGCAAAGTAGTGTCGCAAATCACGACACTTTCGCAAATGAAATCATGAAAGTGTCACATATGCGACATTAGAAAATGGCCTTTTTATTTCCTGGGCTCTGATTGGCTGATACCCCTGCTGGGGGGGGTACATTAACTTTCAATAGATGCCCAGGAAATAAAAAGTACCAGCCCCAGTGCCCCTCACCCACTTGGTATCCCTATGCTCACCCTGCTTCCTCATTGGCCCACAACACCCAATTTAATTTTAACTCACAGACATTTTTTTTCTCTCGCTTAGTGAGAGATACTGGCCCCTCAATACCATATCAGCTGTACTCACTTCTAGCTGCATTTTTTTATTCTGTTATCCAATTCAAAGTTCAGTAGTTGGCAAATTTTTTTTCAGCTCAGGGAGGAAGGGGGAGAGAGAACGAGAGAGCAAGAGCCGCCCCTTCCCCTTCCTTCGTTCCCTTCTCTTCCCTATACACCAACTAAACAGCAATATATTTAAAGAAAAGCAGCAAAAACAATGTTTTTCCTTATTTAAATAAGCCCAAACCAACTCTGGCACTATCATTACTCCTGACCTCTCATCAGCTGTCTGCTCTCAAAACTAGCTGTACCAGGCAGCTCGACTCCATCTCCGGGACTAATTTAAACCTCCCACTCAAGTCATCTCTGAAAAGTTGAACACTAGCAAGCACTCCACATGAATTTTCTTGTCAACAAAACTGACACATGCACAAACAACAAACACAACCCTGTCGACAACTCCACTGACATTCTTTTGGCAAAAAAGGTGAGAGACGTACTCCATTTACAATCACTCACGTTTACACTTGCTACTGATCAGTTCCAGCTGATTGCCGCTGGGCTCCTTCACTGGTTGACTATTCAAATAGTGCCAACCTTCCCTCTATCTTTCATCACTGTGGAGTACATTTAAAAGGAAAAAATCACTGAATAATACCGGCAGTCGGGTTGGAGTGGGAGGCGGGGGTTGCTGGAGAATACTGGTCCCTTAATTACAATTTTAAACCCTGGGACAGTGCTTACTTCAGAACCACAGCAGTTAGCTTTCAAACTTCTGGAGATCATTAACTGTGTGGAAGCAGACATTATCTATGTGGAACAATCGGGGGGGGGGGAAAAGACACAGTCAGAGAAACTCTGAAAGGGAAACAAAGAAGCACAACAGCAAAAGTTACACTGTGCTTTTTAAACCTCACTTTTTTCCTATTTCACAACCAGACCACATATCTAGCGCTCTCTCTCTCTTACTCACTCGCTCGAGTCAGTATGCGCTATTAAATGCAAGACATTTGGGGGGGGGGTTAACCCTGACAACCAAATGAAAGGCAGAAGTATAGAGGCTCCACTACCACAAAAGACCCCAGATTAAAAAAAATAATTTTAGTGCAGGCAGAGAAACTATTTTATGACAAAACTTATTTTAAACTAACTTCTTATTAACACTTTGTATTAAACTTTTTTTTTTAACAATGCCCATTTTCTAAGTGCAATAATACCCTCCAGGGTGGGTGGTATTGTGATATACCAGACCTTTCAGCGGCTATAAGGCTCTCTGCCTGCTGTGTCGGGCCTCATTACGCCCCTGGGCAGTCCAGTATAGCACAATACAACCCACCCTTTCGGATATTATTGCTTACCTAGTTTGCAACACTACTTTTAAAAAAAATTAAAAAAACATATTTCTGGGGTGTTTTACCCCTCCAAAAAAGACATGCTAGCATCCTCAGGGCTCGACTAGGTGAACACAGCAAGAATTGTGTCCCTAGAGGCTCCTAATTTAAATGCCAAGCATTTCTGTGACCACCAACTGAAAACAAGATGGCTCAGTTGTGACACTAAAAACTGCATTTGTGACACTTTCGCATATTTTGTTAACGTTTCCCATTGACTATAATGGGAAATTTGTTTTTTGAATAACTCTTGAATCGTTTAATGTATTTTCATGAAATCTTTGAAAGGCACATCAGGGACACTGGCTGCATGTTCCCTGAAGGTTTCAGACCAGTCACACAAATCGTGCAACCTGTAGGCATGAGCAAAAAATGCACAAAAATGCGTAATTTGTGCATTTGTTTGGCACTCTGCAGCTCTGCAACTGTACATCTGACCATAATAAAACTTGGCAGGTCCAATAATCTATGGAACCAAACTGTGCATGCCAAATTTCAGGCACATCCATGGCACGGTGGCAAAGTTATTAAGCTGCCAAATTTCAGATTTAACCTTAAATGGGATACTCAACACTAACTATAGTGGCACTACTGTGCCACTATAATATACACACATATATAAAAAAAAATATATATATATATATATATATAGATATAAAACATAAGGTTGCAGTCGTGCCCTTAGAGTTAGGGTTGAGTGGGCAGTTTAATGTTAAACCCCAAATTTATCACTTTAATAACTTTGCAACTATTCAACGGATTTGCACGAAATTTGGAATACCTGGTATTGGGTGTTAGATCTCTTGATTTGACAAGTTGCATTTTTATCAGATTTGTGAGTTTTGTGCAGCAAAGCATCAACAAATGAGTTTTTCTTTTTTTTGTAAATGTCAGGGTCATTTTCTGACATTGTGCTGCACGCACACTATTTGGAATTGTAGCCTGAAATTTTCAGGGTAGAAAAAGTTAATCCGAAGGAACACTCCAGCATTGGTTTGGTGAAAAAATATTAATCTGTTTCAAAGTTATAACATTTTTAAATTTGGGGTTCTGAGCATGCCCAGTTCAGTCTTTGGGACAGATGCACAGTTTTGATCAAGGATTCCTGGTTATGAACGGTTGATGAACAGGGATTGCGAAAAGGGATTTAGAAATCTCACAAAGATTCTTGTTCATCTGCCTCCATTTGGTTTTCTCCCTTATCGAGGGGAGAAAACAAAATGTTGTAACTTGCCCCAGGGACGTCTTTTGAAAAAAAAAGGCATGGATTTCGGTAAAGGGGACATCCTCTACTTGCCCATGCCTTTTTTTTTTACTTAAAAAATGGCACTTTTAAACTTTAAAATCCCTTTTCACAGTCCCTTTTCACCAGCCAATCCCTTTTCGCCAGATCAGCTGGCGAAGAGGGATTGCAAAAAGGGTTTGTTAAAGTAACAGTGCCATTTTCCCTGATCTAGTGGACTCCCTGACTCTCATAAAACATTAATTCCCTGTTGTTTAGTGGCTCAGCACACTCTGATCACCCTCTCCTGTTTTTTTTGGTGTTTTATTTTTGTATTTTCTGACATCAGGATGCCCACCCCCAGTGTCGGATAATCCCCACCTGCAGTCCATTATTTTTTAAATATGCCACCATCAGGGGGCCCATTCCTCATGTTAGCTTTTACCCCCTCAACCCTCCAATAGCTTTCGACACTAGGGAGCCCACCCTAAGTGTCCAAAAATGTTTTTTTTAGTGTACCTGAAAAAAAGAAAACAGTCCCCCAATGTCTTTTTTTCGATGCAGAATCCTGCATCAAACTGCCTCTCTATGGCCATTTTTTTTTCACTGACATCAGGTTTCCCAGTTCCCATGTTGGCATTTATCTCCCCCTCCACTACTGTGGCACTCTGGGAGCCCACCACAGTGTACCAAAATATTTAAATTTCTATTATATTTCTGACACCATGATGCCCACTACCAGTGTCAGATGCCCCCCCAAGCCTGTATATTTTCATTGCCAATGGGGTGCCCAATTACCCTGTTGGCATCTTTTAGTAACCCACCCATCCAGTACTCAGGGACACTGGGGAGCCCACTCCTGGTGTCCCAAAATAGTGTTTTTTAAAACCAGTGAAATAAGAAAACAGTCTTCCGATGTCTGTTTTTTTCCCCGAAAAAAAGAAAACTGCCCCTCGTCGTCTCCCCGACCCCTTCCCCATCCCGACCCTCCTTCTGTGCACCCACCTCCCTGCACCCCACTTTACCCCATATTTACCCTCTGTGGTCAGCAGCTGTGATCTTCTGTGAGCTGGGGCACGTCTGCACTCTTCAAAGCTGAACTGTGAACTGAAGGAATCAAGGTAAGCCATAAAATCGTTGTCAATGGAGTTTCAACTTATGTTGATATCTCAGCCATTTTTAGGAATTTTGAACCCAAATTTTCAACATGGGGTTCTTAGGACCCTACATCATAAACACTGGCACTGACATTTTGTTACTCAGTCCTGAAAGGTGATTTCATAGTCGCTGTGTGGAATCACCTTTTGGGACCAATTAACAAAATGACAGTGCCAGTGTTCATGAGGGGAGGTCGCAAAGAGCCCATGCTGTCAATTTGGTGCAAAAAATCCCCAAAATGACTGTGTTATGAGCATGTGTTGTGCAGTTTCTATGCATGCTCGTAATTTCACTTTTTAATATTTTCACTCCAGATTTTCAACATTGCCATTTTTTCACACCCACTTATGAACAGTACAGTTGTCATTTTTCACATCCTGCCAAAAATGTGTTTTCACACCTGTGGCACAGAATGGCATGGTTGCTGTGTGAAATCAACTTTTGGGATGGAGTATCAAAATTACAGTGCCACTGTTCATGAAGTGGGGTCCCAAAAAGGCGATGTTGAAAATTTGGTACAAAAATACCCCAAAACGCCCGAGTTATGTGTGTCATTGAAATTTCGCTATGCACATGCATAGCTTTAACAAATTTTAATATTTTCATTCCAAATATTCAACACTGCCAGTTTTTTGACACCACCTCATGAACAATTCAGCTGTAATTTCTCATGTCTGTCCCGAAATGTATTTAAGCAGCAGTGATGCTGAATGGTGCAGTTGCTGCATGAAATCACCTTTTGGGGACAGAGTAATGAAATGACAGTGTCAGTGTTCATGAGGTGTGTTCCCAAAAAGGACATGTTGAAAATTTGCTGCAAAGGTACCTAAAAATGCCTGAGTTATGCATGGTCATTTGAATTCTTCTATGCACACACGTAACTTTGGCAATTTAACATATTTTCACTCCAAATTTTCAACAGTGCCATTTTTTCACACAATCTCATGAATAGTACAGCCATCATTTTTCAGATCCTCTGAAAAATGTTTTTCTGCACCTGTGGTGCAGAATGGTGTTACAGATGCGCAGAATTGTATTGTGGCTGGGATATGAAACTTTTCTGTACTGGGTACATGAGGTGAGGTGATAGAAAGGTTATGTTGAGCTTTTGGGGTGAAAATTATCTAAGATTGCACAGTTATTAGTATTTGTTGAAATTTCGCTATGCCTGCTTGTAACATAATGTGTGGAACTGCTGGGGCTGGAGACCCCTGTGTTTCCACAGCTAGATACATGCAGTATGTGCATCTGTGGAGGAATGGGAGCATAGGGTCCAAAGGACCCTGCACTCCCACAGCAAAATAAAGATAGTATTATACTATCTCAAAAAATAAGGAAATGAACTGCAAAAAACTGTGTTAATGCATCAGTTAGGCTTGAAGTGACAAAAGTAAAGAAATTATATATTAGGGCTGGGCCCCTATACACCCCTCCCACCCAAACCCCACCAGCCTAGCCTACATCCACACTTCATAGATCAACCACATTGGGGTGTGCCTTGGTGACATCGGCCCTAACTCTCACCCCATTCTCCTATACTATACTGTACCATGTCAACTTTCTTACACATGGAATGGGGTGAGAGTTAGGCCCAATGACCCCAAGGCACACCACAATGCGTGTTGGCCTGTGGAGGGTGGGTGTGGGGTGGGCTAGTGGGGTGTTAGGAGCCCAACCCCAACATCTCATTTCTCTACTTTTGTCGCTTCAACCCTAACTGATGTATTAACAAAATTTTTTGCAATACATTCATTGTAAAAAACTTTGTTAATGCACCAGTTAGAGTTGATAGTACACCGACAAAAGTTGGGAAATTTGGTGTTATGGTTACCAACCCTTACCACCCACCACCACCATCCACACACTAATAGGTGTGGAGGTGTGTGTTAGGGTCATCGGCCCAACTCTCACCCCATTCCATGTGTAAACAAGCTTAGGTGGTGCAGTATGGGAAAATGGGGTGAGAGTTATGCCTGATGACCCCAATGCACACTGCAATGCGGAGGGCCCACGCTACCACAACCAAATACCAGTTACATTACACTACATTTACAATGGAACTGGTGTCATCTTTTTCAGTAAACCAGCAAAAGGCAACTATGGAAAACATTACTGATATATCAGTATCCGCTCCACCTTTCACTACCTTTAGTTTTGTGAAAGTACCAATAGTGTTGCAACACTACCTTTAGATTTGCAAAAGCACCAGTAGTGCTGTGACACTACCTTTAGGTTTGTGAAAGTACCAGTAGTGTTGCGACATTGCTTTTTTAGTTTCTCTAAGGTACCTATGTTGACCTATGGGAGTTTTACAAAAGTTGCAGAAATTCACAAAATTAAAGCCCCAAATGAACCAGTTTCTTTGCCATTTCATATCAAAAAAACGGGTAGGGATTTTTGGCTGATATTTGCAGTGTAGCAAGCCCTGGCCACACAGATGTGCCCTTTGGTGGTTGGATAACATAGTTGATGATGTTTCCATAGTTACAGTGCTGCAAAGTTGCCAAATGTCCCATGGGATAACACTGCAGTGCTCACTGCACCTTTTGGTGCCCCGTATCTTAAAAACATTTTGAAATACAGATTTTTTGATGCAGTCATCTTAGTACACCTTTAGGTGAACTAAGCCCCTGTGGAGGTTTTAAAGCCATGATTACAACTTTCAAAACTAATTTGCCAATATCTGAGCAACTGTAGGAGCTATGAAAAAAATTGAAGTGTTGTGATCATGACAATGATATCTCCAACCAAGATAAATTGATGAAATCCATGTCTCTCATTGTTCACAAGATATGGGCACAGAAATGTGCTGAAAAGGCACCCATAAAACCCTTGTGACACTAATTTGCCAATACCTCAGTAACCGTACAACCTAGGAAAAAAATTCAACTGCAGATGTAATCTATGGTTTCCAAACTTGTTTCAAAAGCTTAGATCCCCTAAAGGTAATCTAAACTGTGAGTAGTGAAAAATCAATTTTTCACTTCATTTTCGAGATACGGGCACCAAAAGTCGCTATGGGGGCCACAATATTATCCTATGGGAAATATCTCAACTTCGTGATGGCATATCTATGGAACTGATTAACTTTTCAACACCAAAATAGCATAATTCACATCTCTGGGACACCTCATTTATACCCTGCAAATTTTGAGCGAAAAGACCAAACCTGTTAATTTACAGTGCAGCGTCAAAGTTTTTTAAAAGTTTAAAAATTCCTAGTTCATGTGGTAGCAAAATCCCCAACCGCGAGGTCAATCTCCATTTGCAAACTGTCAAAACTGTCATCCGCCAGAAATACTTGACAGCCAGATTTTGGCCATCTGGTCCCTAAGTGACTGTCAAGGTTTTTGCTGCCTCTCGAAATGGGATTGCTTGTCATTGAGGATTTTGTCAGCAAGTGGACAGGGATTTTGTCAGGTCATGAAAGGGGATTCAAAAACCCAATCCCCTTTTCTGAGCAGACAAAATCCTAGTCTGCCAGCTGATCCCCTTTTGTGAGGTAGCAAAATCCTTGACCGTCAAGTTAATCCTTATCCACAAGAAAGGCCATCTAGACCCTAAGTGACGGTAAAGGATTTTGCTACCTGGTTAAAGGGAATTGATGGCACTCTTGGATTTTGTCAGATCGCAGACAAGGATTTTGTCAGCTCAAGAAAGGGAATTCAAAAACCCAGTCCCTGTTCGTGAGTTAACAAAATCCCAGTCCACCAGCTGATCCACTTTCACAGGGCAGCAAAATCAAGGATTTTACTGCCTCGCAAAACAGGATCAGCTGGCAGACTGAGATTTTTCAGCTCATGAAAGGGGATTGGAAGCAAGCTGTGGATGAAGAATTTTAAAATTTGAAATGGCCATTTTTTGGACAAAACAAAGCAAACCAAAGGTATAGGTTTGTAGAGGGCAGCACCCTGAACAAAACCCATGCCTTATTATGAAGAAGATGTCACCCATGGAGGAAGCTATGACATTTTGTTTGGGGGGGGAATGAAAACAAATTGGCGGCTCATGGATGAGGAATTTTTTCTGACAGTCGAGGATTTTTTAAATCCCCATTCACAAGCTGACCAAATCCTTGACCATGAGTCCAATTCTTTTCACAAAAAATACATATAAATCTTGGAGTGAACTGAGCATGCTCAGAACCCACAAATTAAAAATTAAATAACTTTGGAACAAATTAATATTTTTTTTACCAAACCAATGCTGAATTGTTCTTTAACTCAAACTCTATCTACCCTGACATTTTCAGACCACAAGACCAAATGGTGTGGTCACAGCATGATGGAAAAAATGTGTCAAAAGTGGCAAAAAAAGTGTTTTCAGTGCTTTGCTGTGCAACAAAAGTAAGACCGACCAAAATGCAACTTGGCAAATCCAGAGAGCTATCATATGAGACTGTGCATTCCAAATTTCATGCAATTCTGTTAAACAGTTGCAAAGTTATTAACGTGCAAAAATTGGGATTTAACATTAAAGTGCCTACTCAACCCTAGCTATAGTGGCTCTATATATGTATATATATATATATACTGCAAAAAACTTAATTTATGCATCAGTTAGGGTTGATAGCACAGTGACAAAAGTATGGAAATGTGATGTCAGGGTAATCACCTCTACCACCCCACCCTCACTTCACCATCCACACACCAACAGACTTTGGGGTGTCCCTTGGGGTCATCAGGCCCAGCTCTCACCTCATTCTATGAGTAAGCAAGCTGAAATGCTAGAGTATAGTAGAATGGAATGCAAGCTAGGTATGATGACCCCATGGCGTGCCCTGATGTCTATTGGTGTGCGGATGGTGGAGTGGGGGTGGGGTGGTAGGGGTGGTAACCATAACATCACATTTCTATACTATTATCGCTGTGCTATCAACCCTAACTGATGCATTAACAAAGATTTTCAGAAAGGATTTTCCTTCTTTTGGAGAAAGTTAATGTAACTGGTAACTGGCATGTGTTTGTGGGAAAGCAGGCCCTCCGGGCCCTGTGCTCCCTTCATGTTGCCCATGTTTTGCTTAATGGTACGCATCTGTGGGAGTGTGGGCTCTCTGGGCCCTGTGCTTCCACCTACACTATAAGTATAGAGTCATGCAGCAGCCCCATAGTACTGAAAAGGAACTCTTGTAACAATTATCTGGCAATATCTCAGTAACCATAGGAAGTATGAAAAAAATTCTTCTGCAGTTGTAATCATGTCTTCAAAACTTCCACATGTGCTTAGTCCATGCTGCAGGTAGTGAAAAATTCATATCTTGAATCATTTTCGAGATACGGGAGCCGTAACGTAATCCTATGGGAAATGTCTCAACTTCAGAACACTGTAACTATGGGCCCATTGAATGTTTTGGGACCAAACCACAAAAAGGCACATCTGTGGGTCCAGGGCTTGCCACCCTACAAATTTCAGCCCAAAAGCACAGTCCACCTTGACACAATGAAGTGACAAAGCAAACAACACATGGGACAATGTTTTCAAGCATTGCTTTCACGAAAACAAAAATGTTTTTGCTACACCCCTATACCTTATCATGAAATGTTTTCATACACAGAAACATTTTTTCATGAAGGTTTTCATAGCGCACTTATAAATTTTCCCATAGGCTAAAATGGGACATGAAAAACTTGCATAGATTTTGAATGCATTAATATTTTTTTTCAGCAAATCTCCGAAAGGCACCACTTTGACCCAGGCCACATAGACACATGCACATTTGAATCCAAATAGATGCATTATTCTGTCTGTTAAGCCTGATGAAAAAATGCATAAAAGTTGAGGGTTTTTCACATTTATGACACTCTGCAGTTCCACAATCATACATCTAACCAAAATAACATTTTCTAGATCCAGAGGTCTATTCTTGGACACTAGGCATGCAAAACATCAGGCAAATTGGACCAATGGTTGCAAAGTTATTAAAGTACAAACCTTGGGGTTTAACATAAAAGTGGCCCAACAACTCTAACTATAGCTGCACTACCATGCAGCTATAATATAGATGTATATATTCATTGCAAAAAAACTCTGTTAATGCATTGGTTAGGGTTTATTCCACACCAACAAAAGTCTGGAAATTCGATGTTAGGGTTACAAACTCTACCCTTCACCCTCCACAGACCAACAGGAATCAGTGTGTGTCTTGGGGTCATCGGGCCTAACTGTCACACCATTCCATTTGTAAGGAAGCTGAGATGGTACAGAGTAGGAGAATGGGGTGAGAGTTAGGCTGATGAAACCAAGGCACACACCAACATCTGTTGGTCTGTGGAGAGTGTGGGTGGGGGGTAGGGTTTGTAACCCTAACATTGAATTTCTAGACTTTTGTTGGTGTGGAATCAACCCTAACTGATGTATTAATGGAGATTTTTGCAATGAATTTCCCTTCTTTTTGAGAAAGTGAAAAGTTACTCATACGGTATCCATAGGTGGGAGTGTGGCCCCTCCAGGCCCTGCACTCCCACCCACCCATCAGTGTAGAGGCATAGTGCAGGAGGGCCCTGTGCTTCCATTTTTTCATAATGGGATGCATATTTGGGAGCCCAGGCCCTCTGGGCCCTGTGCTTCAAGCAATTCATAAGTGTAGAGACATAGTGCCTGAGGACCCTGTGCTCCCAGTATTGTAAGATGGTATCCATGGGTGGAGGCCCACACTGCCACCTTCCTATAAGTATAGAGATATAGTGCAGGAGGGCCCCGTATTTTTATTCTTGCATAATCAGATCCATAGGTGGGAGCATGGGACCTCTGGGCCTTACACTCCCACCCACCCATGAGTATACAGACATAGTGTAGGAGGTCCCAATGCTCTCAGTTTAGCATAAATAGTATGCATAGGTGGAAGTGTGGGCCCTCTGGGCCCTGTACTCCCACCTACACATAAGTAGAGATACATAGCAAAGGCCTAGAGTCATTCAAAGCAACCATCATGCTTATTTGGCAATGTCTCAGTAGCCATAGCAACTGCAGAAAAAAATATTTTGCAGTTGTATTCATGACCTGGCCACCTCCACACATGTTTAGTATAGTGTACTAATCTGCACTTAGCAAAAAAATCCATATCTCAAACTGTTTTCGATATATAGGTGCTGAAAGGCATCGTGGCAGCCACAATGTTATTCTATGGGAAAACTGGCAACTTCGGAGTTCTGTAACTCTGGAACCAGTGTAAATTTCTTCACCAAACCAGCAAAAAGGCACATCTGTGGTGCAATGACTTGCAACCCTGCAAATTTCATCCCAAAAGTCCAAACTGTGTAGTGGCAGAGATGTGGCAAAGAAGCTGTGGTTTTGGCAGATACCACAATGTTATCCTATGGGAAAAATTCACAACCTCAGAGTACTGTAACTATGGAACCGATATAATTTTTTCACCAAACCATGAAGAGGCACATCCGTGGTACAAGGGCTTGTCACTGAGCAAATTGTAGCCCAAAAGTCCAAACCTGTAGTGGCAGTGAGGTGTCAAAGAAAATATGATTTGGGGGATTGTACTGTCACAAGTTGCAAATGTATGCAACAAATTGCGATAGTACAGTGCAACACTTTTGCAAATTTGTGAACATTTTGAGCTTGTGCTGTTGCAAATTGTGACTAAAAATGACTCAATCAAAATAAACATCTTTCTTGGTGCTATTTTAAAATTCTGATGCATGGGTGCTGTTCCTAGGATCCCATTTAGGTAAATACAACAGTTGGTGTTTACCTAAGGACAGTAGTTTTTAAACTATAATGTTTTTTCTCCACCACTAACTGAAAACAAGATGGCCACTGCACAACAGTACTGAGGGCATTTGTGACAGAAAAAAGGTGCTGTCATGGATGAATCTGTCACTGTTGCATGGAACATATATTTTTTCCCATAGGATATAGTGGGACATTTTAAACTTTACTAACTTTTGAACAGATTAATATTTTTTCACCAAACCTTCAAAAAGTACTTCCTTTATCCAGTCTACATATACCCTAAAAATTTCAGATCAGACAGATAAACCATTTGGCCTGTGGAGATGAGCAAGGAATTCTCAAAAGTTGAGAATTTTCCACACTTATTGACACTCTGCAGCTCCGCAACTGCAAATTCGACTGGAACAAAAATTTCCTGATCCAGAGAACAGTGGTATGACAATGCGCATACCAAACATCAGGTGAATCAGATGAGCAGTTGCAAAGTTATTAAAGTGCAAAATTTGGGGTTTAACATAGAAGTGCCCATGCAACCCTTCTTTTTGAGAATGTGTAATGTAACTGGTAACTGTATGTGGTTGTGGAAGCGCAGGGCCTTCCCTTCACGCTGCCCATTTTTGCATCATGGTGTGCATATATGGGAGTGCAGACCCTCTGGACCCGTGCTTCCACTTACACAAAAGTATGGAGACATACCGCAGCCCTAGAGTCATGAAAAGGAACCCTTGTAACACTAATTTGGCACTATTTCCGTAACCATAGCAACAATGTAAAACATTCCACTGCAGCTGCAATCATGACTTGGAAACCTCCATGCATGTTTAGTCCACCTAAGCTGCCCAGAGCAGAAAATCCATTTCTCAAATCATTTTCAAGATACAGGTGCCAAAAGGTATCGTGGGTACTGCAGTGTTATCCTATGGGAAATTTTTCAACTTCAGAACGCCGTAACTATAGAACCAGTATAAATATTTTCACCAAACTATCAAAATGCACATCTGTAGGGTAAGGGTTTGCCAGCCTGCAAATTTCAGCCCAAAACGCCCAACCCTTTATTTGCAGCGAGGTGAAAAATAATTGTTTTTTTGGGTGCAGTACTGTTGCAAATAGCGACACTTTACAAAATTTGCGAAACAATGGATGCGAAAGTGTCACAAATTGCAAAAATATCACATCCATTCTTTCACAATTTGCAAACCAGGTTCCGATATTTAAAAACATATTTCTGGAGGGAATTTTTAAATTCTGATGCCAGGATTGTGTTCCTCATGCCCCAATTAAGTAAACACAACTGTCAGTGTTTACCTAGGGGTAAAACCTTTTGAATTCCAGCTGTTTTTCTCCACTACTAACTGAAAAAAAGATGGCGGTGGCATGACACTACTGAGGGCATTTGAGACAGTAAAATGTACAGGCAGCAGCTTTTGTGAGGCACTTAAATGTTTTCCCCCATTGACTATAATGGGAAACTTTAATGTGAATAACTTTTGAACAGATTAGTATTTGTCCACCAAATCTTCAAAAGGCACATCAGTGATACAGACTACATATTCCCTGAAAATTTCAGACCTGATGGATAAACCATTTGGGCTGTAGCCCATAGCAAAGAAATAGCCCCAAAAGTGGAGTTTTACACATTTTTTTGGTGCTCCGCAACTGCACATCTGACTGGAATGAAACTCACCAGATCCAGATACCTATGGTACCAGACTATGAATGCAAAATTTCAGGCAAATCTGTCATACAGTTGCAATGTTATTAACATACAAAATGTGGGGTTTAACATAGAAGTGGCCTGGCAACCCTAATTATACTGCCACTGCCATGGCAGTACACTATTTATTATACAATGACAAGGAAATGTTTTGCTTCCTAATTGGTCAGTGGGTGCCTGGAACAGTGATGATATTACACAATAACATCACTGTATGAAGTCCAGGCATCCAGATGGCTACATAACCCACCCACAAATCACATCACAGCAATTTCCAGCCCATTGTTTCCCCTGAACTGACTGGCTTCGCTGAACCGGAAACACCACTAGTGCCCCCCCCCCCACACACACACACATACACACTCTGTCCCTCGGTCCTCTAGGCAACTCAGTGAAAGTCAAAATGGGGAAAAAAGAATTTAATTAAAGAAACACCTGTTGAGCACCACCAGCTTCACTTCTTGCTCTGTGTTTATAAACCACACGCTTCCTCCCTGGTGCTCGACCATTAAACAACCGCATGCAGTGGCTGTTGCATAAACTTAAAAAAAGAATGCTCCTCTAGCCTGTTCCCTTTATTAAACTGTTTAACTAGTGTTGCTCCATTTCATCAAAAGGAACTTACTGATGAAAACAAGAAACCAGAAGTGTCCACATGGCTCCTTGTTGGTCTCATGAATTTCAGTACACCCCTTGTTTTTTTCTTGATAGAAAAGAAAAAAAATTTTAACCTGCCCCACGAGAGGAAGTGGTACCACGGCCATTGAACTCAAGGGGCAACAAAACTGTACCTAAATACAAGACAACTGAGTGTGACGGGAGGGAGGCACATGGAAACCCACTACAGAAAAACTGCCACTCTGAGCCACCACTGTAAGACACTTCTAACCCCTACCCCCGGGCAATGTCACCACCACCCAATTCCCTCTCTCCTCCTTCTGTTTTCCCACCCTATCATCCTTCTAAAATAACAATTTATTTTGTTCAGAATCACCACTGCAGCTTTTCTGAAGGAGTGAGTGGTTGTTCACACAGACAGGGCATAGCTGTCCGTTCCCTGTACAGATTGTGGTCACTCCTCAGAAAGAACCTCTCTCTTCTATTTAGTCTGTCAATCATTTTACGAATAAAAAAAAACACACAAACCAACAACTTACAAGCTTCATCTGTACTGCCAGTGAAAGAGCACAACTTGAAAAGGACACTACATACCTGTTGCTTTCAGTTACCATTACAGCTTGGTCATGCTTCCACGAGTTGCAAAACCATGTCACCGGTTACTCTGCTAAGAATAAAAGGAAACAATAGAAATGGAGAAACATTTTCTCCAAAACCAGAGTAAGCGACTCCTAGGGGAAATGTGGGAGGGGCACCATGATGAAGAAGATCAGACCTCCACTGACAGCTCAAGCATGCAATGGCAACACCACCTACAGGCCAGGCAGAAACAGAAACTCTGGACTTTTTTTTTTTAAAAAAAAACATACACTTCCACCTGAAAAAATAAACAAAAAAAAAGTTTAAAATATTTTTTTCTTACATCATTTTTTTAACATAAATGAACCCTTGTATAATAGCAAAAGGCACTCCAGGGATGTGTGTTGTTGTGTAATAACATCACATCTCCGTGGTTGAATGCACTCGGCCTGTGGCCTTGTGCTTCAGTCATCTGAGGTGTGACATTATTACACCATAACACACATCATGTCATGCCTTATTGCTTAATTATACTGATACGGTAGTGCCCATACAGTTAGGGTTTCGAAGCCACTTCTATGTTAAACCCAAAATTTTACACTTTAATAACTTTGCAATCATAGAAAAGATTTGCCTGAAAGTTTGAATGCTTGGTCAAGAACCATAGATCTCTGGATCTGGCAAGTTTCGTTCCCATCTGATTTGTGGTTGCAGAGCTGCGGAGCCCCAAAAAACTTGTAAAAACCCACTGTTTGGGCTATTTCTTTACTCGGGGCTACAACCCAAATGGTTTGTCCATCTGGTCCAAAATTCTCAGAGAATATGTAGTCTGGATCATTGTTGTACCTTTTGAAGATTTGATGAAAAAAATATTAATCCGTTCAAAAGTTATTCAATTTTAAAATTTTCCCATTATAGTCAATGGGGAAAAAAATATGTGCTTTTCGAAAGCTGCCGGCAGTACATTTTACTGTCGCAAATGCCCTCAGTAGTGTCATGCTGCCACCATCTTGTTTTCAGTTAGTGGCAGAGAAAAACTGCTGTAGTTCAAATTTGACTGCCCCTAGGTAAACACTGACAGTTGTGTTTATCTAATCGGGGCCAGAGGAACACAGTGCAGCCATCAGAATTTTAAAACTCACCTTGGAAATATGTTTTCCAGCATCGGGTCCCCAGTACTGACACAAATTGTAAAAGAACAGATGCAACACATTCTCAATTTGTGACACTTTTGTGCCCGTTCTTTCACAAATTTTGTGAAAGCGTCGCAATTTGTGACACTACTGCACCAAAAAACACAATTGCTTTGTCACCTCACTGCAACTAAACAATTAGGGCTTTAAGGCTGAAATTTGCAGGGTGGCAAGCCCTTGCCTCACAGATGTGCCTTCTGCTGATTTGGTGAAAAAATTTGAACTGGTTCCATAGTTGCGGTGCTCCAAAGTTGAGAAATTTCCCATAGGATGACATTTTGATGCCCATGGTGGCTTTCTGTGCCCATATCTCAAATACTATTTGAGATACAGATTTTTCACACTAGGCAGCTAAGAATGTGTGGAGGTTTCCAAGTCATGAGTACAACTGCAATTGAATTTTTTTCATAGTTGCTATGGTTACTGAGATATTTTTATTTATTTATTTAAGCGTTTATCCAGGAAGGCATACTGAGCAGACTACTGCTCAATTCCAGACATGTCCTGGGGGGAGGGAGGTACACCATTAAGCATTTGACAGGGAGGAAAATACAAAGTATAATAAAGAATTCATAATGCATAGTATATTCTAGGGTCATGAGGACTGAATACAGAGACAAAAATAGCATGAGTGAACAGATGATACAGACTCGATACAGGCACAGTTGAATACAATTCATTTAGTATATTAGGACAATAAGTATATTAGCAACAATATATGATCATGGGATGCGCAGCTAAGGCAGCCCCAAGAGTGGTGTGTAATGGGGCCTAGATGCAAGAGCAGGTAGGGGAGAAGTGAGCAAGCAGCATGGAGTTAAGATGCCGGGAGGAAGAGAAGTGACGAATGTTTGCGGGTAGGGAGTTCCACAACTTAGGCATGTGGTAGCTGAAGGCTGCCTGGCCCACAGCAGAGGATCTATGTGGGACAACTAAGGTCCTTGAGTCACTATTTCTGAGTGTATATATCGGGGTGCTAGGGTTGACTAGGGCAGAGGTGAGGTAGGGAGGGAGCAGCTGGGACCAGTATTTGGCCGAGATCTTGGCACAGTGGGACCGGCTGTGGTTATCTAGGGATGTAAGGTTCATAGATTGGTAGAGGGCACAGTGATGGGTGGAGTAAGGACTGTCCAGGACAAAGCGACAGAACGAGTGGAAAAGGGGGTCCAGTCTGGCTAAGGAGGACTTAGGACCAGCACAGTAGACGGCGTCACCATAGTTGAAGATGGGGAAGATAATTTTCTGCACGATGGCCCTCCAGGCAGAGACTGGGATACTGGCATGGTTGAGGTACAGTGCGCCAAGCATGGGGTGCAGCTTCTTGAGTATAGAGTCAATATGTGTAGAAAAGTTTAGGTTCTGATCTAGCCAGACTCCGAGATACCTGAAGGAGTTGAAGGCCTCGAGAGGCGTCCCATCTAGGGTGTGGAAAGTGATAGGTGAAAGGAGCCTCGAGAGTTTCTGCCTTGTCCCAAAGGTCACTGAAACAGTTTTCTTGGCATTGAGGGATAGGTGATTAGAGTGAAGCCAGAGCTGTACTTTAGCAAAGTCCTTTTGCAAACTGGTCATTACTTCTGTGTCCGAAGGCCCCGATGTATACAGCACAGTATCGTCTGCATACATGTGAATGGAGGTGAGTGTGCAGGCAGATGGTAGGTCATTTAGAAAGATGGAAAACAGGAGTGGACCAAGGATGGAACCTTGAGGCACCCCAGAGGTAACAGGGAGGGGGGCAGATGTGACAGAGCTGACTCTGACAGAGTGGGACCTGCCTACAAGGTATGAGTGGAACCAACTGGAGGCCCAGGAAGCCATCCCAGCGCTGGCGAGTTTGGACAGGAGGAGTGGGTGGGAGACAGTGTCAAATGCCTTGATCAAGTCAATAAAAATGGCGACTGTGTAGTGGCCAGCATCCATACCAGTGAGGATAGAGTCAGTAAGCCAGAGAAGGGAGGTGTTGGTGGAGTAGGATTTCCTAAAGCCAGCCTGGAAGGGGGGTAAAAAAGGAGGAAGAGTCAACAAAGGGTGACAGATAAGAGAGAGGACTAGAAGCTCTTGGAGTTTAACCAGGATGGGCAGAAGGGAAATGGGTCGGTAATTGCTTGGGTTGGAGGTATTCCCCACCCTTATGAAGGGGGATGATGATGGCATGTTTCCATTCAGAGGGGACTTTAGCAAGGGAGAAGGATAGGTTGAATAGGGCAGCCATGGGTTTGGCTATGGCGGTTGCCGAGAGGTGGAGCATTTTGGAGTTCAACCCAGTTGGGTATTTACCCTTATTAGGATTAAGGGTGATCAATGCGTTATATACCTCATCCTGGGTGACATGCTGAAAAGAGAATGAGTGGTCTGTGGGTGTGGTTAGGTTGGGGGAGGTATAGCTGAGTTGCTGCACAAGGTTAGGTGATGACAGAAGAGTAGCATGACAATTAGTGAAGTGAGAGTTGAACTGTGTGGCCACTGCTGGAGGGTCAGTGATGGGGACCCCTCCTACCTGTAGGGTAGGAGAGGGGGGCTGTGAAGGTGGGCTGAGAAGCAATTTTACCACTTTCCAAAATTTGGCAGGCTGATGTAGGGTAGAGTTGAAGGAGACTTTGAAATAGTTTGCTTTTGCTAGGCGGATTTCCCTAGTGCATGTACTGTGTAATGCACGATAAATCTGAAGGTGAACTGGACATTGTGAAGTCTTAAAGGATTTCCAGGCTTTATCCCTACTCCTGATGAGGGCCAGGATTTAAGTTTAAATCCATGGGAGGTGTGCGCCTCTGACTCGGGTTTTCCTGAGTGGGGCATAGCTGTCCCAAACGGCAGAGAACTTGGACTTAAAACACTCCAGGGCTGCATCAATGGATGTGGATTGGCTGATGAATGACCAATCAGAGTTGGCCAAGTCGTCAAGTAAAGAGGAGAGGTCCATGGTCTTATAGGATCTAGTCATAAGGATTCGGGGAGGGGTAGGTTTAGGCCTGTGGATTTTTCTTACCAAATAGATGCCATGGTGGTCACTTAAGGCGTCTGGTAGGAGGCCTGAAGCTAGAATCCTGTGAGGGTGTGAGGTGGGGGCCCAGTCCAGGAGAGTGTGATTCAGTGTTTTGTGGTTTAACAGAGTGGGTTCAGAGATTAGCTGAGTTAGGTTTAGGGCAGTCACCTTGTCACAATGCTTGAAGTTTTTGCCAAATTAGTGTTACAAGAGTTCCTTTTCATGACTCAGAGGCTGTGGCATGTCTCTGTACTTAAGCGTAAGTGGGAGTGCAGAGCCCTGAGGGCCTGCGCTCCCACATTATGTGTACCATTATGCAAAAATGAGCAGTGTAAAGGGAGTGCAGGGCTCACAATTACATACCAGGTACATTACACTTTCTCAAAAAAAAAGGAAATTCATTGCAAATAACTCTGTTAATGCATTTGTTAGGGTTGATAGTACAGTGACAAAAATTTGGAAATTCGATGTTAGGGTTCCCACCCCTACCACCCAACCCGCACTCTCCACACCAACAGGCATCGGGATGTGCCATTGAGTCATCAGGCCTAACTCTCACGCCATTCTCCTATACTGTACCATGTCAGCTTGCTTATACATGGAATGAGGTAAGATTTGGGCCTGATGACGTCCATGGCACATCCCGATGCCTGGTAGGTGTGAAGGCTGGGGGTGGGTGGAACTTAACATCGAACTTCTCCAAACTTTTGTCACTGTACTATCAACCCAAACTGATGCATTAATGGAGTTTCTTGCAATATGTATTATATATATATAGCTCTATTCTTGGTCCAATTCTATTCTCCAAATTTCTAAGCAAACTTCCTTCTGTCTGCACCTCCTCTTGAATTCACCTCTACACAGACTATATCATTCTGTACTCTTATTGCCCATCTGCCTCCAAGGTGACCTCACTGCTGCAACATGACTTCTCCCGCATTCTTCAGTGGTTCGAAACAAACCACCTAAAAGTCAACACCAGTGAAACTGTATCCATGACCTTCGTACTGTCCAAATACTCTTCACAATTTCCACACCCATCTTCTTCTCTACCCTTGATGGCACAACTCTGGACACAGTATCAGCCTACAAGTACCTAAGTGACTGGCTGGACAGCCACCACTATACAACCCACATCAATCACGTTCACTGTAAGATCCGCCTAAACCTCGGTGCTCTCTACAGAAAACAAAGATGCCCTCTCCTCCTAAGTCTGCTGTATACTACTGTCAGAAACTATTTTATCTATTTTCTACTACGCAAACTTCATATACAGTTCCACCTCCTCCACCACCCTCTCCAGACTGGACACTCTGTTCAACACCTTCTACAGTTTCACTTTAAATCCTCCCTCAAGAATTCACCACTGCACCTCTACTCCTCCCTCCCTCCCCCTCCCTCTTTCTCCCCATCCTCCCACCACCAGCTCCACACCTCCACTTTCATAGCTAAATACTGGTTTGGCTAACTTACCCCTACCTTAGATCCCTCCTTTCCCTCCCACCACCCCTCCTACCACCTCCATTCCAGGGACACTCACACCTTTGTCCTTCCCCGCCCTACCTCAAACTCAGGGCAGGCCGCTTTCTCATACCATTTTCCTCACATCTGGAACTCCTTCCCATCTGAAATTGATTGGACAGATAGTTTTATTATTATGTTGGTTGGGTAATGGTGTTGGCTTTGATTTTATATTTTATGTATATTTTAAAATTGTTGTATTTGTATTTTAATTGTGAAGCACTCCAAGTCTCCAGAAAGGGGCACTATAGAAATAATCTATCTATCTATCTATCTATCTATCTATCTATCTATCTATCTATCTATCTATCTATCTATCTATCTGTCTGTCTGTCTGTCTGTCTGTCTGTCTGTCTGTCTGTCTATCTATCTATCTATCTATCTATCTATCTATCTATCTATCTATCTATCTATCACTCCACCTGCTTCCCTCCTTCAGCCCCATTAAAAGTACCCTCTCCCATGCTCAACCTCCATCCTGTTCTTGCTACCAGACAGGCTACTCCCCTCTTTAAACTTATTTATTTCTCAGGCCTAGCTATTGTATCTATGCTGCATGTTACTTCATAATTACTTCCTATATTTGCTAGGCTTACCACAAACTTCTTACACCCACCTCCATGTATCATGTATATAACTTGCATATCAATATTGGGCTGGATTCTCAAGATACTCTGAAAGTGCAAAACCACCGGCAAGTCCCCAAAAGTTCCGCAGTTGCAAAAAAAAGAGGAAATTGCACTGAGTGGTATACACAAAACCTCCGCAGCTGTGGAAAAAAGTACACTGCAGACTGCAGAAAAGGTGCAGCTGCAGAAGTTCCTGGGGAAAGAAAAGCCATTGAAAAATGTGGCATATCCCCCTCAAAGGCTTTTCTCAGCCAGTGTTTTTTCGCAGTTGAGGAAAAAATGTTGCACACGTGCTGCACCACAGAAAGTGAGGCGTAACCTTCCCTGAGCAAAATGCAGTGTACCAACAATTAACATACAATTATAATGGAGGTTCAGGCACCAAGCAACAGCAAACCAGTGGGTGTAAAGTAGTGCTGGTTGTTACAACAAAAATAACACACATTTTCTTGAAAGGCAACAAACCACAATCACGAGACTCAGTGCAACCCATAAAGGAGCCCCACAGCCAGTAGAGGCAGAGCTGGTAACAGCCTGCAGTGAGTGCTACTGAAGAAGACATCATAAACACTCCATGGAAAGTCATTGCCATCAGTTGCAGACAGCCACTGTGGTGCATGGTCCTGCTGGTACCAGTGGTGTTGCAGTGGTCCCAGTTGAAGGACTGACTGCTGGTATCTCTCTGAGTACTTTCTGCTGCATCTATGGCAAGACTGTCAAAGTCTACTGCTCCAGTTAATATGGATCACCTGTTCTGCCCGCTGAGCCTTTTCCTCAGCTGCGGATCCACACTTGCAAATTTTCAGCAGCTGCAGAAAAAATGTGGATTTTCAGTACTTGCAGAATTCCACAACTTACCTGTTTTGCAATGTATTGCAACTGCTTAAATTGTGTCTGTGAATATGACAAAACTAAATGTCCACAGTGCTACAAGCCATTTTTCTGCAACTACAGCCTTTTTGGCTCTCTTGGAGAATCCAGCCCATTGTAGCTATTGTAAATGCCTTGTTTATAGAACTTGGGCTGGATTCTCATAGAGAGACAAAAATTCAGTAGTTGTGAAAAAATAACTTGTAGCACTGTGGAAATTTAGTTGCGGCATATTCAAAAGAAAAGTTCCACAGTTGTGGAAAATTGCAAAACAGTCAAGTTGCGAAATTCTGCAAGTGCTGAAAGTCTGCAACATTTTTTCAGCAGCTGCAAAAATAATATTAAAGGCCCAGCAGGCAGAACAACAGCAGGTGCTCCACATTAAGTGAAGCAGCAGACTTTCACAGTCTTGCAAAATTTGCAGCAGAACCAGCACTCCCAGCAAGGCAAAGACCTGTCCCATACTTGGACCATAGTAGCACCACATGAACCAGCAGAACCTTGCACCCACTGGGAATATATATCTGTTGGTTGTGTCTCTCTCTGCGGTGCTTCCTCATCCTCTGTCTATAGCACATATTTCTGGTTGCTACCACTTCTGCTTCTATTACCTGTGGGGCTCCTTTATATGCGGCACTGGGTCCGGTGATTGTGGTTTGTTGTCTTTCAATGGAAATGTCTGCTATTTGTGTTGCAACAACTGACACTACTATACAGCCCACAGGTTTTCAGTTGCTGGTGCCTGAACCCCCACTATAATTGTATCCCAATAATTAGTACACCACTTTTTGCTCAGGGTGAGTTACACCTCACTCTCTGTAGTGCAGCATGTGTGCAACATTCTTTCTGCAACTGTGGAAAAACAGAGGCTGAGAATAGCCTTTAAAGGGATATGCAACACTTTTCAATGCCTTTTTTCTTGCTCAGGAACTTCCGTAGCTGCACTTTTTTCTGCAGTCCACAGTGTATTTTTCCCACAGCTACAGAGGTTTTGTGTATACCACTTAGCACAATTACCCTTTTTTTCCACAACTGCACACATTTTGGGGACTTACACACTTATTTGCACCTTACAAGTGTTTTGAGAATCCAGCCCCTTGTATATATTGTTACACTTAGGCTGCTGTTATTCTGCCTGTTCTTCTGTACTTTGAATACTGAATTTCTGTCTATATACCCAGGCTTCTGTAACATGCCTATTGACTTGTACTTTGCCCCCTTCTTTTCCTTTCACCTGAGTCACACCTGGAAATGAGCCTCAGCTCAGTGTGCCCCTCCCAGTCACCAAACTTTAAATAAAAATTAAAAAAAAACTGTATAAATATATGTATACATAATTATTAAAAAACTGTTGGTGTAGTGCCAGTCTTGATCCCAGTGGGTAAGCTATGTGATCCTGTGCCAGTGAGTTGAGTCTGTGGTCAAGCTCAGTGACCCATCTGGATTCAAGAGAGGGTGGGATGATGGCATTATTATGTGACACCCTCTCCAGCAATGGAATAACAGCTGCAGGGCTGTCCGCATGAGCCCAGGTACCATATAGTGAGGACAACTGTCCTCTTGACATTGGGTCCTGCACCTCTGCACCCATGAGTAGCAGAGGGCCCTGTGCATTGACTAACAGATGAACTCTCTGCCCAGTGCATCTGTATCTGCAGCCATGTGGATCTGCAAGAACCAAAGGGCCCTGTGCTTCCACAGCCCACCAGACAGTCCCATCTGTTCTTGACATCCTTCACTGCATGAAAGTGCAGGGAACTTTGGGCCCTGCACTACTGTTGGTGGATGGAGTCTTCCCTTGGTGAATGGCCCAAAGGGCCCTGCACATCTGCATCTGTTCTTGCAGGTCCCAGAGGGACTTGCATGAATGAGGATATGATTCCACTATCTCAAAAAGAAAGGAAATGATTTGTAAAATTCTTTGTTAATGCAGCAGCTATTGTTCAATTTAACACCACAAAAGTCGGGAAATATGTTGTTAGGATTTACAACCCTAACTCCACACCCAACCCCCCTGAGCAGCAAAAGGAAAAGAAACATTAGGGTTTGGGGTTTCTGGAGTCTTGGCAAATCAGCAGTGGTGCCTTCCTTGTGGTTGTCAGCCCTAATGCCTACCCCGTTCCTTAATCAAACAATGTCACACATAATATCCATTCCTCATGCAGAGCCCTGTGGGCCATGTGTGAAGAAAGGTACAACAAACTGAGTTAGCAACATGTGGTGAAACATACTTCTCTTCCTTTCAAGCATGTATCACTATGAGGCACTGGCTTGGAACTGTACCTTGTGTTTCAGACAGGAGGCTATGAACTGTGCAGAGGGGTGAGCATTATGGCTGACAACCCCAGGGAAGACCCCACCACTGATTCACCAGTACTCCAGAGGCCCAACATCCTAATGTTTTTTTTTCCTCCTGCTGCTTGGATGGGTGGCAGTGGGAGTTTAGGTAGGAAACCCTAGCACCACATTTCCCTACTTTTATGGTGTTAACTTGAACCCTATCCTATGCATTAATGAGACTATGCAAAGAATATATATATATATATATATATATATATATATATATATATATATATACTGTGTATATATTTTAATGGCCTGACTGAAAGGCTTTTAAGCAAAATTGATATTAGTTAGGCAAGCAAAGATATCAAAGTAGGTAATAGATAGCAGTTATCAAAGAAAGGGCCTCTTGTCTATTATAACTCCTAGATCCTTTTCCCTTTTAGTGTCAGCAAGATGAGAAGAAGAAGGTGATCAGATTGGCTTGGCATGATCTACCACTCATAAAGCCTTGCAGAGAGAGAGGTAAGAACCTTGGGTTTAACCAAGTGATCCATTATTCTGTCTTTGCTGATGGCCTACTGGGCCCTGCCCAGCACTGATGTCATGCTGGTCAGCCTGTAGTTGCCCAAGTCCAACCTTGCCTCCTCCTTGAAGGTGGGGAACACACTGGTCACTTTCTGGTTCTCTGGCACTCACTTGTCTGAACAGACCACTGAAGGATTATTACAAGTTGAACTGCTGATTGTTCTATTAGCACCTCTATGATCCTATAGCATAGCCCGTTGGACAATTTGGCAATTTTTTGACCTAGTGAACTAAATATTATTGTACCATCCATTGAGAGGCCTATAGTTTTAGGGTAGCCATAATGCAGCTTTTGGATATGACACCTGTCTTATAGTGGACTACCTGTCGAAAATTATGCCAGGTATGTCCCAAGGGATGGATTTCAAACCTCACATTGTTGCCAATGCCCTTTTCAGGTAACCCTTTCCTCAGTACTTTTGTACGGAGATTCTTTTTTCTTTATAACGCAAACCGATAATACCACATAAGGGCTGGTTCATTTTCCCTTGGGTTGAGTTACAGATGAGGCACACTGATAAGTCCTGAAAAGGATGAAACACATGCCTGTGTCTTCTGTTTTCAGCCTTTGCAGCGTGTGTGAGAGAGGCCATCTGATACCATGCACTCATGCTTAAAGCAGAATGATTCTAAATGTTCATAGTGATGTGCATATATCTTTGAATTATTGGGATATGTGTAATTCTGTATTGGTGAATCCTGTGTATTATCAAGTGCTTTTACTCTATATAAGTATAATTAGCTGTGATGTTATGATTATGTAATATTGAATCCTGGTATCGTCTATGTAGTGTATATCTGAGTGGCATTTTGATTTTTTTTTAAAATTTGATCATAAGAAGTTTACTATTTGCAGCATTTTTATTATTGTTCAGGTTACTAGTACTGCTACACATTACCAGGTTAGAATGAGTGGTAGAGGGAAAAGAAAAGAAAACATAAACAGGGAGGAAAGGCAGAGAAGGTGGCAGTGATGACCGTAGTCGATAGTTGAGGCGGATGTGGCATGGTATGGATGCAGGATGTAGTAGCGTATCTGCAGTGTGTGATGGTAGTAGTGCTGCTTAAATAAATGTTTATGGCATGTGATTTGGCTGCTCTGTTAGTTGAGGAAGGCAGCAACCAGTGCCAAGATTCGTTATCTGAAATTTCCTTAACCTAATCAACACCAGTGATTAAACACTGTGATGCTGAAAAATATCAGAAAGAGTCCTCAGTGGTTTGCGGTACTGGACCCGAGTCTGAGGATGATGCCATGGCAGAGATGTTTGTGCCATTGCCATCCCAGGAAAATGAGAAAGCAGGGGGCCTGCAAAAGGAGGAGGAGGAAATGGAGCCTGAAGGTGAGAATGACAGTGTCATCATCCTTCTTTGGAGTCTGAAAAGAAATAAAAAACAAAGGGTGATAGCAAAGTACACCAATTTTTCAAATTTAAGGATGGGCAAGCTCCACCACAGAAGATACTATATGATGGCACACATCCCAGAACAGAAACAACTGTGAGTGTGATGGCCAACACATCTGGTGCTCCACATTAATCTGTGCATCCTTCAAAATCCCTTGTGTGGGACTTTTTTATTATTGATACAAAAGATTACACTGTGGTGATATGCAACCTTTGTCAGGCACAAGAAAGCTATGGCAAGAAAAGGTCTTATGTTGGCAAAGGTAGACAGCATACCTATCTTAAACATGTGGCTAGGTGGCCAACATATCAGCAGAAAATGTCTGCAGGTGGTTTGGGAGGTAGATGTAAGGTGGAGGATATTGTAGAGGAAAAGGTATTTGACGAGGAGGAGGTCAGTAGTATTCTGATAGTGTGAAATCATTGATGAACAACAGCATAGCAGCACTGTCATCCTGACAAAACCCCTCAGTCAATCACAAGTTTCTTTAAAACTGTCTCAATCTGTGACATTCTTTGAGTAATGTGGTGCCTGCAGAAAACTGTTCCCAAAAAGCACTCACCCAAAAAAGATCTAGCCAACTATTACTACATTCTATCTAAGCAATGTGAATTCCCCCCAGTCATTCAGTGGGCAGGGAACTGAATGTTGCCACAGCAGAAATAATCTCTGTTGAGCATCTCCCATTTTCTTTTGTGGAAAATGTTGGTTTCCTTTTGCTTTATGTCCAAAGCATGCCCCACATGGAAAGTACCATTCAGGACTAACTTTTTACAGTGGGCAATTCCTAAAGCAAGGAATGTTGTTGAAAAATGAATTCTGCATGCCCTGCAGCATTCCTACAATTCATACATCCATATCACCACAGATATGTGGAGCAGTAGGCCAACAGTTGCTAGTTCAGTTATGTGTATAACAGCACAATAGGTAGAGCTGAAGGGGGTTGGTCAAAAGGAGGAGGAGGAGGAAATGGAGGCTGAAGGTGTGAATGACAGTGTCATCATCCCTCGTGGGAACCTGAAAAGAAATAAAATAAGGACAAGGGGGTACAATTTGAAGATAGAGGTAATATGAGCAAGTATTTTTTCACAGAGATGGTTGTGGATACAGTACATGGAACAACTTTCCTGAGGAGGTAGTGGAGTCAAAAACAGTGGGGGAATTCAAGAATGTATGGGACAGACATAAGGCAATTCTAGTGGGGGTAGGGGGAAGTAGGCTGTTGGTTAACTAGGATCTGCAGCTTATCCATTACGTAGGGAAATGGGCAGACTAGGTGGGCCAAGCGGTCCTTATCTGCCATCAAATTCTATGTTTCTATGTTTCTGTGACCTAACTGTAATGGAAGCTACATGCCTGGAATTCACAAGCATGCAGCACTGGCTCTGAAGAGCATACTTCATTCGTACACTTGAGACAACATTTTGGCATCAGTATTGGAGGAGACTGACACCCGATGAACACACTGTTCTTAAAGGCAGGTTTCATAGCCAGTGACAATGGTGCAAACATTGTCAAGGCTATTAGTATTTGTAATTTTGCTAGGTTGCCCCCATTTGCACACTGTCTAAACCTAGTTGTGCAAGAGTTCTTGTTTCAATGTGACATTAAAGAGGTGCACACCATGTGCTGTTGTGGCCATTTTGCATGGTCTAGAAAGCCAAGGTATATGTACACTGCAATTAAAAAACAACCTGCGCACTGGCTTGGTGGCACTGAGGGTTGAAGCACTGAACACCACACCTCATGCCACGCTGGTGACCCAGGTTTGGAAATTACCTTGGGTCATTGGGGTGCTGGCATGGAGGGGAAGGGGGAAGCAGGATTGAGCTGAGACTCTCCTCTCCTGGGGAAAAGGGTCACCCTCCTGCAGTCCCACCATCACCAGGTGGAGGCCCAGTGATGGCGCAGGTGGGTAGGAGTGACTGATAGGGTGGGCGTCCTGCAGTGCGTGGTGTACGCTTGCCTCCACACATATGCACTCATGCCAAGGATGCCTGGGCAGGGGGTGAAAATCAGGGGAAAAAACTCCATGAATACATAATAGAAAAAAAAACAACCTACCTCAGTACTGATTTAAACAGGAGGTTGTTATGAGGTGGAATTCGACCCTGTGTATGCCGGAGTGGTTGTATGAATAGTATAAGATTTTATCAGAGTATTTTCTTCTTCATACAAGCTGTGACAGTTCGTGACCTTCTATGCCATTGACAACAGAACAATGGAGGTTTATGGATGGGTTGATTTTGATCTTGAGGCCTTTTGATCATGCCATAAAGGCAGAGACTGGGGACATAGACTCTATTACTCAGGCCATGACACTGCTCCAGGTGCTGAGGCAGACATCAGTAATGTTCAGCAGCAGTTTGAGGCAACAGGTGACTCAGTAAGCTGTGCATTGTCTGAACACGTGTAATGTATTGGATCATAGCAGACACCTGAATACTATCCTGACATCTGTGGATTTTAGTACTACAACAATGTAATTGGAGGCTTTCAGCCATAATTGATGGTGGTAGTCAGAATGCTGTGTATCTGCAAATACTGCTAATCAGTCATGCATACAGTTTGCAAATGCTAAAAAAGCAAAATATTGAGATGAAACACACTGTGTCACCCTCACCAGCAGTCAGCAAGGTAACTGAGAGATGTAGAGATGCAGCTTCGACATCCACAGTACCTGTACCTGTAAGACAACCAGAAAACCACCTCCAAAATCAAATCCTCTATGGCCAGTTCTTACACAGGTTGGAACTGCAGATTCCAAAGAGGAGAAGGAGGAGGAACCATCAAAGGATGTTGGACTAAAAGCAGTAACCAGATCTGTTGATGCATATATGGCAGGCCACAAACAACCTTTTAGCTGATGATGAGCACCTTCTGTATTGGAACAACAAAGTTAATGAGTGGCCTGCGCTGGCAGATGCGGCTTTTAAATATGTAAGCTGCCTACCATCTAGTGCTAGTTCTGAATGTGTGTACAGTGCAGCTGGGAAAATCATCAGGACTGACATACAAGCCTGTCTCACAAAAATGTTGCTATGTTGACATTCGTTAAAATGAATAGTGCACACACACCTCTAAATAGAAGTGCATTGCTGTGGGCACCACTGACACACCAGAATGGAGAAGGATGAAGGGCAATCACCCACCACAGAGCTAGATGTGGACTTAATAGATACAGAATTCCCATGTGGTGAAAATTCAAACATTGAGGATGCAGAGGCGGTATATGTTGTGGAGGCTGAGAAGAAGTAGATTAACACATTTGGAGGACACAATAAAAAGGAAGAAAATGTAACTCTGCACTCTGGCCTCCACTCCTTTTTTTAGTCCCGCTTACTCAGGAACAGCATGGGCCTCCTCGTTCTCCTTCATCTCATTCATGCCTCCAGAAAAACCTGGACTCTTAACCTAGCTGAAATGCCAGACACCAGCCTAATGTGAATCTGCTGCCATATGTGTCCCCACTGATGATGCTCTGCACTCTGTCCTCCTGCAGTCCTCCTCACCAGAAATAAAATGAACATCCTCTTCCTCCATCTCATGAAATCCTCCAGAAAAACCTAGACTAAACCCGGTGGGAATGCCAGGCTCCAGGCCAAAATAAACCTGCTGCCATGCCTGCCCCCACTGAGAATGATGATAATAATGTGACTGACACACAGAACATCTGCATATAACTACAGTGTATTTCTGGGACATGAGAAACAAGCATTTGTCAATGCCAAATGTTGCTTGCTTATATGTGCTGTTTAGGTAGTTGGAAGTGAAAGTACCATGCCTAAGAACTAAGAACTAAGACCCCCCCCCCCGCAAGGCATCTATTGTATTATTACAGCAATCATAACATAGATCAGTTAGAGAAATAAACAGAACAACTAAATATATATTATTACAACAATCCTAAAAGTATCCAGTCATTGCTTTGTGTCCACTTCAAAGACCCTGCTGTAATATATGACCACAGAGGACCCTGGGCGGGAGGGTGTGCAACTCTAAAGTCCCGGCTGAGCTCCATTGAGCTTGATCACTCCCCCCTCTCACACTTGCTCTTTCTATTTCTCCCGACGCTGTAGGCTGCCCTTTTTTACTGGGCTTCCGCTTGCATTGGTGCCTTTTTCTGCCCACAAAGAAATCCGCAGCAGTCCTGACAGAGTTCCGTTAAGCTCGCTCACTCCCCGTCTGTTACTCACTCATTTTGTTTCTCCCAGAGCTGCAGGCTGCCCTTTTGTACTGGGCTCCTGCCTGCGTTGGCACCTGTTTTTGCCCACAAAGAAATCTGCAGCAGTCCCAACAAAGCCTTGTTGAGCTTGCCCTTTTGTACTGGGCTGCTGCCTGCATTGGCACCCTTTTCTGGCCACAAAGAAATCTGCAGCAGTCCCGACAGAGCTCTGTTGAGATCACTCACTCCCCCTCCCTCACTCCCTCATTGTTTCTCCCGGCACTGCAGGCTGCCCTTTTGTACTGGGCTTCTGCCAGCATTGGCACCTTTTTCTGCCCACAATGAAATCCACAGCAGTCCCGACAGTTGAGCTCGGTCACTCCTCCTCTCTCACTCTATCTTAATGTGTCCAAAACACTGATTTCCTAAAGCGACTGTGCTATTGTGCGCTGGAAGCGCGAAAACTTATTTCAACCAGGATGTGAAAAATTACAGCTGCACTGTTCATAAGGAGGTGTGAAAAAATGCCAGTGTTGAAAATCTGGTGTGCAAATATTACTAATTTGCAAAGTTACAAGGGTGCGTGAAAACTGCGCAATGCATGCTCGAAACACAGTCATTCTATGGGCTTTCATCACAAAATTTTCAACATAGGCATTTTAGAACCTCTGCTCATGAACAGTGTCACTGTAATTTTTTTAATGTGTCCCAAACACTGATTTCCCACAGTGATGCATTGGAGCTCTTTTCTGGCCACAAAGAAATCCACAGCAGTTCCGATAGAGGTCTGTTGAGCTCACTCGCTCCCCCACTCTCACTCGTTTGTTCAGTTTCTCCTGCCGCTGTAGGCTGCCCTTTTGTACTGGGCCCCTGCCTGCATTGATGCCTTTTTCTGCCCACAAAGAAATCCTTAGCAGTCCCGACAGAGCTTCGTTGAGGTCGCTCACTCCCCCTCCCTCACTCACTCATTGTTTCTCTGGGCACTGAAGGCTGCACTTTTGTACTGTGCTCCTGCCTGTGTTAGTGCCTCTTTCTGCCCACAATGAAATCTGCAGCAGTCCCGACAGAACTCAGTTGAGCTCGGTCACTTCCCCTCTCTCACTCGATTTAATATGTCCCAAACACTGATTTCCCAAAGCGACTGAGCTATTATGCGCTGGAAGCGTGAAAACCTGTTTCAGCCAGGATGTGAAAAATGACAGCTGCACTGTTCATAAGGAGGTGTGAAAAAATGCCAGTGTTGAAAATCTGGCGTGAAAATATTACTAATTTGCGAAGTTACAAGGGTGCATGGAAACTGCGCAATGCATGCTCATAACAGTCATTTTATGGACTTTCATCACAAAGCTTTCAACATAGGGATTTTAGGACCTCAGCTCATGAACAGTGTCACTGTGATTTCTTAATATGTCCCGAACACTGATTTTCCACAGCAATCACGCTATTCAGTGCCGGAAGTGTGAAAACGCATTTCAGCCAGTATGTGTAAAATGACAGCTGTACTGTTCATACGTAGGTGTGGAAAAATGGCAATTTTGAAAATCCGGAGTGAAAATATTATAAATTCGCGAAGTTATGAGTGTGCGTATAAACTGCGCATCGCACACTTGTAACACAGTCATTTTATGGACTTTCATCACAAAATTTTCAACATAGGCATTTTAGGACCTCTGCTCATGAACAGTGTCACTGTGATCTTCTTAATGTGTCCTGAACATTGATTTCCCACAGCGATTGCTCTATTCTGCACTGGAAGTGTGAAAACACATTTCGGCCAGGATGTGTAAAATGACAGCTGTACTGTTCAGAAGGAGGTGCAGAAAAATGACAATGTTGAAAATCTGGAGTGAAAATATTGCAGATTTGCAAAGTTATGAGCGTGCATATCAACTGTGAAATGCACGCTCGTAAAACAGTCATTTTGGGAATTTTTTCCACCAAATTTGCAACATAGGCTTTTTGAGAGCCCACCTCATGAACACTGGCACTGTCATTATGTTAATCAGTCCCAAAACGTGATTCCACACAGTGACCACAAAATCACCTTTCAGGACAGAATAACACCATGACAGTGCCTGAATTCATGAGGAGGGGTCCCAAAAAAAACATGTTGAAAATTTGGTGCCAGAATTCAAAAAAATGCCTGAGATATGCATCAAAGTTGAAAAAAACCCTATTTATGCCATTATACAGCTTACCAGCATTTCTTCAGTTTGCGGTCAGCTTTGAAGAGTGCAGACATGTTCCTGGTCCACCAAAGATCGTTGTACCAGACTCCACAGGTAAGTATGGGGTGAAGTGGGGGTGTGGGGAGGCAGGGTGCGTGAGAGGGTGGGTGGGTGCAGGTTGGGGCCGGGGCAACAGACTCAACCAGGGACCATTTTCTTGTTTACAGGGTAAAACAAACAAAAAAAAAGCATCGCAGGACTGTTTTTTTTTTATTTCAGGTGCATTTGGCATGCTGGGGTGGGCTGCCAGCATGCCACCCAAGTGGTTTGGGGGAGCTGTAGCTGGCGGTGGATTTGGCACCCCCATCGGTACATATGAAGGGGGTGGGAGAACAGAGGGGGATTGGGAACCCCCCTCAGTAGACAAAACATTGGGGGGGACATTAAGCTGATGGGGAGTGGGCTCCCCATCGGCAACTTCAACGGCCAAGGGGGGGACTGAAGCTGACGGGGATTGGGCACTCTGTCAGCAAAGAAAGAGGGAGGCATGATGCCGAGGGGGATTGGGCTTCTCATCGGCAAACTGGGTCGGGGCCCTGCAAGGGACCACCCTGCAATGAGGGGTTGCTCCATCATTGCAGCAAATGATGCTGCAATGGTGAGGCGACCCCTGATTGCTGTGACTAAAATGTTTCAAGGTGGTGGCACGCTGGGTGAACTAATGTCAGCAGCAGCATGCCACCCCATTGGGGAACACGGGCCATGCCTCCAAAGTTAGTGGGGGCATTGGCCACAATAGAGCCGCACCTCCATAAACTGCATCTGCAGCAAGCTGCCGCAACATGTTTCTTACGCATGCCCACAAGCAACATAAAAAATGGGAAATGAGATTTTCATATAGTGTATTTCTTCTGGGGACTAAAGTAAATTACAAGTTAAAGGTACTGTTTATGTGATGGGAGACCGACTGACACAGTGCAGTGGCATGTAGCAAGTATATTTGAGATTTCATATAGTGCCTTTCTGTGCACTAAAGTGAATTACAAGAATTACATGAGAAAGACAGGGGAAATGAGAATTTAAGACATATGGGGCCAGCTATTCAAAAGTTAGCACAGGCACTAAGGGTTGTTTTCCCACGCTAACTGGGTTTGTTGCCCCGTTTTGTGGGTGAGGTCTATATTCAGAGAACCCTGTAGCATGGGCAAAACCTATTAGTGCCCAAGCACTAACTTAACACTGCACTCATCAAAATGAGGTGGAGACAGTCTACTGTATGCATGCTGTCTGTCTTTTCATATGGTGGATGACTGCGGAGGTGAGAGGAGGGCTGTGCCACCCATTGTATTGGGCTCCCCGTGTGCCCCACCATCACAGGTATGGGGTGGTTTGGCTGAGAGTGTAGGCAAAGCAGGTGGGGGCCATGCAACTGCCACTGTTCAGTTGTCCTTGTGGTGACTCATGATCGGGAATACCACTGAACACCAGGGATAGGTCTGAGTACATGGACTGGGAGCTTGGGGTGGATGACACTGGAACCAGGTAGGCAGGGATCTATCCAGATTGGAATTCCAGAGTGGTGGGTTTCTGCTAGCATCTATGGTAGCACTGGGATGGGTGATCAGTGGGTGAGAGGGTCTACTAGCCACCAGAGAATGAATGGATTCCCCAAAATGGATGATCATTGGGTGGGAGTAGCACTAGATACCAGAGTAGACACTCACAGTATTGGGACAGGGTTTCAGAGAGTGGGGGGGTGCCAGTACGCACCAGGGCACACATAAGCATGTAGGGGGCAGGGGGTGGAGGATGCCACTAGACAACAGGGACTATATTGCTGGAACTAGGGTGGCAGATCAGAGGGTGGGGGTTCCACTGGACACTAGAGAAATACGATTGTGTACAGGAGGAGGAATAGGAGGGTGGCGGGTACCACTGGCCAGCAGGATCTGTATTGAAAGCACTAGTACAGGTGTTCAGGGGGGACACTAGACACCCGGGATTCTGTTACCGTCACCTGGATGAGTGCTTGAAGGGTGAAGAGTGCAACTAGACACCAGGGCAAAGGCTGCACATTGGCAGATATGTGTGCAGGGGTGGGAGTGCCACTAGCCACAAGGGATGATGCTGGGATGGGTGCAAACAGGCCACCATTTCCAATCCAAATGGACCCATAATCGACATGATAGTGGCCCCTTAGAGCCATGCTTGCCCAATGCACTCTTTTGCATTTTGCGGTTGAATATTGCGCTGCAGCTCCCAGTGTTATTTGGTTTGGTCTGAGGGCACAATTCTCTATGGGCTGGATGCAGCCCACGTCCATATAAGGGTAAATTGACTCAGCACTGCACTGACATGCACCCATATTCAGTTGGACAGCACCAGTACTTCTCCATCCTTGCTAGTGACTGCACAGAGCTTTCTGGAACAAGTTTTCAAAAGTAATAGAAAGTAATAGAAAAAATAACCTACCCAACACTGGACAGAGGGTGCACCCCATCACAGAGTTCTGTCATTCCCTCAAGCAGAGTGACTGCTGGTTTGACAGTAACATCTGGACTGTGGCTTCCATGGACGCAGCTCTGCATCTGAGGTCTCCCATCTCGATGCAGAGTTGAGCCACTACATCGCTCAACTGAGATCTTGAAGTAGGGAGATCTGAAGCTGGGGTCTTATGTGCTCTCCCTGACTGCAGTCCCTGAGTCTGGCTGCAGGTCACATTTTCCTCATCAATGCCACCCTCTGGTAACTGTGCAACTCACTGTCTCTTGCTGCACTGCCATCCTGTGGCACAGAAAGACCACTAGGAGTGGCACCCCTCTCAACCACCTTCTTGTATTCCTACCACTCACAGTGGTGCCTTACTCTAAAGGTGGGTGTGCTGCTCACCAATGCTAAGTAGCTGCCCATTTGCCACACTGAACAACTGCCTGGCACAGTTTGCACATTGCAACACTGTTGTCAGCAGGGTCCAAATCAAAAATTTCATAAACCAGGGATTTGTGCTGCTGCCTAGGGGAAGAGCCAGAGGTGGATAGTCTCAGGGGCTCCTCCTCACCATGATTAGCCAGTGGTGGTGGCAGTACCAAGGGGAGGCACAGTAGGGTTATCCCTTGAAGGTTCTTCCAGCTTCAGAACAGCAGTGATAACATGAGGCACTTATACTTGCTGCTGCACTATGGGTTGCAGCCCTTCTGGCCATCAGGGCACCCATCAGAACACGCCCATCATTAGGGCACCACAAGGGGAAATTCGCCATCCCCTTCCCGAGGTTTGCCCCCCTGGAGTTAGAAAAAATAGAAAGGGCGATGGGGGGTGTGTGGGCATAGCCCCCCACAAAAAGACAGGATGACAAAATCAGGACTTGGTGTGTCCCGACGGGCACATTCCGGTGGTGGAATCAGGTTGTGGGAGGGTGGGTTTCCTTCAGAAAAAGAAGCCATTACTGCTTCAGACTTCTTGCTGCTCCTTCTTCCAACAACTGGTGCTGGTGGTGCCCCCTCCCCCCCCCGTAAAGGTGTTATCTTCAGACAGATTGGATGGCATGTCCATCTGTCGACCGAGTGACCGTCCCTCTCTCATCCCTCTCCTCATTCTCCTCACTCCGACTCCCACTCCTAACACTCTCCTCTCCATCTGCACTTATTTTTATTTAAAATAAAAGGTATGAAAAGTGAAAATAACACAAATAAACCGAATTTGGAAAAGGCAGTAAATGAAAAAAAAAATAGAATGAACCAGAGCATCTGAACACAGAAGTAAAAGAAAATACAGCTATAAGGCTGTAGAAAAAAAGAACAGAAATATAAAGAAAATGTTACCTAGACCACAGAAAGGCCTTCCTAATGAACTGCTAAGCAAAGAGGAAGATGTAGAAAATACAAAAGAAAACTGACAGGGTTGTTTTTAAAGCTCTTTTACATGCTCAAAAAGTAGCAGATCTGCACTATTCCACTCATTCTCATTCACACAGACTGCAACGTGAAACTGCAGGATACTGTCTACATACAGCTGCATCATGTGACCTACAACCTCTTTCTGAGAAAACTTCACCTGAATTTGCCATAAAGCAACATGTACAGTGAAGTTACACACAAAGGGCCAGGCAGGTTTTTCAAAATTGAAGTTGCCACAAAATGACCAACTGTGCAAAGTGCTTTTGAGAAGTCGAAGTCGGTGAGTTCCTCACAACTTTGCAATCAAAGTAAAAGTTTGCTGCATCCCTAACAAATGTATAAAGGCATGTGACAGTATTATCTCAGAGAAATTGTTTGACAAAATGTCAAGTTTTCTACGACTAGCAGACATACAGTAAGCACAACAATCTATCAGCTGTTAAACTTAAAACTCGTGAGATATTTAAATTATCTTGATACAGATTGGCATTATACAGTAGTAACCACCCTAATCTTCTGCTTTACCACACAAATGTTCACCACAGTCAAATAATGCAATACACCACTTCCCCGTACAGGAGCATCATTCAATGTACTGCACCACATACAGTAAGCTGAAGTGTTATCTTGTTCTGTTTGGTCAGCACAATAAGGTAACACTTCAGCTAATGTGTTACTTTGAATAATATTGACGTAAGGGGAAATACTGTATTGCAATATCTTAATGTGGTAAACTTGGCTATGGTAAAGTGGAAGATTAGGATAACTACCGCTGTATTTTCCTTTTGGAGCTACTCAATAGTAAATGGATGACTGCCAAATAGAATTTAGAGGGAAGCTACTAAATATGGCAATAGAGAATAATAAAATAACTGGCAGGTAGAAAGGTAGGGGTTATGAAAAGGGGAGAAAGAGTAGCTTGGAGGAAGGGTCAGTATGTGAGAAGGGGCAGAGCAGGAGATGCAGAGGGGAAGGGAGTGAAGAGGTTGTATGAAAAATCCTATCTATCACAAAATGGAAAGCTATTTGCATAATTTTCCCAGGCCTAAACTATGAAAGGGTGAAGAATTCAATACAACCCAAAAGAAAAAACAGAATGAAATGACTGCAAAATCACTATGGTTCTGCAAATGGGAACTGACCAAAGAAAATCCTACAATGTGGCCCACTGCTGAACTCAGTAGAGGGAGGTCTTAGCAGCACTGGCATCTCCTTAAAAAGTAGAATGGCAAAGCATGTCACTAAGCATTTGCCTAACCATTTAGTTACCACTCACAGTGCTCATAATGGAGAGACCATTTCATAATTAAGTGCCCAAGGACAGAGAGAGATAGACATATTTATAGATACATCCTTACCAGAGACTTGTACAGGGGCAGTATTACCTCCTCCCTCCTACTAGCAAATCTATTTCCTATGCATCCCAGCCTCCTGTTTGCCTTCCTGTACACTTTGTTACCCTGAGCAGTTGATGTGAGGCTGTCACTGATTCTGACTCCCAGGTTTCTCGACATCGTCCCACCGTACCTATATCTTGGGGTTTGTGTTTGGAAGCATTTCGGCAGAACCTGCAGGTTTTCTTTCTTGTTTTCTTATGTTGTAACCAATCACAAAGTAACTGAAAAGTAATCATAAAGCTACAGTACACATTTACGAGCTGATTTCTGAATCTGCACTGAAGTGCTTCAAATGGTTTTGATGTAAGACATAGGGCATTATTTTACTGAAGTCGAAGAAAAGAATGTCCTTCCTTGAATCAGCCCTGTGACTTTGTTTCTCCATTAGATCTCTGAGGATGAGGCATAAGGCATCCTACAGCACTTTTATTGTTAGATTTTTTTGATGAAGAATAGAGTTTTTAGCAGATTTAAATTACATCTAATACTGCTGAAACTGCAACCAGGCAACCTTTTAAAATATGCAAATATGCTATCCCATTGTGCCTTGTGGAGATGAGGTGGAACACTGCAGTGTTAACATTTACCTTTGCAGTGCTGGTAATAACACCATTACACTCCCCTAATTGTGCATTTTTCTCCTCCCTGCAGAGGTCAGGGGCAAAGTAGTTCATTAAAATACATTTCAAACTGGGTTAGCTGTATTCCTGACATTACTCATTAGATGAGAAGTGGGTTGTGAAGTGCTGTCAGGCTGTTAATGTAGCTAGCCTGCCATGTCGTCCTTGTCTGATTACACAATACCCAGGCTGCCATTGTATTAACCTGTGCACATCCTTCTTTGTTTAAGCCTGCTAAAGAGACTGTGAGCCCATGCTTTTAAATTCAGAAACCATGGATAGCAAATTGGTACAGCACACTCTTTATTGATTCCAGCTGATGCATTTTTGTAAACCTTCCTACTGCAATCAGTTTTCAATTATTTGGACTAATATTTGATTTGTGTTTTGTCAATCATCTTGCAGAGGTAGCCCTCTGTCTCATATCAGTCAGCACAAAAAAATATTTTCTTTTATTTCATATTATGTATGACCTCATACAGTTTAAACAAATAACCATGTGGTTTCAGCACACATCTTTTCATCTTTTAGGATTTCAGAGATGTGTTGGAGGACACAGATGAGTTACACAGCCCCTTTCTGTCACTTTTGTTCATCTGATATATGCATTCTGACTTTCATTCAGTAAGAAAAGTATACACAATTCAATGGTTTTAAACACTAAACAATGTGATGTATACCATGGGAGTGCAAATACATTTTGCAAATAAGTGTTATCTTGACCCAGTACAGCAAGATAAGTGAAGTTTGGTCACTGAACATGCTCAAAAATTAGTCTCACTTATTTTGGCCGCATTGAACATGCTCATACATTTATTCTTACATGTGAAATATCAGTGTCTTTTGATTTAATGGAAGGATCATCTTCTCTAATGCTGATCCACAGAACGGAAGGACGCAGTTCACTGTGCACTTTTTATGTTGGCTCGCGCATGTGCAGCCAACATATTGCGGTAGTAGCAGATTTGGAGGCGCGGTCACTGTTGGATGAATGCAGGGCACACATCAGTAGGTGTGTCCCTCATTCCCAAATCAGCCAGCAGCAGGGGCTGACACCCTGCATATCTAATGTGGCCACCAGATCTGAGAAAAGGTCTGCTGCAATGAGAGCGAAGCTCTCATGCAGCGGGACCACAACATGCTTCCTGACGTGCAGGCAACATGGTCGGCAGTGACTGCCGCTGCCACCTGTCACAATGCTGATGGGGGAGCCCACTCCCCATCAGCATAACCCCCCCCCATTTCAGCTGTGTGCTGAGGGGGTGCCCAATCCCCCTCGGCATCATGTGCCCCCTCCAAAAATGCCTTTCTTTACTGATGGGGGGGCCCAGTCCCTGTCGGCTTCATTCCCCCTTGCCCAGTTCAGTCTACCAATGGGGGAGCCCACTCCCTGTCGGCATGATGCCCCCCCTTTGTTGTGTGCTGAGGGGGAGTGCCAAATCCCCCGCGGCTCGTGTCCCCCCTCTCCTTCCATATGTGCTGATGGGTGTGCCCAATCCCCTGTCGACTACTGCATCCCCCCCCCAAAAAAAAACATTTGGGTGGCATGCTGGGAGCCCACCCCAGTGTGCCAAATAACTGTAAAAAAGAAAACGGTCTCTCATGGTATCCCTGCCCCCTCCCACAACCTGCACCCCGCCCTCAGTGCACCCTGCCTCCCCACACCCCCACACCCCATACTTACCTCCGGAGCCCAGCGCAATGATCTTCGTTGGACGGGGAACACGTCTGCATTCTTCAAAACAAACCCAAACTGAAGAAATGCCAGTAAGCTGTATAATGGCATAAATAGGGTTTTTTCAACTTTGGTGCATATCTCGGGCATTTTTGGCAAATTTTCAACTTGGGGTTTTTGGGACCCATCCTCATGAATTCAGGCAGTGTCATGGCATTATTTGGTCCCGAAAGGAGATTTTGTGGTCACTGTGTGGAATCACCTTTCAGGACCAATTAACAAAATAACAGTGCCACTGTTCATGAGAGGGGCTGTCAAAAAACCTATGTTGCAAATGTGGTGGAAAAAATCCAAAAAATGGCTGTTTTATGGGAGCACATTGCGTAGTTTCCATGCAGGCTTGTAACTTCGTGAATTTATAATATTTTTACTCCAGATTTTCACAATCAGCATTTTCCCACACCACCTTATGAATAGTACAGCTGTCATTTTACATATCCTGGCCAAAATGTGTTTTCGCACATCCGGCGCAGAATAACGCGGTTGCTGTGCGAAATCAGTTTTTGGGACAGTTTGAGGAAATGACGGTGGCACTGTTCAGGAGCAGAAGTCCTAAAATGCCTATGCTGAAAAATTTGGTGACAAAATTCCATAAAATGACTGTGTTACAAGTGTGCATTGCTCAGTTTCCATGCATCCTTGCAACTTCGCAAATTTGCTATATTTTCATGCCAGATTTTCAACACTGGCATTTTTTCACAGCTCCTTATGAACAGTACAGCTATCATTTTTCACACCCTGCTGTAAATGTGTTTTCACACCTGTGGCACACAATGGCATGGTCACCGTGTGAAATCAATGTTTCGGACAAATTAACAAAATCACAGTGCCACTGTTCATGAGGGGGGGTCCCAAAATGCCTACTTTAAACATGTGGTTAAAAAAATCCCCAAAATAAATGGGTTACGGACGCCTGTTGCAAAGTTTCTATGCCTGCTCATGACTTCACCAGTTTTTCATATTTTCACTCCAGATTTTCAATGTTGCCATTTTTTTGCGCCTCCTAATGAACAACACAGTTGTCATTTTCCACATCCTACCCAAAATGTGTTTTCGTCCCTGTGTCACCAAATGGCATAGCCACTGTGCAAAACCACCTTTCAGCTAACAAACAGACTGTGCCGCTTTTCATGAGGTGGGCTCATAAACAGCCCATGTTGAAAATTTGGAGTGAAAATATCAACACACGGCTATGGTATTAGGGTTTCCAGCTGTAGCACTCCACCCTGTAGAGACTGACAGGCATCAGGGGTGTGACTTGGGATCATCGGCTGTAATGCTCATGCCATTCCACCCCCACTCCCACCCTGCAGCCTTGCACTGTTCGGCCACAAAGTTCACCCCATTCTCCTATACTGCACCCACCTCAGCATATTTCCTTATGGAATGGAGTAAGTATAATGCCCAAAGACCCCAAAGCACACCACGACATTTGTCAGTGTTTACAGGGTAGGGTGAGGTACAATGGCATGAGTGTTATAGCTGATGACCCAAAGACACACCCCAATGCCTGTCGGTCTCTATGGGGGGGGAGGGTGTTGGCATCACTTCAATACTTCACTGCCATTCCTATTATGCATCTCTAACTCCGGCACTACCAATGCCAATGCCAACGAGACAACGTTCGGCATTGACAAATGCTTGTTACTTTTGTGACTTGTTTCCATTTCTAGCACAACAAAGCTTGGAATCCCATGGTATACATAGGATATCCCAAGAGCTATCTCAAAATATGATTGTTATTTGGTTTGATTTTTATTGTGTTATCACAGAATTTTATTAAAAATGTTCACATACTTGAGAATAACACCTTACATAACATGTTTTTGTAAGGGAGAAAAAGAAGAAAAGATCAACATAAACAACAGTCATCTTACTACTTACATAGTCATTATTAATCCTGTGGCATCCTTACATCACTATACTTATAACTGAACATTAAAGTCAATTTCTAACTTTATGGGATAAGATATTGGGCTTCACAGCCCAATACCTTATGCCACTGTGAGCTGATCTGTGCTAAAAGTAAAATTTTGAACTGAGTATAAATAGTTTTAGAGGGATCGTATCTGGCTCCATAGCCACTGCCAGCAGATTCCTTCTAACTTCCTAGTATGCCTGCTCTGCCCTCTGTGCTCTAAGGTTTCATAACATAGCAGAGAGAAAGAGAGAGAGAGAGAGAGAGAGAGAGAGAGAGAGACAGACGGGAGCACTCTATACAAGTCTATGGGGCATTTTTTCAATGCCGGTTTTTGAAACTTTAAGCAATCTAGGAGGGAAATGAAAGCCACCGCTCTACTAATAGTAGAGCGGTGGCTTTCATTTCCCTTCCAGATTAGTAGTTCCCACCACCTTAGAGCAGTCATCCAGCAACCCAGACCAGAAATGCCTTAGGGTGGGGCACTGCCACAGTATGTGCAGTAGATTGGCATTTGGTGTCCGGCATCTCCAGCACATGGAATGAGTTAAGACTCCCATATGTTGCAGTGCTGCTGGTGTGTGATACCAACTCAGCAGTATCTTAAGTAGTATTAGTTGCCCGCTGGCATCTTTATATGCCATGTGCACTCCCCTCACACACCGATCCCAGGCTGCTAGGGAGATCTCTGTTTGCAAGTCCTGGGCCTATTGGGTTCTGCACTTGTCTACGTTGGTTGGTTGTGCATCTTGGATTTGCCTGTATATTCTGTCTGCAATACCTTTAAGCTTGCTAGGCCTGTGGAGGTGTCCTAGCCGCTCCCATTCAGCCCCACCCTCACTTTTTAGTGTAGCTCAGACACTACTCCCCTAATTTGGAGAAACCTCCAAAAGTCTGTTTTAGGGAGTTGGTAGGTAGCCTGCAGCTGTTGGAATGACATCAAGACTTCTGAGCCAGAAGCTGATATGTCTGCAATCGTGTAGATGCCTTGCTGGATCCATTATTGCCAAGTGACAGTCTTGCCCCCTATAACTACATCTGCGTTCCCCCATAGCTACATGTATTGCAATCGGGGGCCTCAGTGGGTCTGAGGTGTCCGGGTAAGAATTATACTTTTCTGCCATGCCCTCCATATTTCTGATATAATGGGGAGTCAGTTTGCATGGACCTCTCATTATGTCTGAGCAATGTCCCCAGCCAACTAACCCCTGTCATATCCACCTCCAGTCCCACCCACTTTGGGGTGTGTCTCCCGGTGGGTATAAACCATCTAGTTGCCTGCACCATTCTATACGCTATACAGTACCAGTGAAATCAGAGAAGGCCCAGTCCACCTGCTGACCAATGTGCCCTGATCCTCACCCTACTGAATCTGGGGAGTTTGCCTTCCTGGCGAAAACTTGGTATCACTCTATCCAGCTTATGAAATATTCTGAATGGTATGGCTATTGGGAGGTTGCAGAAAAGATATGCTATTTTCAGAATTAGAAACATTCTCAATGCCTCCACCTTCCCTTTAAGAGATAGCCTGAGGGTGAGCCTTCTCTGCATCTCTGCCCTAAGTGCATTGCGGATTGTGGAGTAGGGTTCTATGTGATAATGGCGAAAGCCTAAAGGCGATCACCATTATCATGCAATCAGAGTGCCGAAAACATTTTCGGCACTACTGACACCCCAGCGCACAGGACAATGGTGGGAAACACAGTGAGTACCACCAGCTGGCTAAGGCTGAATGACAAGAACTGTTGGACCTTGTTCTCAGTGGTCAGGTGAGTGCAGCAACAATGGACATCTGTCTTGGCTGGCAGAATCGGGATAGCAGTCAGCTGGCAAGAGAATCTTAGGCAAGGGTCCACACAGTTCACACTGGTCTGGTCAGTTATGCCTGTATAATACTGGTCAAAGTGCTGTTCTAAGCATGATGACTCTACCGTGGTGGCACTCTGTGTACTGTAAGGTACACATCCACACCTTAAAAGGCAAGGGAAAGGGGTAATGCAGATCACAGCTGAGAGTCTGTCTCTGATCATAGGCCAGATGCCCACCTGAACCACCTGCTGCTGATCCTTTTGTTGGCAGAGTTAGACAGGGTGACACACAGCAGACACCATCAGCTGACTGGAAGTTGACTAATGTGGACCATTGGACATCGGTCACAGCATTTGGGAGAGTGCAAGTTAAAGGGCTGCTCCACGTTGAGGTTGAGTGAGTCACTGTTTTCTCCATTAAGGCCAATTTTGGGACTTTGCCACCTAAGTGCCTATCACCAGTGTACTGGAAGGGGGTACAGCAGTTTCCCTGAGTCAGCAGCTCATCTATTTCAAGAGACAGGGTATTTTTCATTTCTTTACATAAATATGGGATGTTTCTTGTTGATAGTCTGAAAAATGGGCTTCTGACAGGGATCCTGAACAAAATAAAAATGTTTTTATTGGATGTTATACATAGAAACATAGAAATTGTTGCAGATAAGGGCCTTTGGCCCACCTAGTCTGCCCTATTACCACTAACAATTGTGCTGTATCGTGCACTGCTGGCTTTAGGTTGTACCCCCCGACTAACAATAATCCTCTATGCCTATTCCAAGCATGTTTAAAACCTGTAATTGCCTCTGCACCCATCACCTCTGCTGATGGGCTGTTCCACCTGTCCACCACCCTCTCTGTGAAGAAGTACTTCCTCACATTCCCTCTGAACCTCCCTTCCTCTAGTTTCATCATGTGCCCCCTCATCATTGAGCATCTTTTTGTTTGGAATATAGTACTCTCCTATACTTTATTCTTTGCTGTGAGGTACTTAAATGTCTCCCTCCTGTCCTCCAGGGAGTACATATTTAATTCCCTCAGTCAGTCCTCATAGGGCTTGCGATGTAGTCAATGTACTCTTTTGGCTGCCCTCTTCTGAACTACCTCCACCCTATTTCTGTCCTTATGTAGATGAGGCCTCCAGAACTGGACACAGTATCCCAGCTGTGGCATCACTAATGTCCAAGTATAGTGGAATTATTACCTCCCTTTTTCTGCTGGTGACTCCCCTGCCCCTGCATCCCAGCATCCTGTTTGCCTTTCTTGCGCCTTGTCACCCTGCCTACCTACCTATCTTAAGCCTGGCCAATTATCCCCCACCCTCCCGAGATTTACACCCATGTGGAATACCGTGCCTCTTCTAGAATAGGACCTATCTTACAGCCAGCATGGAGAGAAGCACTGAGATACTGTAGCTATTGACCAGCCTGCTAACAGTTACCCATGGTGCCCCACACAGAGCAAGGTAGCAGCAATCACCCATGGAGTCCTGCATGGAGCATGCTTCACCCAGATCCAGTCCCTGTGACCCATTCTCAGACCAAAGGTCGACACCTCACTCAGGAGAACAGAAGGTAGGCAGCCCAATAGGCAGCAAGTGGTGGGTAACAACAGTAACTAATAAGCCAAAAACAGGGGAAAAAAACAGCTCCCCTGACCACACTGTAGGCCCGTTAGTGCAGATGTTAATCAACAGTATGTAGCTACAAAACCTTGCCTCCAACCTCCAAATATAAAAACATCAACACTATTCCAAATGTGTACAACATAAATAATAAGTTTAAGAAAACAGCAAAAAATGCATAAAGAAACAACAGTTGTATTTATGTGGATATACAATAAAATGTAGGTCAGGTGTTAAGTTTCCGAGGTAGCTAAATGACAACTGTGACCCCCTGAGCACCTCTGTAGAAAAAGCCGTAACATGTATTTCTTAGTTCTCAGGGCCAATTCAGGGCCCAATGCCATCATCACCTGATTTTACCCATTACTCAGACCCATTCATTCCTTGTCCCATCACACCCCTCACCTGAATTTCCTTCAACACTGGTATTTTGCCCATGCTTCCTCAAATTCTGCATTAAAGTTTTAGTTTACCATATCTCTTCTATGTGGACAATGCATTTTCAAAGTGGTATGGAGGACTTATGAAGGATAAAATGAGGGATGTCCCTCATAAAGAGAGACAGTTGAGAGGTATGACCAGGCATTCAGACCCCTGATTTCTCCCCTCATTCAAAGCACAATGTCTTGCTCCTGGTCCCCCTATTCAGAGGGGAACACTTTCAAAAGCCACCAACATAGTGGAGCTTCTGCTGGTTTCACACATCAGTGGAGACACTTAAAAAAGCTACTAGATTGACAGGCTGGCTCCTAGTCCTGCTCATCAGTGGTTAATTTGCAAACCCTTCTAGAGCAATGAAACAACTCATGGTCCATCCCATTAGAGGTGGGAACTTACAACAACCACCAGAGTGGAGGAATGACTCCTAATCCCCCAGTTTGGTGCCTATTGGAGGCAGTATAGCATAGTGGTTAAGGGCACTGAGTTGCAAACCTGAAGACTGGGTTTGATTCCTGTCTGCCCCCACTTGCATACTGTGCGACCTTGAGCAAGTCACTTAGCTTCCTTGTTACCCACCACTTGCTGCCTGTTGGGCCACCTGCCCTGAGCAAGTCACTTAACTTCCTTGTGCTACCAGGTAGCACCTGGAAACAACCTTTGGTTTGGTGTGCCTTTCCTGGTTAAGCAATTTTCCCTTTCCCCTTCCCTTTTAGTACTGTTGGAAATGTTTTTTTTTTTACTTTGTACAGTTTCTGTCACAAAATCATCTAAACACTTGTATAAATCAAACACTGTATGACATGGACTGACTTAAGATATCATTTTTATCTTCATTTGAAGGTACTGGTCTATTGCTATCTCACTTGTAGCTTCTCCCCTCATAAGATATCAACAGACAAATACCCTCTCATGAAGGTAAAAATAACATCTTAAGTTAGCCCATGTCATATCTGTATATATTGCAGTATTTATTTTCCCAATTAATACAAGGGATTTCCTTCCTTTTATAGTGTAATTTCAATATTAAACTGTGTTCCACTTGTGGACATGAAAATTAAAAAGGTTACACCTGATAAGAGATGGCTGAATTCAACCTTATACCTATTTACTATTTGGTCCACAACTATGTTTAGTGGAACAGAGTTCTACTCAAGCTGCTGAGTTTTAAGTGCTATGTGATTCAAAACACTGGGTACCATAGATGATGGTATACAAAATCGGGCTTTAAGGGCTTGAATAAGGTCAAGAGGCCTGGGTCATTACAGCTTCTGTGGGGATCCTTTACCCAATTAAGAAGTTGTTATACTGTATGTGCAGTGTCTCCATGTGTTGTTATATGCCTCCACCCAGGACAAAAAGTAGGCTGCTTGACAGTGCTAATAGTACCTCTCTGGGAAGCAATACCAACCTACTCCATCTACTGTCAGCACATCCCTACTGCTTCCCAATAATGTTGTGACAATCCCCAAATAACCAACTTAACACTCAAGATGTAATAAGCACTCAGACAGTACATATAACAAATAATAAGGGATTTCACTGGGGCTACAGGCTCTTTATTCTGGAAGGAAAACAAGGTAGTAAAACCAGAATAAACTTAAGATTAACTTTATCTACAGTAACTGAGTTCTGCTCTCCCCCTACCTAGTGCTCAGCTCACTGTACTCTTGGGCTACTACCTCATTCCCCACTGGTACCAGTTCTACTACTCCTAGTCTTCAAGGAGCTCCTAATGAAGTCTGGGTACCTAGTGTAGACTCAGTGCTGGCCTGCTGATCACGTTGCACATGGTTGTCTAGTTTGCGCACTCTTAAACAATAACAATATTTGTAATATGGGATGGATGGCCTTATAAAAGCCCAAACTGTGGCCCCTAACTGTTTGGTGTTTCACAGGATCCAAAGTCCCTGATGTGGAAACTCATGGTTGTGCTCTGATTGTGAAGCCTTCATTACTAGCCATGGTCCTGTCTGGAGTTACCGGGTCTGCCCAGCAGCTCTGGCATGCCTCTAATAACTCCCTCAACTCTCCCCTGCTGGCAGTTCTCACTGGAATATCATGCAGATTGTCTGGGCTCTCCCTCAATTGGATTCTCAAGCTGGTTGAATGATCAATGGGTAAACAAGCTCACCTCTTGCAGTGCAGTCTTGAGGCAGCATTTACCCAGCAGTATGACACCTGGCTGTGGTGCTGCATGGTGACTTTCAGGGCCATCTGGCTCCGGCTCAATTCTAGGCCACTTTTGCCTGTCTCTGGACAAATGTCTCACTCTCCCCTTCAGAGATTTGAGTACAGGGCAGCTCACCTATCACACTAAGTCTTGTAATTGCTTATCTATGTGCTCTGTCACCAATGCCATGCGTATAGCAGCCTCCTCCTCCTTCTTGGCTATAGGCGCACAAGTTTCACCAAAGTATCTCTGCAGCTTCTGTCTGTCTATGAGCTGAGTCTCACACAGATTGCATGCAGCCTGGAAACTTCAGTCATTTCTTAAAGGGTTCTAGCCCTCAGAACACAGACTGACCCCTATGGTAGAGCTCGAGTGGATGTGTGATGGCTTCCAGTGCAGCCAGTGGGTGAGTTAGGGAACATCCTTATGTATGTGCTTTTATATCAGTGGCAGTGAAAGCAGTCCTCTGTGGCATCGCAGGTGATGGAAAAAAAAGACAATACTGATGAGAATTGTCTTTTCTTTTAAAACAAATTAAAATCATATATACTGCTTACTGGATGCCAGAAAAACAGACGAAACATGATATGACTACTAGTAGCCTATATTGCAGGTGTGGGCAACAGCACAGAAGTGGTATTACACACATATTATGGGAATGCTCAAACGTATGGCTGCTGTGAGACATGATTCAATTCTTCCCCCATCTCTAGTCAGAAGTCTAAGCCTTGGGGGCCCAGAGGGAATGCTTCTACTGCAGAGTTTATTTGTAGCTTTTTGGTAAGACACATGAGGGGGAAGTACTAGGGCTATGCAGAATGTTGAATTTCTGATGGAATGGAATTCTGAGGAATTTCTGAAAATTCCACTGATTTCCATCATTTGGGGAATTTCAATATTTCACATGCAAAATGTTTTTTGTGGAATAATAATCTACAGTTCACATAAATCGCAGATTCTTTTTCCACAATCTGTGGAAAATTATTCCACAGTTTACATGATCTGCAAAAAATTATTCTGCAGTTTGCACAAAATTGCTTTTCAAAATTCCGCAGAATTTAAAAAGAAATTCCGCAAGCATTTCAGAAGCGGAACTGCAATTCTGCAGCAATTCCGATAGTGGAATTTCACATGCCGCACAACCCTAGGGAGTACATATATTTAAAAAAAACTCCAGATAAAAAGAAAAAAAAAACATCAAATGATAATGTATGCTTTTTGATAATGTTAGATTGCAAGACAGGAAGCATGGAGTCCAACTAAGAATGTGGGGAAACAGATATGGTACACTAACATGAAAGTACAGCACACAATCAAGCAATCTAAAAATTGGGCTCCCTTGACTTTAATTGTGTCATGTGTGGGAGATGTAGGGCTCCTGGAGCCCATATTGTTTTGCTTTACAGAACTTTAGTGTCTCTTCATTGTTATTCTGTTTGTTTATTCAGCATTACATCATGGCAGTTCCCTAGGTTTGTTTGAGAAATACAGATTGAGAGAGAAATCCAGACCAATAGTAGTGCTCCTTTCAACTGCTGGTGAGACGCTCTTATTTTGCGAAGAGTGTTTTACACATGGCTGCCCCAGAAACAAGCATGTTCAGGGAATTTTTTTTTAAGATTTTAGTTTATTACTGATCAATCTCAATCAGTAATACATTGATACCATCCCCAAGACCATGCTTACTCTTGTAAGAGTGGTCTGTCTTATGTCCTTAGGGTCTCAGAACTGCTTACTTTTAGTTGGGGGTTTCTCATACCCCATGAATGCTTGTGAAACCACTCATACAACTGCAAGAGAGGTCTTGGTGGCTGTATTAACATACAAATGACCATATCATAGACTGTGCTAATTAAAAGTAGTTAAAAAGCCTCCTTCTTGCCAATGTAAAATTGTAACTGACTATTTGCAAATGTAACAGTATTACCATCCTTAACTAGCTGACTGATCTTCTCAGTACCACTTTCTTCTGATAAGTTAAAGTGTAACATGTTTTTTTACAATTTGATTCTAGGATTTCTCCATATAGGCTGTTCAGTGTAGGCTGATCAACACCTACCAAGTAAATCTTGTAAAGATTTAAATGCATCTATGGACAACCCAGTAGGGGAAAGTTTCATATTGGATGGTGATGTGATACAAGCTCATAAGCCAGATGCATACAGCATGGGCCTATACAATAAGGCTTCTGCAAAACAGCTTTGCAGAAAAGCATAACTTCTGTCTTACCTATATGAGGCAGCCTGAGGGTGACGAAAGGGTCAGCAGACAGTTACTATCAGACAGTTTGTAGTTTCTAGAGTAAGAAAAATTGATTTTGGCTGGTCCAGCTAGGCATCATCTTCTTTAACTCTGAGCATGTGGTAGTTCTAGAAACTTTGCAAGTAATGCTGTCATACTGCCAAAGTGTAAAAGGATAAACAGATCAGGTGGGCAACACTTACATTTCACTCTTGAGGGGCAGAGGGATACAGACCTGCTATATTGCCCTAATGGCGACAGACCTTGGGGGGTCAGTGATGGCTACTGTAGGTGTTCTGCTCTTCATCTGCTTGAAACAAACTCATTTGTACTAAAGAGGTTTGCTAGGAGAAGAATTTGTATATCTATCCCAGATCTGTTGTAGCTGCTCTGGGAAAGAAAACCCAGAGATGTTATCATATCATAACAATGGGATGTCCTAATTATTCAAAAACAGAAGAAATGTTATGTTCATATTGTTGGCTGGGCATAAATTGTGCACCACATGTAGCCATCTTGGCAGATACTGTGCTATTGAAGCATCATCTAAGTTTTAAAACTACCAGAGATATTTTATAGACTAGAGAACGCATATAGAGGTAAGGACTGTAAGTACCCCCTTTTCCATCACCTGCTGTTAAACTGATGTAAGCAGTTCTTGGAGGGTGTCCATTCCAAATAAAAGAGGACATTTTCCCATGTAATTTCTTGCGCATGGCCTTTGTGGTTTCCATTGGGATTATACAGTACCAGTAATGTAATTAACCGGAGGTAACACATCCATCTTGATAACATTATTTTTCCCCATTCTGACATTTTTAGGTTTAGACTATGTCTCAATGCCAGCCATCATATCCATTCAAATATTGTTTGAGTTTATGCTTACTTTAAGTATGTCTAACAAACTACTGGAGATGTTTATGCCAAGACACCTTATGTATTCTTTTTCAAATTTAAGCATAGTTTGGCTGTAATCAGCCTTTTCCACAGGAGAATGGATGATATTTTCTAAAGATGCACTTTATAGTCAGAGACACCACTGTAATCATCGGTCAAAGCTAGTAATTTCTCTAGTGAGATTGATGGGTCAGTAACATGTACAAGCACATCACCAGCATACATAATTGCTAATCGGTTACTCCCCCATATCAATTCCTTTCATATTGTGCAAATATTTAATTATGGCAGATAACAGCTCAAGGTACAAATTGGTATGGTGCATTGATATGGGACATCTTTGACATGTTCCACATTTAACAACACATTTATGTGAGACTAATTTATTACATGTTACAGATGATACAGGATGACTCTGTAATGTCTCTATAACAGACATAAACTTTTGTGTGAATCAATATTTTTAGAGTATAAATAGAAATGACCAATTAACACTGTCAAAGGCTTTCTCTCTGTCTATGAGAGAATTGATACCAGCTCTTTCAATTTCCTGGATCATGCCTGAATATGAAAAATCCTCTGTAAATTGTTAAATGACATTCTCCCCTTGAGAAACTCTACCTGGTCTTCAAGTGTCAATCAGGATATTTAAGTGATAACATTCAGTTAGCTGGAGTATATGAAGAAATAACTGGATGAAGTGGATGAATAAATAAGGAGACAGAAGGCCAAGGCATTTAATCAACCACTAAAGTCAGTTATTTTGAGTATACTCCAGTTAACTGAATGTTATTACTATTATATGACAATAAATTTCAGTTCAGTTCAAATGTTATTTGTTCGGTCAGAAACCATTACAATATAACATAAAACTCATAACAAACACATATATAATAAATACAGGTAATTTTTGCATACTTTTCCAACAGTTTATAACCATACTTGAGCAGTTAGTACAGAGGTAAGATAATACCAAATAATTTATATCTAATGATCTAATAGGCCTTTGATACATTGCAAGCTGTAGACTTTATATATAAAATCAGCATGTATCCTCACTATACTTTCTATAGTTACAGTTGTTAAAAGTTCTGCTTTTAACATATTTTCTACTCTGTGCTATATTTGAAGTGAATTTTAGTAATTGCATTTAAATAATTAGCCACTATATTAATTATTTGCTCATCTTCTACTGTAAACATTTTATGTTCAACAAAACCTCCTTATTTAAGAATGAAATTGTTTCCTGTACTGGATGAAGCCAGTGAACCCCTGATTTGTTATACCAATGACAATTAAAAATAACATGGTATAGATCCTCATGTTTTGTCCATGCATAGGCACACAATTTCTCTGATGGCTGGCTTAATTTTAGATACCTAGCTCTCAGAATATTACTAGGGAACAATTCAAAATGGACTTTGGTATACAATTTCCTGTAAGAACAGTCTGTCAAAACATCCAAGTAATATCTGTATACATGTCTGTTATCATTGTCAATAAGCCATTGAAAAAATGTCAAGGAGGATATTACCTCTATATTCTTTACCTGGTATACACTTCCTGCAGCGAAACCCCTACAGTGACATATGTCACAACTGACAACAGTGCCATGTCACTGTAGGGGATGCACCCAGGACCTGGCAACACTCTCCCCTGTCTTGCACCACCTCCCCAAACCAACTCTGACCCATAGTCGGTATCCATAGTTACATGGGGTGCAGGGTCAGAGCCCCCCATGTGGTGGGTTTGGGGCAAAGCCCCCTGAAGAAAACATCAGACCCTGCTGTGCATGGCTCCCTGCTGACTGCAATTCTTGGTTGACAGGGAGCATGATGCCGTGATGCCAGTCAATGAGTTAGTTGTCGACTCGGTATCGTAGAGCCCCTTTATCTTATTAATGTCAGTAATCTTCTTGGCTATGTACATTTTGCATTTTAAGCTAATCATAATTCCCTTTTTAACATTTCCCCCTAGAAATTCCATATCATATACTCTTAAGAACAGAAAGACATTACTTAACCAATATGACTGATTACAGCCCAGAGTCTGCCATTTTACTTTCTCCATTAAACACTTATATGGAAGTCTATATGGATACAGTCTGGTCAGTCAAATCTAGTAATTGATTTTTCTTGTCTCCATCAGTACTTTTAATCTGGACATTCCAAGTTCTGCTCTCAGTAAAGAGGCCAGGACTGAATTACCAACCCCCAAGGCTAATTTACAGAGTTTATTTAATGGAATTTCCAGAGAATCCACATTATTAGAATCCCATATCTCTGCTTGAAAAAGAGCTTGAAAGAAATATTTAACCTTAATTGCTTTCAGTAGGTGCTTAATTGAATTACCACCATATCTTTAGTTAAATCGTGTTAATGATCCAGCTGTTTGCTTAAGTTTCAAGGTCAATTCTTTTTTATGTTTTGCCTAAGTACCATTATTAGACAAGGTTAAACCTAAATAAACATAGGTACTTAGTAATGAATTTTCTATCCCCAATTTTCCATTTTAGTTCTAGATTTTTGGAACCAAAGATAATCATCCGTCTTTTAGCTCTGTTTATCTTCAAGTTATATTTTTCTGCATATGACATCAGAATATTTAACTTTTGCTGAAGACCAGAATATGAGAGTGAGATCAAGGCTAAGTCATTGGCATATGCCAGTGCTGGGCTGGACATGTCTCCTATTTGAGGGGAATCAGATGTAGATTCTAAAAGCTGAACTAGAAGATGATTGCTGTAAATATAGAATAGTAATGGTGCTAATACATAACCCTGCCTAACCCCTTGTTTGTTGGTATCTTTTCTTGAATATTGGCCATTATTCCCAGTCTGGACCTGGGCCCAGGCATTTGAATAGAGCTCTCTAACAATTCTAATGAGGATGGTATCTACACCCTTCTGATACATTATTTGCCATAATGAAGCTCTAGCAACTGTATCAAAAGCAGAGCTAAAATCAATGAAAATGACATATAGCCTCTGCTTTCTTACAAACATATATTTTTCATAAATTTGTCTGAGTATGAGGCAATTGTTTGTAATGGAGTACCCAGAACAGAAACCAGCTTGAAATTCTGAGAGCCCTTCTAGTTGTTCAATTTTGTTTCAACAGTCTGGTTAAAATGATTTTTGAGAAAATGTTTCCAGTAATATTCAAAAGGGAGATTGCTCTATACATTTTTGGATCACTCTTTATCTCCTTTCTTATAAATTGAGACAATAACAGCCCCTTTACAGGCTTTAGGGGTAGTTCTGTTCACTATACTTAAATTAAAATACGGTAAAAGAATTTTAGACCATTGAGACGGAGATACCAGGAAGACTTCTGATGGAATCAAATCATGACCAGGTGCTGTTCCTTTTTTTAAGCAAGCAATTGCATGGTACATCTCACTTGTGGTAAATGAGTTAAATTGAGTTCTATCCAATTCAGTTTTCCTTTGCAGTCAGGATCCAGTCGCTTGCCCGACTCCTGAGTGCCCAGCAGCTAAATTCATGACTCTGGCTTCCCGTCACTTGCTACTGTCCATCTTTCTTTTTCCCAGCATAAAATATGCTGACATGCCACATTTCCCAAAAGCACATTTCGCTATACCTGATCTTGGCAGCCTGATGTCTGTACGTCACATATTCAGCACAGTGTTTCAATCAGTTTGGGTGGGGAAAAACTTTAGTGAACGTTTATGTCAGAAATTATGATATTACTCTTTTCTCTGTTCGTTTGATACACACGGATGACTACTACAGCACCAACTCCAACTCAAATGAAACCCGTTCCTTACCTTTCAATGTTTCCTCATCCCTCAAAAGCGTGAGCTGGAAACAACATTTCTCTCACTATGAGAACTTGGCAAGCAGTCTCACTGAAACCAGAAAATAGTAAGCAGTGCCAATGCAGCTGAGAATCCTCTGTCTACACATTCAGTCTGGATACTCCCCTGTCAGATGGACAGTGCAGCAAAGTAAGGACAAACTTCTTAATCCATCTGCTAAATTTTAGCTGTTAAACTAATATACAGTATATTTCATAGTGTCTCCCTTACAATTGGGGTAGTATTGAGAGCGTGAGGGATCCCCACAAGTTCTGAAGTTAGAGAAGGCATAGCTCAAGGGTTCGATCTTGGCAGCCCGATGTCAGCGGTGCAGGTCAAATATTTAATCAAGTTAGGATTACTTGGGATGGAAAGGGTTACTATTCCCTGGCAGCAGCATTGGCACTGTCTATGGCAGCAGCCTGTTTAATATATTCCATACACAATTCTTCCATTTACAAATGGAAAGGGCAACTTCAGTGGCATGATAAAATAAATACGGGTAGACTGAGACAGACAAACATCAATTCGGGGACAAGTGTCGGTGGTAAAATGAATCGGGCAGGCAAATAACAAACAAGAAAACGGAGTCGGGGACTAGTGTGTCGGGACAATAAGAGTCGGGTGATCGTATTAGACCCTTGCAGTCTCAGTTCAGATATTTTTGGATCATAAAATATTTCTGTATAATACTTTACCCATTGCTCTATAAAAATGTGGGAATCTAATTTGAATTTACTACTGTTGGTACCTTTTGCTACGAGAAGCCAATACGACTGCTGATCATTATTATTTATTATATGCAGCATTTGGTTCCATTGTTTTAGTTGCAAATCCTTCTGCTTGCCCTTTAAGAATGTTTTATACTCTTCCCTGGCTTTATTTAAGTGCTGTCATTCATTCATTTATGCGTACAATTTACAGTAGTATGCACTCATATGGAGTTCAGTCGGCAGCTGGTCAAGGTGGTGAGAGGTGGGCTGTGCCAGTCACTAACTGAGTATGGGTCGGGGTGTGTGGGGTGGACTGGCAATGCTGGGTGGGGGTGGCAGCCACTAGACTACCAGGGAGATCAGAGGCCATTTTTTGTGTGTATAACGCAATTCTGGGGATCAGGAATGAGGGAGAGGGGGTGCTAGCCCTGTGGGTTTTGTTTTGCATGATCGGGGCATTGGTAGGGAGGGTTAGGGTCCACTAGCTCTGCGGAGCTGTACAGTGTTTGTGTGTGGGGGGGGCGTACTTTTGCCCTTCACTTGGACACCCACAGGCTTGCAGCCAACCGTTCCGGTACACCCTCTGTTTGGCGTACCAGTACGGTTGGCACAAGTCACAGGACTTAGCCACGGGGACCCTGCCTGACAGAGAATCGGGCGCAGGGTCCCTGGTGCAACTGTGTTTGGTGTAAGTCACCTTTGGCAGTGACTTGTGCCATCATTTTAGAGTAGGGGCCCATAGAGTTTATAATAACTGAAGTGTAGTCTGTGTGACTTTTTGGGCCACGGCCACAGGCCAAGCTGAACCTGGTCCAAAAACATTACATTTTCTAGTGATTGCAGGCAGGACTTGGTTTGGTTCTGGTCCGGCTTGGTCCAGTAAGTAAAACAGGCAAAACTAGGCAGGGTATACACAGGTAAGGGTCATAACCTAACTGCGATACCAGGAAAAGGGGTCTATTAGACACTGAGAATTCGAAAAGCATTTTGAACCTGCAAGTAAGGGTCCATGGATAAATTAAGGAAAAAGTTGGGTAAATGTGAACATGCTGAGGAGTTGGTCAAATGTATACAGGGAGTGATAGCTCCTAGGGCCAGGCTCAAGGACATGTTGAATGCTGTGTTAAGGAAAAAATTATGTCCATTAAAGAGGGCACTGACGCCTTCATGTTCTGCACCTGCTGGATAGCAGGACAGTGGAAAACCGAAAAAGAAAAGCTACTAACAGAACTAGAACAGTGTAAACAACAAATTAGAATGTTACAAGGAAACCAGCAAGTCCTTACTAACAGCATCAGTCAGGGAAGTCACTGCCTCCCATGCCCAAATAGATAATCAACACCTAGAAAAATAAAATCGCAGCCTAACCGAGTGTTTGGAAGAGGCGCAGGCAGCCATTAGGTGCTTCTCACAAAACTCCTCCAAACCTAGTGCGGACCATCATAAATGTGAACAGCACATTCAAGAACTAGAAAATCAATTAGGAAAACACTGAGCAGTGGTTGCCCCCTACAGTGGCACCTCTCTAAATAATGAGCAACCCTAATCCCCACCTCTCCACCTCCACTACCCTCATGACCAATGGGCAAGGTACATGTCCAGAATCATGCCACGTGGGTCTGGTGTTTCATACATTGTAGATTTATAATTAGTTTGGGATGCATACCTGCAGAAGTGTACATCCATTTATAACCTGTGCCCCACTTGGCACACATAGAAACATAGAATTTGTTGATTGAAAAGGACCACTTGGCCCATCCAGTCTGCACAGATGGTCCCTGCTTAGTCTGTCTCTGTAGACTTTAACTGGTCCTTGGCAACCCTCCCTCCTCCCTGCCTGTGTACTAATATTCCCCTATGTCTATCCCATGCATGCTTGAAGCCCCTTACTGTTTTTGCCTCCACCTCTTACACTGGCAGTCTTTTCCAGGCTACTATACTCTTTCATTGAAGTAGTACTTCCTTACATTCCTCTTAAACCCCCCCCCCTCCAGCTTCATCTCATGCACACTGGTCCATGTGCACTATTTAATTTGAAAAATACTCCCCTCCTGTGCCCAGTTTACCCATGTGAAGTACTTGTAGATCTCCATGTCCCATTTCACTTTCCTCTCTTCTAGGGTGTATATGATGAGATCCCTCAGTCTTTCCCCTCATAGGGCTTCTCATGCAAATCCTGTATAACTTTAGTTGTCCTCCTCAGGACTGCCTCCACTCTGTCTATGACCTTCTGAGGTGCGGCCTCCAGAACTGGACACAATATTCCAGGTAGGGTCTCACTAGTAAGTGATATACTAGCAACACCACCTTCCCAATGGAGTTACCTCTCATTATGCATCCCAGAATCCCACTAGCCCTCCCTGCTGCTTTGTCACACTGTACTGCCACTTTGAGTTAAACAGATATTACAAACCCAAGGTTCCTTTCAGTATCTCCCCCTCCCATCCTAACCTCATGTACTGGGTTCCTGTACCTTAGGTACAAGATTTTGCACTTTTTGGTTTTGAACCCCATCTGCCATGCTACTAATGACTCCATGAGTTTCACAAGATCCCAGCACATTTTCTGCACCCCTTCCTAAGTGTTCACCCTGTTACAGATTTTGGTCTCATCTAGAAAATTGCACACCTTCCCTTCAAGTTCTTCTGCAGTGTTGCTTATGAAAATAGTGTCAGTGGCTCAGCAGGTAGCACACTCGCCTCTGAGGCTGGGAGATCAGAAGGCTAAGGGTTCTATCCCCATACCAGGCACTTGGGTTAACATCCCAGTACTGACACTGTAGTGCAGCATGAGGGGAGTGCTGCACTCCTGAGGTGCCGTCCTTCGGATGAGATGTTAAACTGAGGTCCTATCTGCCTGTTCTGGTGGTAGATCAGGTGGATGTTAAAGATCCCATAGCACTTCTTGAAAATAGTAGGGGAAGTTTCCACAGTGTCCTGGCCAAATTTCCCTCATTCACTAAAATAAATACCACCAACAGCTTAATTTGGTTCAAGGTCCGCTGGCATTCATCTGTATCTCCCTGCCCCAGGTCGTGTCTGAAAATAGGCAGAATCTGCCTAGTGCACTTACCTGGTCAATAAAAACTAAAACAATAAAAAAAAAATATTGAAAAGGAACAGTCACAGTACAGAGCCCTGCAGCACCCTGTTGATCACTCTCCCATCACTAAAGTATGTGCTGTTAACCTTCAGTCTCCTATCAATTAACTAGTTTCTAACCTAATTCAACACTTGGGATCCCACCTCTAAGCTACTCAAGTTTTCTATCAGTAACCTGTGTGGTATAATGTCAAAGGCCTTACTAAAGTCCAGACAAGCCATGTCCACTGATCTATTTGCCTGGTCTCCCAGTTGAAGAACTCAATCAGATTCATTTGGTATGATGTCCCCCTGTGAATCCATGCTGTCTGTGGTCTTGCAGCCCACCGAATTCAAGATACTCTACCAATCTTTCATTTAAAAGGATTTCCATTAATTTACCCACCACTGAGATAAGACTGATGGGCCTATAGTTGCTGACCTCCTCCCTGCTGCTGCTGTTATGTAGAGGCATAATGTCTACTCTCTTGCAATTCTCCAGAACCAAGTCTCTTTCCAGACAGCTGTTGAATAAGGCAATCATTGGGGCAGCGAGCACCTTTCTAAGTTCCTTTAGTATGCTTGGGTGTATCCAATCCATTCATATAGCCTTGTCCGCATTCAGAACTACAAGCCCCTCCACGACTCTTTCCTCTGAAAATGAACTTGTATCCCACCTTAACCCTTGTTCCTGCTGTTTCCTGATTGTCTGCACCCCCATTGTAAAGACTGAGCAGAAGTACCTGTTAATGATGTCTGCTTTCTCTTTGTCCTGTTCTGCACAGTACCACCTGCAACCCTCCTTATCCTCATTATCCTTCTCCTTACCTTCCTCTTCACACTTATGTGCACCTTCTCTTCTGAAAAATATTACCCTATTGTACCTTATTCACCCCTGTGAAGTATTTTGCAGTCTTTATCATGTCCCACCTCTCCCTTCTCTCTTACAGGGTGTACATATTGAGATCCCTCAATCTCTAGCCATGTGACTTATGATGCAGCCCCTGCACCATTTTAGTTGCCCTCCTCTGGACAGCCTCTATCCTGTACATGTCTGTCCTGTGATGTGGTCTCCAGAACTGGACACAGTACTTCAGGTAGGGTCTCACCAACAAATGATACAGTGATGACATCACCACTCTCCTTTTGCTGATGATACTCCTCCCTATGCACCTCAGCATCCCGCTGGCCCTGCCTACTTCATTGTCACACTGCCTCATCTCCTTGAGGTCATGAGTTATGATGACCCAACATCCCTTTCCTGTTTAGTGACCAACAATACTTGTTCCCCCATTTTATGCACTGTCTCTGGGTATCTGTGCACTAGAAACATAGAATTTGATGACAGATAAGGACCGCTTGGCCCACCTAGTCTCCCCATTTCCCTACCTAATGCATAGGCTGCAGATCCTAGTTAACCAACAGCCTACTTCCTCCTACCCCCCACTAGAATTGCCTTATGTCTGTCCTATTCATTCTTGAATTCCCCCAGTTTTTGACTCCATGACCTCCTCAGGAAAGCTGTTCCATGCATCTACAACCCTCTTCATGAAGAAATACTTCCTCACATTACCTCTGAGCCATCCCCCCTCTATCTTCAAATTGTGCCTCCTTGTTCTTGCACATCTCTTTTTTTGAAAGATGCTACCCTCTTGGACTTTGTTGATTCTTTTGAGGTACTTGAAAGTTTCTATCATGTCCCCCCTCTCCCTCCTTTCCTCGAGGCTATACATATTAAGCTCCTTTTGTCTTTATTCATTTGTTCTCTGGTGCAGACCCTGCACCATTTTGATTGCCCTCCCCTAGACAGCCTCCCCCATGTCTTTGTGGAGATGGGGTCTCCAGAACTGCATGTAGTACTCCAGATGTGGTCTCACCAATGGTCTGTACAGAGGGATAACAACTTTGCTTTCTACTGTTGATGCCTCTCCCTATGCATCCCAGTATCCCCCCAGCTCTCCTTACTGCCTTCTCACATTGCTTGCCCACCTTTAGGTCATCTGATAAAACTACCCCCAGGTACCTTTCCATCTTTGTTGTCAGTATCTCACCCCCGATTGTGTACTCTTCCCCTAGGTTTTTGTTTCCCATATGCATTACTTTGTACTTCTTTGTGTTGAATCTAAGGTGCCACACATTTAACCATGCCTCCAACCTCGTCAAGTCCCTTCTCATCCTTTCCACCCCACTAGATGCATGATTTTACACTTTTTTGCGTTGGAACCCAGCTGCCATACCATTGACCATTGCTTGAGTTTTCTCAGGTCTCTACTTACTCTCTGCACCCCCTCTGGAGTATCTACCCTATTACAGACTTTGGTGTCATCTGCAAAGAAGCGTACCTTCCCTTCCAACTCTTTTGCAATGTCACGTATAAAGACATTGAAGAGGCCTGGCCCAGTACTGAGACCTAAGGTACCCTGCTGGGCATTCTCCCCTCAATAGACTGAGTGCCATTTACCACTGCCCTCTGTTACCTATCTGTCAACCAGTTCCATACTCAGTTTACCTCCTTGGGTCCCATCTTCAAACAGCTCAGTTTCCTCATAAGCCTCATAAGTGATATGGTGTCAAAGGCCTTGCTGTAGTCTAAGTAGGACACATACACTGTCCCACCCTGATCTACTTCCCTGGTCACCCAGTCAAAGAAATTGATCCAATTCATCTGTCATAACCCCCCATGAATCTGTGCTTCCTCAGGTGTTTTAACAGCTGGATTCAAGATACTCCACTAACCTTTCTTTTAAAAGTGTCTCCGTTAACTTCCCCACCACTGATGCTGTCTCCATTAACTTCCCCAACACTGATGTCTATTGCACTTACCCTTTAAATAAAACAAAATAAATAGCTGTGAGTTGCTTTTTTAAGACACATACCTACAAACAGTCAAAGTAAGTTACATGTTTGGGACATGTATACTATTTTATGCACTGCCGTGTTGTAGCTGCATTAAACATTACAAGTCAATGGTACAAACTGCATGCTAGTAAACAAAGTATGACACAAAGGGCTCAATTCTCAAAGCCCTTAGAATGATGCAAGGTGCCTGCATCAAAAATAAGAGACACAAGTGGCACCTTGTGTCAAAATATGTGCCAGCAGCTATTCCAAAAGCAGCCTGCATCAAACGCAGGGTGCTTGCACTGAAGGGGGGGGCGTGCCAGCCTTGCACCACAAAATGGGCTGCGGCATTTGGCTAAGAGGCTTGTGGCAGATGTAGGCTGCCACATCCCCAACCTTGCTATTCTCAAAACCCTCCCAGAGGGCAATGGTCTAAGTACCATTAGATCAGCCAAGGGCTGATCTAACAGGACTTAGAAATCCCATGGGAGGGTGCTCCAATGTGCAGTCCCCCAAGCACCAATTACCCCTCCTTATATTAATATATACCCCTGGTAGTCTAGTGCCCTCCCCAGCCCTGATCACCCATCATTCCTTTAAAAATATCCCTAGTAGTCTAGTGCCCCCCCAAGCCCTGATCACACATTATACAACATTTGCAGCCCTGATCCTCCTTCAGTGAAAGTTGGAAATAGCTGGTGGTCTAGTGGACCCCAACCGGCAGTGCCCTACCACCCCACTCCACCCCATCCCTAACCGAGCTGGTGATTGGCACAGCCCACCTCTCACCACCACAGCCAGTTGCCAACTGAGCTCTGAAGGAGCACATATTGTATATAGTATGTGCTCACTGAGCTGTCAGTCACTGAGCATGTGCTATATACAATACGCGCTCATTCAGAGCTCAGTTGGTGACTGGCTGTGGTGGTGAGAGGTGGGCTGTGCCAGTTGCTGGCTGAGTTATGAGATGGGGGAGCAGGGTGGTAGGGCACTTCTGTGTAGGGGGTTAGGGGTCCTCAAGAAAACCAGGTATTTCCCACTTTCACTTAAGGGGAATCCGGGCTGCAAATGTTATATAATGGGTGATCATGGCTTGGGGCAGCCACTAGACTACAAGGGATACTTGTCACAAACTGACAGGTGATATGGGCTCAGTGGGGGCCACTAGACTACCAGTGATACAGTATTTTTAAAGGCATGACTGGCAATCAGGGCTTGGGGGGTGCCCTAGACTAGGGATATTTTTTTCAATATTCACTCAGGGATTGGGGCTGGGGGCTGGGTGTGCTAGCCACCATGTACTGCTGTCCATGGTACTCTTGCCATATGCCATGCACACCTGCACAATGCACCATCAATTTGTCGCAGGGTTAGGGTTGAAACAAGCCACACGACTTTGCTACTGGGACCTTACCCAATAGAGAATTGAGCACAGGATCTCTGGCACATTGGCAATCGGCGCAAGACACCTTTGATACTTCTTGTGTCATCTTTTTGAGAATCATGCCCAAAATATTGTTAAATGTATGTCATACTATACAGAGGGTCCACAGCAATATGCATCTACACACATAGAAGTGTGTGGTAAGTGTGCACATTACCACTGAACCTTCAGAGAGCCACATAACCCAGCACTGCCTTGTAGGACAGTGCTAGACCTGTAGCTCATCTTTGTGTCACAACCATGGTTGGAAAAATCAGTTTGTGACCTGGTGGTCATCATCAGTTCAGTAGTACTGTATGTTTCAAAATGTGGTAGCCAATGCACTATTTTTAGTAACCACCATTTTTAAGGGATCAAAAAGCACTTCATAGGCAGGTACCCAGTAGGCTAGTAATTATCAAGATGTGGAAGCCAAACCAATTGTTTCACTGCCCATTGTCCACCTGGCTAACTGATTTTTTCCCACCCTGGTCATGAGGTTAGTGGGGTGGAGGTGAGGAACAGGGTTGCTATATACCAGCACAGCAACCACAACAGTGAGGCTAGGAGATACCTCTCCATAGTGGCATGAGTCATGCATGCAACTCAGTAATGGGTTTTGGCTTTGCCGCAGTGAGAGTCACAAGGGCACTTAGGGGAAGTAACCTCGTGAGTAAAATTGTAGCAGCAAGGATGAAGGTGCTAGTATGTTTGAAACCTGCCTTCATCACCCAGATTCCCACACCAGATTGTGCCCTGATGGGAAGAGGAACCTCACTGCTAGTTCCACTATGGTTGAGGGAGGCATGGAGGACCTAGGAAGATACAGTGGAAGGATAATGGTTTGGTCAGTAGCTAGAGAGACAGCTTGAATGAGTATGTGTGGCCTGAATAACAAATGCCTTAATTAAAAAAATGATGAGTCTGAAATGTTTGCTATGCCAATAGTCACCGAGGTACAATAATTATGGAGTGTTGTCTGTAGCTCTGTGTACTCTTCAGTGTATTTTATACAAGAGACAAGATAGGAATTGACTGTGGACCAGCACTGTCAAGGCTAAGTGTGGTTGATGAATTGTAGTTGTATAACTAAGCTTATACCATGTACTGTGCATAGCATAGTTCAATCATTTTGCACAGTGTTGAAGGTTACTACATTGCAACTACGCCACACTGTCAAAAATGCAAATATAGTGTGGGGTAGTGACTCTACCTTTTATAGTACTAGCCTGAAGCTGTTTGGGTGACTGGGGACACCTGAGTTGAAAAGTAGATTGACCAGAGAGATCTGTGGAATCTGTCTAGTAGTCAGGGATAATTTGAAGAGGGAATAAGAGGGTGGCAGAGTGATGTGCTGCAAAGATTTACTAATACTGAGTCCAAGCCATCTAATCCTGTGCTTTTAGATATATCAATATTTAATACCCAATTCTCACTTGCATCAATTGTGCTTAGTGGGAAGGGATGAAGGTGGGTGGGTTTGGATTTATTCTAATTTACTTTGGTGATGAGTTAAGATGTATATGTAGAGGTTTTTGATGACTAGCCAATATTCTGATTAGTGAAATGCTTGTTTAGAGCATTTGCTAACTCAGTAGAATTACAGAAAGATGCTTCCTTAATATTTAGATGTTTTTTTCCCTGACTTACAAAGTTGTTCCCAAATTGTACTGCTGATAGTACCATGCCATAAGTCACGTGAGACACTCATATTTACTCTGTAGTAATTTGAGTAAGATTATGCATTAGCTGTAGAAGGTTATTTTGTCTTGTCCATTTCATGACCTGATCACAACATCCCCTGTCCTAATTTTCCTCTCTAGTTCTGCCCACTCTCTACCTCCCCTTTCTTTTCCCTTTGAAGTACTTGCTCAATCACAAAGCTGAAGGTTCTTGTGTAACTCCTAATTCATATTTCTTGAAACATTATCCCTGCTTACTGTTCCGCATACGTGCTACTGTTCACTTCTTTCATATGTGGTGCAGTTTATTGCTTTGTTTCTCATTGAATGGCAGCGATATTGCACAACCCATATAATTTGCATATCCATGAAGCAGTGCTTACAACTCATGGAATTAATGTATTATCTTACATAGTAAAAAGCAAGTAAAACATGTTCTAACGTTCATGCACTCATTCATCACTTTAGTTAAGGGGCTGCGTTACTTTGCTTTCCTGTGTTTTGAAAACTAAAATGTAAAGCATTTTGTTCCTTACAATATTAATAAACAAAGCTCAATATATTTACAGTGGTGCCAGTCAGGATGCAACAGAAAAGTGCACCACACTGCAGTAAACAAGATGATTTTAATGGCAGTTAACCCCTTCTGTCATGCAGTAACTCAAGACACTGCATTGCATCCTGGCCAGCACCACTATATTCAGGAAACAAGCACAATATGTTTGTGTATAAAGCATACAAGTATATTGGTATCAGTCAGACTGTAAGATTGATTTGGAGGTGTGTGGTTTCTTCACCTAGTGCAGCTCCTAAATACTGAATTTCCTTCAAAATTCCACTTATTTGTTGCCTTTTAAAGAGCTTGCCCAATTAACAAAGTCTAGCCAGAGCCGATAGGGCTGTGAAGAGCTACCAAGTGACCAAAGTTACACATGTGCATAGGAATTATTCAATACCCAGGTGTAACTTGAACATTTTTTGTGGAGGTGTTGCACCAAATTTTCAACATGGCCTTGGGACCGCTCCTCATGAAGAATGCCAGTGTCATTTTGTTCACTTGTCCTGAAAGGTGATTTTGCAGTGCTAATGTGCTATTCTGTGCCACAGGTGCAAAAACACATTTTGGGCAGGTTGTGGAAAATGGCAGCTGTACTTTTTTGAAGGAGGTGTGCAAAAATGGCAATGTTGAAAATGTGGAGTGAAAATATAAAAAATTGGTAAAGTTAGGAGCCTGAGTAAAAACTGTACAACACACGCTCGTAACGCTGTCATTTTTTGGACCTTTTCACAAAATTTGCAACATGGGCTTTTTGGGACCCCACCTCAAGAACAGTGGCACTGTCATTTTGTGAATCTGTCCCAAAAAGTGATTCCACACAGCGACTGTGAAATCACCTTTCGCAACCAATTAACAAAATGACAGTGACAGTTTTTCGAGGTGGGGTCCCAAGAACTCAATGTTGAAATCTGTGGGAAAAAATTCCAAAAAATGGCTGATTTATCAGCATAAGTTGAACATCTCATTGAGTGGCATTATAACATGCTTACCTTAGATTCTTCAGTTCACAGTTCAGCTTTGAAGAGTGCTGATGTGTCCTGGTCCAGAGAAGAAGACAGTGCCGACCTCCGGGGTTAAGTATGGGGTAAGGTGTGTGTGTGTGTGGGGAGGTGGGTGCAGAGTGTGAGGGTGGAGATGGGGAAGGGGGACTGAAGCGATGATGAGGGAACGTTTTCTTTCTTACAGGAAAAAGAAAAAAACATGAGAGGAGAGACAACGAGGGACCATTTTCTTTTTTACAGGAAGCAGAAAAAGAAAACATTTGGGCACACTGGGGTGGGCTTCCAGTGTGCCACATGCCGAGGGGGTTGTACAGGATGCTGACATGGGGATAGGACACCCCAATCTTGGTGGGGAATGAGGGGAAGAAAGAAAAAAGTTAGGCACACTGGGGTGGGCTCCCAGTGTGCCGCATGAGTGGGGGGTGCACATAATGCCAACGTGGGGATTGGGCACCCCAGTGTCAGCGGATAACATGAAACATCTTTGGGAACACTGGAGTGGGCTCCCAGTGTGCCACATGAGTTGGTGGAGGGGCACAGAATGCCATGGAGCTGGTGGCAGTAACACAACTGTGCATGTGCGGTACTCGCACATACGCAGTTGCGCTGAATGGCATTTTGCCATTCACAACATGAAATGGTGCAGGGTCTGCACCGGAAGACATATGAAGAGAGACTAAAGGAGCTTAATATGTATAGCCTCGAGGAAAGGAGGGAGAGGGGGGACATGATAGAAACGTTCAAGTACCTCAAGGGAATCAACAAAGTCCAAGAGGGTAGCATCTTTCAAAAAAGGGTGTGCAAAACAAGGGGCACAATTTGAAGATAGAGGGGCTCAGAGGTAATTTAAGTATTTTTCACAGAGAGGTTGTGGATGCATGGAATGGCCTTCGGAGGAGGTTGTGGAGTCAAAAACAGTGGTGGAATTCAAGTATGCATGGGACAGTCATAAGGCCATTCTAGGGGGTGGGGATAGGAAGAAGTAGGCTGCTGGTTAACTAGGATCTGCAGCTTATCCAGTAGGTAGGGAAATGGGCAGACTGGGTGGGCCAAGCGGTCCTTATCTGCTGTCAAATTCTATGTTTCTATGATGGCGCCAGCAGAACTGTGCATGCATGCAAGTCACGTGCATGCACAGTTCATGCACCAGAATGTGGAAGTTAAAGTCGAAACAGTGCAGCTGTTATTTTGTAGTGGCTAATCGTGGCGGAGGGATTCAAGCTCCATTGGGCTTTCGGAAGGATTCTTCCAAAAGTCCAATGGAAGGTTCCATGATCGGTCATTTTCAGAGCTACTGCATGATCCCAAAATGGCTGTAGGCTCCACCCACAGCCCTAAAAAGCTGGAAAATGCAAACTAGAGGTTTTTGTTGTGCAGTTTCTAAGACCTGCATGAAACGTTGTCCTCCTGCATTCAGTTCTGCTTCTGTGCTTCTGTTCAGTGCTATCAAAACACTGTGCTGCGGTGAACACACCGAATGTCACTCTTCATTACTTTACATTTTTCACTGCTCAGAGGCACTTCATCCTTACACCCCTTCTTGATCTCTGCCATTCTTCACCCTCCCCCGTGAAACACATGATCCACTCTTTCCCCTCTTGATCTCTATCTCTCCATGAGTTCTGATCCCCCACCACAACATGACGCCATCATCTGTATATACTTGCCGCACTGCAGCAATTGCTGTCTCCCCAACTTCACAGTCTTTACCTCACCCCAAAAGTCCATTTCCTTTAATTCTTATTACCTGCTGTTTGCCACTTGCTCTCTCACCCTCCCACTCCATGATCTTTGCCCTCCATAATGTCCCCCATTCCCACTGAATCACATCATCCCCATTCCATCACTTGCTCTGTATCCCTCCTCTCACCAATCTCTGCTCCTACCAAATTGCTGCCATTCTCCATACACATTAGCTGCTCTGAGGCATTTACTCTCTCTCACCCACTCGTATATGTCTTGACACTCCATATACTTTATATTACCCTTTGTGTGCCATTTACTCTCTATCCCTCTCCTTCCTGCTCTCCCCCCAATATGCCACCATTCTCCATATACACAACATGCTCTCTGATGCTATATATGTTCTACTCCAACTTTGACTCCCCCCAATATGCTGCCATTCTCTGTATACATTTGCTACACTGAGACTTGTTCTCTCCCAGCTCCTTGATATCTACCCCTCTGAACTGCTTCCATTCACTGTTATTCACATTAGCTGCTGTACATCACTTGTTCTATATCATCCCTTCCACAGTCTCTGATCCCACCAAAACATGCCTACATTTTTCCCTATACATACTCTTACCTTCCCCTCCCCAATCTCTGCCCTTCCCCATATGCTGCCTTTCACTGTCATTCACGTTAGCCACTCTGTGGCACTTGCTTTCTATTCCTCCCCACCTGCATATGTGCCCCCTTAAAAAGTGCTGCCATTGTTCCATACACATTAGCCACTCTGCAGCACATACTTGCTCCAGCTCACCCTCAGATGTCTCACCACTCCCTATACTCCATATTATCCACTGAGTGCCATTTGCTCTGTATTCCTTCCCTCCCCAATCTCCCCCCCAAAACATACCACCATTCTCTATATACATAACATGCTCTTCGGCTCTATCCCTGTTCTGCTTCAACCTCTGACCCCTCTGACATTCCATCATTCTCTGTATATATTTGCTGCTCTGTAGCAGTTGCTCTCTCCTCCCTCCCTCCCTGATCTCTGCCCCCTAACATGCCCTTATTCCTCATCTTTGACATTACCTGCTCTGTAGCACCTGTTGTCTCTCCCCCATCCTTAATATCTGCCCCCCAACTGCCGCCATTCACCATAATTCACATTAGCTGCGCTGCACTACTAGCTCTGTATCTATTCCCTCCTCCGGCTCTGCCATTCATAACATGCAAACATTTTCCCTATACATTAGCTGCTCTGTGGCACTTGCTCTCTCCTCCCTCTGCCCCAAAATGCAGCTCGTTCAATGTCATTCACATTAGCCACTCTATGGAACCTGCTTTCTGTTTCTTCTCTCCCTGATATCTGCTCCCTAAAAATGCCAGCATAGTCCCTACACATTAGCTGCTCTGCAGTTCTTACTCTCTCATCCATCTTTAAATGTCTTGCCACTCCTGGTACTTCATATTACCTGCTGTGTGCCATTAACTCTTTATTCCTCTCCTTCCCAGTCCCCACCCCCAACAACATACCACCATTCTTCATATACATAACATGCTCTCTGGATCTATACCTGTTCTACCCCATCTATGACACCCCCAACATGCTTCCATTCTCTGTATACATTTGTAGTTCTGTGGCACTTGCTCTCTTCCCACACCTATCTCTGCCCAACAATGTGCCCCCATTTTCCATCATTCACATTTCCTCATCTGTAGGACTTGCTCTGTCCCCTCCTCGATATCTGCCCCCCAAACTGTCACCATTCACCTTAATTCACATTGGCTGTTCTGCACCATGTACTCTATATCCATCCCTGCCCCAATCTCTGACCCCCACAACATGCCAACATTTTCCCTATATATTAACTGCTCTGTGGCACTTGCTCCCCCCCCTGTCTCTGCCACCCCAAAATGCTGCCATTCATTGTCAGTCACATTAGCCACTCTGTGGCACTTGCTATCTGTTCCTCCCCTCCTCAATATTTGCCCCCTAAAAAATGCCAGCATTCTCTCTATTCATTAGCAGATTTGCAGTAATTACTCTCTCACCCCCACCCCAAATGTCTCACCACTCCTGGTACTTGACATAACCAGTTGTGTGCCAATTGCACTCTTTTCTTCCCTATCTTGATCTCTGCCCCCAACATGCAGCCATTTTCCACATATGTGATATGTTCTCCAGCTCTATCTCTGTTTTACCCCATCTCTTACCCCCCACCATGCCAATATTTTCTGTATACATTTGCCACTCTGTGACACTTGCTCTTACCCCTCCCCTCTGAACCCTGCTCCATAGCCTGCCCCCCCATTCCCCATCATTTATGTTACCGTCTCTGTAGCACTTGCTCTCTTCCCTCTCCTTGATATCTGCAGCCCAAACTGCCACCATTCACTGTAATTCACATTAGATGCTCTGCACCACTTGCTCTAAATTCTTCCCCTCACCAGCCTCTGCCCCCACAACATGCCAACATTTTCCCTATGGATTAGCTTCTCTAAGGCACTTGCTCTTCCCCTACCCTACCCTGCCCACTGGGCAGCTCCCCACCTAGCCCACCCCATCCCTTACCCAGCACACTATTCCTAAGTATATCCTGGCCAGAGCCTGCTGTCTCATGACAGTTGCTTGTTCAGCTAGTGAAACCAATTGTGTCAGACCTATTTCTATTACATGTACCATGTAACTCAAATTTATGTTGTTTGACCACAGTGTGATGTGGGCGCCTCTAACAAACACCTACTTGAAGAAAACCTGTACTATGTAATCTAAATGCTATGTATGTCTCAATGTGATGAGGTACCTTCGGAAACGAGCCTCTGGCTCAAAGGTTGTAAACTGATTCTCACAAATAAAATAAAAAAATAAACCCTTGACCCCCCCCCCATAATGCTGCCATTCACTGTCATTCACATTAGCTGCTCTATGGCAGCACGTGCTCTCTATTCTTTCCCTCCCTGATAGCTGCTTCTCCAAAATGACTTCTTTGTCCCTACACATTAGCTGCACTGCTGTACTTTCTTTGTCTCATCTTCCCCAATCTCTGCCCCCTCCCCAAATTTGCTACCATTTCCCATCATTCACATTAGCTGCTCTGTGGCACTTGGAATCTATCCCTCCCCTACGCAATCCCTGCCTGCCATCATGATGGTATTGTCCCTACGCATTAGCTGCTTCAACACTTGCTGTCTCCCTCCCTAATCTTGCCCCTCCCAAATATACCATCATTCACAGTCATTCCCATTAGTCCCTCTGTGGCACTTACTTTCTATCCCTTCCCTCCTCAATCTCTGCCCCAAGCTGACTGTATTCTCCCTATACATTAGATGCTCTGTGGCACTTGCTCTTTCTCCTCCCTGATCTATGCACCCTCCCCAAACCTGCCACCATTCACCATCATTCCCATTAGCTGTTCTGTGGCACTTAAACATAGAAACATAGAAACATAGACTTTGATGGCAGATAAGGACCGCTAGGCCCATCTAGTCTGCCCATTTCCCTACCTACAGGATAGGCCGCAGATCCTAGTTAACCAACAGCCTATATCTTCCTGCCCCCCACAAGAATTGCCTTATGTCTGTCCCATGCATTCTTGAATTCTCCCACAGTTTTAGACCCCACAACTTCCTCAGGAAGGCTGTTCCATGCATCCACTACCCCCCCCAGAAATAATACTTCCTCACATTGCCCCTGAACCGCCTCTCCTTCTATCTTTAAATTGTGTCCTCTTGTTCTTGCAAGTCTCTTTTTCTGAAAGATGCTACCCTCTTGGACTTTGTTGATTCCCTTAGGTACTTGAAAGTTCATCATGTCCCCCCTCATCTTTCCTCAAGGGTATACATATTAGCTCCTTTAGTCTCTCCTCATCACGGCTTCTCTTGCAGACCCTGCACCATTTAGTTGCCCTCCTCTGGACTGCCTCTATCCTGTCTATGTCCTTGTGGAGATGGGGTCTGCAGAACTGGACACAGTATTCCAGATGGGGTCTCACCAACTGTCTGTACAGAGGATAACAACTTCCTGTTTTCTGCTGCTGATGCCTCTCCCTATACATCCCAGTATACCCCCGGCCCTCCCTACTGCCTTCTCACATTGCTTGCTAACCTTAAGGTCATCTGATATGATTACCCCCAGGTCCCTTTCCTGTTTTGTTGTTGTTACTACCTCCCCACCCATTGTGTATTCTTCCCTTGGGTTCTTGTTTCCCAGGTGCATTATTTTGCACTTTTTTGCACTTGGTCTCAATCACTTCCCTCCTCACTTTCTGCCCCTCCAACATGCTGCCCTTGTCCCTACACTTCCTTCCCCTATCATTGCCTCCATGTAGCCACTGCCCTTATACATTACCTGTTACTTTATATTGCTTGCCACTGTTTGCAGTGTTTATAACACATTTCTACTGCTTATATTCCTTTTCTCCCCCTTCCCTTCTGTAACACTAATTATGTACAGCTTTTTTTTCTGTTTTGTGTTTAACTAACTGTATCTGCTATGGGGACAGAAATAGGTTAGGGAAATTAAATTAAAACTGTTTCCAGATGTAGAAGCATCTGCTCCTCAGAAGTAATTACAATTCTTTTGTCCTGTAATGAGAGCACCCCTGGTCAGTTAATGAGGGAGCTTCAAAGAGCCCAAGGTCTTTCATGACTGGAAACTGTCCTGACCATACAGCATCCACCCCTCCATCCCACCTCCACTGGGGTAGGCATGGCTCAGAACAATAAGAGAGGTCTTTCACTCAGCAAAACCCAATATTCCAGTTTTAGTCAGCATCCCAGAGAGGTGGTGCCCAGTGGAAACAAAGAATGTGTCAAGTCCATGATATCAGAGTGATATATTTGATGATGTGGCATGTAGTACTCACAGCTGAAGGCTTTTAAGGTCTTGCTAGACCCTAGCAAGTCAATCTGTATTGGGGCTTTATGCTTTCACCATGTAAGATTGGAGTCTGCAATGGCTCACTGAGTTATCCTTCGTGATAAGAGACTTTCTACTCCATTAGAGTTAAAAAGCTATTGAAAGTTTTTTTTTTCTATTTAGTTCTTGTGCTGTGTGCAAATCATCAGAAGTGTGGAATGTTTGGAAAAGTTCAATCTGCAATAACTTCACAAAGTTAAACTTTGAGGTATTGGGAACTACGCAAAGTTGCAAATGTACAACTTCACTGATGAAGTTCATTTGGATTTCATAAAATGTCTGATTTATTCAGTGCTGTTGCTGTACCATGTGACCTGCAGATCACATGGTTACATTGTTGCAGGAAACAGACCAGAAGACCTGCGCTGTGCACAGTTCTAGGTTGTGTGTTCAGGAGATGGGTGCTGGATTCTCAAAACACTTTGAATGTGCAAAAAATGCACAAGTCCCAAAAACTGTGCAGTTGCAGAGCAAAAGGGTAATTGTGCTGCATTATATTCACAAAACATCTGCAGCTATGGAAAAAAGACATTGCAGATTGCAGAGAAAACATAGCTGCAGAAGTTCTTGCAAAAAAAAAAATCATTGAAAAGTATGGCATATCCCCTTAAAGGCCACTGTTTTTCCACAGTTTCAAAAACATGCTGTGCATATGCCATAACCAAAGAGAGTGAGGTGTAACTCATCCTGAGCTAAAGGCAGTATACTATCAAAGGAGAAACAGTTATAGTGGGGAATCAGGCACTAAGCAACAGCAAACTTGTGGGCCTTATAGTAGTGTCAGATGTTAGACCACAAACAGCACACATTTCAATTGAAATGCAACAAACCACAACCACACGACCCACTGCAGCCCATAAAGGGGCCCCACAAGCAGTAGAGGCAGAGGTGGAAATAGCCAGAACTGTGTGCTACAGACGTAGGCAAAATAAAAACTCCAGAGAGAGACAAACCAACAGTTACAATATGTCACTGGGTGCATGGGTTTGCTACATGTGGCATGCAGGGCACAGACAACATCAAGGAGCACCATAGCTGCCACGAGTGTGCTGCTCTTGGCTGGTTGAAGTTGCACAACAGTGCATATTGTTGCATGTGTTGCTGTTTGTACAGGGACAGGCAAGAAAGGCCACTACTGTGGTGCAAGGTCCTGCTGGTACAGGTGCTTCTACTGTGGTCCCAGTTGTGGGACTGGCTGCTGGTCTCACTGGGAGTGCTGATTCTGCTGCATCTTTTGCAAGACTGTCATTCTCCTGCTCTAATTAATATGGATCATCTGTTGTTCGGTCTTCTGGGCCTTTTATATTTTTTTCACAGCTGCAGATCCACACCTGCACAAATTCTGCACCTGCAGAATTCTGTAACTCACCTTCTTTTGTGATTTTCTACACCTGTGGCACTTTTGACTGTGAATATGCTGCACTTTTTTTCATCATCACTTTTATTGGAAAGCAAATTGAGAGAAACTCTCATGTACAATTGTATCCAACATACAACAAAAAATATACAAAACAGGTACAATGGTACAGACAGCACATAAGTCAATTAAACAAGCAATACAAATATAAAGCACATTAGTTCCATAAGTGAGTACAAGTTATGATAAAAAAAGAATAGAAGTTCAGCCAAAGCAATCACACTGATTAAACACCAGCCTATCAATAAACATTTTCAAATTGGAAAATAGACAGTTGGGTATTCAGGTTACAGTTTTCTTAATTACTTCCCATGTCCAAGGGACAGAAACAGGTAAGGTATAATCCCCAATTGTGACTGATACTAAGGTATGGAGAAATTTGGGAATTTAGCTGATCTAAGGTTATATTTAGGTGCCGATCTGAGATACAATGAATTTAAAAGAAATGAAGAGAGTGCATTTAAAATGAATTTATATACAATTAGAAAATGGCAAGAATCAGTTATTAAACCTGATTGGCTGAGACAGGTTCCAAGCTGGGCATTTATTTTTCAATAGATGCCCAACTAAAATTAAGAGCCAGTCCAAGTGCCACTTCACAGAGTAACATTCTCCTGTGGTGCCCAGCATGTTTTGTAATTGGCTGAAAGCATCCCACAAAATTTGAAATGCCCTCCATGTTTTTTCTCTCACTTAGCGAGAGCTACAGCCCCCCCCCCCCCCAAAAAAAAAAACTTCAGTGCTGGCTGCCTGCCTCTTAATAAACAAGCATTTGTCAAGGCCGAATGTTTGCTTGCTGGCATTGGCATTGGTAGTGTAGGAGTTACAGAGCTGCATAATAGGAATGGCAATGAAGTATTGAACTGAAGCCAACCCCATCACCACCCTGCAGATAGTGACAGGCATTGGGGTGTGCCTTTGGGTCATCAGGCATAACGGCCGCTCCATTTCACCACACCCTACCCTGCAGACACCGACAAGTGTCATGGTGTGCCTTGGGGTCTTTAGCCCTTATGCGCACCCCATTCCATCAGGGAATATGGTGAGATGGGTGCAATATAGGAGAATGGGGTGAACTTTGGGGCCGAAGAGTCCAAGGCACACCTTGATGCCTCTCAGTGGCTGCAGGGTGTGGGTGGGGGTGGAATGGTATGTGCATTGCAGGCGACAATCCCAAGTCACAGCCCTGATGCCTATTATTCTTTACAGGGTGGGGCGTTATGGACGGAAACCCTAACGCCTCAGGCATTCGTTGGTATTTTCACTCCAAATTTTCAGCATTTTTTTTTTTGTTATCCCCACCTCATGAACAGTGGCAATATCAGTTTGTTAGCTGAAAGCTGCTTTTGCTCAGCGACTATGGCATTTGTCACCGCAGGTGCAAAACCACATTTTGAACAAGATGTGAAAAATGACAGCTGTACTGTTCTTGGGGAGGTATAAAAAATGGCAATGTTGAAAATCTGCAGTGAAAATATAAAAAAAAAAACTGGTGAAGTCATGAGCGTGCTTAGAAACTGTAATGTAATTAGTTTGGGAATTTTTACAGCAGATTGTCAACACAGGCATTTTGGGACTTCCGATCATGAACAGTGTCACTGTGATTTTCTTTATCTGTCCTGAACAATGATTTCCCACAGTGACCACGCATTTCTGTGCTGAAAGTGTGAAAACACATTTCAGCCATGTTGTGAAAAATGATAGCTGCACTGTTCATAAGGAAGTGTGGAAAAATGCCACTGGTGAAAATCTGGACTGAAAATATTACAAATTCATGAACTTATGAGGGTGCGTGGAAACTGCGCAATGCTCACTCATAACACAATCATTTTACGGACTTTTGTCACCAAATTTTCAACATAACCATTTTAAGACCTCTGCTCATGACCAGTGTCACTGTGATTTTCTTCATCTGTCCCAAACATTGCTTTAGCACCGACTGCACCATTGTCCGCTACATGTAATGAAACACATTTGGGTGAGATGTGAAAATAGCTACTGTACTGCTCATAAGGAAGTGTGATAAAATGCAATGTTGAAAATCTGAGTCTAAATATTAAAAATTTCTTGAACTTTCTGACGTGCATAGGAATCGCGCAACGCACGCTCGTAAAACAGTAATTTTTAGGAATTTTTTTCACCAAATTTGCAACATAGGCTTTTTGAGAGCCCACCTTATGAACACTGGCCCTGTCATTTCCTTAATCAGTCCTGAAAGGTGATTTCGCACCATGACCACAAACGCACCCTTCGGGCCTGATTAACGCCTTGACAGTTTAAGAATTCATGAGGAGGGGTCCCAAAAAAACATGTTGAAAATTTGGTGTCAAAATTCCAAAAAATGCCTGAGATATGCATCAAAGTTGAAAAAACCCTATTTATTATATTATACAGCTTACTGGCATTTCCTCAGTTCACGGTCGGCTTTGAAGAGCGCAGCTGTGTTCCCGGTCCACCAAAGATCATCACGCCAGACTCCGGAGGTACGTATGGGGTGAGGTGGAGGTGTGGGGAGGCAGAATGCACAGAGGGTCAGCAGGGAAATCACCGAGGGACTTTTTGTTTACAGGTTTTTGTTTTTAGGAAGACAACACGGGACTTTTGCCACGCTGGGGTGGGCTACTAGCATGGCAGCTGGAAGGTTGTTTGGGGGCCTGGAGCCAATGGGGGATTGGGCACCCCGGCAATATAACAATTTTGCCACACTGGGTGGGCTCCCAGCGTGCACCAGGCTTTTTGGGCGTGAAGCCGATGAGGAGTTGGGCACCCCCATCGGCCGCATACAGTGTGTGCGTTGGGGGACACATGAGCACGCAATATGCGTGCTTGAGTGCATGTGTGTGCATGTGGGGGGGGGCGCTGCTCACTGAAGCAGAGCTCTCCCTTTCAGCTGTATGGCACTGCATTTTGGATGATCGCACTGTGTTTCTTGCGCATGCGTGCAAGCAAACATAATAAAAAGGAAAAAGAAAAGAAAGCACACTGATTTTGCAGTCGGGAGATGAAGAAATTCTCACAGATGTATTCTTTACTATGGCACCACTCTCCTAACCGCCATCTCGCACTACCGCACTGGACAAAAAGTAAAGGGAAGACGTTGCACTAGTACGGCTTTTCCTGGTTTAGCTCACCTCCAACTCAGCTCGATGCACAAAAGCAACAAAACAAGTAATTTTTTGTTTAGAACCCAGTACCTTAATATGTTCTTTTACTGCAGTCGTCTTCTTCTCATACGCTTTAACAACACGCGCACCAATGAGTCGTCAATGCATTTCCTTATGCGGGGATGGGGGGACAGCTCGCTGATGTCAATCGGGTATAACAGAACAAAACACACAGCTTCATCTGCAAATAACTAAATGATTCTTGTGAAGGCTCTTCTTGTTGCCTCTGACCTCTACTCACCATGGCAACATAAAGGAGCCTGTGACCCAGAGTACTGCTTTCAAAACAATAGATACAGTGCCCTCTAATGTCAGGAATAGCAGTATGCAGACAGCAAAAAAAAAATTCTAATACAGGCAGAGGAACTGTTTCATAACAAAAGCTACTTTAAAATAATTTTTCCTTAACTTTTTTTATTAAACTTGTACTTTTTTACAGTGCCCATTTTCTAAATGCAATATTACCCTCCAGCATGAGCAGTATTGGGGAATACCAGACCTTCCAGGGTCTATAAGGCCCTCCGCCTGCGGCATCGGGTCTTACTACGCCCCTGGGCGGTCCGGTATTCTCCAATACTGCCCACCCTGTCGGGTATTATTGCTTACACAAATACAAATGTGGTTGTCTTTGGCCAGTTAAAGAATCCCATCCAACAGCTGCATAAAAATGACAGTGATGAGTGTTCCAGGGAAGGCCAGATATAAACTTTATGGTAGTATGATAAAGTGAGTAAACTACACCTAGTATTGATGCAGTAGCATTTCTATAGATGCGGTCCCCATAGTCAGTAAGTGACAAAAATAAAGAACTAACTAATGGTTTTCTCGGTAGAAAACTAAATCTCATAGCCATTGTTTGATCTTAAATTAAATTGGGAAGCATCTATTTTCTTTTTTGTAAATGACATCCACTGGGTCTTTTTTCATTGCACAATAATCTTAAGTCCAACAGATCACCCTGTATTTTACTAAAATCATGTTGTATAGTTTCAACTGCTAAACCAGGATCATGATGGTCAGTATACAGTATGGGTATCATCAGCATATAAATAAACATTTGTTGAATGAGGACAGTGTTGAGGTAACTCATTTATGTATATCAGGAATAGGAGGGGCCCAGGAAATGACCCTTGGGGTACCCCTTCCCCCCGCTGATTGTTGCCATGTGACATCTAAACTCTCCTGCTTTAACATACTGTTGACAGAAGGACAAATAAGAATGAAACTATAACAATGCAGAAAATCCTAAACCTGTATTTTTTAGTCTATTTAATAGAAGAATATGATCTACAGTATCAAATGCTTTTGATAGGTTGAGAAACATTGCTGGAGTACTATGTCCTAAACTAAATGAAGTAAATACATAATTGGTTACTTTTGATACCAGATTACTAGTGTTGTAGCCTTTTCTAAACCCAGATTGATAATCAGTCAGTATATTATACATAGAAAAATATGAATAAAGCTACGAATTAGTCTTTCAAAAATGTTGTTATTGGATTTAATTTGAATACGGATGGAAATTGGTCGATAGCAACTAGGGTGTGACACACTTGAATTTCTGCAGTTTTGCAAACCTTTTTTCCACATGTGCAGAATGTTCTACTCTCTTTGTGAATCTAGTGCAGGTTCTGCACTGTATGTAGAGCTTAGTTTTGTCTCAGTTTGTACTGCTATTCATAGCATACAACAAACGTTTAAAAAAAATCATATTCTACTTGATGTTCTGTATCTGCAGACTTAATTTTGAACATTTTTGCCAGCAGTTTAGTTATTTCTTTTCCTTTTTATGTTGATTGCGTGCATGCGCAAGAAACATGTTGCGTCAGCTTTCTCTAGAAGCAGGTTGTGGAGGTATGGCACTGTTGTGCCCAATGCCCCCACAGCCTGCAAAGGCTTGTCCCGCTTCCCCCAATGCTGTGGCACGCTGCTGCTGACATTAGTTCAGCCAGCGTGCCACAACTTTCTAAAAAATCAGCCGCTGCAATCAAGGGCCGCTTCATCATTGCAGAGTCAGCCATCCGCTGCAATGAGGGACGACCCGTCACTGCAGGGTGGGATGTAGGATCTCTGATATTATTTGCGAACTTGGCGGCAGCTTGCCGCCATATTCTCAAACAATATCTAACCCCCCCATGTTGATTTGCTGGCGGGGGAGCCCACTTCCTGTCGGCATAATGTAACACCCCCCCCGTTTAATTGTGTGCTGACGGGGTGCCCAATCCCCGTTGGCAGAAAGGAATTCCCCTCCCTTTTGTGGTTGCCAATGGGGTGCCGTCCCGTTGGCGAAATAATCCCCCTCTTTTGTTGTTTGCTGACAGGGTGCCCAATCCCTGTCGGCTACAGCTATCCCCAGACTCGGTGGCATGCTGGGAGACCACCCCAGCGTGCCACTTGCCCCTAATGTTGAAAGTGGTCCCGTGACATTTTCTAGTTTTTGTTGTACCTGAAAGAAAGGAAACGGTCCCTCGTAGTCTCCCTGCTCCCCCTCCCACAATCCGCACCCACCCACTGCGCACCCAGCCTCCCCACACCCCCCTCACTCCATACTTACCTCCGGAGCTCAGCGCGATGATCTTCTCTGGTCCGGGAACACGTCTGCAGTCTTCAAAGCCGATCACAAACTGAGGAAATGCCGGTAAGCTGTATAATGTAATGAATAGGGTGTTTTCAACTTTAGTGCATATCTCGGGCATTTTGGGGAATTTTTTCACCAAATTTTCAACATGGGATTTTTGAGACCCCTCCTCATGAATTCTTGAACTGTAATCGCGTTAATCAGCTCCGAAAGGTGGTCTCACGGTCTCTGTGTGGAATCACCCTTCGGGGCCGATTAATAAAATGACAGTGCCAGTGTTCATGAACTGGGCTCACAAAAAGCCTATGTTGCAAATTTGGTGGGAAAAATCCAAAAAAACGACTGTTTTATGAGCATGCGTTGTGCAGTTTCTACTTCACGAATTTGCAATATTTTCACACCAGATTTTCAGGCACACTGGCGTTTTGTCACACCTCCTTGTGAGCTGTACAGCTGTCATTGTTCACATCCTGGCCGAAATGTGTTTTCACACTTCCGGCGCAGAATAGCACGGTCGCTGCGGGAAATCAGTGTTGGGGACAGATTAAGAAAATGACAATGATACTGTTCATGAGCAGAAGTCTAAAATGGCTATGTTGAAAATTTGGTAGCGATAATCCATAAAATGACTGTATTACGAGTGGTGCGCAGTTGGGACGCATGCTCATAACTTCGCAAATTTATAATATTTTCACTCCAGATTTTCAACATTGCCATTTTCCCAGACCTACTTATGAACAGTACAGCTGTCATTTTCCCCATCTTGGCCGAAATGTGTTTTCGCACTTCCAGCACAGAATAGAGCGGTCACTGTGGGACATCAGTGTTCGGGACAGATTAAGAAAATGATGATGCTGTTCATGAGCAGAGGCCCTAAAATGCCTATGTTGAAAATCTGGTGATGATAGCCCATCAATTGACAGTGTTACAAGTGTGCATTGCGCACGTTCCATGCACCCTTGTAACCTCGCTGATTTGTAATATTGTCACACCAGACTTTCAACAGTGGCATTTTTTCACACCTCCTCATAAGCAGTACAGCTGTCATTTTTCACATCCTAACCGAAATGTGTTTTCACAGTTCCAGTGCAGAATAACGTGGTCACTGTGGGAAACCAGTGTTCAGGACGGATTAAGAAAATAACAGTGGCACTGTTCATGAGCAGAGGTCTTAAAATCTCTATGTTAAAAATTTGGTGACGAAACTCCATAACATGACTGTGTTACAAGTGTGCATTGAACTGTTTCCACACACCCTTGTAACTTCGCAAATTTGTAATATTGTCACGCCACATTTTCAACAGTGCCATTTTTTCACACCTCCTTATGAACACTACAGCTGTCATTTTTCACATCCTGGCTAAAATATGTTTTTGCACTCCTGCCAGAGAATAGCATGGTCACTCTGTGAAATCAGTGTTTGGGACAGATTAAGATCGACGAGTGAGAGGGGCGAGTAACTGAGCTCAACTGAGCTAGGTCAGAACTGCTGCGAATTTGTTTGTGGGCAGACAATGGCTCCAACACAAGAGCCCAGTACAAAAGGGCAGCCTGTAGCACTGGAGAACACAGCAGGGAAGGCGATTGGGGAGGGTGGCGAGACTCACACAGTGCTGTCAGGACTGCTGCGGTTTCTTTGTGGGCAGAAAAAGGCATCAGTGCAGGCAGGGGCCCAGTACAAAAGGCCAGCCTGTGGCGGTGGGAGAAACGGTACGAGCAAGTGAGACAGGGGGAAATAGTAAGCTCAACAGAGCTCTATCAGGACTGCTGCAGATTTCTTTGTGGGCAGAAAAAGATGCCAATGCAGGCAGGAGCGCCGTACTAAAGGGCAGCTTGCAGCACCAGGACAAACAGAATGAGCACATGAGAGAGAGGGAGACTGAGTGACTCAACGGAGCTCTGTTGGGACAGCTGCAGATTTCTTTGTGGACAGACAAAGGTGCCAATGCAGTCAGGAGCCCCATACAAAAGCTCAGTCTACAGTGCCAAGAGAAACAGAACGAGCGAGTGACAGAGCGGTAGTGAGCGAGCTCAACGGAGCTGTGTTGTGACTGCTGCGGATTTCTTTGTGGGCAGAAAATGCGGCGACGCAGGCAGGAGCCCAGTACAAAAGGCCAACTTGCAGCGCCAGCAAAAACGGAATGCGTGAGTGACAGAGGGGGAGTGAGCAAGCTCAATGGAACTTTTTCTTGACTCCTTCAGATTTCTTTCTGGCCAGAAAAAGCCACCAATGCAGGCAGGAGCCCAGTACAAAAGGGCAGCCTGCAGCGCCAAGAGACACAGAATGAGCGAGTGAGGGAGGGGGAGTCAGTGAGCTCAACGGAGCTCTGTTGAGACTGCTGCAGATTTATTGTGGGCAGAAAAGGCAGTAATGCACGCAGGGGGCACAGTACAAGGGCAGCCTGCAGTGGCAGGAAAACCAAATGGTAGTGGCGAGCTCAAGCGGGCTGTATTGTATCTGCTGCAAGTTTTTTGTGGGCATAAGAAGGCAGCAAAGCAGGCAGGAGCCCAGTAGACAAGGGCAGCCTGCAGCTCTGGCAGAAATGGAATGAGTGAGTAAGAGAAGGGGAGCGAGCGAGCTCAACAGAGCTTTGTCGGGACTGCTGCAGATTTCTTTGTGGGCAGAAAAAGGTGCCAACAGAGGCAGCAGCCTAGTACAAAAGGGCAGCCCGCAGCGCTGGGAGAACTAGAAGGAGTAAATGAGACAGGGGGAGTGAGCGACCTCGACGGAGCTGTTTCGGGACAGCTGTGGATTTCTTTGTGGGCAGAAAAAGCCACCAACACAGGCAGTAGCCCAGTACAAAAGGGCTGCCTGCAGTGCCAGGAGAAACAGAATGAGCGAATGAGAGAGGGGTAGTGAGCCACCTCAATGGAGCTCTGTCGGGACAGCTGCGGATTTCTTCCTCGGCAGAACAAGGTGCCAACGCAGGCAGCAGCCCCGTACAAAACAGCGGCCTGCAGCACCGGGACAAACAAACTGAGCCAGTGACAGAGGTCCACTGATCGAGCTCAGCAGACCAATGCAATCAACATTCAGCACTGACAAATGCTTGTTCTTTCTGTGTGGTGCTGCAGTGCTGGACTAGTACTGTATGTGGGGGGTGGGGCAAGCTTTTGTCTACAACCAGTAACAGCTTTAGTTTCAAAAACTTTCAGTGCATTTTTGGTTTTCACTGTCACTCTCAGACAATTAATTTTTCTCAAGTCCCGAAAATTTCAATTTTCAATTTCTTCTGAAGTCCCATATTTTCTGTACACTCTCAGTGTTCAAATTATTCTACAATACTAACATCTGTACAGGGCTCTGGCAGGCAGTTGTTAATATTTTTGATTATTATTTTTCATAATAACTTCAACGTTTCTTTTCATTTTGAAATAACTGTTTAATTTGATTGTAACTATTTTACTATTTGTAGTATTTTTATTACTGTTCAAGTGACTAATACTGCTACACATTACCACATTAGAATGAGCAGTAGAGGGAAAGGAAAAGATGGACAGGGGGGAAAAGCAGGGAAGGCAGCACTACCGACCACTGGCTGAGGTGAATGAGGGTGCAGTATGGATGCAGGAAGTAGTAGTGTATCTGCAGTGTGTGATGATGATAGTGGAGCTGTTAAAAAAATGCTTGCAGCACTTGATTTGCCTGATCTCTTAGATGATGGAGGCAAAAGCCAGACCCAAGATCTGTTATCTGAAATTTCCTCAACCCCATCCACATCAGTGAGTACACACAGTGGTGTTGAAAAATATAAAAAAGAGTCCCCAGTGATTAGTGGTACTGGGCCTGAGTCTGAAGATAATGCAGTGACAGAGTTGCACGTGTCACTACCATCTCGGGAAAATGTGAAAGAGGAGGACCTGTGAAAGGAGAAGGAGGAGGAAATGAATGGTGAGAGTGAGGATGACACTGTCAGCAATCCACTGTAGGAACCTGAAAATAAAAATTAAAAACAAAGGTTGACAGCAGAGTGTACAAATTGTTCAAATTCAAGGGTTAGCAACCTGTGTTGCAAAAGATAATGTATGGTGATGACACATCACAGAACAGAAACAAATGTCAGTGTTGTGGTCACCACAACTGGTATTCCACATAGATTTGTGCATCCTTCAAAATCCCTTGTGTGAGACTTTTATCACTGATCCAAAGGATGACACTGGCAATATGCCAGCTTTGTCAGGCCTGAGTAAGTCATGACAACAAAGGGTCTGGTGTTGGCACAGGTAGACAGCATGCCCATCTTAAAGTGAAACATATGGGTATGTGGCAAGCACATTGGCGGAAATTGTCTGCTGGTAGTTTGGGAGGTTGAGATAATGTGGAGGATATCATGGAGGAAAAGAAGCCTAAGGTGGACAAAGAGGTCAGCTCAGCACAGCACTACCCCTGAAAGTGTGAAATTACTGCTAAGCAGCAGGAGCATAAGAAAATAAGAAAGAGTCAGCAGATGGGGACCACATGATCCATCTAGTCTGCCCAAGGTGCCTACCCCCTTTCCCTAGTTGTCTTTCTTCCTAAGATGCCCACAATGCCCGTCCCAAGTGAGTATGAACTCTCTTACTGTCTTTGACTCTACCACTTCCATTGGCAGGCTATTCCATGGGTCTATCACTCTTTCTCGGCGAAAAAGTACTTCCTGGAGTTGCTTTTGAACCTACCTCCCACTGGACACATTCTGTGCCCTCTTGTACATGCAACCTTATGTTCCTGGAAAAAGGTTTCCTGTCTGAGTTGTGTTAATTCCCTTAATGTATTTAAATGTTTCTGTCATACCTTCACCCCATTCCTTCTTTGCTCGAGAGTATAAATTCAGTTCATTCCGTTTTGTTTTGTATGCCTCATGGTGCAGCTCCTGCACCATATTTGTTGCCCTTCTTTGTACTTTCTCTAAATGGTCAATGTCCTTTTTCAGGTGAGGTCTCCAGAACTGGATGCAGTATTCCAGGTGGGGCCTCACCAAGGATCTGTAGAGTGGTGTGATCACTTCACTCTTTCTACTCGTAATACCCCTGCCTGTGCATCCAAGGATGTCACTGGCATTATGCACTGCTTTTTCACATTGTTTTCCTGCTTTCAAGTCAGATTATGCAGAGATCCTGTTCCATCTTCATCTCCTCTAATTGATGTCCTTCTGGTATGCACTTATTACCTGGGTTCTGCTTTCCTAGGTGCATTATATTACATTTCTTGGCATTAAACTTCATTGCCAGTTCCTTGGCCATTCTTCCAGCTTTTTGAGATCAGCTTTCACTCCAGAGGATCCCTCTTATGTGTCCACCATGTTGCAGAGCTTTGTATCATCTGTGAACAGGCAGGCCTTCCCTTCCAGTCCATCAGCGATGTCACCTATAAATAAGTTGAAGAGGAATGAACATAGCACTGACCCTTGTAGAATGCCACTGGTCATCTTGCCCTCCCTTGATATTGATCCACTTACCAAAAACTCTTTGGATCCTATTTTGAAGCCAGTTTATAATCCATTTGACTATCTTCAGACCAATGCCTGTGTGTTCCAGTTTATTAGCTACACCACGTCCACCACCCCACCTTGGTCCACCGTTCTGCTTACCCAATTGAAGAAATCAATCATGTTTGCCTGGCATGAGCATCCTGCTGTGATGCCATGTTGCTTGGAGTCATGTTTTCCACTTTCCTCTAGATACTTCACTATTCTTTCTTTAAGCAACGGCGCCATGATTTTCTCCACCACCGGGGTCAGGCTTACTGGGCGGTAGTTTCTTACCTCCTTCCTGCTTCCACTTTTGTGCAAGGGCACTATTGTTGCCCTTGTCCAGTCCTGAGGTACTCTGCCACTTTTTAGTGAGCAGGAGCAGCAGCGTCACCCTGACAAAAACCCTCAGCCAACTCACACGTTTCTTCACATGTCTCTGTATGTGACATCCTCTGAACAACATGGTGCCCACAAAAAACTGTTCCCAAGAAGCACCCACCCAAAACAGATACAGTCAACTATTACTAGCATTCTATCTAAGCAATGTAATTTCTCCGCTAATCATTCAGTAGCCAGAGAATTGAATGATGCTGTGGTACAGGTGATTACTATTGATCTTCTCCTATTTCCTTTTATGGAAAATACTTGTTTCCTTTTCTTTATGTCCAAAACATGCCCCAAGTAGAAAGTGCCATTCAAGACCTGCTTTCCAGAGTGGGCAATTCCTGAACTGAGGGATGTTAATGAGAAAGAAGTTTAATATACCCTGCAGCATTCCTCTAGTTCATACATCCATCTTACCACAGATATGTAGAGCAGTGGGCCAACAGCTGTTGTGTGTAACAGCACATGAAGTAGAACTGAAGAGGGTTGACATTACCTTGGCAACCTAATTGTAATGGAAGCTACATGGCGGGAATCCTTAAGCATGCAACACTGGCTATGAACAGCATGCTTGATTTGCAAATGAGGGACAACAGTATGGCACCAGTATTGGAAGATATTGACACTTGGTTGAACCCGCTATTCTTAAAGGCACGCTTCATAGCTAGTGACAATGGTGCAAATGTTGTCAAGGCTGTTAATGATGGCTTTTTTTAGGGTGCCCTGCTTTGCACACTGTCTAAATCTGATTGTGCAAACGTTCTTCTCACAGCATTACATTAAAGAAGTGCTTAACCTGTGTCGTCAAATTTGTGGCCATTTAGCACAGTCCAGAAGAGGCCATGGCCAATTATGTACACTACAATTAACAAACAGCCTGCCTCAGCATTGATTAAAGCAGGATATTGTCACAAGGTGGAATACAACCCTTTATATGCTGGAGCACAGTCTTATCACAGTATATGCTGCTTCATGCAAGCTGTGACAGTTCTGGCACTTCTATGTCATTGACAACAGATCAATGGAGGTTTATGAATGGGTTGATTTTGATCTTGAGGCCTTTTGATCATACCACACAGGCAGTTAGTGGGGACACTGCCTGTGTTAGCCAGGCCATTCCACTGCTCCACTTGCTGAAGCAGACCCTCTGTAATGTGCAGTACCAGTCTGAGATAACAGGTGATTTTGTAAGCTCTGCACTGTCTGAACACGTGCTTAATGTATTAGATCATACCAGACACCTGAATGTTATCCTGACATCTGTAGATTTCAGTACTGCAAGCATGCTGGATCCACGGTACAAACAGTGGCTTTCAACCATACTTGATGCTTATAGTCAGAAAGCTGAGCATCTGCAAAGACTGCTGGTCTGTCATATACACAGTTTGCAAATGCTAAAAAAAAACAGCATATTGAGATGAGACACAGTGGGCCCCTTTTTTAAATTATTTAGAATGATGCAAGGGTCTTGCATCAAAAGAGTTTGATGTAAGTGGTGACTTGTATCACCACTTGCATCAAATACAGTTTTCTAAAGCAGCCTGCATCTCATCCAGACACTTCTATGCCAAAGCCCCCTTGCACCAGGGTTGCATCAAACAACCCAGTGCCCCATGTCACAAGCTGGCTTGCGCCACAGCAGGGGTGTAACATCTCCTTTTGGGGATTGTATAAGCCCTGTCATGGATGTAGTAAGGGGTACCACTTAGACCAGCCAGGATGTGGTCTAAGTGGTTTGTGCCAGTGGAATGGGGTCCTACAGTAGGCAGTAGGGGTGCACTAGGTGCACAGGAGGTGACAGAGGGGGTGTCAGGGTGACAGCTGGGCAACAGCTTCAGTGATGTGGCACCAGCAGAGTGCCTTTGCAGAATACTGTAATATAGACTTAAATGTACATTATACTGTGAACATCCCTGGTGGTCCAGTGGCCCTTCTGATCCCTGATGTTACCCGTACACATTGACAGATATGTTCCCTGGTGGTATAGCAGATCTCCACTCCCATTTCCTAATGTCTCCAAATATATTGACAGACCTTCTCTGGCAGTCTAGCATCCCCCTGATCCCCAGTCTCCCCCAGCACCATGTAGAAAATAGTTCCTGGTGGTCAACTGGACCCCCCACCCTTCCCACTCTGATAGGCAGTGTTCCACCACCCCGCTCCCCCAACCCTGAATCAGAGCTGGCAACCAGCACAGCCCTCCTCTCACTTCCACAGCTGGTCACTGAATGAGCTCTCAATGAGTGCATACTGAATACATTACGCACTCATTGAATGATGGGGGGCGGGTGGGGGTTCCACTAGGCCACCAGGGACTGTTCTCTACATGGTGCTGGGGCAGATTGGGGACCGAAGGGGCATTATACCGCCAGGGAAGGTCTATCAATATGTCTGGGGACATCAGGGATTGAGGTAGGGGTCCGCTATACCACCAGGTAACATATCTGTCAATGTGTATGGGTGACATTAGGGATCGAGGGACCGCTGGACAACCTGGGATGTTCATAATATAATTTAAATTCAGTCTATATTACAGTACACTTTAAATGCACCCCACTAGTGCCACTTCACTGTAGCTGTTGCCAAGATGCCCCCTCGACACTCCCTATGTCACCTCCAATGCCCCTAGTGCACCTGGCACCCTCCTGTCCAGCAGCTTCTCTCCACACTATCCCAGCCCCTCTAGGTTGTGCTTAGTGGGGGGCTCAGATCCATGTGGCAATGCCTGCAGATGCATCAACTGTTTGGTGCAACATGACCCTTGCAGCACACCCAGGTAGTTCGGCGCTGGGACCATGCTTTTTGAAAAATTGGGTGCAGGGTCTCTGGCACACCCAGAGTTTTCCACAGCCCTTAGAGTGATGCAACTTGCATTGCTCTAACAGCTCTTTTAAAATTGGGCCCCTTGTGTCACCCTCACCAAGGGTCAGCAAGGGAAGTGAGAGATGTTGAGAGATTCAGCTTTGACATCTACCAGTAAGAAAACCAGAAAAAGAAACACCTCCTAAATAATATCCTACAAGTGTAGTTCTTGCACAGATTGGTATTGCAGATTGTGAGGAGGAGAAGGAGGAGGAATCAATGGGAGATCCTGGACTAGAGACATCAGCCTGATCTATTGAGGCATAAATGGCAGACCCAAACACCTCAGAACTGATGATACACTCCTGATGTATTGCAACAACAAAGTTAAAGAGTGGCCTGCACAAGCAATGTTTCTTTTAAATATTTACACTGCCCACCATCTAGTCCTAGTTCTGAACATGTGTTCAGTGCTGCAGGGAAAAACATCACAAACTGATGTACAAATCTATCCCCCAAAAATGTTGCTATGTTGACATTCATTAAAATGAATAGTGCAGAGGCTGCTGGAGAGAGAGTTCAGAGTGTCCAGTGGATGCTCTCCTCCCCAGTGGGGGGGGGGAGCATAAGCTGTCACAGCTGTAGAGTGGCTCCTAGTGGCCCGTTGGGTCGATACATGTTGCGACATGGGATACCATGCACCACTGTGCATCCAGCCAGGACACTGCATCCATGCTGCCTCATTTTGGCTGGAGGCTGGGTGGGACAGGATAAAAAGGCAAAAACACCCTGCAGTCAACCAAGTGACGGCTGCCAGTTCTCTCATTTGCCACAATAGCCCATACAGTGACTGTACCAACCTCTGTCATGCCCGGGGTATACAAAAGCCCTACTGAGTGAATCTCCTTCCATGGTTGCCCCCACAGAGGTAGGGGGTCCTGCCAACGAATGTTTATGTCGGGTTACCCAGGAAAGACACAGAATTAGTAAGGGTTGGTGGATTGTGTATGGCAATCAGTGGCAATTGTGGGGACTTTGGCAGCCCAAAGGAGTGGTTGGCTGAGGGGTCGAAGAAGAAGGACGAGCATAAAAAAATGAATAGTACACATATCCCTTCAAATAGAAGTACATCATTGTCGGCACCACTGACACATGAGGATGAAGCAGAGGAAGGACAATAACCCAACAGAGGTAGATGTGGACTTCATGGATGCAGAATTGCCATGTGGTGAGCATTCAGATATTCAGAATGCAGAAGGTGTATTCATTGTGGGGGATGATAGCAGTAGATTGATTAATTTGCAGAACACAAAAAGAAAGAGGAGCGCTTAACTCCACACTCAGACTCCTGGGAACAACATGGGCCTCCTCCATGTCATGCATGCCTGCTGCCATGCCTACCCCCACTGATGATGATCTGCACTCTGTCCTCCTCCAGTCCTCCTCATCCATGAACAACGTGGGCCTCCTACTTCTTCTCCATCTCATGCATGCCTCCAGAAACACCCAGATTCTTATCCCAGCAGAAATGCCAGACACATGTATTACTGTAAAACCTGATTCTGTTGTCCTGCTGCATCCTCCAGCCACCAAGATGCCAACTCCTTCTCCACCTCTGTGGCCCCATTGTGCCATTATACATTAAGGTAATCACTAATGTGACAGTAAGTATCATTCCACTTTTTTTTTGTTTGTTTGCTTTTTTACTTTGCCAGTTTCATTCTCCTTTTTGTTTTTTTTACTTTTCCGGTTTTGTTTTCCTTTTACAGGTACAAGAGACTGGTGCGAGGACTTGACTAAATAATTTCACTCTTGTGTTCACAGGTCTCCTATCCTGCTGCCTCATCCTCAGCATATAGCAAACCACTTCCATTTGCTCCCCCTCTGGGGCACCATTGTGCATTACACAGCATAGCCATCACCAGTGTGAAAGTATCATTTACAAAAGTTTGTTTTTTTCTTATAGTTTTTTATTTTAATTTTGCTTTCACATGTGCAATACAACATGACAGGGAGTGGACTAGAGTCCAAATAATTTCAATCTTGATGTCACAGTATGATGGACCACCCACTACCTTATTAACCTCTGGCCATAGATGGGACCATTCCACACAAAGATAGGTGACATCAAGGATTCTTTGATCCTTCTCCTGTGACAACCCTTTCCCAGGTGGGTACTACCTGAGTATAGTACCTTACCTCCCCAACTGGAGTAGCAAAGAGCTGCCCAAAGTAGGGAATGCTGCACCAGACTGACCTGGAGACCTGCAGGAATGTGAGACACTGGTACTGCAAGTAAGGAATCTGATGCAGGAGTTGTTGAGCAAAAAAGTAAAAGTTTACTGAAATTGTGAAAGAAATCTTGGTAATCACAGCCACGAATGGCAAAGTTTAGATTCAGACAAAAATGACAATTCAAACACATAAATCAGAAGTACTGTATACTCTATATTGATCCCAGCAGGGCACCTCCACCCTACTAATCACCTTGCAATCACCCCTGGAGACTGTGGGTACTCACCAGCCACCAGCCCTCCAGATATCACACTTTCTCTGGATAAGGCCCCACCTAGGCATTAATCCCCAAGCTTTATTCACTATTGATCTAAGGAAATCAGTGACTACTGGGTCCACCTCTGAGCAGTCAGCTCACTGACCCCTTCTGTCAGATGTCCTCCCTGGAATCCAATTCCTGTGTACACCTCTATACAGAAATGAGGAGTGCAGTGACTAGTGGGCCATACCTCCGAGCAGTCAGTCTACTGACCCCTTCTGTCATACACAATCCCTGTAATCCAAATTCACTTGCCTTATGAACATACAAATGAACGTATAAAGAAGCCAGCAGAAAAAGGCCATTTGGTTTATCAAATCTGATAGACTTAAGGGTGTACAGTGACTACTAGGCCTTATCTACCTCAGATCAGCCCACTGACCCCTTCTGCCAGATACTCACCCAGGTATCCAATTACTTATTTACTGTTCTGTACTTCTTATACTCTAAAAATCATTAAAATCAGTTGACATTTTTGGTTCCACTAAGTCACTTCAAAAACTTCATTGTCGAAATCCCCAACATCAAAGGACAAAACTTCGACTATAGAAATTTGACCCATCGGAAAATCACTGCTCCCCATTAATAATCAACTCCGAGGCAGAGTTGATGTGAACAGGGGAGAAACACCAGAAAAAAAGGCCAGGTGAACCCTCACTCTACCCTCCCCAATGCGCATAACTTCCTTTATAGCAGGAGCTCTGACATCACTTCCCCAAAACTGCTAACAACATACACCTGTTCATATCCTTAAAGGCACAGCACACTGAATAGGGGGTAAAGACACTCACAAGCTTGCACACACTAAAACAAGAACAAAAAACAAAAAAGCATCTATAACTGGAAGGGACACAGACATGTGGGGAGTGGTGCAATGCACTGGCTGTGGAGCAGCAGTCTTCCGGGAGACATTCTGGAGACAGGGTTGCGGCCCTATTTGTAGACATCTCTCTGGTCTGAGGGAGGAGGTTGTTCATCTCCATGCTGACCTGGTAAGGATTTGGGAAACCTGCTCCCCCATGCAGGGACCACCCAGGCCACCGCCACTACCTCAAAGGTTGCCAAGAAAGAGGAGTGGTTGGACCATGGTGGGCTCGGGGGTGTGAGGGTGGTGGAGCAGAGGCACATCCCTCCAGTTGTGCCTCTCCACAATTCATTCACCACTCTGCCAAAGCATGGTTCCTCTATGGAGTCACCTGCAGTGGAGACCAAGGAGGATGCTGGGAACCTCCACAATGGAGACCCACAGGAGGGTGGCCCAGGACCCCACAGGGGAAGGAAACAACTTCTAGTGGGAGACTCAATTGTTAGGGGGGTAGAACTGGGGGAGGGAGGGGAAAAGAGATAAGGTGCCTTCCCAGTGCCGAGGCTTGGAGGGACAGGAAATGAATCCTCAGGATCATGGGAGCAGTGGCAAGGGGAAGGGAGCTGGATGTCATTATCCACTTAGGGATAAATGACCTGACTGAAAATGGGATCAGATCAGTGCAACAGGAGTTTGTGGAGTTGGGGAGGGGCCTTAAACAAGTAGCACACACAGTAACTTTCTCAGAAGTGCTACCTGTCAATGGTATGGATGAGGCTAGGGTACTCTGCACCATGGGATTCAATGACTGGTTGAAAAACTGGTGCAGAGCTCAGGGATTTGGCTTCATTGGGGACTGGGGCTCCACCTGGAGGGATGCAGGCACAATGGTCTGCATCTATCCTGGAGGGGAACCAGGATCCTAGGTGATAGGTTTAAATGCTTCAATGGCAAGCATTTAGACTACCCAAGGGGTTAAGCACTGAAGAGAAGAAGGGAAATCCTAGCCCCCCCCCAAAAAAAAATCAGGGTAATTAGTGAGGTAAACACCAAGATAGAGCAGTTGATAGGGAGAAGGGCAGGGGTAAATGGAGAAAAAGACAAAGGCAGTAGGGACAGGGATGGGGCAAAAAGAAATAAAGCCATAAAAAAATGGAGGGTAATGAGTACCAATGCCCGTAGTCTAAGTAAAAAGCACCCTGAAATGGTGGCCTTGATGGAAGAGGGATGCCTGGACATTGTGGCAGTCATAGAAACATGGTACACAGAGAACCATGGCTGGGATGTCAACATACCAGGGTACACAATCTACAGGAGGGACAGGGAGGGAAGAAGAGGAGGAGTAGCTCTCTATGTAAGGGAAGGGATCAAAGCAACAGAACTAAAGGGTAAATAGGGAGGAGAGGAGGCACTGTGGGTCACCCTGGAGACTGGAAATGGCTCCACAATACTCACAGGGGTTGTATACAGACCCCCATCTCAGGGAGAGAAAATGGACAAGGAAATGATAGAAGGCATCCTTGGGATGGCAGAGAAAGGGGAGATATTGCTGATGGGGGACCTGAATATGCCAGATGTTGACTGGAGCACCTTTGCTGCAGTCACATCCAAAAGCAGGGTCATTCTCGATGCCCTACAGGGGGCATGCTTCAGACAGCTAGTTTTGGAACCCACTCAGGAGAGAGCAGTCTTAGACCTGGTACTCTCAAATGGGGACAGAGAGAGGATCTCTGAACTTGAAGTGGGTAGCCATCTGGGAACAAGTGACCACCAAACAGTATGTTTCACGATTAACTTAGCTGTAGAGTCAAGCCACACAAAAGTGAAGGCACTGGACTTTAGAAGGGCTGAATTTGTCAAAATGGGAGAGTGCCTCAGAAATGCACTAGCAAACAGGTAAGAAGGTGGAGTGGAGCAACAATGGGGAAACATCAAAACCACCATCACAGAGGCAACAAGCCTTTGTGTGAAGCAAATAAACAAATCAAAATGAAAGAAAAAAAACACTATGGTTCTCAAAAGAAGTGGTGGGGAAGGTAAGGGGGAAAAGATAGCATTCAGGAAGTATAAGGAAACACAGAAGGAGCAGGACAGAGAACTGTACCAGTTAAAGCAGAAGGAAGCGGGTCCGGCAGTCAGACTAGCAAAGGCCCAAAGCGAGGAAAAGATAGCCAACTTGGTTAAGAAGGAGGATAAAACATTTTATAGGTATATTAGGGAGCAAATAAAGACTAAGGCAGGGATACTGAGGCTGAACAAAGAAGAAGGTTGTTGGGCAGAAAGTGACAGTGAAAAAGCAGAGATACTGAATGAATACTTCTGCTCAGTATTCACAAAGGAAAAGCAGGGGGAATACCAAATCCGGTCAATAGAAGCACTCTGGATAGGGGGGTTGATATTAGTCCTTTCACAGAAGAAAGGGTTCTGAAAGAACTCTTAAAACTGAAGGTGGATAAAGCAATGGGGCCTGATGGGATTCACCCCAGAACTCTAAAAGAACTAAGGGAAGAACTAGTAACACCACTGACTATCATTTTTAATAAATCATGGGAGGATGGTATGATACCTGAGGACTGGAGTAGGGCAGATGTGATTCCCCTTCACAAACGTGGGAGCAAGACAGAGGCAGGAAACTACAGACCTGTCAGTTTGACCTCAGTGGTAGAGAAAATGATGGAATCACTTCTGAAGGAAAGAATTGTTGAGTACCTAGAGGCCAGTGGGGCACAGGACCCAAGGCAGTATGGATTCACAGCGGGAAGGTTATGTCAGGCAAATCTATTTGATTTCTTTGACTGGTTGACCAAAGCAGTAGACCAGGGAGGGGCTGTGGACATCGCCTACCTAGACTTTAGCAAGGCATTTGACACAGTCCCGCACAAAAGATTAATGAACAAATTAGCCAGCATGGGAGTGGGTCTCAGGGTGGTAGCCTGGGTAAAACACTGGTTGGACAACAGGACACAGCAGGTAATAGTAAGTGGAGTCCACAGTGAAGAAAGGACGGTTACTAATGGGGTACCGCAGGGTTCAGTATTGTCTTTATAAGTGACATTGCAGAGGGACTGGAAAGGAATATATGTCTCTTTGCAGATGACACAAAGATCTGCAACAGGGTTGATACACAAGGTAGGGAGGAAAGGATGAAAAGGGACTTGGCAAGGTTGGAGGAATGGTCAAATGTATGGCAGCTTAGATTCAATGTGAAGAAGTGCAAAGTAATGCACCTGGGAAACAAAAACCCAGGGGAAGAGTACACAATGGGGGGTGAGATACTGACAACAACAAAAATGGAAAGGGACCTGGGGGTAGTCATATCAGATTACCTAAAGGTGTGCCAGCAATGTGAGAAGGCAGTCAGGAGGGCTGGGGGGATACTGGGATGCACAGGGAGAGGCATCACCAGTAGAAAACAGGAAGTTGTTGGCTCTCTGTACAGACAGTTGGTAAGACCACATCTGGAATACTGTGTACAGTTCTGGAGACCCCATCTCTGCAAAGACAAAGACAGGGCGGAGGCTGTCTAGAGGAGGGCAACCAAAATGATGCAGGGCCTGCATCAGAAGACATATGAAGAAAGACTAAAGGAACTAAAACCGTATAGCCTTGAGGAAAGGAGGGAGAGGGGGGGACATGATAGAAACTTTCAAATACCTCAAGGGAATCAACAAAGTCCAAGACGGTAGCATCTTTCAGAAAAAGAAATGTGCAAAAACAAGGGAGCACAATTTGAAGATGGGGGGGGGGGATGGCTCAGAGGTAATATGAGGAAGTATTTCTTCACAAGAGGGTAGTGGATACATGGAACAGCCTTCCTGAGGAGGTCGTAGAGTCAAAAATAGTGGGGGGAATTCAAGAATGCATGGGACAGACATAAGGCAATTCTAGTGGGGTGTAGGAGGAAGTAGGCTATAGGTTAACTAGGATCTGCAGCTTATCCATTAGGTAGGGAAATGGGCAGACTAGGTGGGCCAAGAGGTCCTTATCTGCCGTCAAATTCTATGTTTCTAGGTGTACAGTGGAACCATTAAAGCGACAATCTCAAATTTGTTGCTGTAATTTTTCCACTGTTTTGCCAGTATATGGACATTTTCACTCATTTATTACTGGAAAACATTTAAACTAGGCAATTAACAATGTTGCATACTTTTATATTAAAAGATGTGACAGAATCCCCCCCCCCAGATCTTTTAAGTTCACTCCTTCTCTTTCAAAAAAGTCTCTTAAGTTCAGAAGGATTGCCGTCCCAGTGGCGTAAAGGGTTGAGGCGTGGGCGCCTTACCTGGACCCACACTGGCGACCCGGGTTTGGGAATGGACTCGGAATACCAGGGGCTGGCAGGGGCGGGAGAGGATTGAGCTTCCGTAGGGACTGCTTTTCTCTCCTGGTGGTGGGTTAGGGAGTCGTCGGTCGGCAGCGGCTTCTGGCAGAGCCCAGGAGCACTGTACGACAGTGAAGGAGGGACGTACACAGAAAAATTTGAAAAACGCTCCATGTCACCCTGGATGATGGCTGCCTGGCTCTCTGAGTCCATCAATGCCTCAGCAGCCTTCCGCCTCAGCAGCACCTCCCTGAGCCAAGATGTTGCACTGGTCTGTGTCTCCCTGGCTGGTGCTTTCCCCTCGGAGGAGGGGGACTCATCTGGCAAAGGGTTATGCTGAGTTACCCAGGGAGATGGCTGTCATTTGAGAGCGGAGGCTCAGGGGACAGATGGGTCAGCAGAAGCAGTGGCTCGCCTGAAGGAGAGGCTGGAGTGGATGCAAGCTGGGGAGAAAGGAAATAACACACAAAAAAAATCAGAAGGATTGAGGTAAATTCTCTGTAAAACAGTGTCACTGTGGCTTTTAAAACAGTCCCCAAATTGTAACAACAAGGATTTTTCTATACTACACTCTTTTGGATTTACTGAAGAAATTCTGTGTAAAGTTGTTGCTTGATGTAGTTGGAGGGCAGCCTCTGAGTCGGCAGGATGAAGAAAAAGTGTGGAGAAGCAATGATTTCTTCAGATTTGCAGCTTTTCTTCTTCCGTGAGGAAAACTTGTTACGCAGGATCATCAGGCACTTGAAACATCAGGCTTTTCATTCATTATCCTGTTGTAATATATGGATAATTAAAATAATACCCCCAAAATACATATAAAACATTTCCTATAATACATCGCCCCAAACGCAATAATACCATCGATGGAACTCAATAATACTATCGTTGAGATCTTGTAATACTATCGATGGAAGATCTCAATGATAGTATTATTACAAACTCACAACAGCACAAGCGCCAACGGACAGCTCGAGCAGCTTTCACTGACCACTAGCCGGCTTTTACTGTAACTGTCGCATTCAGTAAAAGTCGACTACACATTCACATCGCTCGTTCCACAAAAAAAAAAAAAATTAGTACTGTCTTGTTTGCAGTTTCTTTAACACAGCTCGATTTTCCTTGTTAAACTGTTCAAAAGTTCTCCAAGTTGCCGCAATCATTGGCTTTCTCAGTGACAAAATTACCTTACCAGCAACTCAACCCACCATTCCTGACTATCGCAAACGTAAGAAACTACAATTTCCTCGCATCCATATATTACAAAAAATAACAAATACATTCTGGTGTTACAAGGCAGTAATTCATCTTGAGGATCTGGGGGCACTTAGAACCTCTCGAGCTTCGCTCTCGAGGTTTACTGTGCCCCCAGATCCTCTCCACGAATTACTGCCTTGTAATACACCAGAATGTATCTATTATTCTATTTGTCACTTACTGCCCTATCTGACCCTACTCTGGGATACAGGTGATTCCCTAATCTTACACTGGTATTTAAATAAAACTGTCTCTGTCAGGCTCTTTCTCTTCATTAGGCCTTTCAGGCACACATTCCTCTGGCATGGGAACCTTCCTTCTTGGTCGCTGTCCTTACTCAGACTGACTGCACACTGGCTGTGCAGCTCTTTTTATAGGCAAAATCTCATTATAGAATGGCAAAAAAAAAATCCTCAACTGTGATTGGTCAGCTTGGTACTGTACCCATGGTGTTATCCTGGCATAACACCAAGGATCTAGTGCCAACCACCAGAAAAACCTCATCACAGCAAGCACCACAAATCATTCCCCACATCTGCCAGCTGCTGTCAGAAACGCCTGTTAGAATAGGGACTTGAAAGTAACGAGCCAGCTTCCAGAAATCAACTTTGAACTTGTCAGAATGTTTACTATAGAAAAATGGATTGGAAAAGAAACAACAAACCAACAAGATACTCCAGTGCCAACACCAAAGAAAAAAACAGAATAAAGACAGCACCAGAAATAGTGCATGAACAGCTGGACCAGATAGAATGTGATTGCAATGAAGCCTCAGCAAAGCAACAGACCAACTGAGCAGTAAAGGTGATAACTGACTGGGTGAGTGAAATCAATACTCAAATCGACTTATGACCTACAAACTGCTAGCCCTCAAGAGTTACGTTCTGTCCTGAGGCACTTTTGTGCCTCTATAAGAAACACCTCAGGAGAGCCTTGTGGAATAAGCAGTTATGCGGGTCTTGGAGCTGGCATTAATTGATATTGAAATAAGCCTCTGCTTAGCTGGAATAAAAACATTTTAAACAACTCAGAGTTCAGCTTAGCCAACAATGTTTTCATCGCACACATTAAAAATCTCAGAAGACAAGGCTGTGACAAGGCTTAACACCACCATGCCATGTCAGAGACTGAACTGTATCACATATACTGCTCCGAGGCTTTAATTCCAGACACTCCTGAAGGCCTCTTATGCCACGTGTGGCTTGAAATAAAATACATTTTGCCAGACGCGGCAGTGAGGGTCAGACTCAGCTCACCACACAGTCATCTGAATTTTCAAAAGCAGCTAACTGCCTTGAATACATTAGCCTAAGCTTTAATGAAAAACTAAAATCACTCAAAGGCTAACGAAAAAGACAGGGACCTGTACCGTGGCTGCATGTTTCAGATCCCTAGCCATCCGCACTGTCCAATCACAACACTGAAAAAATACCTGTCAAAACTCCTATGCAACAGTCCTAACCTCCACATGCATCCCCAGAAGAAGCCAGCCAAGCCATGGTCTGAAGAACAAATGTGGTGTATGCGGGAACCGATTGGGATCAATTATTTGTCAAACATGCTGCCCCGTATATGCAAAGCTGCAGCTTTGGAAAAAGTGTACTCTGACCATAATTTGTGGGTGACTACTATCCAACTACTCAGCAATGCCGGTCTAGAGAGGAGGCACATCATCTCAGTCACTGGCCACAAGCAACAATCCTCCTTAAAAAGTTGTTGGGCACCTTCAATCGAAGAACACAATCAGTGGAGCTCCATCCTCTCCTGACTAACAGGAACTGCTGACACCCAGATTCAAACCCTACTTCCTCTGCCTGACATCAGGACACCGGATCCCAATGGTACACCAGGAACCTCCAAG